>OX392373.1:1200000-1800000 GCA_947623385.2 Cladonia squamosa | reverse complement strand
AGCATAGCGAAAGCGGCATAACGATCAGGATTTCGCTTGACAGCTCCAGCGACCTCTTCATTTGCCTTAATGCAAACCTCAACGGACGCGTCTGCAGGGACATGTGATAGAACTTGGAGGGAGATGGAGCCAGCATCCATGGCTGGAATACGTTGGGTATCAAGGTCGAAGAGCTTCTCCATTACCGAGGCTGGAAAATGCGAATACATGGCTCTGGAAAGAGCCTCGGGCTCACCAACGGATTTGGCAATGTAATGCTCTTCGAGCGCAATCATCGGGTATTTACCCTTCGCCTCTGTTACTAGATTTCGGCTGGTAAGCCGGGGTACGGGGGTAGCCATGCTTGGGCCATTGCGGTAGACATTTTTGGCGAGGCTTCCCAACTGTCGCATTGAGGATGAGCACGCGTGAAATGGAGGCATCTTCGACGGGAAAAACAAGTCGGAAAACAACAATTGACAAAACCATTTTGGTGCGCTAACAGCAAGGGTTTAATGTGGTTTCTTTGGATGACGAGGGCCGGCGGTCATAAGATCAGTTTTAGCGCGCAAAACCCGAGATCAACGGTCAAGTACAGTCCTGGTAAGCAATACTTGTCTAATATGTAGGACGCATGAGTGTGCATATGTGCATATACAAGAATGGGGGTCATTCCGGATTGGCTAATCCGAACAAGCAATTGCCTTGGCGGCGTTTTAAATTACGTCTTTTTTGCGGAGCCCCGACCTGCATGTCACTTGCGGGGGATTCTCTTAGGGTTCGTCATGGGATTTGTTCCTGCAAACTTACTGGATAGGAGCTCTCAAGACTTGCTTTCTGGCCCCGCCAGCATGCATACCACGTTGTGAGCGATAACGGCACCCTGCGCCTACCCACCATTTACCTTGAGAGCATGTACCCCATTGATGGGAGGCACAAGACTGCCAATATCGCGCAACGTCATCATGTTCGCCGGCAGTCTCCAGATAGGTTTTTCACGCCCTACCAATCCATCGACAAGCGTCACATGAGTAAACAAGAGATTGCTTCTCCATTGTCCGTGCTTGGTTTTGTTTATGCTTTGCAGGCCCGAGCTGCGACCCGCCGCTTTTCTCTCTGTAAAGCAAGGTGACGAGAGATCGGGCCGGCAAATGAAGTATGGTGTACATGGATGTAAGTACGGAGAGTGAAAAAATAAAGCCATTGATTTGCGCTAAAGATCTTGGCATACCATTATATCAGCCCTATAAGCCCGCCCCTGGAGAGTCGCCCGGACAATACCCGCTTCTGGGCTTCATAACAGGGTCTCCAACACCCCTATATTGGGGCCGCTTCGCCTGAACAACCCGCTAAGAGATGGCCCCACAGCGCCCCGAAGACACGAACCGTCATGCGATAATTTGAGTTAACTCCATTCTTGACAGGAACAGGTGCTCTGTCTAAGGCATCTTATAATCGTTATCGCCTGTTTGTCTTTTCTCTATCTTGTTCGATGGCTTAACTGCTATTCAAGAATGCAACCCTTTAAGGCATACCTCCATCCTCGTGAGTCAAAATTATGTGCACTCTCATTCAGTGGGAATAAAATTGTACTCGGGAGAACGTGCATGCATAAACACCGTCATGTAGAATGATATATTGATGGAGCAAATGTGGTACACTAAGACTACATGATCTGCATGGAAAGACTTACTTCCTTGTTGGGAGGTCCTGGTCTGACCTGGTTGCGGGCAGGAGGCATCAACATTGAGGCATCAAGAGCGAATCTCCCCATTGCATCAGCGAGGTTCGTAACGTGAGCGATTTCCTTTCTATCACAGCTTTTGGAGGGACTTTGGAGGGACGGAGGTGTTTCAGAAAATTGTACACGGTAGTTGAATGGGAATAAATGAACATGAAATTTTGACTAAACTTGACATAGGAATGTCAGTGACCAGGTGAAAGCCAATAAACTTAACGACAAATGGTATTAGCATTGTTTTCATCATATATGTACAATAGTTCAGACATTATGCGTTATGTTATGGTGTCATGCCTACAGTAATCGAAAAATAATGGGGAATACTCGTGGTAACTACCTGTACTTTACATATATGCTCATAAGATCATCAACATCAAGCCCAGAACCCTTAATGAAACACACCCATACACATCTCATCCCCATTATCACGTCCGCCCGTGGTGTCACTGCGAATGGGAGTGTCTGTGCTTGTCAGTTACGATGTTGGAGGACCAGCAATGCTCCACCTACCGTTCATTATGTGGTCTGTGGCCTGGCCGCAGGCAGTATGCTGTGTGAGTCACCTCGAATGCCATCTCTTTCCTCGTTATGTTCTTCATTCTCCATGCTATCGACATCTTCATCACTCTCCATGCTATCGGCATCTTCATCATTCTCCATGCCATCGACATCTTCATCACTCTCCATGCTCTTGACATCTTCGTGAGCCCCATGATCGCGGAGAATTTGTACTATGTCTTGGTGGCCCTGAACTAATGCTGCGTGCAAGGCACTTCTATACATCCCGCCTTGAGCATTAACGTCTGCTCCCGCGACTAGGAGCATCCTCACTATTTGTCCATCCCCATTATAGCATGCTGCTTGCAAGGCACTTCCATAGTCCCCACCTTGAGCATTAACGTCCGCTCCCGCATCTAGGAGCATCTTCACTATCTGTAGATCCTTATTTTCGGATGCTGCTTGCAAGGCACTTCCACAGTAACCACCTTGAATATTAACATCCGCTCCCACATCCAGCAGAATCTGCACTGTCTGTAGATCCCCCTTATAGGATGCTGCTTGCAAGGCACTTCCATATATCCCACCTTGAACGTTAACATCCGCTCCCGCATCTAGGAGCATCTTCACTATTTGTATATTTCCACAAGACGATGCTGCTTGCAAGGCACTTCCAAATCTGCCACCTTGAGTATTAACGTCCGCTCCTGCATCTAGCAGAATCTGCACCGTCTGTTGTCCCTCCCCGTAGGATGCTGCTTGCAAGGCATTTCCATATAACCCGCCTTGAGCGTTAACGTCCGCTCCCCTGTTCAACAGAATCTGCACTATCTGTTCATCAATATTATAGCATGCTACCTGCAAGGCACTTCCATAAACCCCACCTTGAGCATTAACGTCCGCTCCCGCGTCCAGCAGAATCTGCACTGTCTGTTGATACCCCCAACAGGATGCTGTTTGCAAGGCACATCCTAAATGCTCACCTTGGATATTAACGTCCGCTCCCGCGTCCAGTAGAATCTGCACTGTCTGTTGATGCCCCCTTACGGATGCTGCGTGCAAGGCAGTACCAAACCGCCCTCCACGGACGTTAATATCGGCTCCATTATCTAAGAGGAAATGTATGATTTCTTGATGACCATAGTATGATGCTACTTGCAAGGCACTGCCATATTCTCCTCCAGGGGCGCTAACATCAGCACCGGTCTCAATCAATATTTTCAGTGGCTTAAGCAGTCCTGCTTGTGAAGCATAATATATTGAAGGACCGATATCAGTTGATGATTTTGACAAATTTGGTTCGGCCAACGGCTTGTCAGGGTCACAAAGGCGGATCCAATTCTCTAGAGTGTCCCTTTTAAGAAAAATCTCCGAAACCAAATCTTCAAGGACGTCGTCACCCGAGCTAGCGTTGTGGACATGTTCTATCCAGTTTTGTGCAGCGTATAGAGCAAGGGGGAATTCGCTTTCAAACCGCCGATAAAAGGGGCTTTCCCTAGCAAGATATTGTAAAAAGTGATCGTTTTTCCTGGACTGAGACGCAAGGGCACCTTCTTCCTCTACTTGAGATGTAAGAAAGTTCGGCTTGTCAAAATGCAGTAGCAACGCAAGACAGGACTCCGCAATCGATGTATCCGCGAGTTCACGTGATACAGCATACATCTTAGCTGGGCTATTCCGAAAATCAATCGAGGTAAGGTATTCTTTGACAGAGAAATGTGCCAACTTGATACAAGGCACATCCTCTTCACTTCCAGGGATCCGCCAGGATATCATGCTACGTTTACTAGTAAAGACCGAGACAAGACTCGAGCAAATCACTAAGATCTCTTTAGAGTCGAAGAAACGATTTTCGGGATTAAAGCGTTGCTCTTTCCTGGCATCTATCGCAATTATTTCCGCTGCCTCCACAAGTCTCAGTGGTCGTGCAGAATACGTCAGCCAATACAGTATCTTCCTAGCGTAATCGCAGTACTGTTCATCAATACCACATAAGATCCGCTCGTATGTTTTGTCCAACGTCTTTGGTAGAGACTTGAGCGCTTTCTCCAGGCTCATAGGAGTTAGGCAATTTTTGAAAGAATCTAGTTGGCAAGCGACCCATCGGAACCTGGTCAATTAGCTAAATGAACCAAAGAGGGGATGCATGTACAGTATCTTACATTCCGTCTGCTTTCTCGATCAAAGTCTCCCTAATCTTCTCCTGGATCTTTGGTTGACGTTTGAACCTTTTGAGTGAATTATCATTTTCCAGTCTGTCCTGGATATATGTGAGGATATCCCCCTGCACGAGCTCGCTCTGGATACAGATCCTTGCTTCATTATTCGTCATGGGTTCCAAAGCCTCTTCAATGTCTAATTCCTGGCGACTGGTGACAAGGATATGAAGCTTTGGATGTTTCTGCTCATGAATTCGTCCGAGCAGTCCAAGAAGCTTTTCCCGTTCCTTGCATTCATCCAAGGCGTCGATAATGAAAAAGGTTTCTCCGGCTTTCTTGTTGTTCAATAGCCCATGCAAAACCAACAATAGCTCATCGAGATTAGGTTGCTTTGTCCCATTGGCACAAGAAGAATACAGCGAATTGAACCTTTGCGCTGCACTAGGGCATTGACAACAAATCTGTTTTAGCAAGGATCGAATCATATTCTCAGGTAATTGCGTTTCATCTTCACTAAAATCGATGTAGAAATATGCTACCATAAGGGTATTGTCGGAGTTGCCGCGGTCGAGAATATGTTCGATGACTGTAGAGCTCAGAATCGTCTTTCCACACCCGGCAATACCGAACAACCAAAGAAATGAGGCAGGGGCCTGTTTCCATTTCGAGAATGCTTCGTACTCCAATAGCCACTTTCCAGTTTTGGCATTTCGGTCCTTTATAGTTTTGTTATATTTTATGGATGGATCTAGTACGGATAACCATTTGAGGATTTTCTCCGTATGATCATCTGGAGTCGTACGTAAGCTTAATCGTTGCCCATGGACGAGTCCGAAATACCTAGTCTCATAGAGCGGAATGAATCATTGAGATCGCCAACATCCTGTCCTACCGATACGATTTCTTTTTGGACTGACATGGTCCCTTCCCTACAAGAAAAGTCAGAAATAGGACTAAGCATCGAATGTATACTATCTCGTCTTTTGGTGGGTTTTACGACCCTTATATGTTCTTTGGGGGCGATTGTCGTCGGCGCGGTGCTAATTGGAGTATAATAGTAGAGTAATGACTTACACCCCAATCGTTACGAGATCCAGATTCAGGCTAGCCTTGAATCTCTCAAGATTTCCGAGAGTCTCTTTCACAAAAGCTTTTTTGAGTGGCCAGCCTACCGCCTGAATCAAGTTTCTGAGTTTAGATTCACTCTCTCCAGTCCACCCGGGTGGAATCAGTTTCCGTTCCAGTATTTGTAGCTCCGAAAGGCACAATGCGAAAGTACCTGTTCTTGGATCGCAGAGACGGTTCAATTGCGGTAGTAGACTCATAGCTGCAGGATCTCCGTTTTTCGCCTGCTTGGCAAGCCGTTCTAGACACTGAAGCCGACCGCGAAGGCTGTCAACTTCCTCAATGATCCGAGGCAACTCCCACTCGGCTCCTTTGACTGCAGCTTTGTAATTTTGACAAATAGAGATGACTTTGTGCGTAGCATCGATAAGGGTGATTATGCCTGTAGCGATACTCAAACCATCCATGTTTGGGAAGCTCAGTCCGATAACTCGATGATTGACGGTCAAACTTTTCGGTCATGTATGTGGTAAGCGAAGCGAGTCTTCAACCAGTTGAATGCAACTGTAGGCTCAAGTCAGTGGGAATTGTTCAACGTAGCTTCTTGAATTGACGTTGGGCCGAGCTGACGAGGTTGGGAGCTGTGCGGATGGGGCGCGCAGCTCGAAAGCTCATTGAAAGAATCTCCAACTAGTCATGCACTCTCCCGACCAATCGTATACTAGGACGGCCAAACCGCTGTTCACGACCAACAGCATTGACAGTACCAAGGATCAGCACTACGATGAATAGATTCTATCTTCCATATTAAGTCAACTAGATCGGTTTCCTTCCGGCACAGACATATCTTGCTTGCATATCTGACTTACACTGTACTTTTCGATATGCTATAAGATCTTACTATAACCGTGATGATGATGCTATACTGTTTCTAGATAGTACTAGAGCAATGTGTTGTAGAGACACCCTGTGCCATCTAGAGAGATCTTTGGATGATCTATCAAGAGTCGGTTTGTCAATGAACTGAGTAAATCGTGTATCAATTGACAAGACCATTTGAAAATGGACATGGTCTCATTTAAATTTGTTGAACCATGTCCCCCACCTAGAACGGTTGCTTCCACTCGTACATGTACGAAAGTCTCAGTCTCCTGGCTGGCATAAGTCCTTTGGGCCTGGACCGTCTGCCACTGCAGATGCAGCTTCATGCCAGCTCGGTGCTCTTCAAAGCAATAGTATTGCTTGATCTACGCCCACTGCTGATGCTTATACAGCCATGTTAATAGATCAGTCGCCATGGGGCGGGTTAAGGTTGGGTTTCGGGTCGGGTTTAAAGTTCCCGCCCCGACCCGACCCCATTGCGCGGCGTAAACCATGTATCAAAAGTGTGTGGCATATGTTTTGGTGCAGATAGGATCAAACAGCATGCCATAATGCGAGGGAGCTCTATCATATATTCTAATATTAATAGAACCCTGAATTGCGCGGTGACTTATGGAGGCAACAGGTCGATCCCTTGAGATCTCTGCTCCATACCAGCTGATGCCTCGCTGTGATTACCAATCTGAAAGCAGAATGTACTTACAACGTTTTAAGACGGTTAGTACTAACTGTGCTCTCAAGTTACACGGATTAAGTCCTTAGACCTAGAGGTGAAATGGTTATGCCTAGCCCTGTTGTGGGATTCCTGAAGGATGTGACTCATAATATCACACATGTACACGCTAGGAATACCATTTTCTACCATCTTCCCCAACCGAACGACAACTCCTACCACCTAGCAATATCCTCCTCTACCTCAAAAAGACATTGCACATCTTCGAGAGCAAACCCCAATTCCAAAACTCTAAAATCCCGTTACCCTTGGTTGATTCCCGCAGATGGCTTCCGAATTGCCACTAAAGTTGCATCTCGATTCAACTTATAGTCCGGTCTTAGACCTAGAAGGGGCCGTCCCCTATGATATGATTCTTCAAGTGCGCCGAGGTGCAAGCGATTTAACGAGACCAATGAACATCTTGACAGACGAGTCACTCTTCGACATTCCATTCGCGTTTTCAAACGGTCTTCTCAAACTGATCAATCTGGACAGCAAAGAGCAAGTTGATCTAGGTTTCGTATGTACATCACTAAAGCCGACGGCCAATCCTAAAATTGTTACTCTCCAGCCAAGGACTTCACGATTACGTCTATTCGAGTACGACCTCGTCATTCCTTTACAACTTAATGCTTACATCAAAACGGCTCTTACCGCAGGCCACCGATACCGTGTAGAGCTGAGCACCCTCGATCTTGGAAGCAAATGGTGGAACTACGGGGACAACGCGGACCTAGAGCTGCAAGCTTCGGATTCCTCATTGCCACCATCAGAGCCTGCAAAGCTTGTAGCGTTGTAGCGTTGAAGTCCACCCATAGGGACTTCTCAGTCGTCAATGCCTTGCCCAAACCTCCCCTCATCTCTATATCCATGTCCTTATCGTCGAATATTGTGCACCGTTCAAGATTGCCTGCCACGATCCTCCGTGCCGTTATCACCAACGAGGGTAATCGCACAATCACTCTCAGGTCTTCCCGAGATCAAAGCTTTATAAGTCCATCTAATGAAAATACCCCAAATAATCATCGCATCACCTCAATAAAGCCGCCTCCATCAATCTGCAATTCCTCAATCACCAAGATCTCTACCGGTGAAGAGTTTAGCCCTGAGCCTAAACATACATGCAGCGTCAAAGCAGGCTCTGGGGTAACATCGCGAAGAGGCCTCACCACGCTGGAGCCAGGCGTGCCTCTTACACAGGAATTCATGCTGTTCGAAAGGCCATATGCGTTCCTTGAGAGAATGGGTAATGATGATGAGTTCCGCCTGAGGCTTCGTCCATTAGGCGTATGGTGGTGCGCTGGGACACTTGACGAGATTTTTGACGGCCAACCAACTATAAAGAAAATGCCAGGGCCTTGCCTCCCTTTGATCCTGCAGTCTGACGACGAGTTGCAGTTCCGCCTGGAGGACTAGAAAGTACAAATACCCACCTCTATATGAAAAGGAAGTCCATTTGTCCTCGTACTGCTCATTTGATTTCAGCTCTAACTCCAGGCGAAAGCTCAGTAATTCAATAATGAGATTTGAAGATGCGAATGGAAAAAACCCGAGAACTGACACTGGCCCAAAAGAAATTAAATAAGCAACAGACTGGCACTCGGGACCTGGGTGAGCGAAACACGAACGCTACAGTATCCTTAAAAAAAATTCAATAGTACGAACAAAAAGGAAATGAATAGTGTACTTTGGCGTGAAGGCACAAGAACATCAACCGGGGTAAAACATGAATTTCGTTGATGGCATTGGCAGTCATAATGTACTTCTCCGCCGAACTGCCGTCGGTACAGTAAAATTGCATTCATACAGAGGTTTAGAATTCTAGTTCCCGGGTATTCCGCCCCCTCAGAACGCCAACGTGGACCTGCTAAATGCTTCACGTGGATCATTGCTTTGCTAATGCTCAGCTGAACTTCCACTGCAGTTGGGAAGAGGTCATTGTTAGCATAGATGCACCGAGTAGGGAGAGAAGTTTTCCATACCCTTTTGCCGCACTGTTTATAGTCATAGTAAGTCACCAGAATGCAGAATACGAAGAGAGGACGTACCTTCGTACACTCGCAGAATGTAGTCATAGGCTCGTCAGCACTACGGGTTTGTGCCTACAGTGGCCATTAGCCTCACTGGTAGTAGTCCCGCCCTAGAAGACTTACTTGGGTGTATGCCACGGTCTTGATTCCTTTGCACTGATAGAGAAAATTCTAAGCCCCCGATGCAGATTCAGTGAACGCAGATAAGAGATATGCCCACCTTGGGGTTAGAACATTCCAAAGATGAGCTCTGCGGAAGTCGTGACATTAGTTATCATTCTTGCTAATGGGGGTGGATGAAGGACCTGTCAATGGCAAACGTACGATTGAGCGTTCGACGGACGGCATCTGAGCATCCTTCAAATTCTCCTTAATGAGTTTTGCATCCTCCAGCTTCCGCGTGTCACTCTTCAGATCTTCTGTGCTCATCATAACTAGCTTTTCCGGCGTAATTTCACCAGATAGAACTCTCTCCCTCAGCTGCGGATTACTCTTGTTCTTCAAATTTATGAACAAACTCCTCATCTTCGAGCTGTACCCCGCATTGGTCTCTGGTCCCAATCTAGTAAACCCCGCAGCCTCGATTGCAACGGCCTTCGATAGGATCTCCGAAGAAGCTTTCTCTGACATGTAACAGAGTCCGTTATAGAGAAGTCCTATGCACCCATCACGCGTGGCCTGACCCGTCCGATTGACATCGACCTTGTCCTTCTTCCATTCCCGCTCTGCTGGTGGTACGTGCAGCTTCGGCTTGCAGTTCGACAAATTTGATGATGGTGCAGGGGAAGCAGTGCCATTGGGGCTCTTCTTTCGCGAAGGGCTGGCACCCTTCGCTTTTGCGACATCGTCACGCCATTTCTTCACGATCTCGCTAGCAAGACGGGCGACGTCAGGGTCCGGATGCTGCTTTGAACGATTGACGATGACCCCGATCTTGGTAGAGCGGAGGAAATTCTCCTCCGCTTTGATGCCGGATTTAAGCTCATTGAGAATGCGAACGATCGTTTCGGAAGATTCTTGGGCTGCGGTGGCTTTGATAAGGGCTTTGGATTTTTCAAGGACTTGTGAAATGGAAAGGGCTTCGGACTGTCCAAGGACTTCTTTTGTGTCCATGGTGTCTGATATGTTTGAGGGTAGGGTAACGTTGAAGGTGTGTAGAGATCAGAGGTGTTTTCTAGCGGAAAGCCTTGTCCCGTGAACGAGATTTGCTTTGTCCTCCTGAGCTTGCAGGCGTCGCCTTTCCAGACTCTTGTATTAGATGGTGCCTAGAGCCCAATAAAAGTGTTGATCGAAGATCCCATATGAAGGGACTTGGGGCGGCGTGATGGTTGAGCTAGAATGAAAGTAAAAAGGTAAGGATACTGAGGCGTTCCACCTAAGTAGACATCATCAGCGATAGTAGTAGCGAAGTCCAGCGATGCCAACAGTAACGCTCGCCTGCAGCAACTACAGCTAGACGTTCTTGCTCCTATACAGCTTCCCGAGGTATGGAAGAGAGAAGAATGGGTCTATGGAGTGCTGCAGTCAGACGTGGTGAACCTCAGATGCGCGCAGTACAAAGCTAGCCAAGTGCCAAGGATCTAAGTCCGGGGTTCCGCCCTGGCCTGGGCTGAATTCACTGTTCGAAGAGTTCCTACCTTTCTGCTGATAAACAAGCTCCTAAGCAAGTAGCACAGATCGGAGAACGCAGTCGCAGGGAAGCAAGTCGGTACATTTAGTAATAATAATGTGTATCTTCATCTTCACAATACAAAGCTCAAGGACACTCAATGTCATTCGATATTCGCCTCCTACCATATGCAGCCGATAACGCAGATCTCCCAGTGGTATTCTTCAAGTAAAAAGGCCCAACTCTCCGTTCCTATCCACGCCTGCCAATGATACAATTCTATGATATCAAATCACCTCGACTATCCCCCTCTCTTTCCATGGGTGCTTGTCTCTTTCCTAAAGCCTCCTACTGTGACACGAATGCTTCAGCTGGTAGTTGGGACTATCCATGAATTAGTAAACTCCACCTAGTATAACAACAAGTGGACATGAAACACACCTTTGCCTGTTCGAATGCCGCCGCCGCCGCTTCTAGGCTCCACCCAATCTGACTTAGACATTGTTCTGACCACTGGAGCGTCATGCCTGTTCCTTTGCTGAGTTCCACAACTAGCAGCTCTTTCCGTACTTGTTCCTCCGACTTGCCTTGACCAGGCACAGCAAATTCATGAGGCAATGCGATATCTCGTAACGTAGGAGGTTGCGTCAGTACGTTTCCATCAACCGCACCTCCTTCAGGTTGCCATGCATCATGGCCTCCGTACGCCCTCAACACCAGGGTATCGCAAGCAACCCGAATTCCTCCAATCCCTGCACCGGGTCCTAGGACAAACGTGCGATCAAAACTTCTTGTTGTGGTGGCTTGTCCTGTTGATACATCGACCTCTGAAAATTCTCCATGTACCATGACTATTAACCCTCCAACACCACTCGCTGACTGTCCTGCTGGGTCGGGCAACCCTGGGATGGTATGACATTCAATGCACCATTTTTGCGGTTCAGCAAGAAGGTCAGGATGCCGAGTTGAGGGGAGAGTAGAAAAAACATCTTTGATACTGTCCGTGCCGGTGTGCAGACGTGACATCTGGGCTGGTAAATGAGCAATCTTAGTTAGGTTCCTGCTTCGCTTGATATACGGATCCCAGCCCGGTACCTTGTAGTCACTAGTCTCTGGTGCACGAGGAGCGGACGTGTTGACGCTAAGCGAGAATGTCGATTGTGCGTCGTAGAAGCCGGTCACCAGAGCAGTTCGGTCCCCATCGTAGGCCACGAAATATTGTTTGACAAAGTTTTCGGCTATAGACGCTTCATCACGGAAGCAGGGACCAAGTATCGGCAATGGGAGTCTACCATTGGCAGCTGCTTTCACTTCTTCCGGAGTCCGGAGTTGGATTGTATCGAGGGTTGTCAGTGATGGGAACCATTTCAGCATCTCTGTTTTGTACATGGGCACTTCTGTTTCCACAGGATTCCCTGTGAGGATGAGGTGATCGAGCTTGCGAAACTTCCAGCGCCAGCCTTCCATTGAGGCAAGGTTTCGAAGCTGGTTATTGGAGAGATCAAGATTCCTGATCGCTGGAAAGGTCTGAGATAGGGTAGTGACGGATGATATATTAGTGAGAGCGTTATTAGCCAGAGAGACGCTGACGATAGCCTCCTCTTTCTCTTTGGCTGAGGTGAATATGTTGTCACAAATCTTCATGAGCGCCGGAAAGAATTTTGATTCCCTCGAGGTTGTGCTGAACATGCCAATATTGACGAGCTCAGGATCGCTGCCGAGATGTGATAGATCCAGGAACTTTGAGTCGACGTTGTAACGTCGACTAAGGACACCTTTTAGGATGTCGATAGTGTTTGGTGTCTCCGAATCCGCATTGCTCTCTAGAGGAGTTGCCTTTTCAGGAGGTGCCTCAATCTTCAGCTCCGCTCCAGCGAACACATAATGGTTAATTCTTGTAATTTTAGGCGTGTCCTCTGGTCGCACTGAGATGATCAGAGCATCACCCTCAAGTCGAGACTAAACAACGTTAGCAAGGCATATAACCTTGAAGTTGCAAGTCACCTAGCGGCGGTAGCGGAGTATCTCGGTCGTCGTTCTGTGATCTTGACTTGAAACGAGAGCGGACCGGAGAGCTTGGAGGTACGATTTCGCCGTCGCCTGATAGAATGCATTATTAAACATACCTTTTTAATCTTCACTGCTTCACTAGCAGGGGCATCTGGGTGAGTTGCTTTGCGCTCCAGGAATCCAATGAGATCAGAAACACCTCCGTCCGGATTTCCTGCGGCTTTGCTCTGTTTCAACCCCCTGACAGTGATCCGGTCCAAGCCATCTCTTGCGTTCTGCGCGCGGCCTCTCCCCCGAACAGACTTCAAACTTGGTCTCGCTCCTCGTGTTGAGGGTGCATCAGAACCCATGCTTCGGAGGATGGTTTTCTGGATTGTTGAAGTATCTATTCCATTTCTTGTTGGCCGCGACGATTTACCAAGCGGATCATGTCGTCGACCTGGTGTAGCACGACGTGCGGTACCGTTGCCGCGGCCACTGCCACTTCCTGTGCCCATGGAAACGTCGCCATCTTTGTCAACCCGCACTGAGGGAGCACCGCTGTGTTTCTGTATCCCTCCTCGGCTGGAATGTCGACCAGAGGTGAGGCGCTGTGATGTACGTGCAGCGCGGGGGCCTGTGGGTGGTGTCGAAGATTCAACCATTCTCGTTGTGTTCTGTAAGTGGCTTTGCGGTTGGCAGAGTTGCTATGTATGGAGCGTCGAGTAGAAGATAAAAGCCTTTCGGTGGCGGTTCTTTGATCTCGGAGGGTGGGGTTAAACGGGCATAATGGACAAAGAAAGTAGGGATTTAGAGATGAGAGAGCGCTTTCGTCGTAGGTGCACGAGAGTTACGAAGGGTCCACCGTGCGCAGTTGACAGTATCTATAGCATATACTGTGTTTGGCTGAAGGGCGCACGAGTTTTCAGAGAAGCTGTAGAGTGTTGAGTCAGGCAATTATGGGACTGTGTTACTAAGGTATTGGGAAGAGAGTCACGCCAAGGCGCTAAACCTGCCTTGCATGTGAAACACCTGTTCCTCAGTAGGCAGATGTTTTTATTATTGACTTATTACCTACCGAACAAGCATGGATGGAACGTCTCCGGTATGAGACTTTGGGGCCTTAATTCATACATGACAAGCTCTCATTAAATTCGGTCTGTAAGTTACAGAAGATACAAGGCTACTAACAGTCCTTATCTACGAATACCTACTTCTATGCAAAGAGATGAGGAAGCTTCATCCGCCTTTTCTGGCCAGACAAAAGCCGCTCTGGACGAGCTTCCAAAGTTCCTATGGCCTTCTGCTTGATGGAAGAAGCTATATGAGGTCAAGGCTATACCTGAGCCCGTAGAAGCAAATGTATGACGATCTGTGAGTATTAGCCTTGGCCATGGGAAGAAATACTAAATTACTAATGAGCTGTCGATCTCTTATATATTTGAAGTTATAAACAGAGCTGTGTGATCTTCAAACACACTTGAGCTTCCGAGCTCAAGCTCAGTGTTAAACATGCCGGACAAGGAAGACGAGGCGACGGAGGCGCGGTCATGGTCGTAACGGAAGATGCAGTGTAGCGAGCCTTCCTAGTCATCGAGGATGATGCGACATTTGAGACCGGCAAGCCTGTTCATCAGGGCACAGTGCTGGTCATATCGGACTTGTGAATTTGACGTCCACTCATCTGAGTATAATCACTATCAACTGAGACATCACAACTGTAAGCTATGTGATGTCACTTGTGGCATGATCATGCGTGCAGAAATTTACGAGATTTGTTCGTTTCAAGAAATTTGGAAGAGAAATTATAGCTCACCGAGTATAAGGCCAACCGTACGTGTTCAGCGTGGTCTGATTTTAGGCGTGGAATGCTGCCGCAAGGTCACAGGAGAAGTAGATTGGTAATGAAAGCATTGCACATGTCGGATTCAATACAATACCTTCTAAAATGGTTTACTGCGTGTTGCTACCGCATGCTGAAAGTGGTGACGACTACGACATTGAAGATTGCAGGCGAGTATTGTTCGTGCGACATTAGCTCTAGAGATAGCAGACTTGGCTGCATCGACCGGACCTTGCGTTCGCTGGTCGTTACTGGTTGTTACTTGAGGGACGTAGCCGAACAAGGCGAGAAGTCGAAAGTTGATGATAATATTACAGTGATGAGAAGCTGATTAGGACGACCTGCCGATGACGTTTGTAGCAAATCATTTCGAACTGCCAGATGCTGATGCGAGCCTCAATTTGAGGAAAGAAATCCCTCCAGACCCGTCGACCGTCGAGCAGCCCAGCCAGCGCAGTTTGATAGAGAAGCCGAAAAGCCGTCTGCGTGACCGATCTCGGCCTCTATCGAAGAGAAGAAAGTAATTGAGTCTGACGCTTTTCTGTACCGAAGAGAAACCCTAGTTGCTGAGCTGCTTCCGCCGATACAAGAACAGTAGTCGTGTTGAAAGCACCAATGCTAACACCGACTTGACCAGACCTGTTGTAACCTTAGAGCACCATAACAAATCTGATTGTTCCATCTTCGCCATGTGCCGTATTCAGAAACCTTGAAGCACGCGAGAGTTGACGACAGGTTTGGGCGCGTTATTTGGCCGAGCGCTCCGCACCTGCTTGAATTAGCGGACCGCAATCTATCGACGGGAGTACCTATCGTCAGAACGGTAGTCTTGGTCTCTACCTCCATAAGGATCACGAGTGTCCCTTGAAGGGGCGTCCCCATAAGCCGCAGAACGCCCACTATCTCGACCGTAAGACTCAGCACCCCCACGATAGTCATCACCACGGCTGCTGTAGCGATCGTCGCGGCCACCCGAGGCATAACGGTCGATCCCCCGAGAGCCGTAATCGTCACGACGTCCATAGGAACGACGCTCGCGGTCATCATAGCGAGAACGATAGCTGTCATCGTAGCGGCTGTCGCGGCCGCCGTAGCCACGATGCCCATATCCACCGCGACGGTCTTCGTAACGATCGAAGCGGCCACCACGTGGCGGACCACCAAAACTCTCTTCTGTATGTTAAGATTAGTGCCAAAAGACTATGAGTGATCAGGCTACTTACCTCGCTTTGGTGGGCCAAAGTACTTTCCGGGAGTAGGAGTTCTAGGACGAGCACGGCGAGCCTTCTCAATACTAAGAGTACGGCCTTCAATAGGCTCACCCTGAAGACCCTCCTTCGCAGCATCTGCCTCTTCCGCTGTGACCATTTTGACGAATCCAAAGCCGCGGGATTCTTGAGTATGGGGATCTTTCATGATCGAACAGCCTTCTACATTGCCGTATTTTTCGAAAAGACGTGAGACTTCTGCTTCGGAAAGACGCGGGTGTATGCCAGTGACAAAGAGGTTAGAGCCTGGGTTGCGAGCGTTTGCTTCGCGATCATCTTGGCCACGATCTGGGGGAGGGCCACTTCAGTGCTTGTTAGCCACCAAGTTCATTTCTTGCAGATTATTTGACAACATACCGAGAGTCCATACGACCATTTGGTGATGCGCTTCTATCACGTCCCCCGCGGTAGCTGTCTTCGCGCTTCGTAGAAAATTCATCCTCACGCTTGGCTGGACGAGGCGACGCACTTCGGTCACGCTCATCACGCTCATAGCGAGGCTCATCTATGTTTGACATTAGTGACATGAACAAGATCGTGACTTAAGTTTGTGAGAAGTTGTGGAGGCTCCAGTAAGCAGATGAATTGTACGCACCGTCGTAGCGACCATTCTCTTGTTCGTAGTCCATGGTAGCCATTTCCAGGAGCTGGAATCACGGTAAGGTAGAGAAGTTGCAGAGATGTACTGAAAGTAAGATCAGAGCTTGTATGACTTAAGATGTCTACGAGAGACGGCTCTGATGACAGATGTTGTAGGTAGAGATGAAGGTGTCGGCGTTGTTCGGTGCGTGGTGATGAAGCTCATCTGGCTTTCGCGACTGGAATTTTTCGTAATCCGACGGATACGTCTTAGCGTCGCGCTAGAGTGTTCTTTGACACTCTTACGGGGCCAAGGTGATCATCGATACCTATCAAATAGACATGTATAATAGTCTATACCAGACCCTATTGATTCTATCCTGCCAATTACACATTGTGGTCACTAGGTTACATGGCTTTAAGCCCTCATAGTACACTTTTGCGACATTATGCATGTCATTACTCCAGACCTCCTGGAATTTTCCCCCTTGAAACAACATCAAAAATGGAAAGAATTGTAAAGGGAAAAATGCCTTAGAAATGATTATCTGAAGCCACGCCATCTTTTGCGTCTTGCAGCTTTGCGCTTCTTCTCTGCCGCCTCTGCTGCCTGCTGTTCTGAGATGTCGTTTGCCGCATCTGGACCGCCGTCCATGTCATCGACGTCTACCAATCCTGAGAGTTCCTCCTCGTCCATATCGCTGAGGTCCTCGCTCATTCCTCGCACAAGCTCCCTTCCTGTCCAGCGTTCTTCCTGGATCGTTGTGCCGCTCGGGTCAAAATGATCCATGTACCACGGAATGCCTCCTTGTGAAAAATACTGAGAGTCGCCTCCGGAGCTCATGGGTGGGGTTGATGGATCTGAAAGCTGGACTGTCTTGTCACCTTGGCGTGGACCTGACCCGCCTCGGATACTAACGTAGTGATCATCACCGTTAATTCCATTCGTAGTTGGTATAGTATCTGGCATTTGTTGTTGACGTTTGTGCTTGTGCTTACTGGACGCCGAGTCCCTAGCATTCTGGTTTGACTCTTCAGCTGAAAGTAGCTGATGGGATGCCTGGGTAGAAACAGATTCTACTTCCATCTCACTAGCACCATTGTCATTGTGGTCTCTAGGGCCAGTTCCGTTAGTCAATGCTTTATGCCGTAATGCTTCCCCTTCGCCGTCGGCGGGCTGTGAGCCGTAGGTCGAGTCACGCCGGGAAAGTACACTTCCAAGTAGTCGGTCCAAGTATCTTAGTTCCTTTTCGAAGGTCTTTTGGCACAGTTCACTCTCTAGTCGGACTGCCTCCTCAAGTAGGCTTTTCACAGCTTTTACGATTCTGTTGGCAAGTATTTTCTTCTGTTTGTAGTCGTGTGGAATGTCTCTCACTGCGACTTCACCATTTGCCTGCGTGTTCGTGTCTAGTGTATCGAGAGAGGCGGCTGTAGCAAGGGTAGCTTTTAGCTCGGCGGCGAAATCTTCGGAGAAACCAACGACCGAAGTGTAGTAGCGTGCGCTGAGGTTGTCTTCCAGTCTTGCCAATCCCTCGCGGAAAACGCCTCTGCCGTCAAGCCTAGCAACGATGAAATATTAGCTTCATGTCCCTTGAAAAGCTAGGCAAAAGACCTACATCTGAGCCTTTTCTAGTACTGGCCACAAGATAGGTATGAGTGGAAAGTAAACCGTGTCAACAATATCTTTCAATATTCTGGCATCCTTGAGTTTTTGATTCTCCCTCTCCTTGATCTTGCCGCACATCTGCCTCAAATTCTCGACGTCTTGCAACAGCTGTTCAGCGAAATCTATCCGCCTCTGAAGTCGAACACCACCAGCTGCTCCCATGCCAACGAAATTCCGCCTGGTGATCTCCATCGATGTAAATGTTTCCATTTGTAATTGCAACCTCTTGAGCAAAGCTGCTCCTCTTCTCGCCTCTCGCTTCAATGTCCAATATTTGCATGCCTCGGCAGCGAACTCTTTTCTTTTTCGTACAGCAAAGCGTTGTAATGAGCTTTCAACAGAATTGTAGACAGCTAGCGGAATGACCGGCGCGCCAGAGGGCAGTCTCCACACTACCTTCGGAGGTTCACTTCGTTTGCGCTTGTTTGTATTTAGAGTGAGCGTGAGCTTCGGGTTTGAAGAGGCTTCCACTGGATCTGTAGCCTGAATATCTTGATTTTGGGACGCTCCCATTGACAAAGCCGCTTGTTGGCTGTCCGCCCAGAGCCTACCACGCATGGTGTAACGATAATACTCCATCGCATCTGAGGTTGCATGGTCGACATCGTGCTCTCTACGCCAATCCGCAGGCACGTGCTTGTCGCAGTAAGCTTTGAGGACGCTTGCATCGATGCTAGCAGGGCCCCCATGAGCTGACTTCATCTTCAGGAAGAGTTTGCCTCTTCTTGCGCAAGTAACGTGGAATGCAATATAACAATTCTTGTTGCCACACTGGATACAAGCACCCATCTTTTGGCGACATATGTAACATGTCAATTTCCATCTTTGCCTCGGGACCTTTTCCACATCCATCACAGGCTCCATGAAGGTTGAGTTTCCTATAGATACTTCGGGAATCCAGATAGCGCAAAGCAGATGAGCCCACCTGGAAGCGTTGGTTTGCTTGAACGCTCCGTCTGTGTTTGGACAGAAAATACATGTAGGGGTTCCTCGACCGATCAACTGGCATTTACGACACAGCCACTGCCCCTCGGGTATGAATGGCACTCCGTAGCATTCCTGGTGAACGGCCAAATCGCACCCATCGCAAAATACAATGGCATTCGTGTTTTCGCAATCGCCGTCATCACAGATGGCGCATTTACTGTCTTGTTCCTCTCCTAAGACAGCAATCTCGCCGTTGACAGCTGCCGCGGAGCTCGACCTCGGCCGATGGGTTTGCGGCGGCTTGGGGTTTGGCTTAGGTATTCTCTTCTCAAGAGCGTGCCACTCTTTCTCGATCTTTGTCATAGTTATTTCGAAGATTGCAGGCTTGATTGCTTCAATGCCCTCCGACTTCCTCTGAATGTTGTGGGTATCGAGCCAATGATTGTCTTGCTCGTCCATGTCGTATTCAACCCGACCGACGCCAACGCTGCCGATTGCTGAATTAATATCCCCCTCCCCTTTGCCGCCTGTTGCCATGTCCAGATCTTCCTCAATATTGCCCTCGGTTACGCGAATCAGTCTTTTCTGCGGGCGTATGTAGATTTCACTCTCCTGATACCCAACATTCGCCATCGAACGATCAACGTAGTTTATCTTTTCGGCGTTATTGTGTTCGTACTTAAGGAAAGGGTCCAGAGGACGGAAAGAAGGTTTGGGCAGCGTCAACTTCTCGCGAGGGTTGAATCCCGGAAGGGGCACGACTTTGGGGACTTCTGGCGTGCCTATGCCTTTCAGCATAGAGTCGGCACGGCGAGGCGGGCGGCCTGGGCGTCTTCTTGGGGTGTCATCGTCGGCTCCCGGAGTGGCAGAGTCGCGGTCATGGCGATCTCCATTGATTCGGTTTCCCCCCTCTTCGCCTCGACCAGGACTACCATTTCTGTCGTCAAATGGAGAAGTCGGTGTCGGCTTCTTAATCCCGTCCACTTCATCTGCACTGAAGACAGGGAAGGAAGCTCCGATATCGAGATCTTGATGAAATTCCTCCCAGCTCCTCTCTTCTCTCGGCTTGAAGCCATCACCGTGTACAACTGCAGCTGCAGCTGCCGCTGCCGAACTAAAGCGGGGCCTAGTAGGAACTCGCTCCCGCCGACTCTCTCGACGCGGGCGCGGGAACTCCACGGGCTGGACACCGTTCGCTGCGTTTTCGCGTCCTACTCTGCCTCGTGGACCAACGTAGTTATAGCCTCCAGGCCCCGTACCCCCGACTGGTATTTCGGTTCCGTCACCTTCCACGTATCTCCCACCACCACCTGGACCTCCTGGCACATATTTCCGCTTCATCGACCTCGTCTCAGCCTGTGAAGGGCTCTCAGCAGAGGAGAGATTTGGATCTGACTTCCGGCCAGATCTGCGACGGGTGTTGAAGGGGCGTCGAGCAGACGAAGGCATGGGTGCCATCCTTTCGGCTGATAGTACACGTTGGGTTCGCGTTGCGGCAAAGCTGACGTGATCATTGGCTAGTGCACGAGCTCAGCGAACTGAGACCTCATGCAAGGAATTTTTGGGGGTATTCGAGTTGGTCGAATACACTTTTACACGGGCATGAAGCTCAAGGTGATGTGTATCCAGGTAAGGTAGTCACTATCGAATGAGGCTCAAGCAGGGAGTGAGGTAGTGAGTGAGGCCACGCTAAAAATCATCGGTAGCTCGGGCCGAGGCCAGCCCTAGCGGGACTCCGTTGCGCTATGTCCTAGCTCGCGCTTTCCACATGCCCATCAAAACTCTGAAGTTGTCCTCCAGTATGAGCAGAGTTGGCGAAAGTTGGTATATACACATTCTCCATCTCTTTTCTTCGTGCCTTAGCTATGCTAACCAATCCAACAGCCTGCGCATACTCCCGGCAGCCTGCATACCGCATCTTATATATCAACTACAAAGTTGCCATTCCAAAAACCACCCGCAATAGGATCCTCCGCGCCTGCATCCTTTGACCAACAACCGCTACTGCACCTGTCAGGATGTCGAACAATGCATGGACGAACAGTGGGGCGGGACCGAGACAGCCTCCAGGCAGTCAGTCCAATGCTGTAGCCTCCCAAGGATCTACCACACCCAGGTTCAACGCACAGGAAGTTCGAGACTGTCTAAAGAATGGTATAGGCTATGAACACCACATCTACAGCGGATCGACACTAATATATTATAAGCCTTCAGGAATGGGGACGCAACGTTTACACCATATAAAGCTCTTGGAGGCCCTGCGAACAGTAGCGCGAGATCAGGTGGTGCCTGGCCGTCGAAACGTGCGTGAATTGAACGCTGCCAGTAAAAGAGCAGAGACTGATTGCAAGCAGCAAACAACATGAACAACAACAAAGACTTCTATACTGAGCTGCGCAAACAAGTGTCAACCATGCAACAGGGGGCCGAACGCGCAGGCGGTTAAAATGGAATATATGTAATTGAAGCTACCACTACAGAGCATTCTTGGCCGTCGCTTGTGAAACCTCTGCAACGGTATGGTAACTACTCTCGTCTGCCTTCGATTACAACGGATTGCTGATCAGATGGACACCAGGCAGCTGGACCAGAAGTAGTATGCAATGCACAGGGACGAATATTGTCCAGGAAAAGCCAAGTGCAGTTCCGTCATGCGACAGGCACTCTTAGCCGAGTTGCAGGTGCATCATCAATGCGAAATACAGTTCAAAGAATCATAGAGGCCAATCAATACGGTCGTACTCTGCACGCACCATCACCAAAGTTTCGCCTCCTCGGTACATCACCGATTTTGCACTCTACCGTTTGTGACAAGGTCATGCAACGTATACATTGAGGTGATAGCTGTCGCCGGAGAGTACCCTGGTAGGATCAATGCTTGACAACTTAACTCAGCATCCTTGTCTTGGCGCAGGCTCGTCACAGCGTGCCCTTTCCATCACAATATCAGTCACCGTGAGGGTCTATCACCATAAAAACACTGTGCCAGTGAGTTTCGTTAGTGCTTCACCGTGTGATTTTACATTAATGTGATGTGCGCAAAGTTCTGTGATGGTGCTTTGAACCTGCATGCATCTTGTCGCCATCGCCAGCTCTCGACAAAAACCCCTTGCTCCCGCTTATCCCCAAAAGGAAGGTGCCAAATGCCAAAGTGCCAAAAAGGCGCCCGCTCCTTAACGACTGGTTCGCGTGCCCCCGGAGTTGTGAAGAGGCTTGCATACTGGTGTGGAAAATCGTTATCCCACCGCATCGCATCACGAACTTGCTACCCCGCCAGTGTGATCCTGCTCAATCCCCAGCGCTTAACCCGCCCTCCCTTTCCTCTGATTCGCTTCCCCCACTACTTCCAACCTCTCCCTCTCCACCCTTTGGCTGAGAGGAGAAGATATATAGCGCCCGGACTTCCCACCGGTTCCTTTTTTATTTTCTGCATCCATCTGTTTCACTAATCGCTTGCTTATTCTTTTTGCTTATTCTTTGCTCAAGATTGGCTGGTCCAATCATTTACTTTCATCCAACATCTAGTGCAGCTATCTACCTTAGCTACCAACAAATCCATCCTTCTTCAAGAACCTACCCCTCCTGTTGACCAGGCTCGTTATCTCTCTACCGCCGATTCTTCAAGCTTAAGAATCCTTCGACTTTTCCATCACTAAATAATTCAATCAATCATACCACCCACCACCCACCTACCACCACCACCACCATCAAAATGCTTGCCCGCGCTGCCCGCCCCAAGCTCGCCCTCGCCGTCCCCACCCTCAACACCGCCGCCGCTGCCTCCAAATCCGCAGCCCGCTCCCCCCTTCCCCGCACACCCATCTCCCCCTCGCCCATCAGCCCCACCGTCCGCAACACGCGTCTCAACCAGCGCGGCTTCTCCACCATGCAACCACCCACCTTCGCCTACAGCCAATCCTCCTCATCCTCCTCCAATACGAAAAGCATTCTTAAGAAAGGTCAATCTTCGTCATCGTCGATTGCCGGTAATAAGAAGTTGAGCTTCAAGGAGGAACCGAGTGTGAGGTGTGTGAGCCCTGTGCCGGAGGATTATCATGGGACGTATTTGAAGATGAGCCGGGATGAGAGGAGGTGGGGGAAGGGGAATGGGTATAGGGAGTGAAGGAAGGCTTTATGGGTGTTGGATATTTTAAGCTAGCTAGCTTCTTGCTGGTTGGCAGCGATGACGAGGACGATGATACTCCGCTTGGGAAACCTATTGCGTTATTATGCATGGGGAACACCACGGAAGGGAAGTGCACGACGCTCTCTGTGATGAGGGAAAGGGTTTATGATTGTGATGATGGATTATGAGATAGATGATAATGAATGAAGTATAAGGTACTCCTGCCAATCGTTGATCACTGTGGTTGAAAATGTGTTCTTATCCTGACGAATTTTTCATGAAGGATGATGATGGAGACGCCTTTGCGGTGCCTGCGCACGAGTTCTTGATCTTGGAGGTTCTTTACCTGTTACGGAGCTTGGAGACGCCATTGCGGTGTCTTTGCGCTGGATTCTTGGCCTTGGAGGTTCCTTACCTGATGCGCGGCCTGTCTCCGCGATCAATTGCAGGTGTTCTGGATCATAGGACCAACCCAGTATTCTCCGTCGGGGTAGACTCTACTTCTAGTAATCGATGCACGTCTTAATTAGGATCTTGTTGCCAAAGAAACCTTGTGACATTAGAGGGGACAGAAAAGCAATGGATTACTGAAATACTGAAGCATTCTGCGACCTATAGCCGCTTCAACTTTCGTCAATGAAGAGTACAATTTGAAACGATTGCTGTACCTTTTGATCAGAATCTTGGATCCAAGTGGAATCCTTGAATTGGGTCAGATCTGGTACGGCTGTCTTGGGCTCCGACGGAGGATTGTAGACCCGAATCAACAATTCTTACAGAAGCACCGTTTCGTCTTACGTCGCTGTACGTCAGGAACGAAAATTGTTCCCAGACCAACCCCATTTCTCTGGAAACGGGTCGGCTATTAGGTCTATAGGATTACGACGGAAGTCAAGTGTTACATATAGCATCCCAAATGTTCGTCCAACGTCAGCGGAGAGGCTCGGAAGTCCGTATGTGCAGTGTGTGAGTGCCTGGGCCGGGGTGGGTGAGTCCTGAACAATGAATCCCGCCTAAACAACGAAAAAGACTTGAGACATTGGACACATGATTCATTTAGGTGGATCTAGAATTGTATCTTATGTTACCTCGGGGTTCAAACAATTCCAAATGTTCGCTGATTTCAATCTTACAAGCCAAATGTCGGTTTAAATTTCCGTGTAGAGATAGCCGTTAGAAATTTTCTAGATGGGGTTTCAGAGACGTTTTCAGCTTGGGAGGCTCAGAACTGGACAGATGAAACATCGTTCAGGCCGGCCAGGCGGTGAGGCACGTCCTACACAGCGCAAGCATAGGGCTATGTGGAACAGCAAAGTCATGGATCAATAGCTGGGTCCTCTGAGATTCCAACAACGTAAGCAATGATCAGCCCTAGGATTGGCCCTGAAGCCCAGCAGAAGAGTACCCCACCAAACCCACAGAGCCTAAAACGTTCGATCGAGACATTTGTTTTGGGGGCGGTGCAAGAGAATTGTTCCTGCATAGGGGCCATTGGGAAGGGCAAAGCTTCCATCTTCCGTGGCGGAGCCTTCAATCTGATGCTGTGTCGCAGAGACGTTCGAGGAGGACACCAGGGGCGGAGTCAAATCTGAAACACCAAGTCAACTGTGTCAGAATGGCTTCATCAGACGAGGCAAAAGCTCAAACTCGACGCTGCATGTTTTGAAAGGAGCGCGGTAGTCTATCTGCTGCGCCGACTGCTGTGACTTATGTGACATGGTACATGCAGAGGCTCATGATCTCGTGACCCCCGGTCGCCGGAAAAGTCGGCTTGTAAGGCAACTCATCTACATGTTCGCATGTGTGAGACTGCATGAAAGTAGCATGGCAGTAGCATGGCAGTAGCTATCGCCTGCATTGCTCAACAACAATAGTCTTCCATACCAAGCCTCAACGACATCGGTGATGCGTACGCTTATAGCAACAACATTTAAATCAAGAATGGTCATGGAGATGAATTAGATAGTAACAACATCGGAGTTGCAACCTTATATTGAATGCGAGTTTGCTACCTATATTCGTCGAAAGCTCCGGGATACGGCCGTTTAGGGTTGAGTGGTCGACGGTCGACGGACTTGACGGGCGACGATGCTGCCGTTTAGCGAGGGCCGACGATCCTTCCCGGGGCACTTGTACGCCATACTTGCTTATCCAGTGCTTACTTTGATATGCTGTTTTGCCCTGTTAGCCTATGGTCTTCTTTCTCATTTTCTACCTAGGCACATGGCACGCCCAAAGCGTCTACTCTTACGACTTGGACGGTTCCCCGCCCACGAGCCACGGTCCCGAGGTAGAGTAATACGGTAGAACTAAGATACCATAGGGTGCAAATGACGAGAGAAAAGGCATCGCATAATCCAGATGCATCATATCCGCCCTTCACATCTTGGAGATAATTATCTTACTCTCCGCTTCCCCCCGCTCCATCACCATTTCCTACCGTATCCAGTATTCTAAAGCAGTCAGCTCGTTGAACTAAACGGACGGACGTGAGGATCTGGATCTGTGATTGCGATCTCTGATTTTTCTATGATCCTAATGCAGCAGACACAGCGACAAAGCGACAAAGCCTCCTTTGAATTGTCGAATAGTCTTGAATACCTTACCTTAGCCCTTAATGCGTACTAAGAGAGAGCATGCTGGGTCAGGTAGTTCTGTTGTAAAAATAGAAACTTAGTCTAAGTTTCTAAAGGCAGGAGGACAGGCTTTCCCCCTTACAGCTTAACGTAGCCGCCGCGCTTGTTATAACAACGATCTAAAAACATCTTCGGGAGTCAGCACCTAGCACGCTTCCCTAGCACTCTCGTAGCCCACATTGGCCTGGGAGGCGGTCATCAGTCCAAGCCTTCAACTCGCTCACACAGACCACTCGACCTCTCACAGACCTTGCCTGTTCATTCTAACCCTTCTAACCCCATTCTAGTCGGCGCTTGCTCACTGCTCTTCCCCTCCCAAACCTATGTACCTATGTAACCTATGTTTCATCTTTTCTAAGCGTTCTATTTTCCAAAATAAACCCATGCACGCTGGCGTCAATGGGCCAAAACAGTTACCGCAGACCTGACCTATTCCAAGGCCTACATGCACCCAGCTCGCGAACAACGGATTATAAGTCTCCTGCTTCGCCCCCTCCACTTACGCCTGCCTCTTCAGAATGCAGGAGTAATCAGTCTACCGCACCACGAGTTTCCATTTCTTCCGTTTGCATCGTGCATCTTGCATAATTTCCTGAACTAGTACCTTACCTTCTCCGCTTAGCCTTGTTGTTTACTCGTTATCTCTTTCCTTCCATGACTTTGCGTCACACTCTCTCCTCCCACTACGCCCTCCTATTATAAAGGCTGTGTGCCCCACGCCTCCACCGTCTGATCAATTTCCTTCTCTGTATCATTATTTGCCTTAGCTCCTTCCTCCCGGCGAGGCTTCTCTAAATTCAATCGTTGGCTACTCTTTTCATAAGATGCCCAAGGAGGGCAGACACAATACCACCAATACCCATCGTCGCACCCCATACCCACCAGTCACTACTATAATGCCAAATCAAAATCAACCCTATTCACCCCCAGCCTCAGGTACTGACCGTCATGCTTCCCAGTCATGGCCGCCAGGCAATGACGACCTCCTCATGCGAGCTCGTCAACAAGGCATGAATTGGCAACCCATTGCCACAAAGTACTTCCCAGACAAGACCGCCAATGCGTGCCGGAAACGGCACGAACGTCTTATGGAGAAGCGTAACAACACCGAAACCTGGGAAGGCGTTAAGATGGAAACTCTTGCCAAAGCTTACAATGATCTACGTGAGCAAATGTGGAAAGTTCTCGGTGATCGAGTAGGCGAAAAGTGGCAAACCGTTGAACAAAAGGTACTCAATTCCAGCATGATTCAGGACTCTTGATCCAAATAATTCTAACTTCCCTCGACAGTGCATGGAAAAAGGTCTCAAAACCCTTACCACAACCGGCCGAACCGCGCTCCGCCGTGACCGTGATCGAATCCAAAATTCATTCCACGGCTCCGACATGGACGATGATCTTCCCACCCACCATTCGCCCCATTCCCACCGCTCCCGCTCCCATCATTCGGATAACTTCAACGACAGCGGCCTCGGCAACGAAGGCGACCATCATTTCACCCGCGACGAACCCCCCTACTCCGCCACTTCCACCACTCATCCCACCTTCCCGAACTCGCCTCGCCCCCACAGCATCACCTCTTCGACCGGGTACACGCCCACCATCACAGCGGCCCCGTTGTATCCATCTTCCTCTGCCCTTCAGCAGTCTCCCCCGTTGCAACAGCAACATATTTTACCTCCGTCTTTTTCACAACAGCAGCAGCAGCAGCAGACGCTTCCGAGTTTCAGTTCTGCATTTGGCATCCAGAGCATTTCCAGTGTCATGAATCCGAACCATCATCATCAGAGAGGCGCGGCTGTTACGTCGCATTGCTAAGATTTTATGTCCGCAACGTCAAAGTCGAGCATTGGATTGGTGTGCGAGTATGTACGATGTTTCGGTTGCTGGTCATTTAAAGGCGCGAGGGGGGGGTCTGGGAAATGATGGGGGTAATGTCTTAACCTTTCTAGATTTCCTATCTTATCTACCTTCTTTCCTTCTTTTTTCTTCTATAACTCTCTTTTTTCTTTTTTTATACCATTCTTTGGATAGGGGATAATCATGGATGGGGTTTTATTACATTGATGAGAAACATGGCTTGGATGATGGATTGGGATGGGATACCTTTTTGCAGTTCGCTCTGGCAGAGGGGTTTTTTTGTACGAATATGAGATGAGATATATTACAAGGAGAGGGTTGCGAAGAGAAGAGAAAGAGGAAGAGAAGGATGGAAGGGGAAAGGCAAGGCAAAGCAAGGCAGGGGCATTGTACGATACTTGTATCTTGTATATTTTCTTTTATCCCCTCGTTTTACTCACTTTTCCTATTCTCTTTTCGGTTGAAGGGGGACCAGGCAAAAAAGCGAAGTGTGAGCGTCGAATGTACCAGTATCTGTACCCGTATGTAACTGTCTAAAAGAATAATTTATGAACTTGAATCAAAATCTCCCTCAATCACCCCTCCTCTATCTTCTCCTCTTCTTCCACCCCTCCTCTATCTCCTCTTCTTCCACCCACCCACCCCCAAAATCCCCCCATCCCCACTCTCACAATCTAAACTCCATTTCCTCAATCCCCTAACACTCAACTCGCTCTCCCACCCTGCTTCCCACATCTCCATCCCCGTCCAGGCTATCATAGCCGCGTTATCGGTGCAGAGTGCAACGGGTGGGAAGATGAGATTTACAGAGGGATAACCCCGCGCAGTGAGGAAGGCGTGGAGACTGTGATAGGAAAATTCAGCATGGGAGATCTATTTATATGTATGTACATAGTTGAAGGGGAAGGAAGGCACATACACATGTCGTAAAAACCCATTACTAGCAACGCCACCACTAACAACCAACGTCTCCACCCCCTCCGCTTTCTTTTCTAAATCCCTCAACGCCCATCCCACCCGGCTGGCTAAATGCTCAAACGCAAGCCTCATACTCTCTCGCGCTAGTTCCCTTCTCTCGTCTTCATCCATCGTAATACCTTTCTTTTCGCAAATCCGCTTCACTGCGCTCTCGAGGCCTGAGAATGTGAATTCCATGCTTTGGCTTTTGCTGCCGCTTCGGGTCTCGGCGAGGGGAGGGACGAGGGACCAGCCGTATTTGGGATTTGTGTGGCGGGCGATTTCTTGGGCGCGGGCTGTGGGCGCGGTGTAGTTGTATTCTGGGGGGAGATTGGGGAAGGCGAAGCGCTCGAGGAGGGGGCCGTACATTGTTTCTTTGGTGGTGGATAGGATGTGGGGTGGGAGGAGGGAACGGGCGATTTTGTCGATGCAGTCGCCGAGGGCGATGTCGGTTGTTGTTGCGAGGAGGGGATGGTTGGTGAGGGACGTGGAGTGGAGGAGGAGGGTATGGCCGCCTGAGATTAGGAGGGTGAGGAAGGGGAAGGTGGGTTTGGGAAGGGCGTTGGTGAGGTGGGAGGTGAGCGCGGAGACTAGGCGGGGAGTGAGGGCGTGGGCTTGCATGTGGTTGACGGCCAGGAGTGGGATTTGCCAGGCTGTGGAGAGGCCTTTGGCGGTGTCGAGACCGGTAGCGAGACTTGAGCGCATCCCCGGGCCGCGGGTTACGGAGATGAAATCTGGTTTGAGCTTGTGGATTGGGGTTTGATTGAGCGGGGTGAGGGTGAGTTTGCGACCTGGATTTGAAGGGTTGTCGCCATTGCTTTTCGGGGCGTTTGGGAGAGCGCTGATTGCTCTGTTGATAAGGAGGGCGAGGTTTTCTTGGTGTGATTCCAAGGACTTGATTGGATGCACACCTCCATAGTCGCTATTGTTGGCTGTGATCTTCTCGTGGAAGTGGAGGGCGCAAGTGGAGGGAAAGGTGTAGGTATGGCCTAAGGGGGGAACATGGTCGCGCTTTTCCAATACAGCTACCGACGTATCATCGCTGTGGTTACAACTGTCAGCAAGCAGGGAAGAGACTAATTCAGGTTGACAATCTTTACCATGAGGTCTCAATAGCAAGAGTCAAGAGTTGGCGTCGGCGGGTCTGGACTAGATGCAGACCTTGCGCGTGGGCGGTTCCGTTGCGCCGAAGATGTTTTGTAGCGCATGCCAGCATTCAATCCTCAGCATCAATTATACCGCCATCAAAGAGTCCTAGTAATATGAGGATGATATTGAGGCTCTTCAGGCCCCAGTGCCCGCTGGAGGCTCAACGGGAGGGAAGAGAGATCTCTCAGGGATCAGGCCTTCCGGAGATGGCCATCAAACGCGGAAATACACCGCTATCAAATTTGGATTTTCAGGGTTCAATATTGGGCCTACAGCGAGCTCAGGCGGTTTCGAGTTGGAAGAACCAACGACACCCATTACGGACCATCTTTATTATTCTTATTATCACCACTATGATTATGGGTCCTCGACACTTACAGCCGAAGCATCAGAAGCTCTGAGACCGTGCAGGACCTCGAGCGCTTACGTGACGAGCCCCTGTGCTGAGTGGAGCTCGGGAGCGCTGGCTCAGGCCAACGACAACTTCTGAGGAGTATATTCTTGGCTGCAGCAACGAATTGACAGCATGGCAACTGTAAAGACGGCCGTCAAAGAGTCTCTTCTGGGTACAACACTAGAGCCAGAGATATCAAGCCAATCAAAGGCCACATTCGACCGAAATTCGAGGCAAGATGACGAAACCGGAGAACGGTATATGAGTGAGGAGGATTTCGTGAACGCCGTTGCTCCTGCCAGTGAGGACTATGTAGGTCGATGAATGCTCTTTGCTGCGCTTTATCGTGGGTGTCCCATTGGCGAATCAAGCGCTGACCAAGTTCTCGTCGCAGCACAAAATAAAAAGAGAACAGTATGCAGTTCTCTTCCAAGTCGCAGATCGGCGGAAAACAGGACGAATCAGTATGCAAGACTGGGGGATATTCGAGAATCTGCTTGCGAAACCAGATGCCGAATATGAGATTGCCTTTCGTCTGTTCGACGAGAAGGGTACTGGCATGATCAAGTACGATGACTTCCAGAAATTATACAACCAGAACAAAGGTGCCGAGACAATACCGTTCGATTGGAATTCAGAGTGGGCGTCCTTGTACGTCGGCTCAAGAAAGCATCGCCACGATATCACATACCCTCAATTCTCCCAGATGCTGCGTGGTCTACAGGGCGAGAGGATACGGCAAGCATTCCAGATGTTCGATAAGGACAAAGATGGTTTTATAGAACCTGATGACTTCCAGCGCATTATCCTCGAAGTGGCGAAACACAAACTGTCAGATCACATCCTCGACAATCTACATACACTGTGTAACATCTCAACCGGTAGCAAAATTTCCTACGCCAACGTACGAGCATTTCAGAACGTCATCCGCGAGATGGATTTGGTCGATCTCATAGTTCGGAACGCTACAGAAAAGAGCGCTGATGGTACAATCACACGCACAGATTTCCTAAATGAGGCAGCCCGGATCACACGATTCTCTCTTTTCACTCCCATGGAGGCTGACATCCTTTTTCACTTCGCCGGGCTTGATGCTCCGTCAGGTCGATTAACCCTCAATGACTTTGCCAAAGTCTTGGACTCGTCGTGGCAAAGCGCATATGCTCTAGGCATTGGAGCAACAGGCGCCGCCGCAGAGGCCGCCAATAAGGCCATCTCAACCACACAAAAGGTTCTACACCAAGTGCTGGAATCAGCGCATCACTTCGCCTTGGGAAGTGTAGCTGGTGCTTTCGGCGCTTTCATGGTATACCCTATCGATCTTGTGAAAACGAGAATGCAGAACCAAAGGAGTAGTAGGGTTGGAGAAATGCTGTACAAGAACTCGATCGACTGTGCAAAAAAGGTCATTAAAAATGAGGGTCCAAGAGGCCTCTACTCCGGTGTTTTACCCCAGCTTGTCGGTGTGGCGCCTGAGAAGGCTATAAAGCTCACCGTCAACGATCTAGTCAGAGGTAAGTTTTCTGATGAGACGGGCAAAATATGGTGGCCGCACGAGCTCCTTGCTGGTGGTGCGGCCGGTGGTTGCCAAGTCGTAAGTACCACAATATCCTTCAACAGGATCGCCTCCTAAATCTCAATCAGATGTTCACCAACCCCCTCGAAATCGTCAAAATCCGTCTCCAAGTCCAAGGCGAAGTTGCCAAAAATGTTGAAGGCGTCCCCCGGCGCTCCGCAATGTGGATCGTCAAGAACCTTGGTCTCGTCGGCCTCTACAAAGGCGCCTCCGCCTGCCTCCTTCGCGACATCCCCTTTTCAGCTATCTACTTCCCTTCCTACAATCACCTCAAGCGCGACTTCTTCGGCGAAAGCCAGACGAAGAAACTCGGGATCGTACAACTCCTCACCGCGGGCGCTATTGCCGGCATGCCAGCCGCCTACCTCACCACTCCCTGTGATGTCATTAAAACTCGCCTGCAAGTCGAAGCCCGAAAGGGCGAAACGAAATACACTTCCCTCCGGCAATGCGCGCGGAGCGTATGGCAAGAAGAAGGTTTTCGCGCCTTCTTTAAAGGTGGGCCGGCGCGCGTGCTGAGATCGTCCCCCCAATTCGGGTTTACGCTGGCGGGGTATGAGGTTTTGCAGAAAATGTTGCCGATGCCGGGGAGTGAGAAGGATGAGGGGCCGAGTGTAGGAGGCCATGCGGAACCAGCGTTGGGGTTGCAGGAGGCGAAGGCGCCGTTGCCGTATCTGAGGAGTAGGAATGCGTTGAAGATAATACTGGATCTGGACGAGAACTTTGGGAGGCCGAAGATACCGACGGGGAGGGGTTGGGTGCCGTTGGCGGCGAAGGCCTAGGGGTGAATGGGGGCGGGGGATGTGCGCCGATGCCTTCACCCACTCACCCTCTCACTTCTTCTTTATCTATTGGTCTGCGTGCGTTCTGTTGAAAAGCATGGCGGGGGAAAAGGTTGCACACACTGCAATGCATTGCGTTGAAAAGGATTGTGCATGGCCTAGACAGCCACCAGTATTAGAGTAAATCGCTTTGGATTCGATCTTCTGGTTAGAGCTTTAGAGCTATAGATAGGGCCCCTAGAGCTGTATATTAACATTCTAGTAGAAGATAGATGGCTGAGGGCGTGATGGATACAAATGTCCTTTCTCTCGCAATCTAGTTTCGTCAGCTTCAATTGTCAAAGACCAAGCTCCCAGAGCCTTACATAACCGCTATGAAACCCTAGCCCTAAGATAGATCTAGCCGACGGGTACTGACTACGGACTGCCTTACCTCAGGTACGGTACCTTACACTTTAAGTACCTACGTTCTAGACGCGCTGATCCTCCAGATATTTGTCTCACGTCTTTTCGCGACGATTCACACTTTGGCGCTTACAGTACTCTAACTTATCGACCAAAGACCTTCCGGAACTCGTACCAGCTGTTTCGATTGCACATACACCCAACCATCTGCGAAAGATGACGAGCTCTCCCTACCGGAACGCCCCTCACTTCCCTCCCACCTCGACCGGCTTACCGCCAAGCTCACCGCGGACAGCTGGACGACTTCGCAAGCTGCAATCGCAGCCTTCTCTCATTTCTCAGCAAAGACACCAGCAGCTGCGGAACGCTAGTCCATCCCGCAATCCTTCTATACCTGCACTCCCTGCATTCTTGACCCCACGGAAGCATACTCGCACACGTTCCAATAGTGATGTGGTAGCCACTAGCTCGCCCAATCCGGGGCCTTCAACTCAGCGCGGTTATATATCGAGGAGGACAGAAAACCCTAAAGATGAATTGAAATCATTGATGCGGCGTGGACCAAGAGGAGACCTGCCGAATGCGCTCCAGAGTCTTCGTCATTGGATACTGGTGGATGGGCTAGAGGCCGACAACGATGGCATGGTGGGGTCTTATTCCAATACGTGCAGAATAATTCCAGCCTACTAATGACTTGGATAGTCTGACCTTCGTATCTACGTCTGGCTGATAATGCTCAATTCTCCGCCTCTCTCAACAGACGTTTACCTCGAGCTAATCCGCCGCGGACCATCCCCAGCATATGCCAAAATTCGGAATGACACTCACCGTACACTAATGACGAATCCTCTCTTCAAACGCCGCGTTAGGGAGAACTCAATTATTCGTCTCCTAAATGCAATAGCATGGAGATTGCACGATGCGAAATCTGATCAAATAACAGATTCTGGGAGAATTACAAATGCTTCTACCGCCTTTGGTAGTCCCGAACTACAACACGTCGAACCTGTCAAAAAGCACGCAAAGGGAGCTTCAACCGTAACGGGTGATGGCTCTGAAGCAGGCGGCTCAGAACCAGGTATCTATGTGCAAGGCATGAACGTCCTGTGTGCCCCCTTCTTGTATGCTGCTCGAACGGAGCCTCAGGCTTTCATTGCCTTCCACTACTTCATCACTCGGGAGTGTCCGGGTTACATTCGTGGTGCCATGGATGGCGTCCATAAAGGGGTTGCTCTGGTCGAGAGGTGCCTTGCAATCGCCGACACAAAATTATCGACCCACTTACTCTCAAAAGGTGTCAAGGCTCAAATATACGCCTTTGCATCGGTTCTAACCATGTCAGCCTGTACGCCCCCGTTGCCGGAAGTCCTACAGCTTTGGGACTTTCTCTTTGCATTTGGCTCACATCTTAACATCTTGTGCATTTGCGCTCAACTGATGATGATGCGGGAAGAGCTTCTGGCTGATTCAAGGTAAGACTGAAAAGCTAAATTCGATTTCAAGCTCAGAGGCTGACCTGGCTACGCAGTCCTGGAAAGCTCTTGCGGTCCTTCCCTGCTTTAAAGGCTAAGAAAATCGTCGAATTGACTGTCGGTTTGGTCCGTAAGATCCCACCTGAACTCTATGAAGAGCTTGTACACCATGCAGAGTGAATAGTGTTCGTACTCAAATTTCACAGCTCGTTTCCAAGGCCTTCAAGACCTCCAGTTGCTGTACGCACACTAAGTCTGGTGTGTGGATGAATCATGCACAAGGGTTGCAGTGATCTCACTTTGAATCGGTCGAAGCGCTTAATGTATGGAAGTTGCTTTGGAACGTACTGTGGCGGACTGCATTACAGACCAAAGTCATATCTAAACCATCCTTTATGACTGTAATCAAGAGGGTGCTACCTGAACATATCAGTTAAAAGGTGCCAGGTCACATGACAGTGATTCTCTGCGTGCAGGGAGAAACATTAACCCCTTCAACACATTGTGTTGATGCGCTTAACTTTCCTGGGTTTTCACAACTTACAACCTTGAACTTCGGAGGAGCATTCTATACAGTCTTGCTAGCATCTCTCTAGTTTTATCCTCCTCGTGAGTACGGGGTTATATTATGTTGGGACGCTAGATGTTTTGAAGCCTTTCTTGGCGCTATACGGACAAGATCGTGGTGTGCTGCCTCAAGAGATGGTGGCAAACACGCAAACATCAACTGTCACGAGGTACGCGGGGCTATAGCTTTGACTCTACCTCAATGTGTAATCACTTCCGAAGAGGACGTGGATGCGAAGGATTGCTGACCGGCGGCCTAAAAGCCAGTTGGATTGTAATACTAGCAATAAGGCGCTAACTCGCTCATACAGTACCGTAGTACCTTATTGATGCAGTTAGCGCCTGGAGTCTCTATGGCAGTTGACAATAGTCCGCTCAAACATTGAATCCCAGACTGCAAAAAGACTCAAACACTAGAGAGGAGATGGTCGGAGTGGGTAGTTCGCATGGGCTACCCTCTCCCGTCAGCTGACGATCACAACACCGTCTTAGTCTTCTATACTATCCATAGTCAGCCCACCTACCTACCTTACTCCGCATATTCATGCCATGACAACAAACGCCCTGCAGGGTACCTGCTTTCTATCGTCATATCAACGCTTACTTTCCCCTAATAAACCATAATACGTCATAGGCCCGTGAGACACAATGCGCGCTGCTGACTAACCCTGTCAGGCGTGCATAAGCACCTAAACAGCGAGCAGCAGGGTGGGATTAGGAAGGGATTGGCACGCTCGGGTCTGACCTCCTTGGCAGATAAATAAATCTGAAAGACTTTAGGTACATCTTCGCAATCTATGTGGGAAGTTTTGAACATAAGCGTTCATATACAAGAGGTGGTCTAGGATTCTTTATTGCGATACTGGGGAATTCTTCGTATCTATCTCCCTTCATCACGCTGCCATGATTAATTAATTCTTAAAGTTAGGACCGTACCAGGAAATGGGATAGATGCACTGCAGCAGCGCTAATAAGTGGCACATGCCAAACTGCTACCAACAACAAGTGTTACACTTCCTGTCAAGAAACTCATATATTGCTATACTGTCATTCTATGTTAGATCTCATTAGACAGAAAAATAATCATCCAAATCATCTTCAAAAAAAACTTCTTTGTATACATTATGTAATACATACATTTGATGTAGATACGTTCATCAAGCAATCCATGAGTCTCAACCAACCGCACCTGTTATCAGGGCCTCATTAGCTATGTGTTGCAAAGGTTACACGCTTTGTAATGTCTTCATCTCGAATTTTCAGCTGCGAGTTCATTCCTTTGTCTCTGCGACGACGAGGCGTTAGGAGTCGTAGTATACATTCTGACTGCGGACATTGTTATTGTACGAAGAATACTGGTAGAATTTCCTCTTCATCAAAATCCATTTCTTCCCGCCAATCATACTGCAAACGGTCTACCGCTTACGAGATCGCTGCGAGCTGCTAGTCGAACTGGTACAAGGTATGGCTGCAATGACTAAGACAAACTTCGTAATAAGATTGGTCATTGCTCCACTTTCTATCTGTTTTCATAGTCTTCACGCTCAGTATTCCTCTTCCGGTCAGAGCCTTGGGCGCTGTAGTAAGCATTGGGAATGTAGTTTGATATCATATATAAAAGCGGTCTGCAGAGTCCATAATGTTGATTCATACTTCATAGCTGCTACTCTTCTTCATTTAGGAAAGGGAATTAGACGATTGCACATTTCTATACAGCAATCGAGCCACAAGCATGATGTTTCTTGTTATATCTTCATTTTTCTTCTTCGTCTTTGCCTTAGCAGCGTCCGCGTTCACCGATCCGGGCTATAACTGTCAACCTGGGCAGCCATGCTGGCCATCTTTGCAAGAATGGCAACAATTCAACCAAACTATCGATGGTCACTTGCATCAGACCATTCCGATGGCAGCGCCTTGCTATAGTAATTCATCATACTACGACGTGGCGGCGTGCGATGTTGTCGAAGGCAACTATAGCGTTGGTATGTCCAGAGAATCATACTACGGGCAGACGTACTGGTTGAATTGGGAATCTTGTGGCTCATCCGGCTGTTCACTCTATGAGCCTGATCCTCAAGAAACGCTTTACAGTACCTGTTCTCTGGGGAGGCTGGCGCCGTACTATGTCGCTGTTCAGAATGCCTCGGATATATCGGCGGCTCTCCAATTTGCGCAACTACACAATATTCGCATCAGTGTCAAGAATACAGGCCATGATTACTTCGGACGGTCAGCGGTACCCAATTCCCTAGCGATTTGGACCCACAATTTGAACACTTTTGACTTCTATCAAAACTTTACTGCGTCCAATTGTCCATCGGCAAATGGGCAGAATATTGGTGAGATGGGAGCTGGAATCGTTGCAGGAGATGCTTATCGCTTTTTCAATTCGCATGGTATGGATATTACTGGGGGTTATGAAGAATCTGTTGGTATCGCAGGCGGATTCGGCCAAGGAGGAGGCTTAGGTGACTTCACTACTGCACACGGCCTCATGGTGGACAATGCAGTGGAATTCGAAGTTGTCACTGCCGACGGCCAAGAGCGTGTTATCAACGAATGCAATGATGCGGACCTCTTCTGGGCAATGCGAGGTGGAGGAGGAGGTACCTATGCTGTCCTCACTAAGTATCGAGTCCAACTTCACCCTTTCGTACCCATTCATACATGGAACTTCAAGGCAAATTTCACCGGGAACAAGACTACTCAGAGCCAAACCCTCCGCGAGATTGTAACAGCACATGCCAACAATCAAATCGAATGGTCTGCTCAGTCGGTAACAGGAGGAGTAGACTACTATCCAGAGAAAGTGTCATTTGACGTGGTTCTGCCATACCGCGACGATGGCTCCAAGTTGAAATCTGCAACTGCAGCTTTCTTTCAGTTTGTGAACAACAGAACCGATATGTCAATTGTTGAAAACAGCTATATTTCCTATGCCACTTACACCGATTACCTTTCATTGAGCCAAGCCGATGCCAAAGCAACTGAACCGGCTGGTATCTTTTCGCTACTCGCGTCCCGACTCATGCCTCGCGATCTTTTTACTACCCCCGAAACTGTCGACTCACTTGTCGAAGCTGTGGTCTATGGTATCGAAAAGGCTCGAACTCTACTTGTTGGCACAGGAACCCAAGTAGTTTTTGAAATGCCAGTGAATAACCCCGATAGCAACCAGATGACATCAGCTCTCCCAGCCTTCAGAAGCGCACTCTGGCATGTGATTCATGTTGGGGAATGGGTAAAGCCATTGGCTCCTACCACGGATGAAAATGCCATCGATGGTTTTCTCCAAATTTTGGATCCTCTCAAGGCATTGAGCCCAGGTGGAGGAGCGTATTTCAACGAGGCTCATTACCTGGAGCCCAACTGGCAAGAGACCTTTTTCGGGACGAATTACAATAGGCTGTTGGAGATCAAGAACCAGTACGATCCAACCCATATGTTTGACTGTTGGAAATGTGTTGGGTGGCGGGGCGAGCAAGAGTGAGTTTATTCCTACTACTTTTGTTCAGTTAGAAGCTATCATCATTGACTAACGCCTTGCATTTAGCCCATTCTACTCCTGTTATGAGAAATATTAGCTTCCCTTCCGTTCAATTATGGCTAAACCAGAAAAGGGTAGATGATCGGACTCTTGTCCGGAGAGGTAGATTCTTTCTTTGGGGCGGATTCAGTGTTTTAATGAGTGGCGAAAAGCTTTACAATACTTGGCACGAAGGAAACATACACACACCATACGTTTGTAAATAAAAGGCGGGAAGGATAGTACATGCAAGTGGATTCAGTAGAGCTAATACAGGCGACTATCACATAGAACAGTTATCCTACCTTGGGCTTTAGCCCAAACATCTCTAGCGATTGTAATATGGCTCAATTGTGGTATGGATATTCGATACTAACAGTGATAAGTGTCTAAGATTTATAATAGTAGGTAAACAGAGGGTAGTAAAAAGTAAACAGCGTCATTCACCTGCACACCGTAACAACCAAAGTCCAACAATAGTGTCTTTCTCAAAATCTTTGACTCTGGAAGTTGTTTTTCGCCAAGAATTATAGCACTCCGGGACTTCAGCTCTCGGAATAACACCATGCTCAGTAGTAAATTCATCGCACTAGGATACCCAATGAGCAACTCACCACTACGTATGGCTCTCCGAACAACATCTTGCTCAGCAATCAATGCATCGTGGTCAGATACCCAATAATCGAACCAAACACTAGCATATGGTCTGATAGCCCTATCGCGGTGTATTTCAGTTGGATTATACGGGGGGCTTACCAGCCCTATCCTACCAATCTCGATGTCGAGATGGCGTTCCTACTTGTTACTATGCATGAAAGGAAGGTTCGTTTCTTGTTCCTCAAATCTCTCCACCAAAGCTTTCAAGAGAAGGCTCCTACAGCAATAATGTTCTGAGAGTTATGTTGCAAACTTGTACGCGATAAGTGCCCTTCAAAATCTAGAGCTAGTAAGATAGGTTGTCTAGCCTAATCATTACAAACTGCTTTACCCAGAGGAAATAAGTTCAATTGAAAAAACAACAAAAGAAAAGTATTACTAAGTAGATATAAGCGCCGCTTTGTGGTCCGGGAAACTCGCGTCTCTCCCTCCTTCCCCCTTCTACCCGGAGGAATAGTGGTGAGGGCGGGCAGGTGCCTGCTAGGATCTTTGTCCGATTGCTGTTGCTCATGGTGTCATAGGATGGACCTTAGCCGATACGCAATGCAAGGTGAGACGACTAGAAAGGGATGGTCTGTCTGGTACTGCGAAGTGCAGGGAAGGCGATGACCGCCCCAGACGAATGTACAAAGAAATTTCGCATCTACCAATCGAATTCAGGATACATCACCCCTTCACAACCTCTCTCACCATGTGATGCTCTAAGCTCCAGCAGCGAATTCCTTGAGTATAACATGTCGGGCAAAGATCGAAGTCATCTGAATCACAGATGGAACAATGATAGTAAGTACCATCCATCAGACCGCCACACTCGTTGCACCAATAACCCAACCCAATAGACAGGAAAGGATAAGAATCTCTTATGGCCTCCTTCATGTGTTTGTCTTGAACAGATTTTTGGCTCTCAACATCTGAGGGCGGGAACAGTGTTGACAACCAACTCGCTGACGGTCTCTCTTTGGGGTTCGGTAAGCGACTCGCTGTGATAAGGTCATTGATATACGACGGAATGCCCAGGGAGCAGGGTGGAAGTTCTGCCGGTTGCGCATGACTAGCAGTGCACTGGTAACGAGGGACGTTTGTACACACAGCCCTGATGCAGTAGTAATTGCCCCAAGTATGCGGTTGGTGTTCCGCAATCAGCCAAATTAGGAGTCCGAGCTGGAAAACGTCCGTTTGAAAGTTTAAGGGGGTGCTGCGAGGTATGCTGCCTTTATTGAGGTACATGCTCCAGAGTTCTGGTGGTAAACAGTCTCGTTGCGGGCGCAAATTGCTATGCGCATATTCACATATATCCAACACTACCGACCCATCTGCTCTGATACTGATACGATTATTATTCAATGTACCTATCAGGAGCCCTCTGGCATGGACGTTAGACATTGCCGCGACGATCTGACCGATCCATAACTCCCTAATAGCCCATGGTATGGGTTTGGATTGGCTGTTTGCGAGACTGATGTTTAACTTGAGACTAGGAAAAGTTGGTGCCTCATATAGGTAGCCTTTTATATGCCGTCTGCTATCGTCGAGAATAACGCCCAGGAATTGAACGATGCCTCTGCATCCGCGTAGAGACGTAAGTCGCTTCAATTCGTCAGTAAAGTCGTTAAACAGGTTATCACTTTGCAGCCCAGCGCTCGCAAATGGTACTTTGCACTCTATAAAATCTCGATCCCCTACCCAGACCTTATACCGATAGCAACTGAGTTGAGCCTTAAAGATCACCTGAGACTCCACAAATTGAGAGCACCCAAGATGTTCGATATCTTGGAGTATCTTGTTTTCGTTGGACATACGCCTCTCCAATATATTTTCGGCTTTCTGAACCCTCGTCATGTCAGCGGCAATTTGACCGTTTTCGTTTTCTATCAAATTTACAAAGACGTTCGTAACAGAGTCAAAGCTCTCGATTTCTCGGACAAGGCTTTGTAGCGGTGTTTGCAACTGTTCTGGGATTTTTCTGTATCCTATCCTGAGGTTGGCTTCGGCCGAGACCTGTATCATGGCTGAAGGATCTCTGAAATTTTCAAACGTTGCTACGATAATGACCCGCTGCCACTTTCGAGCTTTCTCTTGAAAAGTCACATAATATCGTTGTGTCCGAGGACGACTCGGTAGCGGCAGAATGGCAGATATGCTCATCATCCTGTCAGGAAAAGCCGTGTCATACTGCTCTGGATAGAAAGATGGTGAAGTTTCCAACAAGTAGTTGGCCTGTCCAAGGAATCGATCGGTGGATGAGTTAGGGCCCTTCACAGAGAACCTCGAGACGAAATCAAGGAAGATTTCTACTGTGGACGTGTCATGGCTGGACCGCTGGATCCGAGCAATCGTGGTCCTGAGCTGCTGCATTTGCTCACGCCGCTCGCCCAATCTATGATAGATGCGAACAACTTGCTGACTAAGCTCACGATCATCCGACACAATAGAAAGATGCGTCTGGTAAACCAAGGAGGAGACGGAATCCAAGATCTGCTCTCCAGAATTACGTGTTGCTGAGGTGGCAGAGCTCCTGATCATGGCTAGTATGCGCATGCTAACGAGTCTGTGGAAATTTAGCCAAGCTTCACGTATCATGCACAACTTCAACACACATGTTTACCGCATTCAAAGCGCTATTTAGGGTTGACTTCATGGTCTCGAGGGGCGACTGTAAACTGCGAACTTCGCCCTTGGTGAAGATAGCCCACCTTAGCTTCCTGAAGCCCATGCAATCATTCTTCTTTCTAAATTCCTCATGCTTGACCATCAACTTTGTCAGGACGTCACGACAGTTTCGAAGCGATTCTTCGAGACCGTGGATCTGGTAGAGTATCGCTTCGTTGCTCTCAACAATACTCCTGACGTCTTGCTCGCGTAGAGCAATATCTAGAGAGCGAATTAGAGAGAAAAAAGCATGGATGTCTCTAGAAAGACACCGAATTTCGAGAGAGGCATTTCTAACGTCGTCTACGATCTGAATTACGGCTTGTGATATAGCTTGTAGCGAAGACAAAATGCCCAAGAAGCACCCGATGGGGCTGAATGGGTCGGCCATTGCCGCTCCTTTCGTGACTCGCCAGAACCTCTTGTCTTAAGATTGATCAGGTACTCTGTGCTCCCACTTGACTGAAGTACTGGACAAAGATTCTCTCTTCTATTGTATTTGAGCGTACAGTTGTCGATGCGCGACTGGGGGTCGGTGCGGAGCCAAGCTCATTTCTCGGCTAGCAAGGTCGTTCGATAGCCGAGAGATTTCAGAGTGGAAGTGATAGAGTCAGTCATCCAGGGTGGGGTAACAGGGTGCTCAGTGTAGGGTGAAGAGCGGCCAAAGAGAGCCTGATTTGGTTATTCAGATTGTCATCCTTAGAACTCGACATTGGGATTAAGAAAGCGAGTTCCAGTTTAGAACGTCAGTTGGTTGATTACCAGGCATCAATCAGGCTTATCAACTAAACGAATGGGGCGCCGGAAGGCAATCAACAAAAGTCAAGCAGGCAACCAGGCAAAATCTTCCTTATCTTCTGATGCGGGGTTCAAACGCAAGCCTAGATAGGTACAAGCATTTAGCGCACCTGTACCAACTTCATGGAGCGGTTTGAAGCTCTGGCATATGTTGGCGATAGGACCATCGATTGGGCGGGCTCCAAGCTTTACGTTGCTCCAGGCGAGGCTTGGTGATTCTAGTTCATTTGCAAGTTGCAGTCAGCAAAGGTAAGAGAGTCTAATTCCATGGGGACTGACAGAACATTAGTGGCATTCATTGTCACGGCTTGGGAGATCAATTTGTGTCAATCGCTCAAGTCCTTGTAGTGTGCTCGTAATCCGGTGATGGTCTCATAGAAAATTTGACCCCCTTACTGTATAGCCCTGTAAAGCTGGACTTGAAACTGGCGAAGCTGACCCTGAAGACACCCTAAAGCTGGCTGGTTAAGCAATAAAATTGGGCCCCGGAATACCAATGTAGGTAACGCTACCCCCAAGAATAGAGCCTTAATGGGGCCCGGAGACTCTGGGACTGATCTCCCCGCCCAGATGATAAGATTTTTACCTCTGGGGGGGTTCCTTTAGAGCCCGCCTCACTAGCTTTGGGTTCAGCCCTATAGGGCTCTACGGCACGGGGTTCTATTCCATCGTGACGACTGAAGAATTATCGTACTGACGAAGATCTGATTGTCAAAAACAGACTCCCAGCCGTTTCATTGTTGATGTACATATACTGTAATCAGGGACCTTCTCAACCGAGTTTCATGGTACCAGTAGTAAAATTGCGGGGCAGAGACGCTAAATGCGATCAAGCTCTTCAGCGCAGTCCGTAAGCGGGACGCGTGAGGCGAGATTGCTTCCTAGAGCATAGACAGGTAAGCGCAAAGTTGGACTGAGTTGATACCACAAAGTGAGCTACTGGGAAGTAAGACCTGTTCTTTTGGGCGTTTGCAAGCGAAGACCGGCCAATGATTCGCGGTGATTGTTTCTACTGGTCGAGGGTGAGACTAGAGGGACGGAGCTCAGACAGTCATCCACAACTGTCAAAAGACCGTCGCGTAAACCTTCCATTAATTGCGGGACAGTTGGAAGAACGGAGCGTGGGGAGATTCCGATTCGAGACTCCAGAGGGAGCGAAAGGGCACGTCAAGGCTGGTGTGTCCGAGCAGAGCCGTGGAAATTTGGTTTGACTCCTTCTGAAGGAGCGTTTGATGTACTTGACATGTTATGACGATGATCCTTGGATGTTAGTTCTTTGGGCCAAGCAGGAGACAGTCAACCGATAAGGAGCATCGAAGGGGCAAGGGTGGTGACTGTCGGGAGTACCAGAATTAGTGCCGGCCCTGTGACCTGAAAAATTAGCTTACATGAGGCTCTGAGGGACACCTTGGGTGTCTCATGGAACAGCTCACTCTAATGCTGGTGGGGGCGACACCGAGAGAGCTTGTGGCGCGAGCTAGATATGCGTTGACAGCGGGGATAACCTGAACCTTTTTGGGTCTAAGTTAACCCCCGACTGGACCGAGTAGCAGCCAGGCGATGTAAGGCTATACGAAATCCATTGGTCGGCCAAAGCCACACTCCTGGACCTTCCGCTCCTCGCTGCCACGACCAATGCCATGAGCCGCAGCAGGGAGCAAAGGCTTATCGCCGATTTAGCCCTACGTCTAGGCGGCAGGAGACCTGGGGTAGAGTGGCACTAGGCTATGTCTTTCTCTACAGGCAGGGACAGCTTGCAGTCTGAATAATGGATGGGGCCCAGAACGCGAGATGCAGAACGGACTGCAGAGATAATGAAGATTGAGAAGCAGGCATGGATGGTGGCCGGTAATGGCGTATTGCTGATTGGGCGCCGACGACAACGCCAGTCAGCACTAACCACCGACTTAAGCTGGTGCGCCGTCTGCAAGCCTTTCCTTTTCTATTATTTCGTTCGCTAATCACTACCTCCCTTCTCATGAGATACCTGCTGACTCCTCACCAGCCGCAGGGAACTAGTGAGTGGTGGACACCAACCTCTGATAACCCCTTTCACGCCGAAGTTCAATACCGTGCCCCGCGTTTTGTTTTCTTTCAACGCTCCCCCAATTCCGCAGCCTTATTCCCAAATTTGTGATACGTGATATTTGGTACGTGATACGTGATTATTGATGAGTGATGAACGCTGCGTGATGTTTGAGAAATAAAATCAAGCGACACCGATCAGAGAGTCCTCATACTGGCCAGCGACAATGGACCCTATCACGATCCTTGGCGCGGTAGGAACCACACTGAAAATCGTGAAAGAAATCTGCGAAGGCTTGCAATGGATGCAGCGCGTCTACGAAAATATGACCCATGGCGATAAAATCCTGCAATCAATCGCCCTTGAATGCAACATCTATGGTGAATCAATAAAGGCTATCGGGCAATGGCTCAAAAACAATAAGGGTGCCACTGGGCTGAAGAGGCAAATGCGTACGACCCAGAATGCGATTACATTGGTGCAATGCTCGATGGCAAACTTACTGCTGGACCTCAAAAAGTGCCAAGAGACTGGGGACAAATCAAGTGCGAAAAAGATTTCGAAGGACAAATTGAATATTAGAATGTTTCAGCAGTTTATTATGAATGCAGCGAAACAACAGTGGTTTCAGGAGACTATGAGGATTCATCTTGTCGAATTAAGGGCTCACGCTGCGACGCTCCACCTGACTTTGGGTGTTATTGAGTTGTAAGTCTTGCGAGCACCTAATATCTCTATCATCAGCTAATTGCTTCTGATTCTTCGAACTAGGACCGGACCCACGCCAGAAGATAAGGAGAAGACTCCGAACAAACTTGAGAACGAGGCTGAAGAATTGGAGGATAAGGAATTGGAGGATAAGACCAAAAAATTGGAGAGGAGACTCTTACTGCGGCAATTCATTACGAAAGCGCTGGCAATCAAACGCGCCGAAATCCTGGAGGCTGCCAGACCAAACGACGCGGAACAATTATCTTCTGAGTCTGCGATCACGTCGTCCCCGGACTTGATACAGGGTTCGCGACCTAAATTGACATTTTATGACGTTGTTCAGCTGGCGCGCCAGCAAGCATTCGCGGAGAAGACGCGAAAATCAAGCGTGGACTTGATAGATTTATCGGACGCAGCTCAGCCGGTACAAGATCAAGGGCCTTCAAGCAGTTTCCAAAGCGACGATGATTTATTCGACACTAGCAGTCCCATGGCTCTTCAGCTAATTGATCCCTTTCTTTTATCCCAGGATGGACCTAGATCTTCCGAACTATATCAGAACGTGGAGTTCATGAGCGAACAACCCGAAAACCCAGAATTGGATACCACCGTATCTCAAGAGCCATCTGGCCTGGACCTACTTGGGCTTGTTGACGCTCAAGCTCCGCATGTGGAACCCATGAGCAAACAACCCGCGAGTCCGGAATTGAACACCGCCATATCTCAAGAGCTATCCGGCCTGGACCTACTCGAGCTTGTGGACGCTCAAGCTTCTCGCGTGGAACTCAAGAACAAAGAATCTGCGAGTGCAGAATTAAACACCACCCTATCTCAAGAGCCAGCCGGCCTCGACCTACTTGAGCTTGTCGACGCTCAAGCTTCTCAGGCCGAAGACCTTCCTAAAGAAGAGCGTGGTGAGCCATTGGCTGCAGTGGCGGCTTCGAATCAGGAAGATCTCCCACTCCACCAGTCCAGTGTGGCGCTGGCCCACCAAGGAAGTGATACTAAAGAGGAGCCTGCTGCGCTTGAACCTAATATCCCCGAAGCTTCTCAAGCCGGCGACTCGGAAACACAAGAGACCAATGAACTAATTGCTTCTCCGGCTAATCCTGACCAACCGAGCTCCCCGAGAAACCTGTTCGACGCGGCACTCAAGTACCAAGAAAATTATACTGATGCTGCTCTTACAGACATCTCTCCTACCAGCACTGCTGCACCAAGTATATTCAGTCATCTTTCATCTTTGACCGGCGCAACTAGTTCCTCGCTAACAGGAATTACAGAGGAAGATGTGCAAGCCCGCAATTCTTCATCGCAGGCGACCTCAAAACTCGCCTCGTTCACGCCAACATCGTCTCCACCAGCGGTCCAGAGAAAGGCTTTAGGCTCAGTCAGAGCCTCAATGTCGAAAAGCCCAGCCGAAGGCAATGATGTCGAGCTATGCAGGAGCTTGTCTACCAGTTCTACTCGATCGATCCACGTGGATCCGGACTTGCTGTCAAAGCCTCAACGGCCAGAGCTTGAGGATAGTGTCTCCCAATCCGCAGCACTGCCACTGCTATCAAACATTGATGAGCTAGATAAAGAAGGGTTTCCTTGGATTGTTCAAGCATCTCGCGATGGAAACGAAGAAATTGTACAGAAACTAATTGTCAGTGGTGCAGACATTAAAGCCTCGCATGCTACAACGTTACGGCATGCGCTTTCCGAAGCGTCCATACATGATCATCAGAGTATTGTAGACCTGCTTGTCAAGGAAGGATGTCCACTTGAGCACTGCGACGCTGAAGGGTATACCGCGCTACACCACGCCTGCCAGAGAGGATATCTTTCCGTGGCTAAGATCCTGATTACCAACGGTGCCCCAGTTGATGCATCGGGACCACATGGACAGACCGCTTTACATCTTGCCATGCAGGTTCCCCATCAGAATGTAGTGATGCTCTTAATCCAGCACAAAGCGAGCGTCAATGCTCGAGACGCCACTTTTCGGACTCCTTTACACATCGGCGCGAGCCAGGGTAATGTAGCAATGTGCAGCTATCTCCTCAATGAGGGTGCACAGCTCGACAGCAGAGAAGCGCAGTCCAAAACTCCTCTACAGCTAGCGTGTGAAGCAGGCCACTACGATTTGGTTCAGATGATGCTAAACCAATCCGACCTCAATCCAACCAACATGACTTTTCTCACTGCTTTCTTTGCAGCAGTGGAGTGTGGTCACATTAGGATCGCCGAATCTTTCTTTACGCGTGGATTAAACCTACAGGAGCTCCAAAAGGACTCCCATAAGCCTGCCACCTTAGCCGCAAAAAGCGGCAGTCTTGCTATGGTCGAGTTGATGATCAAAGAGAACTGTGATGCCAATGCCAGAGATGAGAACGGATGGAATGCCCTCCACTTCGCATCTCATTACGGGCACTACCAGGTCATTGAACGACTAATAGCGAACGGTGTCTCCACCAATGCTACTACCTCAAGGAAAGAAACGCCGCTGCTCTTCGCCGTCAAAGGAGGCCACTTCGTTGTCGCCGAAAGGCTACTCCGGTGCACTAAAGACGGCGATATCGTGAGCGCAGAGGATGAGCAGCGTCAACAGCCCGTCCATCATACGGCTCGTACAGGCTCGATCGAAATATTCAATCTGCTAATGTCAAATGGCGCCAAGATTAACGTGGAGAACTCCTTTGGCTGGCAGCCACTACATATCGCAACTGCGTATGGTCACCTCGCCCTAGTCAAAAGACTCCTGGAGCAAGGAGCGAACATTGAGGAGAAGCTCGGTTCATCGTCGATCAAGACTAATCAGACTCACAAAATTGTTGAAGATGGGTACTGGGCAGAGGCAAGGTGGCCCTATCCTGGAAGCCGTCCATTACACCTGGCGTGCGAATATGGGCATTACGAGATCGCCAAACATATCATAAGCAAAGGCGCAAAAAAGGAAGCTACGTGCAGCCAAGGCTGGCAGCCCCTTCACCATGCCGCATACATCGGTTCCTCCGCGCTCGTAGAAATGCTGCTAGTGTCGGGCGTTTATCCCCACGCGACAACGAACGAAGGCAAAACAGCCCAAGAGCTCGGATTCTGCACTGGGGGTGCCCCGATACCAGAAGAGGAGAAAGAACGTATAAGAAATCTGCTGAAGGAGGCTATGGGCAGGGTACGGAAGCAAAAGACCAAGAGCTTCAAAGTGGCTCTGAAGAGAACTGACACGGCTTTAAAGAGAAGCGATACAGTTGAGGAGAAGAATAACCTGGTCAGAGCAGCGACCTTTTCAATGAACTCCGCATCAAGACCGCATACGCATAGGGTGATGACCGCTGCGCAAATCTCAGATACACCTTTAGATCACTCACCCTCAGCATCATTTCAACATCGCCCTACACTTCCGCATCTTCCACATACCTCACCTCTACCTTTGAGACACTCGCACTCATTGTCGCGCTCACAAGCTCCTTCAACTCCACTGCTACCAGAGTCCCAACCAGAAACGCAATCGCCCGCTCTACCTCTCACAACGGATTCAGACTTCCAGGAAACCGACAAAGTTACATCCCCAGTCCCCACAGCGGACAGCGCCACGGATCAACTACCCCCGTTGAGCAAGACAAATACCCCAGATACCAGCCCTGTACCTAACACAGAAATGCAACTATCAGTACAGCCAGAACCCAAGGTCAAGCGAAAGTCGACCCTCGGTCTGAGCAAAGTCAGGCCCGGAATGGATATGGGGAAGCTGGGACTGGGTAGTATAGGAAAGCAAACGTTCGCGATGGGGAAGCAGACATTCGAAATGGGAAAGCAGGGGATTGAGATCGGAAAGCAGGGGCTCGAGTTAGGAAAGCAAGGCATCGAGTTGGGTAGACAAGGACTCGAGAAGGGGAAGCAGGGACTCGAGTTAGGGAAGCAAGGGATCGAGTTGGGAAAGCAGGGCCTTGAGTTGGGGAAGCAGGGGCTTGAGATTGTCCAGGGATTGGAGATGGGAAAGCAAGGAATCGACATAGGCAAGCTGGGTTACAAAAAAGCGAAGAAGTTCGCCAAGAAAGGGAGAATGGGTTCTGGCAAAGGGAAACGGACCCTCAAAAGCAAGTCGGGTGACGGGCAGATGGAGAAGGATCTCGATAGTTCTGCTAACAACGTTATTGACAACGCTGTTGACGACAAGCTTCGTTCTGGTTCCAACATTGACAACAGTGATAGTGATGACGATGATGGAAGCATACTCGATGATGCGGCTAGTGCGTTCTCATTGGGGGAATTTGCTGATCTTGGTAATGATGATTTTTGATGAAATATGACTTAGTGTATCTATATATATTTGTTTAGGGATTTCAATTGAACATAATCTTTTCCTCCATGCCTCTTTGGTCCTCAGATTACGATATTTTGTAGACAGCCACACACTGATGTCAACTGAACAAGGGAAAGCTTACCAAACAACAGATAATGCGCCAGAATGCTAGGAAGAAGGCATGGCTAAGCTCTTACATGCTGGACCTTGCTAGTCTCGGAAAGCTCCTCTGTTATTCATCGGGTCTAGCTTGTGAGGTTGACTTCCGGTGATAACCACTGCATGCTCTTCTATAATAAGTCACGCCTTATGCAGAGGCCCCAACCTGACCGGTAAAGGCATACACAAGGCTGTCAGTCTTCTACGATTTGGTCAACGCCAGGGCATATCGTTCAGAGAAATCTGAGGACAATTGGAAACATGAGAGGGAAAATAGACCCTTAGTCGGTGATTATTTTAACATTAAAAAGCAGCGTTGATGTTACATATCTCTCAAATTTGCACCAGGGAAAACAAAAAGGGAATTATCGGGTTTTTAAAAGCCCGCCAATCTATAGTAAACGCAGTCCCACTCTCCAATATAGTAAGAGAATAGACCACAAGTCATGCATATGACAGGAATGTTTAAGTTGGGTTCAACACTTTTTGAGCACCTTTAAAGCAGCCAATATTATTATCATACACTTATTAAGTGCGAGAAAGATATAACAAAGGGTTAGAAATCCTTAGGGTTATAGTTTCTAAGGGTATTATTATGATCAAATTATCAAGTATCAGCTCTATATGCATAACTTTGCCCTATTCTCTTACAGAAGCCAGCTTACTCACGCCGCCGTTGACCACGTACCTCCTCCTTTGCCCGCACTGAACGCTTTGACTCCCCAATCGAAGCAGCCGGCCGAAGTCAGCACCCCGCCCCCTTGTGTACAGCTCGCTGTGATGGACGCCAGATACGCCTGGCAAAGGGAAGAACTGGCGCTAAAAGCAAAAGTAGCTGTGCCGCAATTCGGTCTCTCTGTTATCAGAGTGGCGTAGATGTTGTTAAAAATCTGGTGTTCTTTTGAGTCGTCGGGGACGTCGCCCAGGTCTACCCAGGGCTGCGATGAATCGACAGTTGCTGCCCCGGGTTCGTGATCTGCGTCGCCGCCGCAGAAGGGGCCCCATAAGACGCTGATGCTGTCGGTGGCGATGTTGGGGCTGCCTCTACCGCATGATATCGTGCCGGATGGGGCAGGGGGTGGACTGGTTATCGGGGGGGGGGGGGGGGGGAAAGGGGGGGGGCGGAGGCGGTGGTATTGTACTAGGAGGCGGGCAACTGCTGGCTGTAGTTTGGATGGTGTAGTCGCAGTCAGTTGTGGTTGATCCTGAGACGCTGACTGTAAGGAATGGAGCGGATAAGATGCGCTGAATCTTAAAAATCAGAGTCTTGCCATCCACGCATTCATACAAAGAGGATCATGTACGTGATGTCTTTTGCACAAACATGCTATCAAGAATATATCTTGAATGATTCTGTCTTTTTCACCTACAAGAAATGTCAACCAATTCGAGACTGAAACGACCATCAAAGTTGAAACAGTATTGTACGTAGACTGTTCCGACTCCTGTCCTTTCGCTACTAGAGCAGGCATCGATGTAGATAGCGCTGTTGCCAACAGCCTCATCCTGTCAATCTCATCCTAAAGGATTCTCCCTGAAACGTAAACATCTGGGAAGAGGCTGAGAGTAGGCAGCAGGAGTTCGAACCTGGCAACAGTGCGCTGTGCACCCAGGTACACGCACAGAATCCAGGATCCCTACTCCATTAGGCTCCGCTCGCTTGCTCCCTCGTTATTTCCCCATGCTCCCTCACTGCTCCCCCGCTCTCCACATATTCCCTGAACTCAGGAATTTGGGGATGGTTGTTTTCGATTTAGGAGAGCAAGACCAATTTGCGAGGAGCGGTAAGGGAGCCGGGGTGAGTTGAATGAAGCACTGAGGGGCAATGCAGAGGCATAGCAGGTAGGAGCCAAGACACGAGAGCCCGTGATCATATCAATTTAACAGCTTGCTTCCCTTTTCCATGCAAATTTTCCATTGCTTGTATACTCTTTTTTCCTGTAGCTGCTGGATCCATTAGACTCCTTCTTTCACTATTTTCCGTCTAGACCTCTCGGAGACAAATTGTTCTCCCAGCTTCAGCGTAGTACCTTCGTAGGCGGAATCGTTGGTTATATGCTTTCCCGCCCTTTCTATAATTGAATATGGCATTGCAACTGTCCTTGATGATAATCTTCCTAGGCGTGAAAACAAATGTCTTCGTTTTGGTAATCGGTGTATGCTGGTCGTACCGATATTCTCTGCCTCTATAGTGGAAGCATACTCAAAGCAATCGTACGAATAGCAGAATCTCTTACCATTATACCGCTTACCACCATGGTATTCGACAAGCGACATAGGTCTGCAATCTTCCTGGGCAGATTGTGGTAAGAAAGAATACTCCTCTTCCCGAGTATGTTGTGGAATCTTTCTTCTGCCATGAGCCTGGCCATGTCCAAAAACCCAGCACGAAACCCTTTTTTTCTTGTCCATATTTGACTAGGGCAACGCTAGCGTAGCTGCTCCTGGAATGCCTCTCTTACACAGAGCTCTTTGCTTTCCAAAGGTGTCCTTTTGGCTCTTTTGGCCTACAAGGCTCAAAAAAAGGCTCTCCAGTGCCAATATTCATAGAATGAGAAGTTGTAACCCATGACTTCCTGTGTCAGCGTCCATCTACTCCCCTTCTTTTGAGTGGCAATGCTAATAACACCTATCTCGGCGCTCCCAGGGCCAGATGGCCTCACCAGCCAATCACCACGCGCTTTACCAGACTCGAGTAATTTGGTTGCGTAGAAGAGTTGACAAGCTTCAAAAGTTGCGAACGCAGAAAAACTTGCGTATCAGAGCGTTTTGCGAGCGACTAAGGATCTCTCCAAGCTACTTCGTATAGAGTTTCACCATCGTTAAGAATAATCTTGGCTCGACAGGCACACAAGGCTGCTACTCTGCATCCCCGAGTCTCTATTGACACATCTTAGAAAGGTGGAATGGTTTCACCATCATCGCTTGCTCTTAGATGTAAATCATTGAGACTTGAAGGAGAATGCGCCTCCGGCTGGAACATTGGAGGACATGAATAGGTCAATTGGCTTTGCGGTATGTGAGATGTTGGCGAATCTTTCGGACTTAAGTGGGCTAGGGCTGAAAATAATTGCTGTAGCACGTCGGTGCCGCCTGGAGGAAGTAGTGAGAGTGAAAGCAGAGGGTCTTATATAAGTATTCAATAACTCTGAAGGATAGTGAGGCAAAGCACGTGGAGCAACAGCAGCAGTACGCAGAGCGCAGAATACTTTACAGTACAACAGATCATTGTGCATTATCGAAATTTCGGAAAGGGGGAGAGCCAAGCCCGCTAAATCAAATGTGGAAGGTTAGGCGAAAATGAGGTGTAATTCGCTAGCAAGATTTTCATCACATGAAGATCAAATACAATCGCAAATAAAGGAATCAAGAGACGTTTAGCGACATAGAGTTTAGCAAAAAACAAAACTTCAACGATAATATGGTCAGTGAGGGGGTCGAACCCTCGACTTTGGCGTTATTAGCACCACACTCTAACCAACTGAGTTAACCGACCGATCATGCTTATGATTCGACAATTTGAATATAAGAAAAAAGTATATTCGTAAATTCGGAACCACATAAGGTAATGTGGGTATCGACTAGCCGATGGTCTTGTAGCAACGTCAAAGAGTAGCAGATTGAAAGCCACAGAGTACAACACCTATCATCCTTGCCTACATTATTCATGGGATCGTTCAATTACATTGCTATACATTTTTCTCTTGCTTAGACGGAGGGTGTCTTCATAAAGGGCCTTTACTCTCTATCATGAGAATGCGCCAAAGGGAAATAACTTATCACATGCCTCGACATTCGAGAACCACGACAAAGAAATCAAGGTAATTTGATGAATATGGCATGGTCGATTAGAGTACGAAACGTGGGAATGCTCTCTCAATGGATACGATAGCGAGCAGGGCGTGTTAGCAGTATTCAAGAAATGAAGAAGAGTTGCTACATCCATGGTTTCGGGAATGTGACCGGGTGATATTAAACTCTTTAAGTCGTTAATTAGGAGCCGATACACCACACATAGCCAATCTCTACTGACTGGACATTGTCCATAGCGCCCAACCCAAGACCTTGGGACGAAAAGAGGAAATGTAACTATGAAGAACCACAAAAGGTATTTGATGCCCTCCTGGGAAGCACGCTTGATGCTTGGGTATTATATATGGTGTCAGACCATGAGGCCGAGATTTGCTTCCTGTTTGGGGAGAAGCTCGTTGGCTTCGCGGTCGAGGATGAGGCTGATATGGATAGACGTGAGAAAGCATGGTCGTTCACGATCGCTCTGTCCTATCCGCATGCACCCAGGTTGTCCTAGGATTGTCAAGATGGCCGCTCATATTCCACATTGCATGAGAGATCGGCTTATTGTCATCCCTAGAGCCCACAGTGTGAATACTGCTCCAAAATGGCGGATCAAGAAACCCAAAGAGAGTGTCAATATATCATATTGCCAACATCATTAGCGGCGCCATTATTCGATATGGGACTCCCTGGGCCTTGATATGACCTTTTTTGAGCAAGGGATATCGCAGAGCATGAAATGTACTCCAGACAGCTGACTATGTTGCAAGATATCACTATGCCGCCTTGATCTTCCTCTTCCTTGGGATCATCCTTGAGGACAAGGTCAACCGAGCCCACTTGTTGAATCAGTGATCGACTTTCGAGATGTGCCTTGGGCAGGTACAAAGTGGTGAATGGCTGAGGCTATATGAGCTGTCCTAATTCTTTTCATCCTCGACACAGGCGGGGAAGTGGAAAATTCCAGAGGCGGAAGAAGGAGAAGAGGGAGGCGCAAATGGGGAGAATGGAGCCCAAGGGTGGATTTCAGAGGGTTCCATAAGCCTAGTGTAGGTCAGTTTCATGAATATCTAGAGGTCACGGCCGCGCTTGGCCCAACGAATTCATCATTCGAGCTCTTATAATCACGCGGTGTTTTTCGCTTTTCATTTGGGAGGAACTAATACTTGGACGGGCTGCTAAGGACGCTGACTGCGCTCGAAGCGCCTAAAATTCATATTGCTGTCCGTAAACCAAGTCTTGTATTCCGTGTAGCCTTAGGAGTGGAAGTAGAGGACCTGTATGGAGCGGGCGACTAGGGTCGACAGGAGTTGAAAACTGTTTGGAGAATGTAGTTGCAAACCATCCTGCGGTCTCTTTCCTTTCCCTCCTGTAACACAATAGACATCTTGCTCTCCAATTGATGTTCCTTCAGGATTTGACCCCGGTTACTCCGGCCTGTAGAGGTCTGCCCCAGGAGCCTTGGTATTTGGTCTAGGGGAATAAATAAGCGGCGAGAATGGGAAAAGATTGTGTTCCGGAATTGTCAGATCCGTTGGAGGTATCGATTGGAGATCTGTCTGCCAATTTTGATGAAGGCAATGAAATCTATGTCCAGTGTCAGTAATGCTTGCCAGATATGTGACAGAGTCAACCATGCAATCTTGTCTCCCTCTAGCTGGTAGCCACTTGATAATCGAGATAGCATAACTGCTTAGTCTCTACGTGCCTGAACGCGTTCTGAGCCTTGCCTCGTCTCTGTTGTGTCATTTTCGTTCTTTCTGTACGGGACTGGAGGTCATTCTGCTACCCTGTTCTAACATTATTGGCTTGAAACCACTCCTACAAACCCACGAGAGCTTCTGTGAGATTCATGTCAAGACTGACCAAAAGCCGGATTGCGAACCAGGCAAGATACTTTTACGCGAAATCGGTGTATAGCCATTGCTACCACCTGCTCGGACCCTCTACAATTCGGCCGTCTCCGAGTATACAAGAAGACTATTCTTATCCCACGAAGGTTCTGGAATGCCTTCACAAATAGGCGCCACCGCAGATAGGTTCTTGCTACTCGCACAAGATACCTCAGTTTACGTTAGTGTCTTCAATATTCTACGTTTCGCCGAACTATTTCTGGATATCAATTGCCACTTGTACAATGGCCTGTTCTAGGCTCCGTGCAAACACCAAAGAAATGAGGCTGTGACGACTTGGAATTACCGGATTTGGGATATAAAAAGAATTCTTCAACATGACCCGGATCGACTGATGAACTGTTGCTCTGCCGAAACAACTGCCTGCCTCTAAGCCATTAAAAAGCATCACCATGAATGAATATATCCTCGGTTGCTCTGCCCGGATCATCTACCCTATGCCCGGCTGACTCCAAAGCCTCTGTATGGCTGATATAAAAAGACGTTGAAGTGGCGAAAAGAAGATCAACATTCTTCGCTATGGGCCGGAAGTACCCATGATCGTCAGCCCTAGGGCGAGATTAGCCTATACTATTGGCGGATATGGCATTCTACCATAGTTCCATAGCCCCACAATTCCAGCCATTCCCATTATCATATGCAAGATAGAGATCGGTACCTTCGGAAGTTTACCTCCGTCGAGCTAGTTGGGGGCTGTGCCAGCCATGGGTGTGGGGTTGATAGGCCTGATTTGATACACGTGTTTTGCGTGCGTTTTTCGAAACACAAACGTACAGAAAAGTCAATTATACCTGAGTCAGCAAAAGAGCCAAGCGAACATTCAAGTCTAAGGTACCTTGGTACCATTGTATAATTCCAACAATTCCAGCCCATACACAAGAGTAGTATAGCCGTGCGCAAAGTTGTGTGGTAGACCACCGTCGCCGGGCGGGGTTTTCTGCCTCATCAGATGCGGACTCATCCACATCATTGCCCTATTGCATGGACGCCCACAATCAGCGCCTTACGACTCTGCTCGAGATGACGACACTTCTCCTCAGCGCACAATACAGACAGCCAGTAAAATGCCGTCGAAACGTATGGCGTAATCTGTAATGCAACAGCGTTTGGAATGTCTGACAACAAGGCGCGCGATGACGTCGCATTGACCACACTTGCGCTCACGCTAATTTTGTTTAGCGCCGTGAGGCTTGAGCCCAAGGCGTATCGGGGTCACAACCGAGCGCCACCAAACAGGCGGTCCCTGATCACCCCGCCGTCGGCGGGAGATAAGCAGCGTCATAATTCGGATCTCATGCAATAGAGAAAGCTTCACAGCGCCTTTGCCGTCAATACACCCAGTATGGTGCACGCCTCAACCGAACGACAGGTCTGGTTGGACCCAACGCATGCCCTATCAATTGTGGAGGCAGCATGCTATGATGGTGGAACTCCTCATGGAAGCCCACCACATGCCGTACCACATGATCCTTCCACGTGCTGTCAGACGCTGGAACGACACAAATGACCAGTGACTATGAACAGTGCAGAGTTCCGCCAGACACCGGAGCGTTCTAGGACTCCACGAGTCCTGGCTCCTGGCCTTCGGACGCCGAAACATGAATAATGTCCATAGGTGCTACTCTAACGCCCAAGATATACAAGATCAACACAGTAGCAGCACCAATGTAGTACTAATAGCCTTGGGCAGTGCCGCTGGGCGTGGATATGTGTCGGCACTTGGCATGAACCGAGCCATGCAAATATTGCAGCTATTATGGGTAGCAATGCTGGTACATTGAAGTATATTGGCTCTCATGAAAAGTCGGGGCAAACTTGGATGGCACAAGGATGTTGAACGAGGGGAATATTCCGGAGATACGAATACTGCCTGAAGTTGTACTTCAGAACGAAGCGAAAGAAGGCCGTCGAAGGCTTCGATAGCCATAGCCTTGCGGCTAAGGAGGATCAAGCCGAATTCATTCGTTGATAGAGCTCGTAGTCATCTTCCATGTTTCCATGGTGCACACACTCATTTGCCCGGATGGCTTGATGACAACCCTGAACCCTGCCTCCACCATTTAAGACCATAAGACGGATAAAGCCAGATGGCGTTTTGTGGCTTGACAGGGATTGGGACTTGGCGGAGGTGCCATGCCAAGAACAGCCTAGCGCTCGTCCTACGCTTTGGTCGTTTATGAAGTATGAGCAGTAGCGTTACAGGGCATGAGCCCGTCGGTAAATTGACGTAGCCTCTGCCCAGGTCCATCATCCATTAGTAGATAGCAACGCCATCCACCCCCCCCTCCTCCAACCCCAATATCCTCATCATTTAGCGTCAGGGTTTAAATGGCCGCAACGCCATTGACAAAGGTGGTCCTTATGTCCCTAGTTTAGTAGTTTTATGTCCCTGAAATGCGCCTTCCTTCTTCATATCCCGGTAAACGACTCCGACCACACTACTGCTGCTACTACTGCTACACTACTGCTACTGCTCCTTGCAATTGACTTATCTTAAAGATACCTCCTCTCCCACTCATTGGATCTGTTGATCATCTATAAACATAGCCCTCCCCCCGCTGATCATTCGACTCTTTCAATCAACTTGTAAACTCATCCGAATCATTTCAGGTTTATCGGATGCACACATACACAAATAACCTACCAACATCTGCATCACCACCATAGTAGTCGACCATCTCAACATTCATAAGTCGACTTCTTCCCCCACTCAGTCACTTACACAACCAAGCAACTGCAAGACCCACAGTCGTCTCGACATCCAAACGTTTTGCACTTCGCAGATCACCCGCTGTACAAGATGACTATGACAATGGATCAGCGCAACAACCACCTCGGTACCTCAATGGGTTTTGACCACATGCCCTACAACAGTGCTCTTTCATTCACGAACCCCTGGAACTCCGGTTCATCAGCACACCACGCTCCTCAGCTATTGCAGACCTCTATAGGCTCCAACAATGCTACCTTCGACACACTCGCCAAACAACAAAACGCGCGTACCAGTACAACCTCAATGCCATATTCATCCGTACCAACAAGCGCCCCGTCGCTGGGCGCAACAGCAGGGTATTCGACCTATGGCCAGTCCCAATTGCTTGACATGTCTCAAGATTTGCTCAATCACTCCCGGTCAACATATGACCAAACCTATTCTACTGCTCCCACTTCGGTTAACACATACGCTCCTACTTCAGTACCATATGTGAACGCTTATGGAAGCGTGGCGCAACCACAACAACAGGACGAGGTCAGGCGGCTGTCACAATCGTGAGTGTTATGAGAGAAGCTCAAAATATGCTCCAGCTAATAGCAATTATAGGAGTTCGGTGTCCGCTTCGTCGCAGTCTCAGCCCTCATATAACGATGCGCTTGATGCCAGCCGGGGCATGGTTGCGCTGAGCCAAGATTTGACCACTCCCAGAAACATATATGGCAATAGGAATGAGCGAGGATCGTCTGATGGTTACTTTCCTTCGACGCACTCATCGCACTCGTCAATATCGGACGCTAGTTATAACCCATCATCATACTACAGTGGATCTGTTGCTTCGTCCGTTTCTGATTACGGCTCTCAGTCAGATATGGAGTCTGTCAGCTCGCGAACACTTCCAAGGCCCAACAACCTGATAGGCGCCACGACACTGCCAGCCCCTCAATCTATGATGGGTCAATTCAATTCGAAAGTCTCGTCAAGCACACAAAAGAAGCATAAGTGCAAGATCTGCGACAAGCGCTTTACTCGTCCAAGCTCGCTCCAAACCCATATGTACAGTCACACTGGTGAAAAACCCTATGCTTGTGAAGCTGAGGGATGTGGCCGTCATTTCTCGGTTGTCTCCAACCTGCGCCGCCATCGCAAGGTACATAAGGGCGACAGGGCTTCGGATCACGAATCACCAGAGGGCTCATGGTCCTCTGAGAAGTGAAGCGCCATTGGTCTTGGCCTCTAGGGCATTCTAGAGGAGGTTCTTGAGAGATTGTATTAAAATCGACATTTTGACAATGATCGCCACGACTAGCGCTAGTACCACGCTTCGAGCATGACATGGACGCGGGAAGAGAGACTTCATCCCGCCGAGCGGTTTAGAAGAGAAAGGCATCTACATTCTACGACACCTTGTATAACACTAAAACATAGAGAGGACAAGGCATTAGACTGTCGCTACGTACCCACATAGGGCATTCGGGCTTTTTGACAACATCGAGCAGGGCGTTGTGGCGATTTGGAAAAGGGAAGGGATTTTGTTGAATTACGGTCACGAGCATAGTTGTGAAAATGATATACCCACATTCGCTATGGCGATGCAATTGCTATTATGTAGTATACAATACATTATTTATCATGGCTCATCACTCATCTTCCATTCCAAATATCATGTGCCAAACACATATCCACGCTGATTCCAGCCCCTCCCAATGGATCCATAAAACCCACCCAGCAAACCCTACCAACCTACCACCATCCCAACCCTACACCTACCTACCCCTGCCCATCCCCCTTACTAGCCCCGACCCCCTCGTTTCACCATCCCCCCCTTATGACATAAGTGGCTTTTCCCCATCCGTCATCATCAGACCCTCTTTCCACCCGTAGCGCCCTCCTATCACCCAGAGCGCGCGCCCTGGCAATGTAACCTTCCTATTAGGGAAGATGTGGCTTTTTTGGTGGCGTTTTTTGGGCGCAAGGATGGGTGGGAGATGCCGGATGAGGTGAGGATGAGAGGTGATTGGGGAGAGGGTGGTGGTTTACATAGTGGTTTGATATGATAGGGAGTGAGCAGGGGGAGCGGCGAATCGTGTCCCGTGGATGGGTGGATGGGTTGGCGAGTCATGGTGGGAGGGGGGTGCATGATGTGGTTGGTGGCTTGGGGCGGGGGGGGAGGGGCTAGGGGGGAGGTTTGACGCCCTTTTTACCTGCACGGTGTTCGAGGGTGGAAGTGTGGGAAACCTCGAATAGGTGTAGTGGGAGGGAGGGGGGGAGGTGTGAGTGGTTGGTGGACGGATTACGTGAGTGCTTACTGCATGGGGGTTTTGATGGCTGAAAGGTGGGTGTTTGGTTGGTTGCATGGGTCTGCGGCAAGAGTATGGTGTATGCTGGTGAGATGGTTTGGGGCTTCGGATATCCGTGTCTGACACTGGATTATACATGTATTTGATGCGTGTGGACCAGATCCGTGTATGAGGCGTGCATGGTGGATGCTTTGTGGGTGTTCGGATGGCAGACGAACCTATCTGAATACCGAAGGAGCCCGAGGTTTATGCAGCCTCACTGACCCTGCAGGGAGGATGCTCCGCTTGCAGCTCTATACACGGTGTATAAGCTGCAGACTCGGGTCCTACAAGGTTCATCAAAGACACAAAACTTAACAGGGCGGGGCCGAGGGATTTATCTTCCTATCTCGCCGCAGATTGGTCGCTCGAGCTTGAGAAGACTCTGTAAGCATGATATCGTCATGACTTCAACGTTGCCAGCGAAGCCCCGTATTACGTGCAGGGTAACAATTAAAACATTAAGGTTCTGTATCTGCAGAACGAGCAATGAGCAGAACCGAGCAAAACCTTGCACAGGCGTCTTTACATTTGGCAGCGGGTTATCTGTTCACCCCACGTTGCCATTCATAAACTCCGGTGCTACGATGACACTTGAAGCATTTGCTTATCCTATGGCTTCGATGAAAGACTCCGCTGAGGCAATAATTTGGAAAAGATGTTGAAGGATAATGGACGCTGTTCTCGAGAGGTACCTGATCGCGCGACCAACCATGAGTAACATGGACTCCGATATCACGCATCCCACAGTATATTCAGGGTCGCAGAAGTCTATTTTCAAGATATAGCTTCCTTGAAGTTTCGCCATCACCTTGTGGCGTATCACTACAATTCCAAATCAGCAACGTTTCTGTCTGTTATCAATGTCGACAGTCTCAAGCCAGCTATGATGTTAATGGTGTCGCTTCAAGAGGATTTGAAAGGATCATGACGAAAATATTCTTCTGTGTCTCACGAAACTCTGATTTGCTTCAATGCTGCTGTCCTTCTGTTTCATTAATTGCTGCAACCCCCCACGTCGTAATGTGACAAGACGCGAAGGCAATGAAACCTATACCTAACCCAGTATACGTTCGCAGACCTTATTTGGGGGAGTCTGGAGATATTTCTACTAGCCGTTTCATGCATTGAGACTTTAGATAGTTCTGACAAATACGCAGATATCGGCCCCTAAAACCAAATATCATTATTGCCAAGGAGCAAAGGACGACGAATACTGCCTTTGAACAACGCGTCATTAACGTGATAGTGCCCCGCAGGAGATGGTCAGCGGGAAATTGGTACTTTCCAATAGGGTGCTGCCAAAAAGCTCCAATGGAGACATTCCATGGGTCACCAGCGTGAACCTCTCACGGTGAAGCAGTTGTCACATAGGAGCTACTCGTCTTGCGTGATTTCTGCCAGATATAGGCACCGCTTTGTAATCTTAAGCATGGACCTTGCAAGACGTTTTTCTCCTGCTTAATCGGGCCCAACATGACTTTCACTTGTTGGGGAACGTCTGGAATAATGCCCTCGAGCAAGTTAGTACAAAAAACTACTTCCAGCAAGTAAGACCTTGGCAATACGTCGTGACGAGCAGGCTACGGCGTGTTTTGCCTGCTGGTGTATAAGACGTAGCGACGCCTAACCCTCTCAACGCTATTGACGGGCATGGCTGTCGCAGCCGCTACCGACATGCAAACCAGTAATTTTCCTGAGTTCGCAACAAGATACTTTGTCAATGCCGGCCCTGTTTATTGGGACCCACCTGTCCTAGACACAGCTGCTAGTACGTGCGGCCCAACCATGACCACCACATGAACAGTCGGAAAAACCGCTTCCATCACCAATGGCATAACAATTACCAAAAGCGGCCCCATGATTCTCCATATGTAAGCCTTCCTGCTTCTCCTATACATCGGCAACGTTAGCTGACATTCATATTCTGGCCCTGAAATCGGGTCTCTAGCATTCAGTCCCTCCATCGCCTACAGTTATTCCAAGATTACCGGTACGACCGATGGCTGGGAAGTCCCTTCGACGCTCCCTCATTTACCTGTGGCATGACATCCAGGTCATCCTTCCAGTATACCTCCGGCATAGAACGATATGTGGCGGTGGTTCTTGGCCAGCATGCGGACAATGCCAAAACCAGCGTAACAAGGTAAAGACATCTGCTTAGCACGGTAATATCCTAGGATGCGATCCTTGCATTAGCGGCAATCCGCAAAATCAGACTATTCTGCCTGGGTTGGATAAGTGCCCTGATTAAGTGACAACTAGAGCTGTATTTCTAGGAAGGGGAGCGTTGGGAGGGAGGAGGGCTCCATGTGTACACTTTTGCTGATCAATGTATACCTGCTCCGCAGATAGCGTTGCAAATGCTGAGCATTTCATGAAATACCCGGACACTCGTGATGTTTCATACTGTTGCATGGGAAATGTAGAATGTCAAGAGGTCTGGATGTTTAGGTGGTGTCAGCGCATGAGGACCTACAAAATCTACCTCATACCAGCCGATCTATCTTCCCTAGAAACATCAAAAGTGGAGTTGACCGTAGTTCAGAAGCCGTGTGCTCGGCCAAAGGCACTTCGTGCTATGGGACTTCATATCTTGAGGATTCTGGTGGATTCATATGGATACCAAAGAGTCTTAACTGGGTTTGTGCCCTTGTATGATCTCGGCCTGAGCATTAGAGAAGCTAAAGAAGACACCCAAGTACCAAATCCGCCAGATTTTCGAATTCTCGTGTAACCTGCTTGATAACGCCATAAATGATTTCTCGAATTATATGTTGCTAGAGCGTTCCTCGAGTAAGAAGCAACCGTCGCCTGCCAAGAAAGGAATGACGACCAACCCACCGGCCGTGCATAGGTGTCATCCGTCGTTTTCCCACGTCGAGGACGAGGAATTGCAGAGGGGAATAAGAAGGCCCAAGCCATCGAGGACTCAAAGCCAAGTACTTGATAATATACCAGATTTTGCTTTGCAGGATCTGCATTTGGGAATGGAAGAGGTGGTGATTTTGATTAAAGTTCTTGAATGACTCAACGTCATATACATATAGGAAATGCTATTTAAAGAAGTGTCATAGAGGTAGTACAACCCGCTTAGTGAAACACATAATCGTCCGTTGCATCTCCGATCATTGTCTCTAGTATCGCGAGCCGTGCGACTAGCGAAGACGGGCTGCATCTGGCAGAACCTCGCTGAGTAGATGTGGCTGGTGTAAATGCTCGAATCGGTTTTGAGCACTCGTAGCGCTCAAAGCAAGCTGCCGAGCTCTAAAGCGGGCTTCAAAATGGCGGATGGTACAACTCTTGAATACTAGCTTAGTATCCAGCTGGGCTTCCCATGACAACAGGTTAGACCGTATGGTAAGTGACTTTGGTTAGCTCTAGAGAGGGCAGTATAACAGACAAGGCATAAGCAGTCTTTTGCTACGCTGGTGTGGTAACATAGCCATCTTATGTTCAGTGCTCGGGAGGTGACAAACTTAGCTGATCAAGCTGAGCATGAAGCTCCTAGAGAGTGAAAACACTGCATACTTATAGACATAGGAGAAGCGTTTCGAAATCCAAATTAACCTCATCAGTTCTTGATCCACCTGATCACCACTTTGCAGTATCTCTAGCTTCCAACTCCACTGACCGCATCTTTGCCAACTTCCATGATCAATTCGTACGTTCAGGCGTGTCTTCATGCTCACTCTTTGGCGTAACGATTGGCATCTTTCGATCTGCTCTTTGCGTCAGCCAAAGACGTCTGGCTTTTCATGGCATCGTACCTCGCTCAGACACCAGTGATTTTTACGATGGTTGGGTGTTTGGACCCTTAATCAATCCAGTGGTCACGATTCACATAGGTGTCATTGCGGTAGTGGTCATTAGTTCGGTCTGTGAAGTAATAATCGTAGTGTTCGGTGTTTGTAAACCACAGCTTGTATTGATCTGGGCCGCCGTGGATAAGTTTGTACCGTGTAATGGCCGCTATCCTCTTAACCTTTTCGGTGGTATCAACCCAGTCAGTCGTCACCCGCCAGTTGACATCAATACTGAAATCTTGCTTCGCCATCGAACGTGGGTTATCTTTCCCCTTTTCTGTGTCAATGGGCTCCTGTTTGTCAACTCGGTAAGGATTCCCATTCCTGCTTATTGCTTCTTGCCCCTGAGTAGAGTCATCATTTGGTGGCAAGGATTGGTCGCTCATAGTGGCTTTGTCAAAGAGTGAGGCTTCAAAGCCGAACAATCCAATTGAATATGCTTAGACAGATGCAGGGGAGAGAAAGGGTTTACACCTTTCTCTGCTGTATTCGTGTGATGCGGACGGCGAAAAGGCGAAGGCAAAATCTTAATGCTTATATATGTCGGTCCTAACGCTGCATGAATAAAATTCCTGCGGAGCTTGGTAAAGCTTAGACTTGTTGTGGTGTGTGCGGAGATGAAACACGGTATATTCATTAGTGGATAAGAACCATGACCACGGTCAGGATCAGCATAGGCCAGTGGATTATACCTCCATTTGGATGAATTTGCTTAGTTGGCAACAACACTAGGATAGTTGGTCTCTTTAGCTACAGTCTAATGCAAGCACGGCACTTTTATGGAATCCAACATTGGACACTGTTTTCCTCAGGATCTTGCACCATTATAGGTCAGAGAAAGGAGATAGAGCTGCAGCTTGCACAAGTTTATTTGCTCTTGATAGCTAGGACTTCTTGGAAGGAACAGTGTTCGCAAAGACACTATATTTTCCTAACTGTATTCAGTGATAGCTAGTGAACTGAGCAAATGGAACTGTTGTTGATCACCATGGTTCAGGCTTTTCACTCGTCCAGAGTCTGATCTACTTATCAATGGCTTGCACGAAGGCGGCTGAGGTGGGTCCAGGTTGAACTTGGATTTGCGTGTCGATGGCTTGCACGAGGCCAGTTCAGGTGGGTCCAGGTTGAGTCTGGATTTGTCTGTCAATGGCTCTTACGTGACCCAGGTTGAGTCTGGATTTGTTTGTCGATGGATTGCACGAACCTAGCTGGAGTAGATCCAGGTTAAGTCTAGATTAATTTGTTGATGACTTGCAGGAGGCCAGCTGAGGTGGGTCCAGGTTGAACTTGGATTTGCATGTCAATGGCTTGCACAAGGCCAGCTGAGGGGGTTCCAGGTTCATACTACACCTTCTAAAGTACACCAGTAGTATGCAGGCTTCGGTAGCGCAGACAGCGGTGGGGGGCGGTACCTTAGGTATTTATCTATCTGACTAGACTAGCGTGTTCAAAAATTCCGCGATTTCTTGGCATTTGACGTTGTTTCGCACTCCTCATACAAATGTGCGCCATAGCAAAATCAATCACCACAACATATGTCTGCTCAACAAGGTGATTTTGAAGATAAGAAAAACGATACGTGTATTCATCCCTGATAGTCATAAATCTAACAAACACCATTTGTCTGGCAATGCCGCAACAGCTTGCAGCTCGAATAGGTGCTAAGGTACTGAGCAAGAGGAGCAGAAGATTGACAGTAGTGATGAAGAAGACTGAGGGGCATAAATCGGCGGTGGGCCCAATAACGAGACTGTCTATCCCAAATTCCCAGCACGCCGGTGGCATTACTAGTCGCCACCGCTGCTGATGCCGTTCAACACTAGTCACCACCTAAACTTGGGTAAACCAGTGATCCATGACCTCCTCGACATTGTCGAAGTCACCAAGTACCGGAAGGGCATTGACGAAAGAAGAGAAGTATGTGTTGGCGAAGTTGCGGGCTACCGCATAACCGTTCTGGACGGCGGCCGGGAAGGTCGTATTAAAATCATCCCATGGATTAGAGGACGTTTGGGAAAGTGAGGGCCCAATGAGGGAACAAGAGGCACCACGATCAAGAGCGAGAAAGGCATATATAAGTGCAGCCAGACCTAGGTCTGAAAATTTTATCTGCATGAGCGTCTACGTGGACAGGAATGGGTGTGAATCTGATGATTTAACGTATGATCAATGTAGGTGCAGAAAAGATCTGCTCTTCGGCAATGCTGGACTTTCTGCGCTTGTGTCATACTGCTGAAGCCTATCTACTACATATCTGCGACGGCTGGTTGTTGAGATTCAGACGGTGCTCGTGTCGATTTCAGTATCAAAACGAGTCAACACGAAAAACCGCATGATTGAAGAAGTTCCGCAAGGAATAAGCCGAAAAACAAAACAATTACTGCAAGGCATGGGATGTCATACATTGATTCCAATTTACCTTGTTCAAAGGACGTCTCCAGGAGCATGGGGTTCCATCTGCCGTAGTATCTGTTTCCCGCCTGGTGCCCCTACCTTTTCCACAACTCACCCGCGAACTCGACAACTTCCGATGTTGCTGCTGGAATCAAGCCCCAAAATACTGCACTCCGCTTACCGTCATGATATCTTTAGCTGTTTAAAGAGTGCTACTGCAAAGCATCCAACTTCAGCTCCTAAAGGTCGTGAAAAGTGACCTCATATTCTTGGTAGAGCCTGCAAGATGCTGAATATGAGAGCATCTAAACATGTCTTAGAGCTCGCACCTATCTCTGAACTCTCAGCATTGTCATGTTCTATCTTACTTCCCCTGTCCGTTGTTGAGTTTTATAAGGAATGGAAACAATACAGATAAGTGTACACTGCATTGTGTTTTCGTACGACACTCGGGATATATTTTAGCATTGAATTCACCTCAAGTGGGGGACAGGAATGTTCATTATGGTGGCAACGAGCGCGTGCTAACCAAATTCATACTAGCCACAGGTCTCTTAACTTAGATTTAGCTGTGAATTCCACACTTGAACTGCCACCTACGACCTTCAACCAGGCATGGCTCATCCTCATTATCCTCTTCTGGCTGCCGCCATCCTTGTCATCATCTATTGTCGGAGATTGATCCACATTTACCAAGCTCGTCAGGTATATATCGCCATGTTCTTGAATGTGTTGAAAGCTCATGTAAAGAGTAGGCTCAAGACTCGTTCGCCAAACAGCATGGGTGTCTTCCCCCTCCTCGGATTCAAAACCAGAGACCCTTGGGCTTGGATAGACTCGAGCAAATCTTTCGCGCCGATAAAGAGTCGCGCTTGATGGAGCTCTTTCTGTTCCATTTCAGGCAAACAGGAAACACTGCCGAGCAATGCTTTATTGGTACACCAGCTTTTGACACAATTGAGCCTGCTAATCTTGAGGCCTTACTGTCAACGAAATCCAAAGGTAATTGAGCAACATATATACGACAGCACCAAATTGCATCAAGTTACCTACCTCCAAACAGACTTCAATTTCGGGAGACGGCGAGAGGTCTCCTTTCCCTTGTTTGGTGACGGAATTTTCACACAAGAAGGTGCAGCATGGAAGCACTCTCGAGACATGCTACGAGCACCGCTTCAGCATAAGCACTACGAGAACTTAGACGTCTTCAAGGACAGCGTGAATGACCTAGAGGATATTCTTTCCAGTCAGTCTGGTCTGGTCGATCTGCAGCCACTCTTCTTCCGTCTGACGCTTGATATCACAACTAAGTTCCTCTTCGGCGAGTCAGTGCACAGTCTCAAAGCACCCAAGTTCGCTAACGAGCAGAGGTTCAGCGAAGCCTTCAACACAGCCCAAGCGGTTGTGGCTAAGCGCTTCCGACTTCAGGATACTTATTGGATGATTGGAGGGTCCGAATTCAGAAGAGCTTGCAGCGATGTGCACGAATTCGCAGACCAGCTCATTGACCGCAACATTTTCCACGGCCACGAAAAAGCTAATGCCTTTCTGGATGAGCTGGCTGGAAGCACAGCAGATCGTGTTGCTTTAAGAGGTCAAATAGTTGGCCTTCTAGTGGCTGGTCGAGACACCACAGCTTGCTTGCTAACATGGACTTTCTTTTTGCTCGTTCGTCATCCACAGGTTCTGGAGAAGCTGAAGGAAGAGATCACGAAGAAATTTCCAGACCCAGCTACTCTAACGAGGACTGGTCTTCGAGAGATGGGCTACCTTCAAAACGTCCTCAGGGAGACTCTGCGGCTATATCCATCTGCCCCTATCAATGAGCGTAAAGCCAACAAGACTACGTTCCTTCCAACAGGCGGGGGTCCAGATCGAACAGCTCCAGTAATGATTCCCAAGGGCGCAACTGTGGCTTACTCTATCTACGCCATGCATAGAAGACCGGACCTCTATGGCATGGATGCTGAAATATTCCGTCCCGAGAGATGGGATGAGGACATGCCGATGCTTCACGACAAGACGAAGGCCGCGTGGGGTTACCTCCCTTTCAACGGAGGTCCTAGGACTTGCCTTGGGCGTAAGTTGGCGTCCAGACTGACGAATCATTGCAAATATACTTACTGAATCATTTTTGCAGAGGATTTCGCGCTTACTGAAGCCGGATATACTGTTGTCCGGCTCCTTCAGCAATTCCCTCTTATACGGTTGCCCACGGGCCAGAAGGTCGAGCTCACGGGAGTGGAAAAGCAGACCATGACTCTTGTAAATTTTTCTACAGAAGGTTGCATGGTAGAGACTGGTTCTAGAGAAGAGAAATAAAAGTATTTCATTGTCCACCTGCCAACAGATCCTCACTAACACCATCTCTGCCCTCACTGTTAGTTACTCACCCATTGTTCTCGTGGATCAGATACTTCCTAATACTGGCACTCCAGCCATAGCCTCCTTAATGGACGCGAGCATGATGACTTTTGGAGGAATAAAGGGAAAGGAGCGACAGTGGCGGGAAATGCTGGAGGGAATTGGCTTAAGCGTAATTAGTCTAACGCTGCCGTCTTTTGTTCTAGTAATAAATGCTGAGCAAGACGTCTGTGTTCGACCATTAGCTTAGGGTTCTAGCCTAAGGTATCTAGCCCTAGGCTCACGCTGCCAAGGTTCGCCTTGGCACATCAGCTCAGGGGCTGACGAGCAACCCACGTTACAGAATACTCTAGACAATTATCTTTGACTTGGTTGGTTTTCTATGGAGGTGTTCTGCTATTTATGCGGCTGCGCTAGGCATAGGGTTGAGAGGTGACATCTTCTAACACTTCACTTCCCTTCACATATTAGACCATGTACCTTTTCCAAGCTGCAGCTATAGCTCCCCTTGAATCCATTATTCCTGCTTTATAGCCTCGTCAAACCCGTAAACCTCGCTCGTATAGGGAAATCGGGAAGAGTGCTGATTGAATGGCCTGTAGAAGGGCTTTTCTGGCCGTTGAATGGCCCGTATGAGATAGTAACAACATGCCTCTATTCCAGCTCCAGTTGTAGCGCTTTCTTTTGACCTTGTCGCGGTGTAGATATCACCAGTATGCCTCTGCTAACATCCTTATCCCCTGCCCAGTCTTCCTATCGTAGGATTTATTCCTAACGAAGTGTACCTCTTTCGCATCGTCCAGCCTGATTATACCTGTACCAGGCCTGTTTCTGCTCGTTTCTGCCAATCATAGGCTCGTTTCTGCTCGGTTCCACCTGTACCAGGCTCGTAGCTCATATCCAGCGGAGGCCGACCGTATAGTAGGGGTGGTATGTCGCTATTAAGGCGTGATGTTTCGAAGGTGCTGAACCGCAGCGGTGTTCTCATCCATCGAAATATCAAATACGACGTATGGCATAGGTAGCCTATACGAAGGAAGTCATCTAGCAGCACGCTGCGCTGAACCTGGTCTCATAACCCTTTAGAATTGAGATGATGACTTGGTTGGTTTTCTATGGAGTTGTTCTGCTATTTATGCGGCTGCGCTAGGCATAGGGCTGAGAGGTGACATCTTTCTAACGCTTATTGTACCTGACACATCAGTTGCACCTGCTGTTGCCGTTATACTTGCTGTAACGTACATCTACGACTTCTCATGACGTGGTATTCATTGATGTCTTTGTTCATTCTTCAAGCTTCCATGCTTATTATAGGAGACTACAAAAGAATATTGCTTTAGGAATACATTTGCGCAGTAATGCTCATGCCCATCATGTTCACTCTTGTTTTATCACATTTCCTCCGCGACATGCTCCTTCACCATCACAGCGGCTTTCATAGTTTCGTTATGATATCCGCTTTCAACATTTTGCCTGTACAGCGACTGTGATGCCTTGTCCTCTGATTGACAATCTTCGAAACAGCTCTGAGAGATGGCTATTGTTGGAAAAGTCATGCTGGACCTAGTTCCTTTCTTTTTGATGCGCAGGGAGCTCCTGACAAAGCAGGCGGTGAAGAGCGGGCGTAGTAGAGGAAGACAAGCGCACATTAGGGCAACTGCTGCCTCTGCAGTGCTCCATAGTATGAGCGAAATCCCACCGACTATTCACATACATTAATATAACGACTGAGTGGATCGGGCAGATGCTACTCACGATTTCGAGGGTTTGTGATAACGACTGCTCGAGCTATGCTTATGAGAACACCACTAGGCATAGGTAAGTCTTAAGATGTGGCTGTCTGAGACGGGAATTCAAAGCATCACTCACATTGAACCCAGAGCGAAGATTGCAGAGACGCCGAGTTTCTGTTTGAATGACATCTGCAAGCTCCACACCATGCGTATGGGCAGCACTAAAATCAGGGTGTCCAGAATCGCGTTCAGGAAACCCATAATAGCTGCTCCATATATGTTTCCGTGCGCGCATAAGGCTGGCGAGCGCCAAAGGACTGAAACGGGAACCGGGCCGCATTGGGTGAGGAGACTAGCAAAGAGAGCAGCAAAGTAGACAATTACGAGGACAACATTGATCCACCAGGCGATGCGAAACCACAACACTCGCAGACCGAAGATGCGACGATACAGCATGAGGATAGACGCCCGGGCTGTCATGATTGAGAAGTTATATGTGAGTTGACTTGCGAATTGTAGCTACCTTCTTCAGTACCACGAACATATTAGGGCACAGGAGTGGTAAGTACCTTCCCTGGATTAAGGCTTGAACTATGATTGTGGATACCAACTAGAATTCGCCGCTTTAGCATCCTTTCTTTACGATGCAAGTCGGGGTTCAGCTGTGCTTACTCAAAATTTGTTCGATCGCTAGTGCAACAAATGATATCTAGCAATGTCAGCGATCTTCAGCTTTGCTTCTGGACGAACCCGAGACAAAGTTTCGTACTAAGGCGACGATAGCGATATAATCATCAGCTTCAAGGCTAAGCCTGGCTTTGTGCCTTGCCAACAGGCGGCCAACCGCGCATGCTAAACAAAGAACCAGAAACATGCATGTGAAGCCAATCAAGAGGCGACCTTGCTCCTCACCCATGCCTGCTCGTGGAAGCTGCTCATACCCCGACAGAGTACTGTTACGGCTTCCTCCAGCATTGGTTGCCCATGGAGGTGTGTCACCGGTGCCTGTCGGCGCATTCAATGTATGAGTAGACATTGTGAATGGAAAGACAACCACAAATAAAACATGTGAAGCAGAATTGAGTTGTGTCAAACAGCAAAACCAGGCGGACACAACCAGTATTTAAGAGCATGCTGAAAACTTTTGCGTTTTCTAGCTCAATTGAGATATCCTACACAGGAGTGTGGTTGCTACCGAACGTGCCGCTGGCAAATATCAGCTTTGCATGAACTGCGACAAGACCCATGACCCAACGGCCGGTAGAGAAACTATTTCGAGAGACGATTTCTTTTGCTTTTTCTAGCTTAATTGAAATATCTTATATATGAGCATGGTGGCTACCGAACGTGCCGCTGGCAAATGTCAGCTTTGCATGAACTGCGATAAGACCCATGACCCAATGATTGGCAGGGAAACTGTTTCGAGCTCAGACGATTTGTATCAGCGCATTGAAATAGCGACGGCGACGCTCCAAAAATTTCGAACATATGTGGGTGTTGAGAGATTTTTGCCGTTTCAAGTGCTCATGCATCCAGCCAACACCCCCGTTCCAGTAAGGTTGTGGCGTAGGTAGGGTGACCAAACGGGAAGACTTTGCGTAGGTGGTGCTGTAATATCGGATGCTAAACACGGCTCTCCTTGCGTCCGAAGATTAGCCGACATAAAAGTGTCTTTAGGAACATGAATTGGGACGTCGGACGTTGAGTAGAAGTAGACCAGCAAGACTGTGGAATTTTGTGGACCTACAGAAGTTTTGACCAATCGCATTCTTAAGTCGTTTGTAAAAAGCCGTCTTGCAACACTGTCTGGATCTGATCATCCTGAGGCCCGATCGGAATTTCTGGGTTGTCAGCACTTCTAGAAATATGGACAAAAAGTAGGGAACATCTAATCATGGAAACAATAGAAAAGTAGTAGGACATGTAGAAGAGGGATATTCTTGCATCTTTTGCGAAGAAAGCTTTCCCTCTCAAGATCATTTATATCTTAGATTTCCTGCTTCTCAACAAGGCTGCGAAACAGATGGTCTAGCTTATTTGGCATTGACTGTACAATCTAAGGCATCTTCCTCATCAATATGGCGTATTTGATAATGTCAGCAAATCGATATGCCAGAAGCTGGTTCAACATTGGGCTCGGTTGGCATATTCGTCGATCGGCGTGCTCAGATCCAGCCGAACGGTATCCCCGCGTCGCCTGGCATTCGCGTTTTCAATCACGCTCGCCTCCTCAACGTGCGACGGTGATGATTGTTTGTTATGATATCGTTGCCGCGTACGAGGAAAGAACGTCATGTTTTGCTTGTTGCCATGGAGGAAGAACTTGTTTTTGCGCTAGTGGGCATAAATACAACATGTCTCTCCCATCTCTTCTTTTCTTCTTCATCGTATGATCACTGCTGAGATTCACTGAGTCACTGAAGCTATTATCACACGATCTTGCACTTGCACTTGTCTTCTCTTGCTCTTTTGCTTTATTAAGTAGAATTGTAATGTACTCCCTTGTTCAACACACTCCTTTCTTCATTCCCGCACTGCCCAGTATGGACTGGCAGCTAGCCAAACAAGTATGCATCCTCGTCGCCATTCCACTGGTATACCGCTGGTACTTGTCTCTGACACCTCTACCACCAGTGGCAACCAGGCGGATGGCCACACACTCACCGTGGGCTCCATCGGCGCCGAGACCTCGTACGAAGCGCTCGGTTAGTAGTCGCGTTCAGAGACAGCAGCCTCTCAGGTTGTTGCCCTCAGACGAGGTGAACCCTGTAGTGTGCCATGCGGGTGTTGAGGAGCTATGCAAGATGCTCCAGAGCCTGAATCTATCGGAGACCCGCGGGGCTTTACGGCCTCGGGGGTCTAAGAAGACGGCTAAGACAGTGGTCTGGGCAGATGACAAGAACGAGGTGCACCTAGTGGAGAATTGGATTGTGAAACACATACATATCCACCAACCATTCAATGGCCACGTCCGCTGGGATCACTATGACAAGGTCTATGAGGTTGATACGTGGATTGTACCGGACGGACACAACCAGCTCCACTTCCCTCGGACGAAATGGATTCGCGACGTCCCGGACCCGGCAGTCGAGGATCTTGATGGCGACATTGAGATGCGAGACGCTGGCTGAAGGGGTGCCAACGGGTTCTTTCATCCTTGGGGAGGTCTTTCTCTTCGAGAAAGGACTAGGCATAGGCTAGATACAAGGTAAATCACTGCACATGCATGCTTCGCTTTTTGCTTTTACTAAAATTTCAAAAAAAACAAAAAAAAAATTGAAGAGCCCAGATGGCATAAACATACAAAAAATTCACTTCTTGTTTGGCGTTTTGCTGTTTAGTGCCACTTTTGTTCATTCTGCACCTAATACAGGCACACTGTTATCCGTGGCGTTTGTCCACACTTTCGCTATGTATATTGCCTTTGGCTTGCATAGGTTGTGTGGTTCAGTGGCTTGATACTGCTAACCTCTGTCCAGGTCATCATCCCACGACAAGTCGCCCCCCGGCGCAGGGCTTCAGTCCTTTAACTTTCACTGGTGTAGCTGGCTTGTCCACTGCTTCGGAGAAGGGATTTACAAATTTCAACCACGTCGAGCAGGCCTGTTTGTAGGCTACCAAGTAACCTAAGCGTAGAGGGTAGAGTCATTGCATTGCCATCCGTCCTACGTCTCCATTCACAATCACTTGCAGGTCCTACACTTGTTTCATCAAGCTCACGGGAGTGTACTGGGACTTGGAGATAGGCTTTGATCAATTTTGAGTTCTAACCTCCCGAGCGACAGCGTTGCACAACTCCACCTTAATGCCTGCGCCCGTCAACACATGTATCCAGAGCCTTTGGGTATCGCTCAAACGATCGTTCTCACTCTTCACTTCCGAGAACATAACCTCGCTATTCTCTGGGTGCCACAGAAAAAGGTCTGGAATGCCACCCCCTCGCTGTTGATACTCTTGGGCCATGACCTTGCAAATGGTGGCAAGAGCTTCACCTTCGAAGCAATTGACAATTTGAAGCAAGTCCTCGATGTCAAAGGACCAGTCGACACCAATGATGCAGGTTTGCTTTTCCTTTTCACGGTCATAGACCTCCTGAAGCAGTCTAGCAGCGTTACCATTAGCGATCTCAACGAGACGATGATTGATCTCTGATGCACGTGATGGATAAAAGGCGTCTGTATGAAGGTCTAGAGGGCAGGCCTGGTAAGCTGTCTGAAAAACGTTGGGAATGTAGGTAAACAGGATGTCGTAGAATAGATAGCCAAAGAGTGTCCGCACAATGCCTCCTTCGGAGTGGTATCCCTTCCAGCCTTGGTCTCGATACCAGCTGAGACACATGGCTTCAACACTGCACTCCCCGCCTCCTTCCCTTTCGTCGACCCAAATCGTTTTCCCTCCTCTTCGCGGGCCCACGGGATCGCTATCCCTCCGGCTCCTATTTTGGCTTGGTGTGCGTTCTTTCTCTATTCTGATCCCTTCAACTGTTCTCTCTACCGGCTTTACCAAGAGAACATGTCCAAAGTCGTGCTGTTCCCTCTTGACCACCTTGAGAGCTCTCTCTAGCTTCATAACACGCTTTTGTAGATCATAGTGGTAAATAATATGGCAATTTTTGTCCCGTAGACCGTCTTCACAAGTCTGTAGAGCAATCCTCTTCCAAAGCTTCTTCTGTGACTCTTCCGAACGTCCGTCATTCGGTTTAAGTGCCCACATGTAGTGCTCTTCAAGCAAGGCTTTGCGTTGATACCACGCCCCGCGCCTTGCAGCGTGGAACAATTGCTGATCGAGTAGCTCAGTCAATATCTGATGTTCTCGCTCATGCTCTCTGAAACGACCTAAGACGTACGCGCCTTTGTGGACGATCCTGGAATACACCCATGCCGGCGAAAAACGACGCAAGTATGCACCTTCTCCACTCTCATATACGCGATCCTCCTTTCGCTGCTCCTTTTCCAGGATAATTCGCCATCGCGGGTAGACCTGTTCAAATGTATCCTTGACTGCTTGAAGACCATCTTTCTTGACAGTACCGTTATACTCAAGTATAAAATCGATACGAAACTGCGTACGAATCGAAGCTTCAAATTCGAGCAAGTCTGACCTGCAAGTGAAAATATTAGTCGACCTAGAGACTATGTACTCTGGGAAATTGCGTCTCGAGATCCTGGCAAGGATAATTGTGGTGAGAGACTTCTCAGTCCATTCTGTTGAGCGATAGAAGACGAGATGGACACGCTCGAAAAGCTTAAAAGCTGGCGCTGATAAACGTATGCAAGGGCCAGTGTTTGCTAGTATCTTTTGGACAAAGTGTGAGTCCCTATTGATATGTGTGCTAGTGAAGCTTTGCTTTCCATCGAGGACATCTTCACATGCAGTTGTATCTTGTTCTGCTTTAACGGTTTCTTCTGTGTCGGATCTCTTCAATGCCACCCATCCAAGGCCACCCTGTGCTTGACTCGTCCTCCTAAGTGCGTTCAGTAATTCCCGTTTGTTCTTGCCTTGTACTTTAGCCTCCTTAGCAAGAGCTTTGAGCTCGTCAAGCTTGAGAAGAGAAGAAGCCTCCTCCAAGGTATCAATGTGGTCTTCCGAGCCATCAGCGAATGTGAAGGCATTGCCGAGTACAGTATCGGTTGGCGTTTCAGCTTCTCCCGGATTGACCTGTGTAGGCGTCGTTGTAGCTGGAAGTTTATGCGATTCCAAGAGATCTTCAGCAGTAGCTGGAAGATCTGTAATATCCCCGTAGTATCCCAGTCGGTTGATTCTGTGCCACGCTGCCGTCTTGCGGAGGAATAGTCTCACATATCTGGCCAAAGTTAATACCATTGAATAAGTCTCTCTGAACACGCATCTTACCTACAAATACTGTCCCTCGTAGCTCAGATCCCTCCATGTTTCGAATACAGCCATTTCAGCTTCATCAAACAGGTGTGACTCGTCTTCGAGCACAGTCTCCAAGGCGAGATTGAAGGCATCAATGTATATAGAGCTCTTTCCAGCGACCCATTTTCTTTGACCCAATCTACCCTTCAGGTCCAAGTTTTCCGCTTCCGCAGCCCTGGTTGCTTCATATTCAGCAATTGCCTCCTTGTCTGTTTTCACTGGAGGAAGAGCGCTCTCCAAGTCTGTCTTGCGGTTAGGCTGTGAAGAAAAATCGTCGTTGTCATCTGATTCCGCCTCAGAATCCGGAATCTCTCGATACAGCTTTTGTAATGGTTCTACAGGAGTCTGAGACCCTTCATCCTCATCTTCCGCTGCCGATTCTTCCCTTCGAGACAAAGAGCTATCTGTGCTATCAAGCCGCTTCAATCTTTTCGCGGTAGGTGTCTCGTATCCATCGTTGAAATTCGTGGATGGTGGATGCCTGATACGATTCCCAAGCATCTGATTATGAGATGCAGTACTTCGTGCCTGCAAAGCCATTCACTCACTGGAATAGTCGATTCCCTCGCCGCCACCAATCTGCAATGGGGTCACGTCGCGTAAAGAGGCTGCGAGACGCGCCAACGCTAGCCGCCCTACGAGGCGAGCTTCTAGCAATGAGACATCTTCAACATGAAAGCACCATCATTTTCAGAGAACGACGGAACTCATGGCGCAAGAAGATCCTGGCTTCATGCCAGACATGGCAGAAGCAGATACTCCACAACCGCCAATTGACAACATACATAATAGCATCAATAACGAGCCAGATATGCCTGTTCAGATGCCCAATGAGCCTCAATTCCATCTGCCAACAATGTCTATGGGCGAGCAAATGGACACGGAGATGACCGAAGCCGCGGTAAGTCTTAACCAAGCTTTGACCAATGTCCCAGTGAACTGATTCAATTCCAGGGCCAGATTTCGTTCCCCCCTCAGCACACCACGATGGCCCCCAATGCGCCAGCTCAGCCCCAGCGAACCGCAACGCCTACACGGCATGTGAATGGTACGGCTGAGGTTGTACCACCTATGCCTTCTAAAGCCGCCTCGCATGGGGCCCCGGCGAGGAGATACTTGAATGAGAAAGTTACAGGAGTTTTACTAGAGGGACTGAAGAGGTTGGCGGCTGACCAGTACGTATTGAGGGTCGAATTAGATGGGGTAGTATACTGATAGTGCTCTCATTCAGGCCTGATGAGCCATTGCGAGTTCTAGGCGAATTTCTATTGCAGAAAAGCAGGGAGCTAGAGGGTACTTCTTAAAGTAGGATGAAAATTGTATGCATAGCGATGGAGTTGTCGGTTGTCTGAGCATTCATATACCCATCGTTGCAAATCACAGAGCCGGGTTTCGGCATACAGTGGACTCAACGTACAAAAAGCAAGGATCGGTCATTGTGGACAGGTAAATTGACTTGAAAGTTTTTTCTTGTAAGCTACTGTAGACTCGGCGCCTGCAATGAGATATATTTCAATATCTAAGACTTCCGCCTACCAAGTACACACTTCGGCCGACTTTCCTCCACACCGCTGTTCTAGCTTATGCCACCAATGTGCTTGCAGTTGCACTCTCATATCTCCATGTAGGAGGTAGAACACCCACAGACTTATAATATCTGGATAGGCGGTGGATGCGGGATTCGATGAGAATGAGCCGGAATTTGGAATCTTTGTCTTTTCGGTTGCGCTCGAGGTGCTTGCGAACAGCGACGGCCTATCACTTATTAATAACCGGCCTTCGTATTAGGCAAACGGAGAAAGGTTCAAAGCTACCTTCTTGATCAACATGTAGAGGTCCTCGGGTATCTCTGGAGCAAGGCCTGTTATTGAGAAATCACTCCGTCAGTCAAAGACCAAGCAGAGGCAAAATTGTATTGTATGTGCTGTAGTTCTCGGACGGAACCTCCTTCACACGGGATGTACCGTACCGTTCGACTTGAGGATCCGAAGAATTTTGTTACCTGTAGTATAACGTTAGGAGACAAGTCCACCCATCAAATTACGGTGCATAGCGGTCTTACCAGTGACGACCTTGACCTGGGCGATACCGTGGGAGTCTCTAAGGACCACACCGATCTGCGAAGGTGTTGCGCCCTTCTTTGCAAGCTTGCATATTTGATCCACGACCTGTTCGGGGGTAGTCTTGAGCCATGCTGGTGGTGTTCGAGAGTATGGGATAGCTGAGGCCGATATACCCTTGCCGTTGCTGTGAAGGCGACCCATGATGGCGAAATGGTTGTTGATATGATGGAGCTCGGTCGAAGTTCTTGAGGTGCAGTGGGCGCCAAGACTTAGACTGAGGAATCTAAGCGAGCACTAGTGCTAGCGCGACTCTTGAAAATCTGACGGGACTCAATTGCTTCTTCGTTTCATACGCAGCTCCTGTGGAATCCTCACCACTACATGTGCGGGGGAGGATCGAAGAAATTGGTCATGGTACGTTCGAAGCAACTTGCAGTGACTTCTATTCAAGCATTCAATGATGATATTCCTACTACACAATATTTCTGGTACCTCTTATGTCAGAAGTCTTGACCGGCTTCGATGATCTAAATGGACTTCTGATACCTTGCTCGTGCGCTTATTCCCGGTCATTTATCTATTGCTTTATATTGACGTTTTCGGGCGCTGATTTCCATCATACAGAGATCGCTATCATAACATGCAAGAGGTCGTCCAGGTGGCGTACACGGTGATGGAACTCTCGTCGAATAAACTAAGTGAGCAAGCTCTTTAAGGATCATAATCTTTTATGCGTGTGCTTCACGACATAAGTCACATGAACATTCTGTCCTGCGATTTCCACGTCAAAGAGCGATATCCTCAATTTGGATAGTAGCAACAGCGCAAAATTATATCATTCATGTAACGAACGTTTGTTCTCCTGGATCAATAAGAAAGTCACCTGGCAAGTCACTACATACGTTGCATATGTTCTTCAAGTAGCCTCACTGTCCGATCTTTCCCAAGCTTCACCGCCCAGTCCAGGGGCGTCAAACCCTCATCGTCAGCTGTTTCCGCATCTATCCCTTCAAAAGCCAGCAAAATCCTCACGGTCTCCTCATTTCCATACCCTGCGGTCCAAAATAGAGCAGTTCGGCCACTATGATCCTTGTGATTGATATTGACCTGGCCAGTATTTAGCAACATGGCCACCGTCGAACTGGTAGGAGCTTCCAAAGCCCAGAAAAGCGGTGTCCACTTGCTTTCATCTTCCTCATCTACACCGGGAAACCCGTACTTGAGCAGAAGCTTGATGACATCGTCCTGTCCTGCCCCAGCAGCCCATCCTAGGGCATTGCGGCCGTTGTTGTCCTTGTGTGAATGGGAATTGTCCAGTCTTTTGCTGCGTTTCAGCTGCTTGATGACTGATACGTGCCCCTTTCCGGCAGCCCACGAGAGTGGACTCCGGCCGTGAACGTCTGCGCGATTTACATCAATCTTGGGGGCTCTAACCAGCTCAGATACGATGTCCTCGTTGCCTTCTTCAGCAGCCCAAGAGAATGGTGTGCGTCCGTGGTCGTCAGTATGATTGACATCCACTCGAGGGTCAGAGGTGAATAACCGTATGATACCGAGGTGATCCCCATCGATCGCCCAGAACAGAGGTGTACGCCCTTTGCTGTCTTCTTGGTCAGGCTTGATACGCTCATCACTCAATAACAATTTGACTAGCTCAAAGCTACCACTGCCTGCAGCCATGGAGAGCGGGCTTCTGCGATCTCTGCCTTCAAAGTTAACATTAACACGATCATCTGCTAATAAAGCTTTCACGACCTCCAGATGGCCTAGCTGAGCTGCAATACAGAGAGGACTTTGACGGTCAATCAGCTTCGATTCAGGCTCTACAGCGGTCTGTAACAGCCGGGTGACAGACTGATATTTTCCGTTCCTAGACGCCCAATATAACGCCGTTGGTAAGCTTTGCTGGCCTCCAGACTCTGGCCTGCTAAGAAGGATCTCTAAGGAACTATAGTGATCGAAAAAAGCGGCAATGACGAGTGCGTCAAAGTCCGAAGGATAAGATATGTTGACGCCTCTATTGGTCCAATAAAATCGAAACCAATTCGAGAACTTCGTTTCGCCTTTCTCTGAGAGTCGGAGAGCCAGGTCTCTAAAGGGGGCTTGAATTGTTTCCTGACTTTCCGCAAAATGTCGGGCCCAGCTTGTAGCAGCATACTCGAACAGCTTATACCGATGTGAGATGCGTGTACAGGCACATGCATCGAACTCCTCTTCATTGTGGAGCAGAGTGCCAAAAACATTCACTGAATCCTCCAACTGCTCTTCGTCATGATCTATCTGTGCCGAGACCGGAGAGCTTTCACTGATGCTTGCGCTGTTCATGACATACAGGTCTTCGTTAAACTCATTGAGTGAAAGGTAGCTCATACACGCAGAAGCAAGAAGTGTATGGGCATGCTGTAAGTTGATGTGATATCTCTTGGAAAACCGCTCGTCTTGTACGTTCTTGATGGAGCTGCAAAGGAACTCTTTCAGAGATATATGGACTAGGTATACCTTGGAGTCCGATATTCGGACCAGTGGACCTAGAACGCTGTTGATATCGGCCCTAATGTTCGTTCGCAGATGCTTTCCCTCTATATCCGTAAGACTTTGGGAACCAGTCCCAGTCATGTCTTGCATAGCATCCATCAAGCTTATTTCGTCCAGACTTAGCGGCCTGAGGCTAGCAATGATCATTCGCAGTAGGTTGGTTGCAAAACCTTCCTGTCCAGGGCGCACTTTTAAAAGAAACCGCTCGTATATTGCTTCTAAATCTCGTGGCAGAGCAGCAAGAATCCGCTGGTAGTCTCCAGGTGCCGTCAGAAGCTCTTCGTCTAAAATGTCCAAAGCAAACTTCGCCCATAGAAATGTTCTGTCTGCATTATCATTCAAAGATCTTTCTAACATCTTGATTGTCTCTTGTTTCGCATTTGTCCTTCTTGCAATCTTCTCAACACGCTGGCCAATGACCAGTCGCACGTCAGCGTCGATCTCTTTCTGTCGCTCCTCGAGCGGTAGACGACGAGGCTCGTAGTTCGTAAAGCACTCTGTAATCGTTAGGTAGGGCCGTGAAGTGATGAGAAACCTAATACAACGTGAAGCCATAGTCCTCAATCGATCTATCAACTTTGCGATGCTCTCCATGAATATACTTCTGCTTGTTTTCTCACATTCGTCTAGAGCATCAATAATGATGCTTGTGGGACCAAGGCGAACATCACAAGCCATGCTTGAGAATATGGACCACAGGCGGTCGTAGGATTTCAGTAAGTGGACGCCGTCCTTGTCGTAGTCAAGTAGAGGTTTAACGTGGCCAATGAGATCGCGGCGTTCGATCAAGATTTGAAATATCAAGCTTCGCAGTATTGCCTTTGCATCCCGCTGATTTTCTATCCCGTCGTTACAGAAAAATGAACATACGAGCGGATCTCGTCTTGTTGACGCCCTGGTTGGCTGTAATTGCTCTGTTAGATAGGACGATAGTATCGTCTTGCCACAGCCTGGGTGTCCAGTAATCCAGATGAGGTTTGTTCGGTCTTCTGAGGCCCAGGCATCATATTGCGGATTGGAAAGAAGCCATTGACATGTGCCGTTTGTGCGCGTTGGGAGCGTTGATCTGTAGTCTCTGATGTCGACATCGTTGAAGATCCTTACACACGCTTTCTCCGATTCTGCTAAGGCTAGAGAAGGGTCTCAGCGCTGAGTGTTGCTTTGGATACCACCATTGACCTACAAGGGCTATCATTCGCTTCCTTGTAGACATCCTTGATCAAAATCAAGACTTCGCCATAACTTCCGTCAGACGGAGCAAACCGGCATATTTCCGTATGGTCGGCGTGCATGGGGATGGCGCGTTCGCCTTTGACAGCCATAACTGCGGAGTCTTGGTCCACAATCTACGAAACCGTAATCAGCACTTGAGACAGCAATCCATGCTGTCGAATTATGTCCAGGGACAAGCTGTGAAAGTGTCTTACCAATCGACCAAGAGGTGCCTTTTCCTCAAGCTCGTAGAAAGTGATAATTTGCAACCCATTCAAGATATGAGTGAAGTCTTGGGCAATATCCCTCAGAGTCGTAGAATTCGCACTCAGAGAGGCAAGTAGGTCCTTCCTGGTCTTTCCAATGAATAGACGCGACCCAGAACTTTTCAGGCACAAATCCACAATGTTCCCCAGAACGATGCCCATCTCTGGAGTACCTCTTGCTCCTCTGTGCGGCGTGCCAAAGAACAAGATGCCAATTGTACTATCTAGGATGTTCGAATACAAAGGATTTCGATATGCAAGTATCAAAGCTTGTTTGCAAACAATACCACCCAAGCTGTGAGCAACGAAGATGATCGGACGCCGTTCTTGACCAACCCTGGCAGAGCTCAAACACGATAGCAATTTTGAAGCATAGTCCCGTATTTCGGCTTTCGATTTGCTGAAAAGTAGATGGGATGGATAACCGTAGGTATAGATGCGAGCCCCGGGCAGATCTCGAGGGAGTTGATCACGGAGCCAAAGATTCCCGGATTTCTGATGTGTCCATGTATTGTATGCATCTCCATTGAGCCCATGTATAGCAACAATATCCACAACGAAAGGACTCTCGACGCTTTCTCGGTCTCCTGTCAGTCCATCACTGAGGATAATAAGACCTAAACGCTTGTTCTCAACTGGCACTGTAGCCTCGGTTCCCTCCTTCTCTCTGGGGTCATGATTTCTTGATACACTTCTCTTCCGGATAGCTGTCTTAATAGACCGCCACATAACGACGTGATCTAAAGCATACGGCCCGAAAATTTACACGCGAGCAATCGCTTTTGTCATCGTCATCGCCTGGATTCCTAACAATACTCAGAGATGATCCTTCTCTTCATGTGACGCTTGCACAGCGAACAAGCTCAACATACATACATACAAATATATATAGATTATATGCACAAGTACATTCAAAATCACTGCGTGGCTAACTAGGAATCAATAATTTCGCTCCGAGGTCGGGTTTCCCGCACAATATAAGGTCATGTCGTCGTAATAGTGGACAGAGTCTCAAGAAGACTATCAAAGATGGAGGGCCCAAATGGGCATTGGAAACATACTGCAAACTTCAGCAGCTTCAGAGACAAAAGGCTGGAGTCTGCTCGCCATACTGGAGGTATAGTGACATTTCGCAAGAGAATAGACTGGGTATGTCGCTTCAGGATCGAGATCTATTTATACACATTGGCGGTTGCGTGTTAGGGTTAGGGCAGGAAGGACTGCATGCTTGAGGTTCTCCAGATAGACGTAGGTTTCAGCTGACCAATCTTGTGGCGATTTTCTGCTTGGTTCTGCGGCAAACAAGAAGGGTTGACCGCAATAGATGATCTTCCATGAAGCAAGTTATTGTCGTTATCTTAGTCTAAAATTTACCACAGCATCACCATTGCAAATATCCAAGCCCCAAGAGTTCTCTGAACAGATAAAGTCCGCTCCTTCCCCTGTCCACCATGAAAGGTCTCTAAACCTGCTGTTCCGTTTACCGACTCAGTGGGCATCGCAAAGCGCCCACTCCCGATGTCAAGGGTCTTCCCTCCAAGCTCTAGACTAACAGCACTCCCTTCAACAGTGACGCCCGCTGCACCAGGATCCATTGTCACACCATCTACCACAGCAAATGAAGACTCAGCCTGCACACTGAATCCACCTATATCATAGATTGACGTTGATGGTGCCGGAAGCGCGAAGCTATTTGATCCTACAATCAAAGTTCCAGATGGTAGAAGGCTGACTATAGTGCCGTCGATAGTGACAGCTGGACCGCCTGGTAAAAGGGTCGTGCCTGCGACAGAGAAGACCGAGCCACTGGGTGTGATAGTCTGACCAGTGATGACTAGTGGCTGCTTGACAGACGCAGCAGGCATTGGACTAGGGATAGTAAAAGTACTGCTTCCAATGGCTAACACTCCCGAGGGACCTAGATTAACAATAGTCCCGTCTACAGTGACACCCGGGTCCCCTGCTGAGATGGTTGTACCTGCTATAGGAAAAGCTGAAGGATTCGGGGTAATAAGCTGGCTAGCGACGGTAAACACGCCGTTGGCTGGAAGGCTAAGTTTGCTGGTGCTTAAAGCCAAGATACCGGATGAGCTTGGAGTGATGGCTGTACCGTCTATTGTCTCTACAGGATCATCTGGAGCGATGCTACCAGCGTCGAGAGGGAAGCCCGTCGGGTTGGCCGTAAAGGTTTGGCTGCCTATTACGAAGATTGATTGAGATGGCAAAGTTATGCTAGAAGATCCATAGACTAGAAATCCGGAACTGCCAAGAGAGATGGGCGTGTTGGATATAGTGAGCGCGCTGCTGCCTGGTTGAAGTGGTTGTCCATCAATGACTAGGCCTGATGGACTATATACTAGAGTATGGCCTCCAATAACAATGGGAGTCGAAGCCATTAGTAGACCGCTGGCTTGACCATTGGATCCATCGCTTGTAAGTTTATCATCATTACCAGTGTTTGGAACGGGGACGAAGAGATTGCTTGAAAGAGTCATAGCTGGTCCACCAAGTGAGTACGTGGTTCCATCGAAAGCTAGATCTGATGGATTTATGGCCAGGACGTGACTATCAATTGTGGTGATTAGCTGACTATTGGAAGCAGGAAGCGTCATAATATTTGTCTCGCTTGTGTCCTCGCTCCATTGTCCGCTGCCTTGGGGTCCAGATCCCCCAAAGGCGTTGTAGATGAAGGCTCCAAGGTTTTGGGTGTGTGGTTCAGAGCTTTCTCCCTCATTTGTTGCTGCCTGCGCCGGTGCATTCGGGACCGAAGCTGGATCCGAGGGGCCACCTGTGGAAGGATCAGGACTAATTAGGGGAGATGCAGCTGGATCTATTGGCGAATTTCCGACCTGTGTAGTAGAGGAGGTTAGAGTAGCAGGCAAAATTGGCGTCGTGCTTACACGTGGATCCACGCTGTCGGATGCAGACGGCGTGGGGCCATCAGGATCAGAGATAAGTGGCGATGGCTCTACCGGTACTGGACTAGTCGAGCTCGCTCTGCTACCTACTACCGGGTCCCCTGTCTCCGCTGGAGGCGCCTCGTGGTTAGTGGGTGGAGATGCTGGCTTGACGGAAACAGCAGAAGCAGTGGGCTGGGATTCGGGCGCCGTTGTCGAGCTTGCTTGGACCACTGCGGGTGTGGATCTTGGGGGTGCTACCATGTTTGATGCTGGTGTCAGCACCGTTGGAGGGTCGAAAATTAAGAAATTGCCGGATAGAAATGGATTAGTCATCATTCCGGGACAAAAAGCAGACCAGGTCGGATCCAGAGTGAAAGCTTGAGCGGGTGGGATAATAAGTGGCAGAAACGGTGGTCCGACAGTAGGGAACACAGTGCCAGCCGATGTACTCATGCCTAGGCCCCAGGTTGGACAGGCTAAATCTTTGATCAATAGCGCATTTCCCGTTGTACCAGAATCCTCTATTGGATCGAAATCAGAAAGAGCTAGTCCATTAGGAAAGTATGACATGTCTTCACTGGACGGTGCCCATGTCGAGAGTTCGCCAGGAGCTAAGGTAATTATTGGACTAGTCAGGACGGGTCCAAGAGTGGTGCATTGATCGTTCACACCAGCTGTTCCAATAACTTGGAGATATAGCGAGGGAGACGTACTGATATAGATATTAGCGAGCCAGGTAACAAGGAGCAGATATTACGCCGCATACAAAGTGTGTTCACCAACGACAGCAGTACTTCCGTCCGGGATCAAAGATTGCATCCGTTTCCCGAGGTTCGCCGCTGTGAAAGCCGATGTAGAATTGGACGTCCCATTATATTGACACTCTGTAGAATTTCCGTCCGGAAAATAATAAAGCCTCAATTCCGAAAAGTCCAGTGTACAATTTCCACAACAAGTCTCTAAATGGGGCGTTCCCTCATAAAAGCGGACAACTCCAGGAGGTATCTCAGGCGGATAGTAATCGAATGCGGTCTCCGAGAGTTCCCAGTCAAATTGCGTACTGATAACTCTGTTGCTGCTTCCACAGTTGGAGAACGTGTACAGAGTATTGCTATTGGCCTGGGCAAAGGAGCTGCACTCGGGGCTCCGACCAAAACTTAACCCCCAAGTCCCCACAACACCCGTGCCAGGGGCCCCGGGCCATTGCAACCCGTCAGCTTGGATAAACTGACCAGCACTAAGACCAGCACTAACAATATAGTCTGACTGGGCGGTAAGGTACGAAGAGCATGGCAACACGGTAGTGGTTGTGGTTGTGGTGAAATTCACTCCTACTGTTATTGATCCTGTTTGGCATGCCAGTCCATATATGTTACACTCCTGACTTTGGCCATAGGGTATAATATAAGAAAAAGACGGTGCCGCGGTGGTTGAGAAGAGAGCGGAGCTCATGTTAGAGAAAGATGATCCATTAGCTAGGAGACAAAGTAAGCGCGGTCCTAATCCAATGCCGATCAAAGGTGTTCGCAACGGGAACTAACTAAAGGATGTCATCTGTGCGTGCACTCGCACAAGGAGCAATAAGAAGAGCACTTCTTTTACCAGAGGCATGATTACCATACCGCCAGTTTATTGGTACGATTTGTGGTTGGGAAGGAATGAGCAGTCACAACATAATTTTTTAATCAGTAGGTGAAGGAAGACATATTCCAAATCTCATCATGTAAGATGGTGATACTAGAGGCCCTGCAACATCTTTAAATATTCCGCGACAAGGCATGTGCGTCGAAAGGACATATGTTTCAGCTACAGCGCACAGAGAGATTGCCTTTTTTTGAAGGCTGAGTAGCAGGAAAGCTAGGTCATAGATCGCTCAAGCGGGGCAACAATAGGAAGGACATCACTTGCCACAAATTGTATTTAAGGCAATAGCCTTATGCATTGTCAGTGACCATGCTTAGGATCTGAGATGCAAGCCGAACCGCAGTACCTACACCTAAGATACCAAGGCAAGGAGGTGTTCGGTTGGTGTGCAAGCAGACGCAGAGGCGGCATGTTCGCCCGAACCTTGACACACCTCAAATACATAGCCCAGCCAAGAAGAAAACGAAAATGTCAAATGTTCTTTTCATCGAAGCAAGAGGGTGGATCGATTCGTGCGCAAGTCGAGTTTGACCGGACCGCAGCAAAGTAGTATCCGGAAATAGAAAAGTGGGAGACAAAGAACCCCAACCACCTCGAATATACCAACCGTTACTGTGATCGATTGCACTGGCTCACTTTGTCGAACGCCTATTGGGATTGAGTCTGGTAAGAGTAAAAGGGCAATTATATGCAAAAGATACCGGCAATGTTGGTGGAGAGTTGATGATGCATCAAGTTATTCCGGGGCGAAGCCTGCCGTGTAATCCTTCTGGCTACATGACCCACAATTTACTGCATACCTGCTGACAGGCTGAAGCCAATGATACTTCACAGCGTCCCGCGTGTAGATAACTCGGATCGGCTCACTAGCTTGGAAGAGACTTGGCATGTGTATAGCCCCCTCCCGCCGTAGGAAGTGCACGGAGAATCGACATGCAGAGCTCTGGCTCCACAATTGTACAGCGTCCTTCCATGATTCAGGCCTTACTGGGTGCGGAGCACTGGCATCGCCCTACTACCATTGGTTTACAGCGAGTACTTCACTTGCTGCAAGTCCAGCTGATTACTCATGCATGTCACCACTGCAGCTTCCAAAAATATCAGCTGAGCACAGACTCTTTCTTTCTTCGCTTTATGCTAACACTATCCAATTGATTATTTAGGAAGGAATATATATTCCCGCCGTTGGGTAAATGGCTCATCAATACATGAACGGCTCCAAATAGCGTCTCCTGCAGATGCGGTTACGGCATGGGCGCAGGATGATATCACATACATTCTACGAGAGACAAGAGGCAGCGAAATCCGCTCTACGCCTCGTGTAAAACCCTTAGATGAAGTGTAAGTGGTCCATTAAGAAGGAACTTCGTCCGCAGTGTGGGTGACTGGCAACCACCCTTTCTTCAAGGTGGAAGGCTGAGTTCCGATATGGAGTCTGAGAGCACTATAATCGATTTCACTAAGAGACTCGCGCCGCAGATATCTACACCCTGAGGTGAGTTATACCTGGGCTGAGCACAAACGGTCCTTTCTCATCCTCAGTCAAATTAAAGTATCGACTTCGCGAGATGCTTAGGCGTCTTCATCAGCGCCGCTCAGGGTTACCAACTACTGCAGGTTGTGTGATTGTCTCGCCCAACAGAGATCCCAAAGACTGACAGGAGTAATGCTGAAGCCGGTACCCCAACCTTTCTTCAGCTTATTGGAATCTAGTCTACAAGGTGCGTTGACGGGAAGAATCACCTCGAGTACTCTCCAAGCCCACCAGCAGGGTGCCCACCGCTTGACGGGAGCGTCCGTTTCCACCATCTAGACCTCGAACCCAGAAACAATATTATAGCTAACAGAGTTATAGCTAGTCTCCTAGACTGAGGCTGATAGTTGTTATCAATTGTTTGGGGCTGCCACTAGATAAACCTTCAATAGTTCCCGCGCTTGATTTCAGTCACTCTATAGCGAAAGGAGCTCGAAAGACGAGGACATTATCAGACTCCAGGTCAGTATATGAACGGGCGAACGGATAGGAGACCTATGGCATAGATGACCTAGAACTTCACCATTCGCTTGCTCCATTTCATCCAATATCTAAATATACGAGTCTTCGCTTAAGCAATTGCAATGATACCTTTCAAGGTGACTACCGGGTGAATAACAATGATGAACCAGGGCGTAGACTGGGCTGACATGCCAGACCTTGGACTGACTGGAAGTATATATAGAGCCACACATATAACATAAGTGATTTATATACCAAGACTATTTCATTTCCTCCCTCATTTCGACCACCTCTCCATATGTCTCTCCCACAGATCCATCAGATTTCTCGCTAAGCCTATGCGTATATTTCGCCAGATTCTTCGTCGCTTTATTCCTCAGCCAAAGTACCACCTCAACAATTCCAAATATAATGCACGCAGCGACCGGAATTCCAATGCAATAAGCAACAACATGGCCCACACCTGTGGATGGATCCAGAAAGCTATAGACGTAGAAACCCTCCGTAGCTTTGGTTAGGTACGCAAGACCCAGATAGAGCGCCAACAATATGATAAGGAAAAGCATATGCAGTGGCGGCCGTGGGCTAGTGCGCGTAAGAAGGATCTCAAAAAGAGCGTAAAAGGAGTTCAAGGCGTGCTTGGAAATCTGTGATCCAGGTTTATTAGCAAAGCAGCACTAAGAGCAAGCAACGGACAGGCTTCCTCACATTCGACCACGCGTCCTCCACAACCGGAAACCAAGGGTTCTTATACAACACCCCCCAATAAACAATCGTAACCAAAAACGGAAACGTCACAACCGTCGTATAAAACACCGCATGCAGCGCCTGCAACGGTCTCGGCCAACTCTGCAGCAACGCCTTTCCCGTCCGCCAATACGACCATGTATGTATGGCGCTAAAGAGGAAGTAGAAAGCCAGCCCGACGTATGTCAGGTTGGTGAAATAGGAGAACCATTGACGGTTATCGATGGCTTCGTTGTGGGAGTCGTAGTAGCCGAAGATTGTGAAGATGGTGCAGAAGGCGTAGAGGGAGAAGAGGGAGCGGATGAGGGCGAGGAGGAGGGGCGGGAGGAGCCAGGAGGTGGTGTAGGTGTGGAGGGGGTCGAAAGGGGTGGTTACGCCGAGGAGGGCGTAGAATTTGGACATTTCCAGGGGGGTGCTGAGGAGCTGGGAGGGCTGTCGAAACTGTGTGGTGTTTGGTAGAATGAGTGGGTCTTTATCAAGGATGGAGATATAGAGACATTGCTTGATAAATGTTCGTTGTGAGTTGCTCAGCCAGCCACGGTCCTCAGCCAGCCGCAGTCAATGTCCAGCGAACTCAGATGGTTGCGTGGGAGAGGCGCTCGCGGTCTGGAACTTATTGGTGCACTTTAGGTACCTTGGCGTCGATGGTGGTCGGGGAGCCCGCAGGTCTTGGCGTCCTAAACTGGTTAGTAAAGCTGGAAACTTACCCCAGGTTGCCAAGGTACTAACTTACTCTGTACTATTCCAAGCGGGACTTATGCAAATTCGGAGTCCAGATCACATTCGCATCTTTAAGCACCAACACTTTGCGACTTGATGTGAGGACGCCTCTGGTTTAAAGATACTAGATAAGGTAGTATGTACAGTAGCCTTAAATACAGGGATCCCGTTTTCCTTTAATATTGTACTAAAGCACTTATCATGAGATGTACTTGCCTTTAATCTTTAGGGTAGAGGTGTCATGGAAATCAGTTCCCTTCCTCACATGCCCACCCAATCATAACACGGCAGTTTCCAGTCAGTCCCTGAACCACCCTGGAAAAGTTTGTACATCTTAGTCTTGCTCACAAACCACAATACCGAGTCTCTTAACCGAAGTCCCCAAGCAGTCTGGGGAAACGCAATCTGTGGAAAGCTGGGAGGAAGTTCTTCCATCTTGGCATACAGTAGGCGAAAGACTTCCTCGTATTTCTCCAGAGCCTGCGGAACATCTTTGCTGCTCTGTATCTTCGACAGCTCTCCCGCCAGCATGTATGCGCTCTCAATAGCAAGACTCGTTCCGACACCAAAAGTTGCGAAGGCAGCATCGCCCAGCACAAGAGCACGTCCGTTCGTCCATTTTGACAGCTTCACCTGCGCCGCCCGGCTCATGTAGAAGTCTTCTGCCTTGTCCATTCCTTCCAATACCCGCTTTGCTTCCCAGCCTGCATTTTCAAAGTACCTGTGCAATACACGTTTTGCGTCTTGCGTTCCTTTGTCCATAGCATCTTCGACGGCCGGATCGCGTTGCCCTCGTGCTGGTGTTGCAATGGACAAGTATGCTCCCATTGTGGAAGTGTTCCGATGCGGACGTATCATGACACTGAGACCTTTCGGGACATTGTACCACTGCCACAGCTTCGGATCGGTTGGCCGACTCGGAATGCTAAAGAACGCAATGTACTGGCCCAGGAAGTTATAGCTATCCTTGAGAACTTGCTCGTCCAGGATCATCGACCGAGTCTTAGAGGTAGACCCGTCTGCGGCAACAACCAGATCAAATTTGTCTTTTGATCCCCCAATGAAGGTCACGTTGATATCTCTATCTGTCTGTTCGAGGGATTTGACAGAATCCCCGTATATGTACTTGACTTTGCCCAATCCCTCGGTGGCATCCAGAAAAAGCTGTGACAAGTCTGCCCTCAGGATTTCGTATTCAGCAGTGAAAGATTCGCCAGCATTGAATTGAGCAAATGACTTTCCCAAGGCATTCACAAATCTTGTACCTTCCTCTGTGGTATGTCGGGAGCGGACAGCCTCTTCCAAATTCATTCTCTTGATGATTTCAACTGCTGGACCACGAATGTCGACCGACTGGCCGGTGACTCTCGGAGAAGGTGACCGTTCGACGACAGTGATGGATACATCAAGACGTGTTTTGGCAAGCCAGAATGCGACACAAGATCCTGCGATGCCTGCCCCTACAACAAGGACTCTCAATTTAGGCGCGGACATTGTTTCCTGTCTTCTGCTGAATATTGAGGCCTGAAGCAAATGAGGTCTATATCAAGTTGAGACCTGAAGCAAATTGAGATCTGAAGAAAATCAACTTACACAAACGGGGAATATACATGACCTTATATACATGTTCCATTCCATTGGTGGATCCTGCCAACCATGAATATTCCTTCCATGGATGGCAGGAACCCACCAATAGAGCAACGCTACGAAGCTTTCATCGTGTAAGCAATAACAGAACATCAGACATGTAATCCTTGGATATCGTCATAGACTCTTTCGGTGAGGTTGCAGCGCTGTGCATTCAAACGGTTGCAGCTCGGGCACGGTAGACAGTCGGGTCGGGTTGGGATTTCTTGAACCCCGACCCGAACCTCAGGTCAGGCCGGGTCGGGATTCTTGGCAGGTTTTCGGGTTGAACCTACTAGTAATAGTACTGAGCCCAACAGCCTGCATTAATGGACCCAGGTGTACTGTAGGTCTGGGGCGGGTTTCTGGTTGGATTTCAACTATATCATAAATAAGGCCTTTTTTATTGATACCGCTTGATTGAAAATAAATATGAGAAAATTGTTAGCAGGGACGGACATTACATTGCAGTGGCTGGCTGAGGCTCGACCAGAACCCCGTCACTGTAATACAGAATTTGTTCGCAGGGTGGACTAATCAGGATAGTCAGTTTTGTGACCAACCCTGCTGGCAAAATCTGGCGTGTCCCAGCAGATAGCAGAGAAAACGAAGTACGATCGATGCAGATGATGGGAGATTGGAGGACGCGTGAGCATGCTGGGAGAATGGTATAGAGCTGCTGTACGACTCTACGTGTACAAGCTTCTGCTTGGCATCTCACAGGGGCCAGAACGCTGGGCCGACCTCAATGGCTGCCCCGGCAGAACAAACTCCAGAAAGATCCACGCGGAGCACTGGGTTAGAATCATGTTCCGGTGCCATGAAATACTTTGCACTTCTACCGTGTGAAACAGCATTAGACTGAAGGAGACTAGTTTTTGTAGCCTCGGCCTCATCTTACGAGGATGGAGTTCCGATCTTCCGTCGCGGCAGCAAATTGCACACAAAGGAGATATCTGTTAATACTCCTTGCGGAAGGGCATTTCGAAAAACGGTCACTCCTGCAATACAGCTGTTAGCAAAGAGATCAGTGCTCAATAGGTCTACTAATCTTGAATAGAATTTGTACGGCGTCATTAAAAAATTAGAGTGTTGTTGTTTATGTTTGTCTTCATAGAGATCAGGGTTAAAAAGAAAATAATCATCCGCCACAAGATGGAGTGCAGTCGAAGGAAAGCGACTTACAGATGATCTAATCATAGGAATGCCACCAGCAAAGTGTGATGTGAAGGATGACCTAGGCAGTCAGTAAAGAAGAGAAGGTCACGCAAAGAGAATCCTTTTTTTGTCTTTGCTTTCATCTACTAATCGATAAGAAGCCTCTGCCCAGATGAAGGCATGGAAAGCATTGCTACATGTTCTAGTCAAAGAGGCCGCCAAAACCTGTTCATCGATTAGCAGCTGCAACACAGTTGGAGGATATTGTGGCGTACCTTCGTCACCACTTTCTTCCTCTTCCTTCTCTTCCTCCTCGGGTTTAGACTCCTCGGCGGGTTTGTCCTCCTCTGCAGATGTGGCTGCAGGAGCAGTGGAGGCGTAGGCGTCAGGGTTTGCAATACGATCCTTGAGCTCTTCAATGCCTTCCCAGCTGTAATCCGTCTCGATTGCAACTGCCAACACGTGTTTGTAGCCATTGATGAAGCTGTGCATGATGGATGGCAATGTGGGGTAATTGACGGCGAGGGAAATGGTGGTTATGGTCTGAATGGCGGAGTTCAGTGCCTTAAACAATTGGTCCTCCTTAATGTCGAGCACCGAGGGCGCGAAAGTCTGACCATCATCATAGACTTGGGAGATGCTCATGCCATATGTGAATGGGGAGATGTTGAGCATGTTAAGAAGTGTAGCCTCGGACGCTCCGACCTTGGATCCTGCTTCGACAAGCTTCAGATCGGTCGTAATTTCAATGGTACCACGGGCAATCTTGGTAGGGACACCGAGAGCCTGGAAGAAAGAGGTTTTGCCGGGCTCCATGCCTGTGTTCCCGGCTGGGACAAATACGTCCGCTGGAGCAACGGCACCGGCTCTGGCAGGTGCAGCTACCTTCTCTGCCAGGATAACATCGCGGGTCTTGTTCAGATCGGCATTGGTAAAAATGAAGCCAACATTGCCTATCAGATGTTAGGCCAGGTAAGTGCGCTATAGGACTAGGGGTTGAAAGGGACCTTTCACGTGGGGGAGAAGGCGCTCGTATTCTGGGAAGTCGGAAATGAATCCCTTGATAGCTCTTCGCACCTATATACTTCCAAATCAGCACAAGCTGACTCTCGCGGGCCACTATGGTCGATCATAGCAACTCCAATGGTGCAAAGGTGGGTGACAGACCATCGTATTCTTGCCCATGAGCACGACACCTTGGACTTCGCCCTCCCCTCTCAAACTCTTTCGGATCTTGTGCATTTGCTGTGAGCTGACATTGTCGACTGTTACAATGAATATCGACTTGTATCTGATTGATTGATTGTTTAGCCTCTCATAAGGATGTAGGACGAGGTAGGCAGTACTCTTCGAGTAAAGTCTTTAGCTTGTCGAAATAAGCCGACTTGTTTGCGGTCTTGCCCCCCATGTCTTCTTGAATGAAGATAGGATGTTTAAGGGTCAAGATTATAGGATTGAGTAGGGTTTGAAGATCTGCGAAGCTGTGGCAATTCTTTTGTCAAGCCGGAGGATGAGTTCGCAGTGGAATGTCCAAATAGACTTGTGGGTTCGCTTGCGGTTGTCCCGCCTAAATTAGCGCCCTTCAAAAATTTCCACTTTGAGATCGGACGCGCTTCATTCGCCGTCGACGTGATATTTTTGTTGCGGAGTCTACTTTATGATGCCACATCCTTACCAGTGTCTTCTCTACTGTTCCCGTCCTGGTCAAGCTGAAGCTGGTATCTTAGTTGCGTCATCTGGACCCTATATCCACACTTTCAATGTTCACAATGGTACATATCTCTCCACATGGCCATCAAGTCAGGATATTGGAAAGTCCAGCAAGGATGATGCAATTGCTGAGCTTGGCTTGGGATTAACCGCAAAGACTGAAACGCATCAAGAAGATTCTCAAGGACCGCGGAAGCGGCGAAAATTGTCACCTCCAAGAGATGACTCAGGTAGCTCTACCGAAATCGTAGTCAATGGGGGAGATGCAGATACCCAAAATCTAAGACTGAAGCCGGCTATAAGTCCACCAGTCATTAAGCTTGCTGGCACCTCCAACGGCCACCATGTCGTGGCAGTAACAGGCGAAGACAAATGTATCAGGGTATTCGAGTTACCAGAGGATGGCTGTTTAATCCAGCTTAGTGAGAGGTACGTCTGTTTAGGGCATGGGTCATCTGCTACTGACAAAGACCAGGGTGATGCCCAAGAGACCATGTGCAGTGGTTTTGACGCCCGACGAGTCTACCTTACTGTGCGCCGATAAATTTGGAGATGTCTACTCATTACCTCTCATGGGCCAAACTCATGAACCCGTTTTATGCAGTGCTAACGATAAGAAATGCCTTGAGAATGGATCCAATGAGCTCCCCCAGAGGGACTTTGTTCCATCCGCTAGTTCTCTCACTGTGCATACGAAAGGCAACCGTGAGGCTCTTCGTCAGCAGCAGAAGATCAAGAATCCGAAAGCGGAGAAAAAAGCACTCAATTTTGATTATCAATTATTGCTCGGGCATGTCTCTCTCTTAACAGATGTGACATGTCTATCTATCTCATCTTCGAATAAAATGCGCAATTACATACTGACTTCAGATCGTGACGAACATATTCGTGTCTCTCGTGGTATCCCCCAGGCTCACATAATTGAAGGCTATTGTTTGGGTCATACCGAATTTATCAGCAAACTCTGTATTCCGCCAGCTCACCCTCACCTTTTAATTTCTGGTGGAGGCGACGAATCCTTGTTCTTGTGGGATTGGCATCCAGGGAAGATCCGGCAGAAGCTGGACTTGAGATGCCTGGTCGAGGATCTCAAGAGTCAGCAAGAATTAGACCCACCGTCTGCGAAGCCCATAGATCGAGATCAGGAGGCGGCTGTTAGCGGTGACTTGGAGGATAAGTTTGCCATCTCGAATATTCGCGTTCATGACTGGAGTAGCTCCAAGGCCAATGACCTTGAAACTGGAATTATCGTCACCTGTGAAGGGTATGTCTCACTCTGCTGCAATGAGAATCCACTTGCTGATGATATTTCCTAGGATTCCAGCTCTATTTCACTTCCGCATAGATACCGAAGCTGGAAAGATCGAATACATGGGGACCTATGGTCCACTTAAAGGCAACGTCATCGATATAGCGGTTATCCAGGACCAGGGGGCAGTTGTCTACTCCATGGATACTGTTCACGAGGCATTTTCAACAACAACGGTAGCAAATGATCAAGCACAAAAAGAACGCTTTACAACTGGAGTTATGAAGATCACACAGAATGCGATGTCTAAAATGTGCATGCAGCAGCATCAACATCCACAGCTTGTCACGGCCATGGAGCAATGTATACAAAGGCAGCCATTCATATATGAAAACTCAACGGCAAAAGGGAAATCCTTGCGAGATCTACTCTACGGCCTGGAAAGCCTCAGAAAACGTGGTGGAGAAGAACAAAATGTTAGAGATGATTAGATCATCTATGACTTTGATGTATATATTTAGCGCCGTAGTCCCGATAGGCTGCCGTAAGATGTATCCCGTATCCACTTGCCGATCCTTTCCAGTAAAATGAAGATCTAGGTCCTGAATGATGTTTGACCATTCTTTCTTCCTAGGTAACAACAATGACCTAGGTAACAACAATGACAGAATTTGCTCAACTACAAAATGATTTACTACTACGAACGGTCAGAGGTACGGTCTTTCACGGACAAGCGCCTGTTCAAACGCTCACATGGTGAGCAGGCGAACGGGTTGAACGCCCGCCAATATGGGTAATGCGTCAAGGCAAGTCACACTTTCAGCACCTTTTAGGCCCCAACTAATCGCATGAAGCCGGGCGATATCTCCCCGAGTATCATGAAGCTAAAGGGAACCATGACTTCTTTGCGTGCTGCCGCAGCCCCGAGATCGCCTCTACCTTGACCCTCCAACCCGTGGACCGCTACGATGGGTTAATCGATGCGGCGATCATATTCTCCGACATCCTAGTCATACCACAGGCAATGGGTATGACGGTAGAGATGCTTGATGGCAAAGGCCCGCACTTTCCCAATCCATTGAAGTCGCCTACCGATGGGCAATACGAGGTGCTTTTATCGAGAGATGTGGACGTGAAGAAGGAGCTGGACTACGTCTACAAAGCTATTACAATGACAAGACAGAAGCTAAGAGGGCGGGTACCTTTGTTTGGCTTCTGTGGGGCTCCTTGGACGCTGTTGTGCTACATGGTGGAAGGAGGCGGGAGCAAGATGTTCGTACAATCGAAGACGTGGGTCTATAAATATCCTGAGGCGAGCAAGAAATTATTGGAGAAGATCGCCATGCTTTGCGTACGATATCTGGCGCTACAAGTAAGAGCTGGAGCACAGATTATTCAAGTCTTCGATTCTTGGGCTGCAGAGCTGTCGCCCTCGGCATTTAAGAAGTTCTCGCTTCCATATCTACGCTATATTGCAAGACACCTTCCTGGGGAAATTCAAAATCTCGGGTTGGAACCAGTGCCGATGGTTGTCTTCGCGAAAGGCGCATGGTATGCTTTGGATGAGCTCTGTGACTCAGGATATCAGGTCGTTGGCCTTGACTGGTTGCAAGATCCTGCACAAGCGGTGAAGATTGCCCAAGGTCGAGTGGTGCTACAAGGAAACATGGATCCTGGAGTCTTGTATGGGGGTAAAGATGCTATCTCGGCTGATGTTGAAGACATGGTCCGAGGCTTTGGAGGTGGCAAACAGGGTTGGGTTGCGAATCTCGGGCATGGTGAGCATTTTTCGAATGGGATGATCCCATTAGGATCTGACACACATTCCAGGAGTCCAGCCAGGTGTGCAGCCTGACGACTTGAAATTCTTCTTCGAAGAAATACATCGCCTTGCAGGTGGAGCTCACTTATGACGGATGACTCGACGGGATTTCTTCAGCATGAACTTTAGGAGGATCTAGAAAAGCGTTGCATGGAGGTGTCTGTTTAGATGTCGATCCTCTATTCACCAATATCCTCATTCCTGTCATTGTCAGTTTGCTTAGTGCAACTGGCAGGATACAAGACTTCAATGAACATGGCTGGCGCAGACTTACCACACCTCAGGCTTCTGTTCAATGAATTGCTTCATCAAGCCTTGACATTCTGCATTCTCCAAAACGATAACATCAATGCCTCGCTCCTTCAGATATCGTTCGCCCCCTATGAATGTCTTGTTCTCTCCAATCACCACCCGAGCGACTTTGTACATAACGCATGCCCCAGTGCACATGTCACATGGTGATAATGTGGTGTACATTGTTGCACCTCGGTAGGCAGTGGCTGGAAGCCTGCCCGTATTTTCTAAAGCGGAGATCTCTGCCTAAGGATGGTTGGTTCAGCGGACTACAGTACTGCGGTAGAAGGCATCTTCGCTTGTGTGCCAATCGGTAAACCCACATGCAGCGTCGCACTACCCTTCTGCACCCTTAAGTTGTGGCCTCTGCCGAGGATGTTCCCATCTTTGGACACAAGGCAGGCTCCGATAGGAACACCACCTTCCGCAAATCCAGCCTTTGCTTCTTCTACAGCTGCCAAAAATCCCGGGTCAGACTCCATTATCGAATTAGCGAGGATGTTCTGGAATTTCGAGAAGGGAATGTGGTTTTTCGATAATGACATCTTCACTGATAAGGATTTATCACCCAGAAAGAGTTAGCTCCCCAGTAGCTTAGCCGCCGCTGGGCATCCAGGGCCCTCTCGGGCGTCACCATCAGAAATTTGGGTCGTCCAACAAATTTACTGCATCATAATGCCGGGAGAAGGTACTACTGGATTGTATTGTAGAATAACTTAGGATATTTTCACTTCTCATATTTGTCAGGTAGTAGAAGCTCAGCGAATGCTCCAGGCAACAACAAGGCTGAGGCAGACAGAAACCGAAAGAATCTCTCGGAACTCTGACTAGCGCATCGCAACGCCTTGCACCCGGGGGCCGATCACAGTGACCTGAATTTTTGACCACCACCAGCTGCATTACTAAATCAACCTCAGATTCCATAAAGCCTTACGGCAACACTGCGCATTCATCACTTCCTATATCACGTCCGCTTCGGTACTCATTACACCTGAGGTCCCTTGCCGCTTCTCAGCCTTCTGTTGAGGTCAGTAGCCTAGAGCCGAAGTGACTGGCGCTTGCTGAGGAATTTCCATTCAAACGGAGCTTTTTGACCCGCGCCATTTGAGAGTTGCCTGCTAACAGTGTTATCCTTGATTCAGCGCCATCCAAAGGCATTTGACTACCTCAGTCACTGAGTAATACCATCATCACTAGGACCTCACCTACCCGCACCTTTCGACGCTCGACACCATGGTCAAAGAGACCAAATTTTATGACATCCTGGGGGTAAGCATCATCCTCAATGTTGTCTTCATACCAAGCCTCAATGGAGACTGATGTGGTCTTTAGGTTGGCCCAAACGCAACAGATGCCGAATTGAAGACAGCTTACAAAAAGGGCGCCCTAAAACATCATCCAGGTACAGCAAATGTTCACCAAAGTGGAAGGAATGCGACTAAACTTTTTCTGCAGACAAGAACGCCCACAACCCAGATGCTGCAGAGAAGTTCAAAGACTTGTCCAAAGCATATGAAGCGTTATCAGATCCACAAAAACGTCAACTATATGACCAATATGGAGAAGAGGGTCTCGAGCAAGGTGGTGCTGGCGGAGGTATGGCGGCTGAAGATCTATTTGCCCAGTTCTTCGGCGGAGGAGGTGGTGCTTTCGGCGGGATGTTTGGGGGCGGCATGAGAGAGCAGGGACCCAAGAAAGCCAGAACGATCCACCACGTCCACAAGGTGTCCCTGGAAGACATATACCGCGGGAAGGTCTCGAAGTTAGCCCTACAAAAGTCTGTCATATGCCCTTCCTGCGAAGGTCGTGGTGGCAAGGAAGGAGCAGTGAAGACCTGCACAGGCTGCAATGGTGCTGGTATGAAGACTATGATGCGGCAAATGGGCCCTATGATCCAACGATTCCAGACTGTCTGCCCAGACTGCCAAGGAGAGGGTGAAATTATTCGAGACAAAGACCGATGCAAGCGTTGTAACGGAAAGAAGACCGTCGTCGAACGGAAAGTCCTACATGTTCATGTCGATAAGGGTGTAAAGAACGGGCACAAGATTGACTTCCGCGGAGAGGGCGATCAAATGCCAGGTGTTTTGGCTGGTGATGTGCAATTTGAGATTGAACAGAAGCCACACGCTCGGTTTCAGCGCAAGGACGATGATCTTTTTTACCATGCCGAAATCGACCTCCTGACTGCTCTTGCTGGTGGCAAGGTCTATATCGAGCATTTGGATGACCGTTGGCTGGAAGTCGACATCATACCCGGCGAAGTTATTAGCCCAGGTATGTCATGATGACCCACGAAATATCAGCTTTGGCGCTAATTCGATCATAGGCGAGGTAAAAATGATCCGCGGTCAGGGCATGCCATCCATGAGACACCATGACTTTGGCAACCTATACATCCAATTCGATGTCAAGTTCCCGCCTAAAGGATTCAATTCCCAGCAGAAACTCGAGATGCTCGAATCAATCCTCCCTCCTCGCACACCACAAGCTTTGCCCCCACCCAACGCCATGATCGATGATTACCCTCTCGAAGAAGTAGACCCAAGCGGGCAACGAAGAGCACAAGGAGCCACGGGTATGGATGAAGAGGAGGAAGACGGAATGCCGCAAGGTGCTGAGCGGATGCAATGCGCATCCCAGTAGAGATGGAGGACGGAATCATGATGAGACATGAGTGAAGAAGATGCCGCGACCATTCTACATCACACACCGACATAATCTTCAAACTTCGAGCACGTTGCATCACCTGGCTGCGGGATACGGGTAAAGGCGTGGGGTTCTATTACACGACTAGATGGCCTCACGTCATATTGTGACGGAATCTACGTCAAATGCGATTGCATTGTTGCTTCATACCAAGATCAATAGATTTCTTGTATGCGGTCTTACGCATAGATGCTCGGTAGAGGCATTTCTTTCACTATCTTGCAAGGCGTTATTAAGGAGTTATAGTCTATAAAGGAATTCATCACATTCAAACATTTCGAAAAAGCTCAAGGATTTGTGACCTACAAAGTATTTTGGTGATTTCATGGGAACCTCTGAAGAGAATTTGGCCATTTGTCCTCTTAACAAGGTCAAATCGTATCACATCTCCTAAACTTGTTCCTAGCGGTTTCCTGCAATCCATAATATTTCTCCCCCATTGACTTTGACCATGGTTTTGGTACTTTTTGATGCCGGCTTTCAGCCCTACCAAAAGAGCTCCCTCACGTCGGCAGTCGCGTCCCATCTTCGCCAACTACCAACCCAACAATGCGCAATGTAGCTCTGTATACGGTTCGTCAGCACCTTCGCTCAAGATGGTCAAGCAGATGCCCGTATCGCTGCTCTGGCAGGCTATTTGGCAGCCCCTTCGACCGCCCTAAGCTATGCGCCATGGTGGGCCCCCTGGGGCCCCCAATTCAACATCGCGGAGTGAAGTCAAAGGCCACCGTCCAATTGGATGAACTGCCAAATTCTCCAATCGAGCCGTGCATCGGTCTCCTGGAGCAGGAGAACGCCGGACCAGCATATCCCACGGTCGTGCAGCAGGCATTGAACAATATGCGGAAGTATGAAAAGTGCGTCCTCTTGACACGAGTGGGCAGTTTCTACGAGGTAGGAAGATATTTAAAAAAGATATCATATGATTGCTAATTCTTGAGGTAGCTTTACTTCGATCAAGCAGACAAGTATGGGCCTCTTCTCAATCTCAAGGTTGCACAAAAGAAGACTGCAGCTGGCCCAGTGCCCATGGTAAAGAAGACCATTCGGCCCTAACAATGGTTGACTAATGATACAAACTATCCATAGGCAGGGTTTCCATTCTACCAGCTCGACCGATTCCTCAAAATCCTCGTACAAGACCTAAATCAGTTCGTTGCCATTAGTGAGGAATTTGCCAACAATGCTTCGGGCACGGTCAAGTCTGGAGGACTATTGTTCGAACGCAAGGTCACAAGGACAATCTCGCCGGGGACTTTGATCGACGAGAAGTTCATGGATCCATATGAGAATAATTTTCTCCTCGCTCTACAGCCAATAGACCCAGGCCAGTCTCCCGATCCTTCAACCGAGAAGACAATACCAGCAGAGCTTACCAAAGGCTCCATTTCTCCATCCTTGATGTCAAAGCGGGTTGGTCTAGCATGGCTGGACCTGTCTACAGGTGACTTCTTCACACAGGCCACCACTCTACGAACACTGGGTTCGGCAGTTGCACGCATAGGGGCAAGGGAGATCGTCCTGAGCAACGGTCTTGACGGCGGCCTGAAGCAGGGTATACTGACTGCTCTGGAGCAACAGCGAGATCTTGTGACCTACCATACTACGCAGCATCTAGAAGTATCTATGACTTCTTGGACTCCGATGCTTGATGCTGAAGTGCCCATCAAGACGCAGTCAACATTCTCTGGTGAAGAAGTAGCGGCAGGTAGTTTTCTTTTGGCTTATGTCAGAGATAGGCTCCAGGGACTCGGTATCAGGTTGCAGCCACCAATTCGAAGGCAAGGAAAAGAGACGATGAGCATAGACAAAAACAGCATGAGAGCGCTAGAAGTCCTAGGAACTTCTAAGGACGGCTTAGGTGGTGGTAAAGGCAGTCTTCTGCATACCGTGCGGAGAACCGTTACCAAGAGCGGCACACGTCTCCTCAGGGACTGGATCGCCTCCCCATCTATGTCATTGACTGTTATAAACGCAAGGCTAGACCTTGTGTCCCAATTATTAAATGACCGAGCATTTAGAGAAGATATCACTAGTATGCTCCGCCGGACCTACGATTCACAACGCCTAGTTCAGAAGTTCTCTCTGGGCCGGGGCGATGCTGACGACCTAGTCAGCCTATTGCGAACTATTGAGGCAACGAATGGGATAGCGAACACTCTAAAGAAGCACACCCCACGACCACCAGCAAAAAATCCTTTTGACAAAGAGAAAGATAATGACCAGCAGCTGCATCACTCACTACAGACGTTAAGCGCTCGACTATCGCTTGATGGGCCTAACAGACTTGCATCTTTAATCACCGCGTCGATTGACGAAGATGGCTTGATGGAGAGCCATCGCATTCAAGAGACAGAGGATACCGATATAGTGTCGATGGCTCAGGAAGTTCTGCAAAATGAAGGCTCTGCGGAGGATCAAGCTGCTATGTCGCGGGTCTCTCGATCCAAAATCAAGCAGAAAGTGAATGTAGAACAGGAGCCGGAGGAAAAGGATAATTGGATTCTACGCAGAAGTGCTAGTCCTGTGTTAGAAGCATTGCATAACGCGCTGGACGACTTGCATAGAGATAAGACAACTCTAACACTGCGCTTGAGAGAGGACTTGAGTGCCCAAAGCCTTACGTTACGATGGACTCCCGGCATGGGATATATTTGTCATGTCAAAGGGGCGAAAGATGTAAGTGCGTCTTTAAAGACCTCTGTCGCTGCAAGAGATGTCAAGACCACCAAATCGACACGTTCTTTCCATCATGCGGACTGGAGTGGCCTTGGAAGCAGAATCGATCAGGCGAAACAGCGCATCCGTGCGGAGGAGCAGCGGGTCTTCCAACAACTACGCGAGCAGGTCGTCCTGAACCTTATCAGACTACGTCGAAACGCGGCAGTGCTTGACGAACTTGACATAGCCTGCTCCTTTGCGATTCTTGCGGAAGAACAGAAATTTGTCCGGCCTGTCCTCAATCTTGGCCTAGACCATAGAATTGTTGGTGGAAGACATCCAACAGTGACTTTGGGCTTGGAAGAGCAAGGAAGAGCTTTTGTCAGCAACGACTGTCTCATTGGGGAGAAAGAACGTATATGGCTGATTACGGGTCCCAACATGGCAGGAAAGAGCACGTTCCTCCGACAAAATGCGTTAATATCCATACTTGCACAGGTTGGTTCTTTCGTGCCTGCGGAGCACGCAGAGATAGGACTTGTCGACCAGATCTTTACCAGAGTTGGTTCGGCTGACAATCTTTTCCGAGACCAATCGACTTTCATGGTAGAGATGATGGAGACTGCCACGATCCTCAATCAAGCCACGCCTCAGTCATTTGTCATCATGGACGAGATTGGACGTGGCACCACCCCAGAAGATGGCATAGCAGTGGGCTATGCCTGTTTACATCATTTATACCACAAGAACAGATGTCGAACACTTTTCGCAACGCATTTTCATTCTTTGGCAGACATGACGAGTGACTTCAAACATCTTGCCTGTTATTGTACCGATGTGGCAGAGGGCCCTGGAGGTTCTTTCTCTTTTGTCCATCGTCTCCGAAAGGGAGTGAATAGAAGCTCTCATGCTCTAAAAGTGGCGCGTCTTGCAGGTATATTATTGATGTTCTTTCGCCCCCAATTGATATTCTGCTTACCCTCTCAGGCATCCCAGAATCGGCGATCGAGACTGCGCAGATGGTTTTGGAATCATTCAATGCCGGGGCCAGCGTACCGATCGGAGACGCACAGCCTCAGATGGCTGAAGGGTAGATGAGCGCTCTCAGGACCTGAGAGCTCGCCTTTTTAGCCGCCTTAAAGCACACTAATGGAAATCTGGTGTGCGGAAACATGCTGCTCCCTTTTCTCATCAACGATAAACGCAGTGAGAGCGGCGAAAGCAAGTCATGTCGCTTACCTACAGAGCCCAAGAAAGGAAGGAATAGCCGATGTTAGTCAGACACCTTGCAGCCACCTTGTCAGGTCTCCATTAGCATGATGGGGAATCAATCATGAAAGCCGCGATTCTAACAGGCGAACTGCTGATAGGGGCCATGTCATCCAACGTATGAAATCTCCGAGCACGTGACTTGGTTTCACCTTGGTGGTGCGGTGGTGCCGAGCTATTGGCTGGTTATACAACAATCCTGAAACAAGCTTCATGCTGACTGAGCCTTGTTAGTTGATGACCGCATATTCGCACCACGCGGAAATGTTGCAACTCCCTACGTTCTTGAGCCAGTTGGCTTAGCTCGAACTTGATGCCCAGGCTCGTCAGACCTACTGGCGCATCGTCGGAGGCAATTGTCCAAATCACACATGTTGCGTGCCAAGAGCGTACGGCACCCACTGTTGTCACCACTACTTGAGGTAAGATCGAACACCTGTGCCGTCGCCACCATGTGGCTATTGCATAGTCGCCTGGCAGGACACATCGTATTGGGAAATTATTTGAAATTATTCGGTTGTAGCACATGAAGTTGAAGCTACGGTTTTCAGCCCAGAGAGCTGGGAGGGTGTGATAAGAGACGTCGACCTAGTTCAGCTTGTCAGATTATGCATGATAATAAATGGCTGAACCGCAGTATCTAGAACAAGTACCGCGCAAGAACCGCGGTTTTCATATGCCGGGTAACAATCCAAGTTCGTTGAAATTCCGAGATTTCTGTCCTCCTTCTGTTTCATTCCACACTATCTAGCTCTTTATGGTGCCTCGTAGGCCGGAATATGCTTCTATTGTTCGTATTGTCGAGAAGCTGTCCTTGTCCTAAATATCGGTGTTTTCGATAAGCGCAGCCTTGCCGAACGTTTGTGTTCTTTCGTTTCTTGCTCACCACCAGCGACCATGAAAGTTCCTGGGCCCGTCTCCATGTGGTATCTTCTGAGCCTGATCGTCAGCATATATGCCGAGGACTTAGACCCAATAGTAAACATGTGCATTCGTTTCGACCATCAATGTGAGATACCTAAGTGGGTTTCAAGGCAAGGGCCACAAGCTAACCACCTTTAGCTATTCTCAAGAATGGCACACTCTACATTGATGGCGGCAGGCAAACATTCATTGACGTCGATAATTCTGGCAACCAAGTTGGCAAAATCACCGAAGGCTATAGTGAGTCCTCCAACGTTTTCGTGCTGAAGTATTCGGAATTAGTCTGAGATTTGTTAGACAATTACCTCATCGCTGTTGATATGAACAACTCTTGGGATTGGAAGGCCAATATATCTGAAACTGCCCTCATCAAGACAGTAAATCCGGAAACGGGGACTTATCCCCCAGTACTTTCGCGCGGGGCTTTGTATCATGGTGCGGATAACGATGATAACATCTATCTTTGGGGTGGAACCACGTCCGAGTGGAACACCAGCTTCCCAGGTTATCAAGCCCCGGATGTGCAACAATATTCACTATGGTCCTATAATTTAGTAACCAAAGAGTGGAATCAGTTTGACGTTACTCTGGATAGTCCAAACAGGCCAAATAGCGGATCACATGCTGAAGCAACCGACCAGGGTCTGAGCTTTTACATGAATGGCGTGCTGGATAATGGTAGCGAAGTCGAGACTGAAGGCCTCATACCTAACTCGAAACAATATCTCCAGGGTATGATTGTTATTGACACAAACAATCAAACCGCGAAGAATCTCTCGACAGATGCTGTTGTGGGTACTACGCCACGATCGAGGGGACAGATGCAGTACATAAGTGGGATAGGAGCCAATGGAATTCTGGTCCAGATAGGAGGTAACCAACAGTCAATCAACAATTCTACCGATTCATGGATTAATGGAGATCTGGTTAGTAATTGATAATGAATGCGCTCAAAGGCATTAGTGCTAATTCACTTCATCAGGTACCCATGAATGAGATTGATATCTTTGACGTCTCCTCATACTATAATGCGAGCGTACCAGCTGGCACTTGGTACAAGCAAACAACTAGTGGCGATACTCCTGCTCCGCGGGTTGACTTCTGTGTCGTCGCTGCGTCTGCCCCAGATGGCTCTAGTCACAATATGTAAGTCTTCTGGAAGAGTCTGTACAAAGACGTCTCTTACAAGTTCTAGTTACGTGGCTGGTGGCCGTGGGAATAATAACTATTTCCTCGACGACATTTGGGTCTTGTCACTACCATCATTCACTTGGACACAGATTTATCAGGGACTGCATCCTCGTTACAGCTACACTTGTCATGTAGCAGGTAGTCGAACGATGATCACTGTTGGTGGCGCTGCGAACGCGAATTACAGTGCAGCCCCTTGCGACTGGGAATACAAAGGCATCGGTGTCCTTGACATGTCCGATGTGACATGGGGAAGTGTGTATAATGCATCTGCAGGCGACTATACTGTGCCAAGTCTAGTCGTTGAGACCATTGGTGGAAGGTATGTCAAGGGACTGCACCAAAATCTACCATGCGTATTGCTGACCTGCGAAAATGTCCAGTCCAACAGGTGGCGCAACTATGACTCAACCGTCAGGCGGTTTCAATCAGACTGGCCTGGAACAGCTCTTCCGTCCTCCAACTCAGGGCAGTTCGGACCCGGTGTCCAATTCGACCACATCCTCGCATCCATCTCATTTCATCGCGCGTATAGCTGGTGGAGTGGCCGGCGGCATCGCCCTTCTTGCATCAGTCATTGCTAGCTTTTTCTATAGGAAGCGAATAGGCTATTTTATCGCCGGTGCTAAGTGGCCGAGCGAAGAACTGGATGGCGAAAATATAGTCCCTCAGGAAATTATGGATAAGGAGACTATCTGGGAACTACCGGCCCCAGAAAACCCTTTTGAATTGGAGACTCCAGTGGATGGATGGAGTAGTACTAATCGAAGCAGCACAGGTCGGAGCATTGCTAGTCGGAATGGTACTGGCCGGAGTGTTGCTGGTCAGAGTATTGCTGGTCGAAATAGTACTGAGTGGAAAAGCAAGCCACTTCCTATGCTGCCTCCTTTACCACCAAAGGATTGGATCGAAATAGGTTGATCATACTCCAAATCTGCTTCAATAATATATCATCTCCCGCTCTACAGGCGGAGAGGTTTGGTCTCATTACCGTGGCAGTAGTCGCCCCCGTTGAAGCTGGAAGGGCACGTGGAGGCCGTGGTACCTTTGCAGGTGCTGGTCTGGCTATAAGAATGGCATGCTTGGCCTGTGCTGTCGGTGCTGCCACTACTGCTGTCGCCACTAGAGCTTCCACCATAGGAAGACGTGGGAGTGCCGCCAGTCGGGCAGCACTGGATTGTATCATCGCCGGATCAGAAGTTGCTACCGTTGTAGTCTTCACCAGGAAATGGCTTGTCAGTGTTCTGACAGATACCTGTTTGGTCTCGTGGCAAGCATGTCTTTTGAAGGCAACATTGTACCTCGCTTGGGTCATTGGGACGGTAGCCTGGAAGTAGGCCTGGATTGGCCAGCCTTTGCAGGCTGATGCTGACTGGCAGGCTCCTATGCCGTCTAGAGTAGTGCTATTACATTGGTATAATCTAATTCTATCGGCTTTCAAAAATAATGTGGTATATCTCTTTGACCTCCAAAATTGTCAGCGTAGAGTGGCTCGCCAGAGATACTGCCAGGCATGAGTGATGATATCCATCTATAAAATGCCTTGTATCTTAGGGTTGGTATATTCGCTACGTTTAAGCAGCTTGATCAGCCAAGGCTTGAAAATTGGAAAGCGCAGGAACGAACCGCAGATGATGGCCATGTTTGCCTCTATGACACTGCACATCACCGCAATTGTGCTGTACCTAAAAGCTGTTATTTCCGAAGCGTGAAAACGCTTGATGAGATAAGCAAAGCGGACGGCGGAGACAGCCGTGGTCCTGGTACTTATTGTGAGCTAAGGTTGGCTGATTTGAAGACGTTTCGATAGGAAAATCAGGTTTTACTCACAATATACCAGTCGCAAAGAGCAAGAGTAGAATAAGTACACGAATCCGGCGGTGCCCTCTTCTTTGTGGCCCACCCTCCTTTTGAAGAACCCATGGAATAGGAGTAGCTAAGACCACAACGTCGACAAGGATATGCGTAATGTTTGTGTACAATATTCTGACTCGATAAGCTGTGTTTGGACCAGTCTTCCAATACTGACTCGGAGGCCAGCCTTCAACGAAAATGGTGAGTGCGAGCTACAGTCATCAGCCACGCATCTGCTAGTTGACGAAAGTGCCGCCATATGAGGGAGAGACAGCATGAGTAACTTACGCATGATATGCTCCAAAAGCTTACAAGAGCACACGGAATCCATAACATCAATTTTGCTTTCCAAGTATCCATTATGTCTTTGAACACACGATAATAGTAAACCAGGGCCGACAACGTGGTGAACCACAAAGCCAAGACCCAGCAGAGCTGTATAACGAAATTTATCTTTGGAACCAGATAACCTTTAATGTCCGATTGTTGGACCGGAACCTCCTTGCGTGAGACTGTGTCAACGATGTTAGCTGAGCGCAAAACGGAACCAATCTTGTAGTACTGACGCCATATCTCAAGCACAGATGCAGCAGCAACGAAGACCTGTGAAAGTCAACCTTCTGGTCGAGGAGGTTTGACCCAGAAGCTCCTTACGAAGGCTAGCACCATAAAAAAATCATCCAAACCCCAGCCTTGTTTCAGCCTTGACAAAAAGCGGAGAACACAGGAAATTACGGCAAATACAGCAAACGTGATACAAATCGCAAATGAGGCATTCCAGTTGTTTTGGATTTGGAGCAATTGCGTAGTCTCCATGATCGAAGAGCAATGATAGATGGGAAGGAGATATGAAGAAAAATTCGCCTACCCGTCACATAAATACCTCATTGACTGACAGGTCTGATGCAGGCGAGCGCTATCTTCTTTCGCTTGATTCTAGGCTGCAATGTCGGACTGTACCAAGATACAGTATATTCTAGAACCTTTGTGTCCCACAAAGCGCACTTTTAGTGCACAACAGTGCAGCGCGCTTTCTCTATTACTAGCCTATGAGAATTCCCGATTGGTGGAATCGCTCGCCATTCTTGCACTACAGGTGGTTCCCGTGTTTCGTGTTCTAGGTCGGCCTGCCAAGCGTCTTGATGAGGAAAAGTACACCATATGTACCTAAACAATGGGGCGTCAAGCTGATTTTGCTACAGTAGTAGCGGCGTAAATCCCCCCTTCTCGCACACCTATTTGGTGTGATAAGAAGCGGAAGCTTGCGTGAACTTAGCATACATCCAGCCATTAACCCTAAAGTACTCCTCCTTCAGTATGATAAGGTAGCCTTTCGCAAGGTGTCCTATAGAGGGTGTCGAGAGCTCCTGGAAGGGTTTGTTCGCTTACCATTACATCAGAGGGGCCATACACCCCCAAAGCAGCCGTGGAATCAGAAATGCTATTTTCGAGAATGTCTCATGATTGGGCGAAAGGTTTTCTCTCTTTGGCTACCAGATTGAGCAAATTTTCTGTTTTTCTTACGCCCATTTGGTCAGCCACATTGGGGCTGCAGGGTTGTGTAGAGAAAATTGGGAGACCCTCTCGAGAAGGCTACATTAGCTATTCGTGCTTCAGTTCAAAGTGGCCTTGCCGTGAACGTGGACTCTAAGCAGTCCAATATCACTTTCCGTAATCAATACTAAAACCTAGATAACGCATGGGACGGTTGCTAAAGTGAAATGAAACGCGCCCCCTACGTACTGGCACTTTTACTTGCCTTAGGTATATAGGTTCTTGGGCTAGGCTTCATTATTAGTAGAATCAACCGAAACATCACAGAACGTTAGGGAGATGTTCGAGACGCCGCGCACGGTATCCTCAATTCACTGACGAATGATGCTATCAAATCCCTGTCCTTGGGGGATCAGATAGGTGTGCATAACTGTAACCAGAAAGCCTAGGCTAGGCCGTGCCTATAAAGACCTTCAGCCCAAATGTTGCCGCGAAAGCAGGGTATCGAATTTCATTATGCGCCTCAACAGGCAGGCAGCACTGCAATGCGATGAAGAATGCTTGACAAGGGAGACTACTCCGTACGGAGAATAATACCAAGAGTCTTGGCATCTCAGGACTTCAGCCCTATTAAATCCCCCCTAAAAAGGGGTGCCCGGACAACTGCCGCTTGGGCGCATATTAGCGCAGCTCCCCTATAAATCGCTACTGAGACATCAACATACAATGGACTGGCATCGTGTCAGGGTTTGCCGAGAATAGCTTGCCTGTTAATCTCCGTATGGATGGATGAAGGTACTTCACTCCAGTTTAACGATCATACTTGTGACCTCCACTGATCCCACTCTCAAGAAGAAACCTTCAATGAAACCATCTTGGGGAGGCTTTGTGTGATTGAAATAGCATGAGATTTCTGCCCACAACAAGAGTCCACCTACGGACGAATCCATCAAGACTCAAATGTCTTCATGCATCATCTCGTGCAAAGTGGCTTAAAGCGTTCTGGACTTGTCAGAGCCCATGCGCACTGCGCAATACATCTCTCGGTCGCGGCAACGGCATACTCGAGGCTGTATATGTTTCTCAGGTATCGTGATATCGTTTCACTAAATTATAACACGGAACGGTAATCTCTGTTTGGATCTTGCATACCCACTATTCTGACGCAGCCCAACCGCGACCCCCAATGGTTATTGAAAAGCGTCTCAGAATGCAGGTAAATTATCAGATATAGTCCGGTCTCAAACTCGAGGATAATCCGCATCTAAATTGAAGTATCTGGCTTCTTGGTCAACGAAGAATTCAACCTGGTTGGTGGTATATGTAAGCCCTTATCTTAGCTCCCGACATTGTCATTGGTTAGGATATATGATGCGAAAAGGGAACGACAATGGGAGGAGCCGAGGGTATTTTTAACCCAATCTTTTTACGCTGAATTTATGATTTGATACGCACCACAATTGAGGTTCCTTCCTGCCCGCCTAGTTTAATTAGAGACTGCCGCTTATCCTCACATCAGCTCTCAGCCTCGTTGTTTGAACGTCTAAGATCTTTTAAATGTCCGCGATGCCTCCCAAGCCTGCACATTTTCTCACGATGATAAGCTCGAATTGGGCCGGCAAAGGTCCTGCAGAGCAGCGAGCGGGCACTTGGACAACAGAGCTGGATACGAAATGGGGGGCTATGAGAAACTCAAAGCACAGAAACGTACGACATCTAAAGAGATCATGGGTGGTTGGGTACTGGAAAACGGGCTCGCATCTGTGGTGTTGATACTACCGATGTTTACGCTTACTGCGGTGCTTCTCGCTTTGGTCCTTGGACACCAGATGCCCAATTTCAGTTCGACTTACTCATATAACAACGAGACAGAGCTGCCGTTGGGATCAGCATACTTTGTAAATTACTCTGCAACCACCCTCGTCTACGTGGCATCGCTGTCATCCACCCTTGCCTCGCTCCTGATTTCGGCTGCCATGATCCTCTTTTCATACTCATTGGCTCGAAGCATTGCACGAGAGTCAGATGCCAACAACGCTCCAAAGCTACCATCACCGTTCCAATTGCAGCTCCTTATTAAGATGGTGGATGCCAGACTTACGGCCTTGGGCTCGTACTTGCTGTACCGTTTTGGCAAAAAACAACGACGAATCACAGTTGTGCCTATGCTCTTTGAAGCAGTTGCAATGACGTTGGCCTTGGTGCTGCTTGCGTGAGCCCACCAACCCTCTAGAATCTACCCATGATAGTGGACTGACACACAGATAGAGGACTCATTACGCTGGCCGATTTATGGTTGCATCTTGTACGTCTTTTGAACCCATTGTGCATTCTCTACAGACTTGATATAGAGTACGGAATCAGTCCAATACCTAGAGCTGAGACCGTAAGCAGCCCCTGATTGGTTTAATCCAGGACGAGGAGTCAACCAGTCATGTCTAGATGACACAGGATTTGATGATGTCAATCTAGTAGTTGGCTGCAACATCTATACAGGTGACGCAGTCAACCAGCCAAGGCTCATGAACCAGTCGGAATACGTCAAGACAGTGGGCAACACATCAGATCTTAACAAGGTCTACCTCGGCTTTCATGAGGGTCTACAATATTCTGTGCTAGGGCCTGCTCATATTCCAGATGGCCTTGATTTCCAAGCAACAAGTTATGGCTCTCACACAGAATGTCGTATCGTGACCCCCCAATGTGGTGCAGAAAACGCCTTCGGTGCCCGTGACGAGCCACCTTCGGCCTTTGACTTCGCCTGCAATGGTACAATGGCCGGCCTCAGTATGACTGGAAACTTTGATACCTTGTCTCAAACCAAGTTTGGCTTTGAATTCCAGTACTTCTACAATTCGGCCAAGCAGCAACAAGTTCCTCTTTATCCTGACTCTTACGGTCTTGGTGACATTGAGTACGGACCAATCTCGAACATAACCAATCAATATTTCTGGGCTTTGGCATTCAGCTTGAATATAGAGTTTTACCAAGCCGATGCGACCAATCCTTGGGCCAGACTGAATCTAGTTGCAAGCCAAGTGGGTAGCCCAGAGGGCATCATGTCCTGCGAGACCAATATCTCGGAAATTGTACGTCTGGCCCATTCACACTTCAAAACCCTCCTCTCTTGCCCTTATCTCAATATACTTACCTTATTCCTTTTCCTCCGATTCACACTAACATCCGCATCTCTCCCTTCAGACCTATAACATGTCGGAATCCGCCATTGCCATCATCTCCGCCTCCCCAGCCCGCCCAAACGCCTCCATCCCCTTCATGAACGGCATCACTGGCTCTTGGGGCGATGAACAACTCTCTCAAGGCCTGCAACAGTCCGTCGTGGGCGCCAAAACGTCAGAAGATCTCGCATTTTCCTTCGCTACCGTGTACGACCAAACACTGGTCGCCATCCCAGCCGGCGTGCTGAATGCGTTGCCAGCAGTAAACGCAATGCAAAGGGTGCAAACACAGGTAGCAAGGGTGCAAAAAGCGCCGTTTGTGTGTCTTCTGCTGCTGAACCTCCTCTATGCGGGTGTAGGCATCGTCCTCACAGCCACGGCACTTGCAGCTGTGAGGTTTGGAGGGCCAAGGGTTGGGCAGGGTGGGGTAGGGGGAGGGGGAGGGGTTAGGGATGCACAAGCACGTCTCAGTGTAGCGGCGATCGTGGCGGAGAGTTTCGAGGCTCCGAATCTGGGGGAGGATGCGAGGAGTGTGGACGACTTGTTTGCGGAACGGAGGGGCCAGGTGACTAGACGGGTGGCCCTGGGGTTGGGGCAAGAAGGAGGTAGGAGGTTTAGGCCGGTCATTGTTAGGGAAGAGAAGGGTTCTGGAGAGGCTATAGGGTTAGTTTCAGAGAGAGGAGAGGGGAGAGAGGAGGGGAGAGAGGAGGGGAGAGAAGGGTGAGGAAGAGAGTATGAGGTTATTTTCAGGGAGAGAGGAGGTTAGTGGTAGAGAAATAGGATGCTGATGATGACGTCTAGTACTGTAATGATACTTGTTCTCTCAGCAGTCTTCCAAATCAGAGCCTTGCCATGGTATTATATGACAGTAGAACATGGTGGTGGCACTCGGTAGAGTAGAAGCAGCGCTGTAGGCAGGTACTTCCGAGCAAAGGCATCAATAACTTTTACCACTTCTATCTAAGAAAACGCCATTCTATATAGGAAATTTAGAACAGGTGTGTTTTGCTTTTAATCGATCAACTCCAACAAGTTTCTCGAACACCAATTCCTGTGCTACTTTAGTAATTTCAACAGTACAAGCCATGCTGACAATCAAGGCCAGATTCGAGGATTGATGCAAGCAATTTCCAACGTATAAAAACCGAGCTACACAGCGAAGGTTCTCGCCATCATCTAGACAAATTAGCCTAATGATCTTCTTATCTATATAAATCAGCCATGTCCCTAATCCCCAATCGCACCCCTCCCCACCCCTCCCAATGTCCCCCCTCCCACCAACCCACTTCCACCCCACCCCCCTCCTCACCCTAGCACCCCACCTCACCCCGCACCTCCCACACTCCCTCCCCCTCCTCCGCCGCCTCCAACACCACCACTCCTCTCCCCACGCCCGCACCCTCGCCACCTTTTCCCCCACCACTACCCCCCCACCATCCTCCTACTCCGCCCTCTGGATCGATCGCTCCCGCGGGCCCGAAACAGAATGCTGGCTTTTTTCCACTTACGAACTCCCACCCTCATCCCCCCACAATCACAATAACGCCGAACTAGCGCGCGCAGAAATAATCGCGCTCTTCAATGCCGTCGCGCAACTACCTCTGCCACCTAACAGACCGATAGGCACAGATTACGTTGTCGTGGGCTCCTTACGAGAAAACCTAGTCCAGCTCCTTGGCGGGGAAGATCTCAAATACATAACCCCACAAGCCGTGCTCTCAACTAATCTCGCTGCTCGACCTGATAATGGCCCCAACGAGGATAAAAAGGGCGGCGGCCGTGGTGGAATTCTGGCCGGCATAAGCATCCCGTATATGAAATGGATCATTGCGCCTCCAGCAACCGACCAGGAAGAGACTGAGAAGGAACCCCACCTCCCCCCAGAATACCACTACTCGCGTCCGCTTGCCTCCCATGGCGACTACGCACTCGTCCTCTCCCGCACCTCCATCCCGCGCAGTGAAGCCACGCTCGCAAAACTAGGCAGTGTTGGTATTCGCTACCTCCCTCCCTCATCCTCATCGCCACCACCACCACCTTCGTTCTCATCCTCAACACTATCATCTTTAAAAGAAAAAGAAAAAGAAGGCCATGAAGGAGAAGGAGAAAAAGAAGAGAGAAAACAATGGCAAAAAGGACAACTAATATCCTGGGCCTTCCTCGGTCCCGACGGCTCCCTCACCTCCCTACACGTCGAACCCCCGCACCGCGGCAAGGGCCTTGCGAAAGCGGTTGCTAAACGTTTATTTAAAAAGTTAGGGGAGGATAGGGGGGGGGTGGGGTTTGCGAATGTAGATGTAAATGAGCGGGGGAAGAGGGGTGAGGATGTGCAGAGGAACGGAAAGGAAGATAGGGATGGGGATGTGGAGGGAGATAAGGATAGGGATGGGGCGTGGGCGCATAGTGATGTTGCGGTGGAGAATGACGAGAGTGCGGGTGTGGCGAGGGGGGTGGGGGGGAGGGAGGGGTGGGTTGTTAGATGGTGTCATGTGGATTTGGGGAGGGTGAGGGGGTTGGTTAAGGGGTGGGGGGAGGGAGGGGGTTAGATGAGTGAGTGAGTGTGGGTAGGGAGGTGATGTTTATAAGAGTCAATAGACTATATATAGCCTTAGTGCATGAGAGAAAGAGGATATTTAGATTTAAATTGCATTGATTGTAGAGAACTAGCTCTCTCTCTCTCTTTTAAACCCGTTATAAATAAGATTCTATTCCATGATCTGGACGGACATTTGACTTCGTATCAGAGATACATAATACGAGAAGGAACGATTTTTCGCCAGCAAACACCATGCTTTGCCCGTGCTGCGGAGATACATAATGACCTCCATATGGTATGATGTGATGTTTCAAAAAGAACAAAAAAAGCCATTGCACCATTTCCGCCAAGATGCAAAGGGTATAGTAAAAATAAATGGCATAAGAATATAGAAGCAGCGTGAGGTCATGCAAGTGCAGCGCTCACTACCGCTGAGAAATGGACTTTTTCCGTCCGAATATGGTCCTAGTCCTGGACTTATCGCGTTGTTTTTTCTCCGGGGTAGGCGGCTTTGCGCCCCGTCCCTGGCGTTCGTGATCTTTCTCGTTGTCGGCATATTTGGGCTTATAGATCCTGTTTGCACATTAGCACACTTTCATAGGTTTGCAGACCAACATCAGACTTACCAGCTATTACCAACCATACTCATACCCTTCGCTTCAGCCATTCGATAGTATCGCGCTGCCTTCTTCAAGTCCTTCTTACATCCTTGGCCTTGAGCATAACAGAACCCAGCTTCAGCCATTGCATCGGCGTCACCCCAATTTGCAGCTATTTCGAAACATCGTAGTGCCAATGACTTGTCTTGCTCGATGCCCCACCCGTTCATATGGCTAACGCCAAGTTCGTATATACTTAGTGCGAACTGCGCCCGCTTAGTCTTGCGTTCGAGTATATCAGCTGGACTGCCACTGGCATCGTCGTCCATTGCAACCTCTATGCTTGCACAATCTGCTGCTTTCCGCAACCATTGCACGCCCTCTTGCTGGTTAGGACGCATCCCCCAGCCGTGGCGGCATGCCAAAGCATAAAGTAGCATAGCTGTGGGGATATTTTGCCTTGCTGCGATACGAAGGTGATATGTAGATTCTCTGGCAGCACCACGCTCGTGCAGTTCGATGCCTTTTGCAAGGTGTTGTTCTCCAGTCATGTCCAAGGATGGAGCAGGTGCACGGGGACGCGCCTTGATGGTACTACCAGATCGGGTGGAAGCGGAATATTCAGACTTGTCGTCATTTGGGACTGGGGTTGCAGGCGGTCTGTTCTGGCCTTGTGGGGTCTGCTCGGTGGATGGGCGAGGCGACTGCCTCGAGTATTGCTCTGTAGATGGACGCGGCGACTGCCTCGAGTGTTGCTCTGTAGATGGACGCGGCGGGTCCCTAGAGCTGTGTTCAGCCGAAGGTCGCGGCGCAAAGTATCTTCTTTGATCCTGAGAAGGACGAGGCGAGGGAGAAGGTCTCTGGAACTCGAAGCTGGGTTCTGGAGAACGAAGTGGTGATGGAGGAGGCGACATGGGTTTCTGAGCAAGTGGTGTTGTAGGCCGGACATTTGTCTGCATACCAGGTCGTTCCCATTCAAACTGTGGCATCTGATCATTCTGTAAGACCATAGAGTCACGCTGTACCATTCTGCCACGGGGTAGTGAGAATTTTGCGTAAATATATGAAGGAGCTGGTGCATCTCGAGAATCTTTCATATCAGGAGAATGTTCATTGTCTGTACTGGTCGGTGTGTGGGTAGGGTCATCCGAAGATATCATTCGTTGACTATCTGAAGAGGGTTGTCGAGACATAGAAGCGAAATGAGGGTTTACTGCATCCATAGAAGGTCTATGATCAAAAGACGGTTGCCTAGATGTCACCTCCAATGAAGGTTGACTAGCTCTGCTAATAGGCCTTGAGAAGTTGTACGCTGGCCGGATATAGCGCGAGCCACCAATAGAGTATTCCGAGTTGAGTGAAGGAGACCGAGCGTGGGCTTGGGCAAAGGGTGAGAAGGGCGAGTGGGGCATTGAGACTCCACTACTTGATGACAATTTCCTGTCCCTGGAGAACCCGGATCCGCCAGTCGACGCACTCAATTCATCGTCTGAGCTGTCTTGAGCAACTGATCTGATACTTCCAGGGTGACGAACGTGTGGTGACATAGGCGGTGCCAGGGAGCCATTATTGCTTTTGGTAGATGTGGACTCGATTGACATTCCGCGCTGTAGATCATTGTTCGGTTGAGCGACCTCATGGTTATGTGTTGGATAATTTACCCATGGATTTCGTTCCGTAAATTCTGCATCTGTTTGGGCAGGAGTTGCCGGTTCTGGTGACTTTGCCCTTGGCACACCAAAGTAGTCGTTTGTCCGTTGTGGTTGAAATTCAGCTGGTGTCACGAAAGGCTGATCCGGAGAAGGACCGACAAACTCATCTTGCAAGTCGTCTTCCACATGCGGAATACTGCTCATTCGAGGATAAAAGGATTTGGGTCGAAAATTGGGTTCCTCTAACGCAGGCACTATCCCAGAAGAATCCTCGTCTTTTGCTCGTGGGCTCGAGCCCGAAGACGACAAAGCGTTATTCTCCGTTGACCTCGACCTATTGTATATTGTCTTTTGCTTTGTGATGGGATCGCCAGTCGTAAGTGGAGGTAATCGACTAACACGTCTGCCGCTCCTCTTACTATCGTCCAGTTGCTTCGCCAACAACCTGCTCTGCATGGCGAACATGTCAAGAGGCGACATGGCCGGAGGGATATCTCCATCGAAGTGCTGCATCCTAGGCGATGGGAAAGCACGAGGAGATGGGTTGCCTGATTGCATTGTCTCCTGAGACTTCGACCTCAGGTCGATAAAATTTGGACGTGTCGCCATTGAGAAAAAGTATTCGGAAGCCTTCGCGAGCTTATCCGTACAGGCCGAGAATAGGACAGTTCGGAGTCGCAAGGTCTAAGCGACTCTATGCTTCTGAAGCACTTTGATCAAAGGCGCAACGAGCGGCGGGGGTCTGTAAGCGCAGTACAAGCTAACGGGTTGATGAAGCGAAGCACGAAACATGCGGGATTTGTAGGCAGTGTCATGTAGGCTATCGCTTTATTTCCTTATATTCGAGAGGCTCAGAGCACTTGCATTGCCAGTTTTCAACAGTCCGACAATGTGTGTAGGGTGTCAGGAGGCGTGCGTGCGTATGTATTCGACGTTACGGGGTAAATGTTTGAGGTGCAGGAGGCTCGTTTCAGTTTGGCTCGGGAGGATAAAGTATGGTGCTATGAGAAGCAGGCGTACAAGAGGTACAAGGCCATCAAGGCCGTGCTCTGTATGGCTGTAGAAGTGTTGTGGTGTATATTGCACGAAATTGAAGACTAGTAGCTGAATGTAAAGCTGTGAAGTAGTGGTTGGCGTATACTGACTGTGAGAGGGTGCCACTGACATGCGATGATCTGCTTCGATTTTACCCCTGGAGATTTGAACCGTCCTCGGCAGCATCCCTACTGCCGTGATTGGCTCCCCCAGGAAAGGGCGCCTGTGTAAAAATAGAAAGGGGCAACTGGGCCGACTTCGCCGTTCGGACCATCAGCAGTGCCTTTTGTCAAGAGGCACTACCCTCCATCCTTCTGCGTAGTCATCTCCGTTGTAATCATCACTTGTTGCTGGCCCAGACCAATCATACCACACACATTCGAGCCTCGTTCTACAAGTAACTGGAGCCGAAGCTTCTCCAGAGTTCATAAGACTTGTAATCTGGCCTTTACAGACCGCATGGCCTTGGGCGCCTACCCGGGTACCTACATCGCCACGCCTATTCCATCTTCGGGCCTTCGACGCGAAATCATCATCTTGCACTACTCTGTGGCGTTATTGTAAACATGAAGCCCGACATGATCCGCTACACGCCGTTGATATCATCGCTAGGCTCTATCCTTTTCATGGGTTTCAGCCGCTCTGTACCAAGTCAATAATAATACTGCAGGCCAAGAACCCATGCCGCCGGGTAATTGGTGCATTAGAAGATGTTGGCTACTTAATTCTGATGCATCTGGCCATGCATCTGCTTTATATAGCTGGGATTTCTCTTGTCATTCACGATGGTAAGATACCTTGCCTATCTAAGAGTTTGCGCTAGGCACAAGTCCTAGAAATTCTCGATCTATTTGAGACGTCTACCAGTGCTGCCGGTAAGCCCGCTCAATGACCTAGTGTGGCTGGGCTTTTATGGCATAAGAAGCGATCAAGTAATACCTCTTCTCAGCTGTCTACTTCAATCTCCATCAGTTGTTGTCGTTCTGCCAAGTGTTAGCTCTCACCAAGTGGAACAGCAGTCAATGTAGCTGGCCTTACCCCATAGTCGATTTGCTGCCCCAACAATAATTTCAGCTTTGAGTAGGAGTTTCTGATGATACTTTGCCTCTTCATCCCTATCAAGGCGTAACTTCTTTGGTTGAGCCTACGTTGATGTTAGTATTAACCTCAAGAGACGCGGGGTATCTGCGCACCAGCAGTAGTACTGGAACCAAATCCTTCGGATCTGCTTCGGATACACTCCTTAATCCTTTATACCCATTCTCCCAGAAAACCCTGGCAGTCCGGCTTTTTACGAATGGGACCTTTGCGAGCTCGAGCAGATCCGCTCGAGCACCTGCCTTGAGACGGTCGCTCATATGTTCTAGGGCGGCTTTTAGCATGCCCCAACCCATTTTGTCGCAGAACTTGATCATGCCGGCCGCAAAGCCTTCGCAAATCTGAACTAAGGTCTGGACAAAACCACGGGGTACTTCGAATTTACGGGCTACCAAGTGTATGGGCATCTCGTTACAGAGGTCCCGAAGCTGTAGAGCCGCGTAGAACCTCCGATGAACTCTTGCAATCCTGACCTCCTCCGAGCTTGTTTCTGGGAGTTGCTTTGTACTATTTGCCCTTTTCACAGTTAGAGCTGGATGATAAGCAGGTGTCTTGCTTGACTTACATCCTGTTTATGAGGCTCGGATTTATCCCGACAAACTCTAGCACGCGAAGGCCACTCTCATCCAGATTCCACATTTCTCGGCGAAAAATAGGCCAATTGATATCTGCTAAGCCGGAAATGTAGACAGGTGTGAATGTGTAAAAGATGTGCATCTCCCCATCCATGACAAATGCTCGAAGAGCTCGGCGAAGCTCACCGTGTACAAAGATACCATCTTCTGGCGTCAGATACGAAGCAACAGTGGCTTGACTCAGGAGAGTCGCCTCGTATGAACCAAACTCATCTACCGTGATGAGTCCTGAAGCAATAAGCTCCTTCAAGGTAGCGGCTATCATGTCATCCAACATTACGCGATCCATAGTGTGAAATAGTAAGGTCTTCTGGACATATTCTTGAATTGCTGCCATATGTGTGGCTAGCTTGATGGCTATGACTTCCAGCAAAGCTCTGGCAGTGTTAGCATATGGCCAAGACAGTGTGCACGGGTGTACCTTTTAATGCCACATTTCTCAGGGGTCAGGCTACTCTCAACCATAGGTAAATCGGCCTCAAGGAGCTGAGCAACTTCTTCGAGATCAGCTTTCTGGCAGCAGAGATAGCTTTCTCCGATTTTGTCTTTCCCCTTTCGGCCTGCTCGGCCTCGCATCTGCCTCCTGGAAACAGTTAGCGATCAGTTAATGGGCATCAAACGTCTTCTTACAGCATTGCTGGACCAATAAGATCTCGGCCCATTCTTGCACCTTGGAGTATGACGCGCCTAGCGGGAAGATTGATACCAGCTGCCAAACTACAAGTCGCCACGATGACTTTGATGACGCCTTTATCATATGCTTCAGCTACGACATCTCTTTCCTCGATGGTAAGCCCGGCATCTGAGAAAATTAGCCTCTTGTGATACTTCCATTGAGTGGTGTAAAGCAAACGGTGAAATGCAACTCCTCTAATGATTGTCTTTGCTAGGGTCTCATCTAAGCCTACTGGTAGGCTTCGAAGCTCGCCGATCACGTCTTTCCTCTTGTCGAGCATTTCATCATCGACAGCTAGGCCGCAAGGCATTGCTTCACTGACCAACGCAGCCATAGACTGGCAAGCCTGTCGTCCGCCACAGAAGATAAGAGCGCCGTAACCAGCAGCGGCGGTCTCAATGGCCAGGGAGACCACGGCATTGGACACCGGGTTTCTCAGCTCGACATGTTCCGAAGGATTGATGGTGCAGATAGGATAGATCCCGGACAGAGGTTGGGTCGAATTTAGCTGACTAGCAGTCTTGAAGAAGGCAGCGGATGTCGACATTTGGTAGATGGAGCCATCGTAAACTAAATATTCCTCTATTGGGACTGGCACATACTTAGTATTGTAATACTTAGCACCAAGCCATTTGGCCAGTATTTGTGTGTTCTATTCGGGTCAGGTAAGGTTACATATAAAGAGGGATGTTAATACCGTTAGGGTTGCACTCATGCCTACAATCTGTACATGGCTGTCTAGGACCAGCAATTTACTTGCCATGACTTCCATAAGATAGCCCCGATGGTCGTCGGTGATCATATGCAACTCGTCGAGAACGACGATGCCTAGCTCCCTTATAGTGCACTCTTCAGTGGCCGTGTTAACCAAGGCATTAGCCTTGAGATCTGTTAGTATGGGTGCATTTCCATGACAATGATCTATAAAACCTTTTCAATAGTACATATAGCAATATCGACATCACTCCAGCTACCTAGTGATCTGCTGCCTCCGAAGAAACCAGCAACCCTGATAGAGCTGACATGAGGTCTCCGCCATTTGGGGCGTTGAGAGCCGACCTGGCTGAGAGGACCAGCACTTTTTTGAACCCCTTCGACAACTTTCCGTAGCCATTTGAGCTTTTCTTGTACCAAAGCTACGTAGGGAAGTACAAGGATTGCCTTCTTTGAAGGGTCTTCGACTATCTTCTTCAGCATCAAAACATCAGCAACAAGAGATTTACCACCACCAGTTGGCGCAGTGTAAACCAAATTTTTCTCTCCACCCAGGATCCCATGCCCAAGAAGGCAGGACGACTGCCATGGGTAAATGCTATTGACCCCCAACGAAGCAAAGTTCTTGACGAGATTTTCGGGCAGACCGTAGCGAGCATGAGATAGAGAAAGCAAAGGATTCTGAGAGGGTCCGGGAGTACTGGCTACTGGGTTCCTTCGAGGGTGTTCTGGAACATATTTGAGTTGACCATTAGGTGCAGCATTGATTTTGCTGGCTTCAATACGATTGTTCCAACCGTCATCTGTCCTCTGTTTCTTCCTGATATGCTCTCCAACAGAGAAATTAGTAATGTCTTCCAACACCTCACGATGAGAGAAATCTGTCTCTACGTGCTCAGAAGCGCGTTTGACGCCATGCAGGGAGCTGGTGCTGTATCTCTGCTGTTGTACGATGTCGACGCTAGTGGCACAGCCAATCATTGTTTCTACCACCAATGACAAGAGGCATAGCAAGTACACAGCGATACGATGCGGGAGCAATTAATCAAATGGAAAGCAAGGGAGGACATCGCGTCGAGGAAATCATGCCATGATTGTTTACTGCTCTACCCGTATGACTAATCAACTCGGATGGATCGTCGGGTAAACTACGGCCTTGGTAGGCTGAGAACGACCATCGTCGACTTGGCTGGCTGTGGAGCGCGGCAGGCCGGATGAAGGTGGCTCGGAGGCATCGAAGAGGACGATATTACCATTGACCCTGATACTGAAGGATACTTGAGGTTTTACTTCATGTCCAAGCACTGAGCCTTGTCAGATAATATACGCGTAGCGAACGGCAAGCTCTGATCAGCCTGAGGCCGGGATAGCTGGTCTGACGCCCGGAAATCGCTTAGAATAATACGAGAAGGGTAGCCACGTCTTAGCAAAAGAAGTAGAAGGGCTGTCTTTTTCAGACCACAGAAGGTCCAAGGATACTTTGGTGGAACACTTGCGTAAGAATTGCTTGTGTGAGTAAATTGAGTTAAACCCGTAGGCACCTTACCCAACAAGGTGGGGAGAATTTCGAGACTAGTTCATTGTCTCGGCAGCCCTTTAGCCCTTTAGCGGCAAGCAAGCTAGCGCCAGAGCAGTCCTCCGCCTGGTCTCCCCCATGTTCCCATACCATTCCCATACCATACATTTCGCCTTCTTCACCACCTCAATCCCACAGCCCTCCTGTACACCATTTTCTCGGCACTGCTTTCGCCTTCTGGACGGTCCCACCTCCTCATCGTCATATGCTTCAGCTATCAAACCGAGTTCATGCCAAATTTCTCGTTTCTAGGCTGGAATCCTGGTGAGGCGTCGCATCATCCCTCACTATCACTATAGAAGCGCGGCATTGTACTCCACAACCTCGATTTAGGCCACCTACGCAATCAACCTTGTCCTTCGAGCTTTCTCTTAGCCGCCGTGTAATGATTTCGAGTCTCAGCAAATGTGGCACCGCTTTCAAAGACTACCTGATCATTGCTGGCCGTCGTCCTCGTGAAGTTCCTCTGCGGGGGCAGGTCGGTTGGTGGCATGGCGGATGACCATGGTGTCAATTCTGATAGGCCAGCCATGACAGATCCACTGAATCAACCAAAATCTCAAGCGCGCCCGGCAAGCATCAGTGATGAGCCCGGGTCTACATCAGGGCCTTCGCGCGCCGTTTCCAAGTCACCTCCACCTTCACGACCACACCCATCCGACCCTAAAGCCAAATATACAAATCTGGAATCTCAGCCTATGACCAAGACATCCTCCTCTTCATCAGTGGCCCCGGACCAGCAAGCCAATAACTCTATGGATGCAAATGGTGCATCTCCGTACGGTACAAGGTCGCGCAATAGGACTGGGAATGCAAGACCGAATTATGCTGAAGACCGAGAGCTGGAGATGGATTTTGAATGGACTTCTTCCAAGAAAACGCAGGCTGTCGCAAATTCTACTATACCAAGCAATGTACTGCCTGGGGATAGTGACAAGCTATCGGCTACAAACACTCGTCGGTCATCGACCACCGCACCCGTAGGACCAATAACGACCAACAAGCCTGTAACAGCGAATCCACAGAATAATAATCTACCAGGAATGTCGAGCTTCTCGGTCTACCCAGAGGCTACGACTGGTCCAACCGTACCGTCCAGAAAGCGGAAAGCACCCGGAAATGGTCCTGTCACTACGCATACATCTTCAGCACTTACTCAGACCTCTGTGGCGGGTGTATCGCGAAGAGTACCTCCTCCATCGAATGCGAGTCGGTTGAGAACAACAAATCTCATGACATTCGAGAATTGTCAGGGGTATCTCAAGAACGGCAAACTGAGAGCGGACGATGGGACAACGCTAGCTGTCAATGGTGAGTGTTCCTTATACTATATACCTGCACGCCTCATACCCAATCTAATTTGAGAGATATGCCACTTACACATCTACAGATCAGGTATATCTGGTTTGTGAGCCCCCAGGCGAACCATACTACTTGGCGCGAATCATGGAATTTCTCCATGTAGACAACATCCAAAGCCAACCTGTAGATGCACTACGGGTCAACTGGTATCTACGCCCACGCGATATTCAGCGCAAGGTCAACGACTATCGGGTTGTTTTCGCCTCTATGCAATCTGACACGTGCCCTATAACCTCACTACGCGGAAAGTGCAGAGTCTGCCATAGGAATGAGATAGGCGATCTGGATGCGTACCGGAAGGAACCGGATTCTTTCTGGTACGATAAAATGTTTGACCGTTACATCCACCGCTACTTCGAAGTGATTCCTACAAGCCAAGTGATAAACGTTCCAGCCAAGGTCAAAAAGGTTTTGGATGAGCGCTGGAAATATGTTGTGGTAGAGATAGGGCGCGGAAAGGAACTGACAGGTGCCATCAAGTCGTGCAAACGATGCCACGGATATTGTGCTAGGTAAGCCTACCTGTATAGACTTGGTCACTTCCATGGCTGACATTATCGTGTAGCAACGATTCAGTAGACTGCGCAGTCTGCAAAGACACCTATCACATGAATTGCGTTCGACCACCTTTACTCAAGAAGCCAGCTCGCGGGTTTGGATGGTCATGCGGGCCTTGCAGTCGGAAGCAAGAGAAGAAGCTCGAAGCTCGCAATACCCCGATAGTAGGCGAGAAAGGTATTGAGAAGGAAGAGGAGTTTATAGATGAGGAAGAGGACGATCATGGGGTTGATCCTAAAGATGATAGCAGTCCACGCGATGGAGACGCGCCGAACTCCGGGCCCAGGCCACCCACGGCGGAGCAGATTGCGCAAGCGAAGCTCTGGCCATACCGCTACTTGGGAAACCATTGCCGGGTCGAGGATGCACTCGACTATGACGACCGCATATACCCACGCGCAGCCTCGCGATTGGGCCCGAAACATCAAGCAAACGTGCAGGCATGGCATGGTCATCACGTTGAGTATGTGAAGCCTATGGACATCAAGAGGAAATACATGAAGGGCAACAGTCACAAAAAGGATGCTAAGATAACCAAAGATTCAACTGCAACTCTGGAGGCTGACAAGACGGCTCGAGAAAAGCGCCCGAAATGGGTCATGGATGAGCCCCTCGGATACATTCCACGTGGTGGAGATCATCCAAATAGCGATCTGAGGAACACTGCTGAATTGAAATTTCGAATGCCCCAGGTGGGTGAGACTTCGTCAAGAGGGGACTCATCACTTTCAATCAACCTTGAGCGTGCAGAAAAATCAGTTGATGACTTCATGGCTCGAGCTAGACTACTGGCTCCATCTTTCAAGCTCCAACCTCACTCGACAAATTTCCTAGACAAGGCTCTAGAATTATTTACAAACAATGATTACCAAGCAGACAAGGCCTTGCAGCAACTGCGAAACATGAATAAGCGCAGGGACCTTAAGGAACCCATTGTCGAAGGCGAGGATTTGCGGAGATTTGAAGAGGGTGTAATGAGATATGGCTCCGAACTAGGAAGAGTTTCGAGACATGTTGGGAAGTCCCTGAAATACGGCGAAGTGGTCCGTTTCTACTACATGTGGAAGAAAACTCCAAGGGGCAGAGAGATATGGGGTAATTTCGAAGGACGTAAAGGCAAGAGACAGGCCAGACAGGCGGACTCGAAGCTTGTGGATGATGTTGCGGATGATGTTGACGACTCTGCATTTGACAATGGGAAAGCAGCGGCACGGAGGCGAGGCTTTGAATGCAAATTTTGCGCAACAAGATCGTCTCCGCAGTGGCGTCGAGCACCTGGCATAGCTCCTGGCACAACGGTTCCTATAGATCCGGCGCTGAAAAACAGCAAAGACAAGAATGCGCACCTCGTTGTTGCTCTTTGCCAGAGATGCGCAGCACTCTGGCGGTGTTACGGGATTCCGTGGGAGGACGTCGAAGAAGTCGCTAAGAAAGTTGCTAGCGGTGGTGGCAGGGCATGGAAGCGCCGCATTGATGAAGAACTTTTGATTGAGCTCACAAATGCTAATCTAGCCAGCTCTATTGGAGTAAGTACGATTGCGGCTGCGGCTGCCGCTTCTGTTGGATTGGATATTCCTCCAGGGTTCACCATTCAGCCTGGCCAGGATGGCCCGAAAAAGAAACAGAAGCTCGGGCCTGAACCACCAGTGGTCGTCCCACAGACCAATGGCATTCCTGCTGAACCACCAAAAAAGAAAGTTGTTGAAAAGCCACCAGAACCGCCTTTGGTCCCCGAGCAGCCAAAGTTCAAGATATTCCCATGTGCTGTTTGTTACGAGTTCGAGCCAATGGGCGAGCAACTCCTCAATTGCAGGCACTGCAGGCTTACTGTGCATCGCAACTGCTATGGTGTTCCTGAGAGTAAACACAGTGACAAGTGGACTTGCGACATGTGTAACAATGACACTGGGCATCAGGTTTCGCATTTCTACGACTGCGTATTGTGTCCTGTTCGAGAGTACACTGATAAGGAAATGATGGAACCGCCAAAAGTATCTCATAAAAAGAAGACGGATCGCGAGCGTGAGAAGGAACGAATAGAGCGGGAATTGGTTGATAGTTTCACAGAAAACTATCGTCGCGAAAAAAGAGAGAAGGGCAAACCTGAAGATCCTCGACAACCTCTGAAGCGGACCTCCGGTAATAATTGGGTACATGTCGTTTGTGCAGTATTCCATCACGAGATCAAGTTCGGCGATCCCCAGAGACTGGAACCTGCTGAAGGTTTCGGTGCCATCCCCGTCAGCAAACACAGTCCCATGTGCAAACTTTGCAAAACGACAGAGGGAGCAGTCGTCAATTGCAATCAATGTCAAGCTAGTGTCCACCCATCATGTGCGCAACAACATGGTTACTCTCTCGGCTTTGACCTACATCCTGTTAAAGGCTCTCGTACTCAGGCAGTCAATACTGTGACTATGAATGGCGAAACTGGCAACGCTACAGCCGTCGTTTTCTGCAGAGAGCATGGAGCGCAGAAACAATTACATCAGATGTCCGAACTGTTATTGGATCAGCTCCCTCTTAATGCTCTTCAAGCCTATGTTAGGACGCATAAACAGGCTGACACTTCTTTGACCGGAACTCTGCGCAAAGCTCTCATCGTCGACTCAGCAACAAAGAATGCCAGTCAACTAACGAACGCTGGAATCGATCATCGTGGCTCCACTTCCTCCACTGCAAGCGGTGGCCCGCAGCCGGCGGTATCAGCTACCAGGAGTTCTAGAGTCTCGCCCGGGGCGCTGACAGTTAAGTCCGAGGAAGTGGACCAAGATGGTGACAGAATAGTCCATCTGATCGAGCCCGCTCCTGCCGATGTGCTGTTGAAACAGTGCGCCAACTGTGGTACGGAGGCGAGCCCTAAATGGCACGAATTCGTGCCCAAAATAGTCATTGACTCTAAGACCCATCCACCTCCAGTGACCGAAAGCAACCTTGAAGTGTCTACCGTCCCTTCCCAGCCACTACCGACAAACATCAACGGCCATGCCAATGGGGATAATTCGGAGAGTACCCCTCCATCCTCTTCCCGGGCCGACGGAGCCATAGAAGTTAATGGTGATGTTGATATGGTAGGAAGCGGTGTCGCTAATGGCGGATCCTCTAGCAACCTGGCAACACAGATCTCAGAGCAGACTGTAAATGGCGGACCTACCGAGTCGGAATCAGCGATCCTAGACACCCTCGAAGAATCCCGAAAGTTCTTTTGCCATAAGTGTCATATACGCAAACTCAAGGAACCCACTCCCCCGCGCACTCCAACTCCTGTGCCCGAGCCAGCTGAATCAGAGGTCCAGACCATACCTGAGCCTGAGCCAACGTCCCCTCAAGTGCCTCTGATTTGGCCTTCCCAAGTGCCGCAAGCTCCTTCTCATGAGCCGTACCATGTCTGGCCAACCCAACCGGCACCGCCAGCATATCACGGTCCAGATGTGCCAACCTCTTACCATGGCCCGGAAAGACTCTCGAACGGAGTTCCAGCTTCGCCTCCCGTGGTAGCGCCACCACCTCCGCAACATTATCCACCTCATCAGCCGAATCCTTATCCAGCGACCTATCGCGATCCGCGGGGGGTGCTTCATCGCGGTGTGCCTCCACATTCATATGTACCCCATATCGTCAATGGGGTGCCTGCGGAACCACCATCCTTCCAGTATCGACGCAATAGCTCGGGGATCCTAGTGCAAGTTCCCTATGTGCCGCCAAATCTGCGTGGCCCAGCTCCTCCTATACAACATCCCATAAGATCCCCGTCTATAAGATCTCCGTCCGTGAGGTCTCCGCCTGTGCTGGAACGGCCGGCGCAGGGACCACATGGACCGCCTGAAGCGGCAGAAAATCCATTCGCTGTACCAAACGCTACATTACATTCGCCACCACGAGCGCAGTTTGGGGGCATATACGGTAGCCCGCCTGGCAATCACGAGAGGCCCGAAACGCCTCCTGATGGTTTCGTTCGAGAGGGTAGATGGCAGAGCGAGAGTGCTATGGCGAATGGTGCTAGCGCAAGTCCATCACTACGGAATTTACTGCACTAAGACGTCGATGTAAAGAGTTGACAAGGCGTTATAGTAGGAAAACGAGCGAGTGTGATAGAGGTGTGTTTCTTGGGATAGAGATGGAAAGGAATTTAGGGATCACATAAAGGGCAACGGCGCGTTTCTTTGGGCTGGATGATACCACACCATGCACTGCAACGTACTAGTTACGTGATATGTATTTCTACAGACAAAAATCAAGTGGATTTGCGCACTTGACACATTCGTTCTGGTCACTTTGGGGATGATAAATAGGTGTAGGTAAAAAAGGTAGGAGGCTTGGTAGTAGATGTCGAGTCGACTCCCCCACTTTTGGCAGTTGATACAGGCCGATGTAGGTAAGGTGTGGGACGGTGCGGTGGAGGACTAAGGAAACGAAAGTGGAAATGATGTGGTGGAAATAAAGCACGTCTTTTCCACTTAAACAAACATCATCGAACGGTCCAATGTGATCAAGCGCCTACCGAAAAGCTGTCGGGTCCCTCTAGTTTAGTATGAGGATTGCTACTCCCTTCTGGCGTAGTGGATGTTGGATGTTCATTCGTTCCATCCAGCACGGCCCACGCCAGCCTTAGCCAGCCTTTCTCCGGCTTAGTCATCATGACACCTGCCAGGCGATTGGGTAAGATGTCAGAGATTTCTCATGACGCCTGGAGCACGCCTGAGCACGCCATAGCCCCAATAACTTCTGCCATTTAAACGATTGTGAACGATTGTGAACGATTGTATCATTCGAGTACCGTGGTCACCGTGCTTTTCGTCTGGGTCTACCTTAGTACCTCATACTACCTCATTATTTCCATCTCCCCTTGCGGTCTCCAATTAAACGGTGCGATTACGTTGCTGTGATGTTATCCCTTCAAATAATAATAACCAACCACCCCCCCACCCCCCCCTCCCCCACACACACAATACTATCCATTCATATCCTTGGTTCATGCCTCAAGATCTAGACCAGCCTTATCCTCCTCCTTCTCCTTCTCACCATCTCTCTTCTCGTCACGACCTTTCTTTAGCGAAAGATTCATGCGCGTTGCGTCCCTAGCCTTTGAATTCTCTCCGACTTTGCTTGCAACTACGTTCTCTCGCCAACCTAAACACGGATAGGCGCTGCTTCTAGGCTCGTCTGTTAGGGCCCCACAAGGACGCACTTCATCTGCCGCACTTGGTGGCGTGCCTGCATACCCCCTTCACATGTAACCGATACTATAAGAAGACCGCTCCCACCCCTGCTTAAATCAGCGACATTCTGTCGCTTTGCTTGAATTGCCATACTGCAGGTCCCCTGCATCTACCACTTCGCGAACCCCGGCCGAAAGGATTTCCATCTCATTGGCCCGCTATATTATCTCTACTGACCATAACCTAACATACTTAAAAACCTCGTCCGTGCAATTGGTCTGGTCACCTCGTGCTTTTTTGAACTGCCATTATGGCTCCCAGTGCCGCTACCAAAGTTGGCCATGGTCTTGCCAAAGTCCTGGGTATCAATCTTCAATACCGCGACCCAACTGGCGAGGGCATTTCTAGAGGTGAATCGGTTTTCTCCGTTTCATCAGCCGATACCTATGTCGAAGAGGAACCCACCGCTCTTGAATGGGTCAAACAAGTTAAGCCTTCTGGCCGAACTTTTGTCAATTGGGCATACAGCCTCTTTCCCTTCACTCACTGGATTGGCCGCTACAATCTGCAATGGTTTATAGGAGATCTTGTCGCTGGTATTTTTCGTAACCATTAATTTTGCAGCCATTTTGGGCTCATTTTTGTACAGGTATCACTGTGGGAGCCGTTGTCGTTCCCCAATCGATGGCATATGCCAAACTCGCTGAGCTGCCGGTGCAATTCGGTCTTTATTCCTCCTTCATGGGTGTTCTAATCTACTGGTTCTTTGCTACTTCGAAGGATATCACTATTGGGGTAGGTGATTTTGGGCCCTCAATTGAGATACGTTGCTGACTCTGCTAGCCCGTTGCTGTCATGTCTACCATTACCGGCACTGTCGTCCTCCAGGTCGCCAAAAGCCACCCTGAAATCCAAGGCCATGTCGTGGCTTCAGCCCTTGCAATCATTGCTGGAGCCGTCATATGCTTCATTGGACTTATTCGTTGTGGATGGATCGTCGACTTCATCTCCCTGGCTGCAATTTCTGCGTATATGACTGGCTCTGCCCTGAACATTGCTGTTGGTCAGGTCCCAGCATTGATGGGTATCACAGGCTTTTCTAACAGGGATGCTACCTATAAAGTCGTGATCAATATTTTGAAGCATCTCGGACGCACCAAGTTGGACGCCGCCCTTGGACTGACGGCTCTGTTTATGCTCTACGCAATTCGGGCTGCCTGCAAGTACGGAGCTCGAAAGGTGCCGCAGAGAGCAAGGCTCTACTTCTTCCTGTCCACGCTTCGAACCGCATTCGTCATCCTGCTCTATACCCTGATCAGCTACTTAATGAATAGACACCATCGAAAAAAACCCCGTGTTTCGATCTTGGGTACGGTGCCCCGTGGGTTTAAGAACGCCGCAGTGCCCACAGTGAATAAAACCATCATAAAAGCATTTGCAAGTCAATTGCCAGCCTCGATCATTGTCATTCTGATTGAGCACATCGCAATTGCCAAGTCATTCGGCCGAATCAACAATTATACCATAAACCCATCTCAGGAGATGGTGGCCATTGGAATCACGAACTTGCTAGGACCTTTCCTGGGGGCTTATCCAGCTACTGGATCTTTCTCTCGTACAGCTATCAAATCCAAGGCCGGTGTGCGAACCCCGTTTGGTGGTGTAATTACTGCCCTTGTGGTGCTCCTTGCCATCTATGCTTTGCCTGCCGTCTTTTTCTATATTCCCAACTCAGGCTTGTCGGCGGTCATCATCCATGCCGTTGGAGACTTGATAACACCTCCTAATACAGTCTACCAATTCTGGCGTATCTCACCACTGGAGGTCTTCATCTTCTTTGCTGGTGTGATCGTGACTATCTTTGCTAGCATCGAAGATGGTATTTACACTACAATCTGCGTTTCTGTCGCTATTCTCCTCTTTAGGGTTGTCAAAGCCAAAGGCCGGTTCCTCGGCAAAGTCAAAATCCACTCCGTTGTTGGTGACCACCTTATTGACTCTGAAGGCAAGGAGGCTGGCGCTGGCGTTGGCGCTGGCACCTATGGTTCTTTTGGCTCCAATGACCCGGACAAATCTATCCGAAATATCTTCTTGCCTATAAGCCACAACGACGGCTCCAACCCAGAGGTCGAGGTTGAAACTCCTTATCCTGGCATCTTCATCTATCGCTTTTCCGAAGGCTTCAATTATCCTAATGCAAACCACTACCTCGACTACATGGTGGCCACGATTTTCAAAGAGACCCGTAGGACCAATCCTGCTTCCTACGGTAGACTTGGAGTAAGCAGCTATTGACCTTCAAAGTTATTTTGTGCTTACAGACCCCATAGGATCGTCCCTGGAACGACCCAGGCCCACGCCGTGGCCGTATCGCCCCAGACGAATCTCACAAACCCACCCTCAAAGCTATCATCCTCGACTTTTCGTCCGTCAATAACGTCGACATCACATCCGTCCAACACCTTATTGACGTCCGCAACCAACTCGACCGCTACGCCGCCCCTGACAAAGTAGACTGGCATCTCGCCTGCATCAACAACCGCTGGACGAAACGCGCCCTCGCCTCCGCCGGTTTCGGCTACCCAACCCCTCAAGGCGACTCCGGTTTCGAGCGCTGGAAACCCGTTTTCAGCGTCGCTGAAATCGGCGGCCACGACAGCGCCGCCAACGCAGCCGAATACCGCGAGAACGAGCGAGAATTAAAGAGGCAGCGTACCAAAGATTTGGAACAGGCAAGTACGGATAAGAATGATGCGATTGCGCGCCATGACGCCGCGAGTGCGAGCAGTGGAAGTGATTATATCGGCAAGGGGGAGTTCGATCGGAAACTTAGCACGAGTAAGGCGTATGCTTCTGGGAGTCATAAGGTGGCGGTTGTGCATGGGTTGTCGAGACCGTTGTTTCATATTGATTTGACGAGCGCGCTGCAGAGTGCTGTTGCTAATGTTGAGAGGAGGGGCGAGGGAGGCGTGACGAAGGGGGTGGGGACAGGAGACAAATAGGTGGTTGGCGCCGTTGACCAGAACGAACGGTCTTCTTTTTGTAATTGCTTTGCGGCGATCGAAATTGGTGTATTTAATAATCCTTTTTTTTCTATTGATTATCTAAGGGAGCACAGAGTGTGCGTGTGTATGGGTGTGCGATGTGGGTACATAGTTTTATACATATCAAATTGTCCATCTATAGTATGATTCCTTCTATACAAATCGTTTGATCCCAATGGAAAGCGAATACTATATAATCATTTACCAGGCACAAAGAATAATAGACTTGGAGCATACCGTGCAATAATGTACAGGGCGTGAAGCGTACAGGGTTTTATCTGACGGACGATTCTAAGCTTATGTAAAAACGCCGTGCTAAGCAGGCTGGCTGTACGTATGTACACATCCAGTAGATCTCATCCTGATGTGTGCTTTGTTCCTGGTTCTGATTCTGATTTCTGGTTCTGGAATGGACTTTATTGGTTGAATGGTTTGGTTGATGAAGCATCAAGGACGACCGCAGTTCCATAAAACCAATTTCGCAACCATACAATCATGAACTGACTACATCAATTACATAGCTAGCTACAACCTCACTCATATAAGTAAGTATAGTCCAGATATGAATTCCCACACAATTTCATTATCGAACCCTGGGTAGTGGTGAGCTCTCGAAATGAAAATTGTCAATGTGCCCAGCAGAAGGGAGGGAGGAATATATATACTTGGGATCTGACAGCTAGCTAGCCTTAGAAAATGGGAGTGCTGATACCTATCAAAGGTACTTACTTCGCATAGGTAGACCCTAAGGCGCCCCCCCCCCCCCAGCCGGCGTCCTAAGAAACACCCACACCACGGGAAAGAAGCCTTGGAGCAACACCTTAGAAGCCCCGGGTGGGGGGCGTGAAGGCTCCCCCTACGCGTCCTAAGCAGGTGTTTCTCTTGGAATGGGCCCTGGAGCCGGGGGAGCTCAAGACGCGGCCTAAAGTAGTCCCGGGGCCCTTAGGCAGTTAGAATTGAGGTTCAGCTAAAGCTTCAAATGCGCAATACTATTGATGTGATGTTTGATTGATATATGTGTGAGAATTGTATCTTTGTTTGTTAGGTCATAGCTATATGGTTGATGTAAGATAGCGTTATATGATTGCTGTGTGCAGATCCGGATTTGGATTGTGAAATAGAAAGCTTTGTAGAATGATCTGCGCCATAGCCCGCTTGACGACTTGCTCTATGGCTTGCTCCATAGCTAGCTTCATGACTGACTCTATGGCTGGCTCTGTGGGTGGCTATATAGTATGTAATATAGCTTGCGAATGGTGGTGATGACGGTTGGCATTTTGCGGTTGACCATGCGGTTGATGGATCTTTTGATTCATTTCTTTTTGTCCCTACATTTTGCTCTTTCTTCTATTTGCTTTTCTTTCGTCTTCATTTTCCATTTCTTCTGCTGTGCTTAGCATTGAACCGTAGTAGGACAGCAACATGGAAAGAACTTGATAGCGGGTGGAGACACTGTCACTGGATATGCGGAACGGAAAATAAATACGTAGGTACGTACCTTGCATACCATACACGTTCCCCTTCTTCTACAAACCCCCTAATTCCTCGCCCACGCCATGCTAAGCCCATAAACACATTCATACGCACCTCCTCACCCCTCAAACCCCCATCCTCAACACCGGAACCAACAAATCCCCCTCCCTCACCTTCTTATACCCATGACAAACCCACATATGCTCCCTCACGTTCTCCTCATCCTGAAACCCATGCCTCCCACTCCTCCCACAATGCTTACTCAGCGGACAATTAAACGGAAAATACCCACACCCATCCTCCGCACTCTTCCTCAAACACCCTTTAACTTCATACTCCTTATACTCACTCTTCCAATCCCTATGTTCTGTTTCTAGATGTTTATCCACTTCTTCCCTACTTTTGAAGCCGCGTTTTTGCTGGAGCGAGCGGCCACAGCCGTGCGCGAGGGGGCAGTCGAGTGGAAAGGGGGGGCCTGTGGGGAGGAGTTTCGGCATGCGGATTGTGTGTGTGGCGTCGAGGAGGTTGGATGGGGCGGCGGGGTCTGGAGGGGGGGATTTGGCGAGTTCGATGCGTTGTTGGGCGGCGTAGAAAGGACCGTCTTCCCAGACGGGTTTGCGGGGGGTTTCTTGGCGGATTGTTTTCACGAGTTTGTAGTCTTTTTTGTAGTGGTGCAATTCCAGGGGGGTTAGGTGCATGGGGATGTCGGTGTCTGAGATGTCGGAGCCGGAGGAGGAGAGGGGAGAGTCGGGGTGGATGGTAGGGTTGTAGGGGGGCCGAGTGGTGGTGAGAGCGGGAAGGGTATATATTGTGGGTGCAGAGGAGGTTTTGCTGCCGTAGTTCTTAACCATGGTGCTGTTTTGGCGAGGGTCTCGTGGTGATGGGGTTGTCGGCGAGGAAGATACGATGCTCAAAGGTTCTGAGGACATGCCATCAACAGAGTTCAGCCAGGCGGTCTCTAGTGCCTCTTGTGCTGTCAAACGGCTAGAAGGTCGTGGCTCCAACAAGCGCATAATGAACTCAGCAGAAAGCTTAGTGACGTTGTTCGTCCTTAATGGATCTAATGGGAAAGGCTTCTTGCCCATACAATATCGTTTTAACGGCGTGAAATTCGCATTTGAGGGGAACGGAACTTGATGCGTATATAATTGGTACATGATGCAGCCGAGGGCCCACAAATCCACGGCATTTGTGTACGTTGAGCTCTCTTCGTCGCCGTCCTCTACGTAGTCGAAGAATTCCGGTGCCATGTAAGCGAATGTCCCTAAGAATGTCCGCAGGTTCGTTTCGTTGTTCTCGATATGTTTTGAAATACCGAAGTCTCCTAATTTAATTGACCAAAAAGGGCGATCTTGAACGACAAATATGTTCGCTGGTTTAAGGTCGCGATGGGTATATCCCTCTGTATGCATGCTCTTCAGTCCTTGCAGTATTTGAGTGCTTATTTGTCTGACTGCACTTTCTCGAAACACCGAATTCATGTGACTTTCAAGATCACCTTGTGGAAAGTATTCCATGGCTAGAAAGATGCAATCTGTCCTTATATTATCGAACCAGCCCAAGAACTCGACGAAAAGCCCCTGTTGTCGATACTGAACGGATGGTGCAGTTAGCTATCATTTCAAATTAGGCTCGGCCACCAACATTCTTCATAACAATATATGGAACTAGATGACCGCCCCTGAAGACGACCTTCGCATACCTTCGCCCTCGAAAACTCCGCCAGCGCCTTCAGTTCCTTCGTGTAGTCAATCTTCGCATCTTTCATCTTCCTCTTCTGTATTACCTTTACCGCTCTCTTGACGTCCGGTTGGTCTTGCAATACTTCTAGCCATACGTTCCCAAAAGAGCCTGAGCCAAGCAATTCCTGCCGACGCCATCGTTTAACTATCTTGATGCTTCGGGGACCAGGCTTTGCGGGTGAGATGTACTCGTAGTGTAGGACCTGGCCCTCTTCCTCCTCGTCTTGGTGCTCGGGGAATACCGCTTCGAGCTTACAGTGGGCTAAATTGGGAAGGAATGTCATATCTTCGAGAGGTTCGAAACCGGCAATTGGAGAAGTGCTCCTAGTCCTATGTTATCGACCCCTGGGTGTTGCGGCCGACGAAGATATAGGTATGGTTCTCGCCTCCTAATCTCAGCGTGATCGAACCTTGGGTTTCACGGGTGTCTTCTCTGTATATATCGTTCTAAAGGAGCTTCAACTCTGTAGTGCTGATGTTAGCCACTCGAAGCTACGAGTCCCAGGTCAATCAGAACACAGCCTCCTAAGCATTGACTCACAAAAGCGAGACAAGTATCGAGTATCCCGGTGCTCGCGAATCCCTCCTCTGAATGCTCACTCACGTACGCTGGCGAAGGCAGATGAGACTGTGCGCAGGTGAGCGACATCTTCCATAGGAAGAGCTCCTATTCCTGCCACTTCCCCAAAGATATATCTGGACTTCATACATATACCTAAACTAATGAACAATATTCGACCAGGATCAGAGTCTAGCGCTAATGCAGCCTAGCAGCGATAACGAATGGGGGCCATGTCTGCATAGCTAGGGTCAACGAGAGACTGTGAGCCAATCAATCAGGCTAAGATCTGCCTTGCTATAACGCATGCTAGCTCCACGTCTCTAATGTATGGAGCGGTCTTTGTGCACTGTTGTAGTGGACTGCTGTACACAGCTCCAAAGGGGAGATCATAAATATTTAGGTTGATTGGAAAAGATTGCTATTTATCCAACAAAGACGAACCATGCTTTATATATGTATATATATAGATATAGATATATGGGATGTTACAATATCTCGCACTTATTAGGTAAGCCACAAGGACCACTACTGCTTTGTTCTGTAGTTGGCGCGCTTGTCGCTGTCGCACTTTTAGCCCCATTCCTCGCACTGGTTGATGTTGACGGCCCTGTGGTTGTTGTGGTGGCTGCTGCTTGGGCTCCTCCATTTGTTTCTAATGCAGCAGCTGTACCGGCTCCGCCATCTAGTCATGGGAATGCCTTGGCGACTACGCCGTAGAATTCTTTGCCTTGGGTTTTGGCTAGGTCGAGTTCCAGGGCTGAAGGTTGCCGTTCACCCTTACCGCCCTATCTATCAAGTCAGTTGGAGTGTGACTCGGCAATTCGGAGTGATCACTTGCCGTAAAAGTACCGGCGCCCCATGGACTTCCGCCTTTGGCCTCTTTGAGCTCACTCATTGGCTCGAAGGCTTTGGCGTAACCCAGTGGTACATAGATGATGCCATGATGGGCAAAGGTGCTCATTGCCGCAATGGCAGTGCTCTCTTGTCCTCCCCCCTGCGAAGCGGTGGAAACGAACAAACCACCATATTTACCCCAGTAACCACCAGTGAACCACATCTGGCCAGTGGAATCCCAGAAGGTTTTCCATTGGGCGGGGAAGTTTCCGTAACGAGTTGGAATACCCATAAGGAAAGCATCGTATTCCTTGAGCTTCTCAGGAGTGATGAAGGGGATGTCTGTGCTTTGCCCCGGCGCGTACATCTTGGCGAGGACTTCTTGAGGGAGGGTCTCCTTGACTCTAGCAGCGAAGTCAGACAAAGTCCGATAGAGATTGGAGGAGTAGATGCACGACTCTGGTAGGATGCGGAATCTGGGACGGACTCACTGGTAGAGGTCGGCTTTGCCTCCAGCTTCCTCAATGCCCTTTACCTCGGCCTCGGCGAGTTGTTTTATGTGGCCGTACATCGAGTACTATGGCGATTGAGTTAGATAACAGCTTCAGAAACGATTCTTGAGCTCAATCCTTGTCCGGAGAAAGGCGGGGTGGTGGGGTAGCGGACTTACAAAGATAACTGCGATCTTTGGAGCCATGGTTTCTGGTCAATTGGACAGGAGTAGGCAGGTGTATATACGACAAATATATATATAGATAGGGGAGAATTTTAAATATACGAGAGAAGACTTCTTGAGGGATGAAAAACAACATTCTCACAGCGAGAGGATGGGACGAATTTAAGATGTCCGCACCCGCCAAAACTTGCCCCACGGTTAGATGACGTTCGCTAATTCTTGCCGATTATGGTGGTGTTTTTGTAAGCATGAGCAAAGCACTACAAATCAAAAGCCTTGCGCTAGAGCATTTGTCTGGGCCGTCGGACGTGGCTGAAGGTCAGACCACTCATGCATACCATGACCATGCAGATGTGCTGCAACAACCGACAGGATCGTCTCATATTAGTCGCTCGCATAATGCTGAGGGGTTATGTGGGAGCGGGATATTGATTAGCAATGCGTCGTTGCCGTGGAACAATTGGGTAACCTGGGCAAGATCAACAGTTTGGAGGACAACGGACAGGGCATAAAACCAAATTATGTAGTTCCAAGCAATGCAATGCACCCAAAAGCATATCGGAGACGATATAGAGGATGCGTAAGACACTGACCAAGGTTGCCTCACTGTTCTACTTCTCGAGACTGACTTCTCCCCCTGTCAGCCTCTCCTACTACGGGCCCATTGTCTCGGTATTCTTCCTCATTCTTCTCGCTCTCGCTTAGCAGTTGCTCCTCGTCACTCTCCCCAGCAAAGGCATCGTATAACTCCCCAGCTCTCCTTCCTTTCTTCCTACTACTAGCAGCTCTATTTCCGTTCAACATAGCGTCTTCATCCTCTAGCATCTCAAATTCGTAGTCTTCTCTTTCGCTTCTTCTGCGTTTGCGACGCTGGATGTAGAAATATATTCCCAGACCGGTACAGAAGAGAACGATGATGGCGAGAGCTCCGTAGATCCATATTTGGGTGCGTTTGCTTACACCGAAGGTTGGGAAGTAATGAGGGAGGAAGTGCGTGTCGGTCTCGTCCTCCTCTGGCGGGCTATCTGGTAGGGCGCTGCCGCTGGTAGCTGCCGTTGCTGTTTGCTGTGCGGTCGTGGGTTTCGGTTTGACCGGGCGGTCTTGGTGGTCAGTTGGGAGTGCGGGTAACACGATGCCTGTTTCGGCCGGACCCGGCTTGACGCTGACAAGAGTTGGGGAGGCGGATATAACAGTGTGATCGTCATCATCGTGCTCGGTTGGCATTGGGAAAAGTGGCTGGTCGGTAGGATCCATACATTCGCCCCAAAGGGTCAATCTCCAATCCGTAAAAGTGCCGTTGTGCTCGTTCACATTCGTATCTTTCACCACGACGCTCCATTTCCCGATACCTGATTCGCCCCTGTCAGAAAGGTCAGCAATGATCTGGAAAAGCTTGGATTGCAGAAAACAAAATAGTAGAGGGTATTCTGACCAATGAGCTACCGACATAAAAGTCCAGTCCACGTAGCCTGCATTTGCATCGTCTAACTTTCGTGTAACACTCAGGTGGCTAACAACGCCAGTCGGACTTCGAAGCTCAACGCTGAGATCTCCTCGGCGGGTGTGCTGAATGTTCATGGTCACAGTCACGTGTTCGACCGACTCCAAATTCGCCGTCTTTAGTTTATCTTCAGTAACCTCGAAGGTACTTAATAGACCATCGGTGCCCTGAGGTATAGTATGGTTGACGTGAAGCCAGGGCGATTTGTACCAAGCCTGTGGTTTCAGCAGATCTATAGACTTCGCCATTTCAACAACAGCGTATGCGTCTAGCTTGCCGTATCCGTAGGCGTGACTAAACTTTCTGCCAATGTATGTCGTATCCCAGTCTTCGTCTTCGTTTATTGGGACCGCAGTCAGGACGAGGATGTGCTGCAAGTCCCGCCAAGTGAGTTCTGGTCGAGCCGACAAAGCTAGAGCGAAGATGCCAGCACCCAGCGGTGCGGCAGCAGAAGTTCCACCGTGGTTCGAGTAGCATTGATTGACTCCAACGTCTGTAGTATGTATAGCGTCTCCACTGCCACTGCTGTACGTAACCACTAGCTGAGCGGAGCAGTGTTCTGAGTAATACGTCTGTTTCCCTTTTCTATCTATACCGCCCACCGTAATCGTGTAGATACTATTGGTATAACCATCAAAATTGCAATTGTCTCCAGAGCCGCGACCGTTCCCAGCAGCGAACACGTAGATGTTACCCCTGCCTTGCCGCCCATTCTGGACGGCATTGACCATTGCTTTCCTGATCAAGAGACCTGGAGCATCCATCGATCGTCCATCATCCGGAGGGCCCCAGGAGCAGGAATAGATCTGATTATCCTGGAATGCATAATTCATAGCATGGGCCTCGTCTTCGTCTGTAATAATCTTCGAAAGGATTCGTAGGCCCCCTATTCGAGCATTGTAGGCAACACCAACTCCGCAGACTCCGTTCTTCACAGCAGCAATCTCTCCAGCACATCTAGTTCCGTGTCTGTCGTCAGCGAGACGAGGTTTCGGCTCCGGATTATTATCGTTGAAATCGTAAGACCCCTTAGCAAAGTAGTTATCTTTAAGGTCCTCACTATACATGTCGATACCGTCATCGACCATTACCGCTGTAGCCCCTTCACCCGTGATTCCTTGTTGCCATACGCCTGTGACATTAATGTCATGACCAAGCTGCATAGTATTGAATAAGTGCCATTGCTCATTGAAGATTGGGTCTTCGATGCTGAGCTCTCGGGCGACATTTGCTCTTTCCGCCACCGCATCTGCATCCGCAACAGGCACTGTAACAACAGGGACATCAGGAGCATTATCACCGGCAGGTGGGCCTTGCCGAATGGATGGGGGAGGCAAAATAGATCTTTTCTCCATGCGTGGCTTCGTCTTTTGTTTCTGTGACCACAGAATGCTATCAAGAATGCTGGTTTCCGATATGTCCCGTTTTAGCCTCCGTCGCCGTAGGTCCTCTAGTTTGTCCTCCGCTCCATGTCCTTGTGTGCGAGGTGTGGAGAAGGTGTGATGGTTTGGGAGCTCGCCAAGCTTGCCTTCGTAATGGAGCCCAAGTGCCGATGCAACCTCTTGAGGCGAGATACTAGGCTTAAGATGGAGCGCATAGTAGTCATGAGTTTCGTGATTTCGGGGGTGTAGACTGCCAGCAGTAAAGCAAGCCAGGGCCAGCAGCCCTAGACCTATTGGTACGCGCATAATTCGAAAGGCAGGCCTTCACAGAAGTGCCATGAGGTAAGAGGTTGCCGATTTGAACGATTTTGAGCTGTTCGAGATCGCTGCAGAGAAGATGCTTTTAGAGGGTAGGTAGTATTAAAGACAATGCTCTTTCAAGGCATCCATAGAGAATGAAGGTCTGCTCTGCCGAAGTCGGATGGACAGGATGAGAAGAATGCTGTCTTGACCTAATAACTCAAAGAACGTGGTGATAACAGTGTTTTCTTTCGGTCTTACTGAGAATCCCGTGTCAGCGTCACTGCACTCTGTCCTCTCCTTACACAGTACACTAAGTAGACTGCCCGAGGTACCTAAAATAAGTGTGCAGCCCTAAGATAAGCAGCGTTAGGGCTACGCCAACTATTCTATTCTAACCAGCCAACCATGAGCTCTGCGCTGGAACTCGGTAAACTTGGCCCAGAAGCGGCGGGCCGAAATGTTTAACGGGGGGCTGGAGCTCTCAATGTACCTTATGCATCGGTGACGAGAAGACTTGCTTTCCCTCCTTTTGCTCCTCTTTCTTTACAGCGCACAAAGCTCATGGAGTTGGGGAGTCTGTCCGTTATGCCTGTATTGCATAACTTGATATTTGCATGGCCACGGGAACAAGCAATTGACATCTACTATTTCTCGCCATAATATTCGTTCGTTTCCACCTCTAGCCAAATGCGCCTCGACGTATGAGCGACAAACCATTACGTCTTTATCAATATCGCACGAAAAATCATGGAGACCGAAACCTTGCCTGTACAGTCCTCGTATGGTGCGCGTTCAGCACCAACGCAGCGACCATTGAGAGTTGATCCCAACTACCCTTTGCCTTCGTCCCTTCCTCCGCAAGAAATGGAGATCTCTCCACTTAGCAATGGCATGGCAAGAACGACCTCAAGAAGGCGAAAGCCCAGTGGGAGCGGAGCTGGCAATACACCCATTGACAACTTTCCTCAACCTCCAGCTCAGCCCATTGCACCAGAAGTACCCAAAGCCCCGCCTGTATCGTACCGTCCACCTTATAGCAACGAGAACTACGATCACCCCAGTGGCTACCCAGCATCGTTCGCCGAGCGTGCGCGAGCTTTAACTGGAAATCCATCTACTGCAAAACCACCCGAAAGCCCAGTCGAGCCCGCTCCTCAACCGGTGAAGCAAGCAAGACGTGGTAGTCTCAACCGCCCCATTGGTGGAGTATACTCTGAGATACAGCGGACCAAGAGAGACTCGTGGCCTCCCCCCAACGGTCTTACTTCGCCCCGAAAATTTTCGAACCCTACAAGTCCACAGCAATATCAAGCTCAAGATCCCTATCCCGCTAGCCGAGCTGCTCGGTCTTCTGTCCCTCTGCAGAGTAGCATTAACACGCCTCCAACACCACATGAAAGTAATAGACGTGCCTCTGCGGGGGTAGCGCAGCCGCCGAAGAAAGAGTGGGCTGCAGACAGGTCCCCGTTGCAAAAGCTTGAAGTTAAGCTTAACGATATCAGTAAGGAAGAGAAGAGGGCACGCGTGCAGGAGGCTGAGCAGCGACTTCGAGAGTCTCAGGGCTACGATAGACGGCGGAGTTCTGGCAAAGAGGGAGCCCGTTCCGTTGATCCCACTCAGTCAAAACGAGTGTCCGCGGGTAGCGGCGTTAGTAAACCCAGTAGATTCGCTGAGCAAGATCAACAACATCAAGACAAGCCAACTGCCCAGCGGCCGGAAAAGGAAGCTGTGTATTCATCTCCCATCCCTGGCATTAAAGAATTGAGTCGGATCCCACGGCCGGAGCGGCGTAGAGTGTCATTGCCAGCAAAAGCATACTCTGAGAGGCAATTTGAGAAAAGAGCTGCAGACGTGAGCCTTCCCTCGAAACGAGATTCGTCTGCAAGAACATCTACAAGAGCTGCAGAAACGCAACAGGAGCGTGGCGTACGGTTCCGAGGCGAAGAAGAGGCGGAGACCACCGATGCCTATGCCTTCAAACCAAGCAAACCGGACCACTATGATGGTAGAAGAAGTTTGAGGACAGAAGCACTAGAGAAATCAGACGAAGCACATAGTGCCCGGCGAGAGCACTTTCGCGCCGATCCGTCGACCATGGCAGATCAGTCGGCCTCAAAAGTAGTACCAACGCAACAACAGCAGTTGTACGGCAACAAAGCTGCGACTGCTAGAGATGACCCATCAGCTGCCAATTTTGGCGGCCCACCGGATGCTGTATCTCGTCAGGCTGTGCAGAGCCATGGGCAGGTCCATAGATACGAGATCCCTCCCCAGACCGCTTCTGGCATAGAGGCTAGGCGGGCAGTAGGGTTTGGTAATGGGTCGCAAGGTGTTGTTGAAGCGCCAGCTCATGGGAAACATCATCTGTCCAAGATATTGCATCTAGGCCACAATCACCCTGTTGAAGCATCCAATCAGCTCGGCAATTCGCCCAGAAAACTCGATGAGTGGAGGCGAGCCGGAACGGCACGCCTTACGGCTGCTGATTTTGGTACGGATAATGAACCAGAAAGGGATCAAGACGCTTGGTGGGAGAAGGGTAGATCTGGAAGCCAGGGCAAAAAGGCGAGAGCCAGTAACGGCAGAATCAGAGAACCACAATCTCTTTCGGTAGACTATCAGAATGATACCGGTAAGTCACAATCATCTTTAAGTCCTGAACAGCGCGGAGACGGGCTACGAGATTCGTTGCGCAATGAGCGCACTACTCAGACCAGGCCGTACATAAAGTCCGAGGACTATGCAGCACTTGGGATAGCGAGTCTATCGCCGATGGAGAGGCATGCGGCCCACTTGTTGCATCGGACTAGGCATGATCAGAATAGTCGTCTCTCCTTTGCGTATTCGTACTCATGTCCTGATCTGGCTGTTCACGATCCTTCCCATGATAGTCATATTTGCGAGCCATACATGAGCAAAGAGCTAACTCAAAGTATGCGGTCAATCCGCATACGGTCAGTACCAACCCTCACAACGTTTGATCCTCCCCTATATTTAAAGTGCGGTCCTTTGTTGCGATACACGGGTCTCAGAAGGGACAGACTGCAAACCACCACTCGAAGCGGTGGCCAAGCAAGTACCGAACGCGAAACATGGAGAGGTAGTGTCATGATCGTTACTTCAGATGTAGATTCCACCTATGAGCCGGTCCCTACGCTTCGCCTATTCCCCGAACCTATGGAACTTCTGCCTATCCCAACACCTCCCACTGATGAAGACGAAGACCAGGAGGTACCAAGTGAATTCATCGACCCCGTAGCCGGTTTGCCCAAATTATCGAGGAGTGGAAGGACTATCTATGTGAAGCCAGTCGATGATTTGGAGCAAGGTAAGGATTTATCAAGCCTTGAGAATGATGATGGGCTCTTCGAGGAAACTCGGACTGCGGCAGTGCCGACTGCTTACGGTACTCCCAATTATCGTCCTGGACGTAACGGGCCAGCACCCTCTCCAAACGCTCAGGCTGGAGCTCGCGAAGGAAAGGCGAGGAATAGAGGCCAACAAGTCAAGGGTATACGCTTACATGCGGAGCGTGGCGTCACCTTCTGGCGGTTCAGCTTGGAAATTGAGCTAGGTCCACTACAAAATCGTATTGCATATAGTATCAACAATTGCCCTGCGGTTGGTTTCTGGGTTCCTGCTCAAGGCCACTCAATGAACGTGATGTTCCATAGTTGCAATGGCTTTAGCTTGAGCGTCAAGTAAGTCCCCTATTCTGTGACGAAGTTCCCTGCCCATGCTCACACGTGCCAGTCCCGATAACTTTTCGGGCCCTGATCCTCTTTGGCGAGACGTTCTGAACAGCCACCAGAGCCGACCGTTTCATGTCATGATAGGTGGAGGCGACCAGATATACAATGATGCTGTTATGGTCCAAAGTGGTAGGTTCCGTGACTGGTTAGAGATCAAGAATCCTCGTCATAAACATGATGCGGACTTCGACACGTCGCTGCAGGAAGAATTAGAGACATTTTACCTCGAAAGATATTCAATGTGGTTCTCGCAAGGATTGTTTGGAATGGCAAACTCGCAAATCCCGATGGTCAACATGTGGGATGACCATGGTAGGTCACTTTGCTTCATACCTCCTTCAGTCCACTCTGTTTGCTCCGTTGTAGGAAGAATGTCAGTTTATACTAAAGACTGTAAATACCTTGGCTGACAGTTCGCTGAAAGACATCATCGATGGTTATGGATCCTATCCTCACCACTTCATGAGCACTCGTGTGTTCTGTGGCCTCGGCGCGGTAGCGTTCAAATACTACATGCTGTTCCAGCACCAAAGTGTTCCAGATGAAGGCACATCGGACGAGCCAAGCTGGCTAATGGGTGCCGCACCAGGGCCGTATATCAATGAGTTGAGTAGGAGCGTTTTCCTGTCCCTAGGCAAGAACATTGCCCTTCTCGCTCTTGATTGCCGAACAGAGCGTATGGTAAGTTTTCCCCGGGGTTTTCTACGAACTCTACTGATATATACCAGAGAGATGAAATCCTCAGCGAAGCTTCGTATGATTTAGTCTTTGACAGATGTCGAAGGGAAATTATTGAAGGCGAAACAAAACATCTGGTGGTATTGCTTGGTATCCCTATCGCTTATCCAAGGCTGGTATGGCTCGAAAATCTTCTTACCAGCAGTGTTATGATTCCTGTAAAGGCATTAGGAAGGACTGGTATGCTGGGGGGGTTCCTGAATAAATTTGATGGCGGAGTAGAGATATTGGATGATTTGGATGACCACTGGACTGCGAAACATCACAAGCGAGAGAGAAATTGGTTTATTCAGGAACTCCAAGAGCTAGCAGCAGAGAAATCTGTTCGCGTCACCATTCTTGGGTAAGCAGTATGGCACCTATATCTTTCCATATACTAAGAGGAGATGCAGTGGCGATGTTCATCTGGCGGCTGTTGGTCGATTTTACTCTAACCCGAAGTTGGAGATACCGAAGGACCGAGACCACCGTTACATGGCCAACATCATTTCATCAGCTATCGTCAATACCCCTCCACCAAATAACATGGCCGATATATTGAACAGGCGTGACAGGACCCATCACCTTGACCATGATACTGACGAGGACATGATACCCATGTTCAAACATGACGTAAACGGCCACCCTAGGAATAATAGAAGCCTCTTACCACGGCGAAATTGGTGCTCAATTAGGGAATATCATCCAGGGACTACGCCTCCGCCCTCTCCGCCTCCATCTGAGCCACAAACACCAAGTGATGAATCACTGCCACCCCCCACTCGTCTTCAGAGGACGCTTTCTCTCACGAGGGGTGAAATGAGTCCCGGCAACTTGATCCGTCGATTCTCTAAGAGCGGGCCGCCACCATCTGATGATTATCTGCGTGAGATGAGGGCAAACAGAGAAAGGGCTGAAAAGGCTGGAGAATTACCGGCTTCAGAGTCTCCTCAGGATGATGGCTACTTCACCAGTCAAGCCGAGTTACCCAAACGAGCTGCTACCATCACCGGTGACCGCGGCCTGCGTCATAGCTCTGCGCCGCTTCCCCGTCCTGGCGGATTCCATCGCCGTCCAACAAACATGAGTGAGATTGCAGCCACCAAAGGAGACGTGGACGAAAATGCCAACCTCATCAATCTTGAACGCGGACTGGATATTGTTCTGAATTGTGAAATCAATCAAAAGGACCCATCCGGCCACACGTACCCTTATCGTCTGATTATCCCCGCGCTTCACTACGAAGGAGATGGCGACGAGAATACCATACCGTATAGGAGAAAAAGCCTATTGAAACGTCTGGGAAGTATCAGAAGCAAACGGCGAAACACGCTGGCTGATGGGCAAGGGCAAGGCGAATGGGGAAAAGGGAGTGTAACTCCCAGTGGTTCCGAAGGCGAGGAGGAAGATGTACAACCCCGCAGATGGAGCTTCGGCATCTCGCAAAGGCGGCAGTATCGAGATCAGACGCCGCCGCTGAGTCGAGAGCGTTTGCCAGATGAAGACTTTGGCGGAGAAGATGGGCAGCAACAACGCCAATTCGAGCATCGCAATCAGCAGATCGGGCATTCCAGGCCGCAGCCTTTTAAGATGCCACCCAGCCAACAAAGGAAATTCCCCGACCCCGCAACACCGCTAGTGCAGACCGATGCATTCGCCGCTGGACGGCAAGATTCAGCTGATTACCATGCACATCTTGATTCTAGCGCACAGGCAGTAGCAAGTGCAGTTCCTGCACGTAGGCTCAGTAAAGTCGATCGCATGCTGGGCGTGGGTAATGTGCAACGCAGCACATCCGCTGGACATGAAAGTGCTGGATTGGCTATGGCAGGGTTGCATGGCAATAGGGGAGACGCAGAGTATGACGACGAGGGTGAGGATTATGACGAGTATGACGACGAGCGGAGGGATGAGCGGGAGGGAAAGAGAATGACTCAGGGGTATAGTGGTATTGAGGCTTATTCGGAGAAGAATGGGAAAGGGTGGAGAAGGTTACTTGGTGGGAAGGGAATGAGGAAGTTTGGTTAGTTGTGGGAGCAGAGGAATACAGATGGAAAAAGCCCTGGTGGCATGGTCTCGGACTTCTGAAGCGGTTTTAGCGAAGCAAAGCGGTTGGGTACATTATTGCTTAGTGGTGGCATATTGAGCGGTTGTTACATTATTAAACAAGCATTGTTATTATTATTATTATCATAATGTCATAACCTTTTATTCTCGTCCTAAATCCTTGGGAGAGCTACCTTCGTGTGAAGTGAGATACATACGCCGTACCTTCGCTATGCGTGCTCCAAGATCCCTAATACAAACTATCAATGCCGCTAAATTTGCAATCCTTTCTTAGATTCTACTGACTGAAAATCGTCACATCATTTCAAGTCGTATCAATCATAAAATATGCATTTCTCCCCAATCCTCACATCATGTCAATCACGAACTCAACTTCATAACCCCACACCCCGCACAAGTCCACCACTGATTCTCCATATACGTCCCACACCCATGACACACCCATCCCTCAGGCTTGTTTGCCTGCGGCGCGCTCGTCGCGTCTAGAGACATTAACGATCTTACGGCTTTTTTGGCGTTGGAGTCGCGGATGGAGGTGGGTAGGGCGCGTGTTGAGGGTGTTAGAATTGTGGTTGTTGTGGCTCGGGTGGGGGCTGTCATTGTGGAATTTGGTGGGGAGGGAGTGAAGGGACGCTCGGTGGTGCAGGCGTCGCAGCAGAGGTAGGTGGAGGGGTTGACGAGGGTGCAGATTTCGCAGGTCCAGGTGTCGGGTGGGGTTGGCTGAGGCGCGGGATGAGAGGGGACGGGGTTTTGTGGGGTGGGTTTTGAGGATGGAGGGGGGGGAGAAGGTGGTGGTAATGGGGGTTTGGTTGAGGTTGGTATGGGGGGTTTATGGTCGAAGGAGCTTTGGCGGGGGTCCGAGCTGTAGGATGTGCTTGGTTCGTCTTCGAGCTTGATAGGGGAGCCTTGGCTGCCTAGGGGGTTTTCTTTGCTTGGTGGAAGGTAAGCGTCGCCCCATTTTTGCTTTTCTTCTTCTTGGACGAGGTCGATGTATGCGAGCATGATGGCTTCTTCGTTCACGTCCTCTTCTTCTGCTTTTGTCCGGAAGCCGGATTTGTTGGTTTCTTGGACGAGTTCTCGTTCGCGGTCGGCGCTCATGCCACTGCCTGAGCAGCCTTTGGTCACTCTCGTTCGTCGCTCTGCCGCATCTGCGATTATTTTTCTGATGTCTTCGCCCCGCCTTACTGGTCTGCCTCCAAGCCTTTGACCTGAGCCCGCTGTGAGGGCAGCTCGCTTTTCTGCGGCAGCACGTGCTTGACGTCGAGCTTCATGCATAGGGATACGGCGTCCGCCAAGCTTATGGCCTGCGGAGAGGAAGCCTTCGCCTGTGTAGCCTTTTCGGAGGAGAGATTCGTATTCCTCACGAAGTTGGTCCCAGAGTTTGTGAAAATGCTGGTCGTGAGGTCCATGGACGATATGGCAGAGCCTGTAGAGCTATATCAGCAGTAATACTCGAAGGATTTTCTGGAGTTCCTAACTCGTGTAACATTGTATCCACAACCTGCTCCAAAGGCAGAAACTGATTGGCATCGCCAGGATACCTCAAACGCAAGCATATTTTCTGGCCCTTGTTCCAGTTAAGCCCCAGAAGGTTCGTTTCTGGCGGATAAAACTCTGTCAAGACCCCGACCCTCCATCCTCGCTGTCTCATTATAGGCTTGACAAGGGAGGCGACCTTGCGGAGGGCGTGGAGCGCTTCCGCCTCACGGGGGCGATGCTTCTCATGCTGATACTCGGAGATAGTAGCATCATGTTCAAAGACCATTTTGGAAAGACTTTAGAGCTATAACTTCTCGTTCACCGTGGGTTGTGAAAGGGGTAACGACAGTCAGTCTGATGGGAGGCGAGGTGAGTCGTCAAACGAAGAGAAGTGTCCAGAATCGTGCTTAGAAATCGGTCCACACCCCCACGGCAATCCGCAACACAAACGGCCTCAACTTCATAGAGCTAGTAGTACAAAATCGAGCCTTGCAGTCGATTAGAGACTAGAGTGGTAGCTGGTAGTCCATTGGCGGCCTAACGCTAATACATGCAAGGGAAAATGTTTTAGGTTTAGTTCTAGGGCTTCTCAGCTTCTGCGCGACATCTTTCTTCCAGCGCCCCGCAACGACAGCAATAGCAGCCGCGTTCGGTTACGGGATACTATGCCTTTCACGAAGGAAGAGGAAATGTTTGATGTTTCCTACATTCTTGATTCGATCGATTCTATCACCGAGGCAGTCGAGGCCCACCTCGACAGTGTGAGCCGTTCACTGAAGGATACATTCCGGTCTTCGCCATGGCTGCCAGACTCGATCAAACCACGACCACCTCCCAGTCCTCCTCGTCGATTTCCGTCTATGCCTGTTAGTTATTATGCAACATCACTAGATTGGCTATCTGAGCATCGCGCGGTATCAGCCGCTGTGGTTGCCTTCGTTGGGACCGGAGCTTTCATTGTCTGGAGGCGGCGGAGAGCTGACCGCGCGAAGAGGAGGGCAAAACGCGCAAAGAATGGCGCAAGAACGGAGGTAGTCGTTTTGGCCGGCTCCGTCCATGCTCCTCTCACTAGGTCTCTGTCCCAGGAGCTTGAAAGGAGGGGTTTCATCGTCTATATCCCAGTCAATAGCCTGTCAGAAGAGCAACTGATCCAGTCCGAATCAAGAGCCGACATTCGCCCTTTGAATCTGGATATAACATCTGTGAGAGTCCCCTATTCAGCTATACCCGCTCCTGGTTCTAACCGATGCCGCAGCCCTCGTCCACTGAAGAAGCTATCCAGAAATTTGCCAATTATATATCCGCTCCGCAAAAGCCCATCTCAAATGCACCACTCCACACACTCCATCTTGCAGCTATCATTGTAGTTCCTGGGACTTCTCTGCCTACTCGACCTATTGGCTCCCTTCCTCCATCAATTTGGTCCGATACTCTGAATACCCGTCTACTGGCACCATTTACGACTCTTCAAGCCTTCCTTCCACTCCTTATCTCCCAGAAATCTACACTTCTATTCCTCACTCCCTCGATAGTAGCGTCGCTCACGCCAGCTTACCATGCCGCGGATAGCGTCGTCGCTGGCGGGCTGCAGCAATATATCTCGACGTTGCGGAAAGAAGTTCAAGGACAAGGCGTCAACGTTGTACAATTTAAATTGGGTCATTTCGGTTCTGATTTATCTGCCCCAGAAAATCATCAGCAGTTGGTACTAAGCCAGCAAATGTCAAGATCACAGGCTACGAAAAGGAGATTAGAAGCGAAGGGAATGTCTCCGAAAGATATAACAGGAACTTCACTGAAAGAACTACACAATAACGTCTTCGATGCTATCGTGAGGGGGAAGGGAAGGAATGGGACGATATTCGTGGGACAGGGGGCCAGGACGTATGGCCTTATAGGGAAATTAGTACCCGATGGGATCGTCAACTGGATGATAAATGCTAGAAAGCCGAAGCAAGCGGCTTCATATACGCCAGACCGCGAGGGGTCTCCAGAGGGTAGTTCCAGCGCGGAATGGGAGAAAGTGGCCGAAAGAGATGACGATGCTGCAGCATATGTCTACCCAAAGCGTCGGTAGAAGGCTGCGGTACCTCTGTATTGGATATGGACGTCTAACCCCCCCAATCATGATCAAATGTGTTACGATATAGGACTTTTGAGATTTTGCATCGGCGTTGGAGGACGCTTCTCATCTCAATATAGGGTAGCTCGAACACAATTTTCGGTTGATCATAGGTGCCAATAATGGCTCTTATTCTTGTTCTCGAACTCGATATTGCTTCTGTTATTGCTACATCAATTTATCTTCATGACTGCTCTTGTTCACCCCAAGTCTTCCTGGTTTGCCGTTCAGTGCATCTTCTGTAGGCCACCTTCCCCTTGTTCTTAGATCCTCTCGAAGTCCTGCTTCATCCCCAGACCCACCGATGGGTGCTGTAACTAGTGCGCCTCTCTGGCTCGAGGACCTTTATCTTAGCTAGAATCGCCCAACTTTCTAAGCCATCAAGTATGCATCGGGCAACGATCCCATCCCACAAGAGGTCTTCCTCTCAGCACTTCCAAACCTCCATAGCCAAAACCTCCCTCAGCAAACCCCTCACCTATCAAACCCGCCTCTCCTCCCCCTAAACCTTCCCTTCCCTCTCCCTCTCCCCCTCCCTCCCTCATCCCCCCCATAAAGCCTCATCTCCTGCCTCTCCGCCTCCTCCCTAATCCTCTCCCTCTCCGCCTCCACCTCCTCCGCGCTCTTCTCAACCTTAACCATCGGCTTCGGCAAATCCTCCTCAAACCTCGCATGCACCCCCTCCCCACACCCCTTCCCATACGGACAAAACCCCGCCAAATAAAACCGACAAAGCCGCCTCCTCACATGCTTCTTCGCGCACCGCGGCCCCAACGGGCAAAACCCCCGATCATAATGCGGACAACTCGGCCCCTTGGTCGCTGGATCAATGTGGAGGTAGTTACAGTCGTCGAGAGCGGCGCAGTAGCCGGAGCGGTTGTAGGTGGTGCATTCGGCGCGGGCGCGGATGTTGTATTCGTGGAGGTAGTCGCAGGCGTCGCCTTTTTTGCAGAGGCCTTTGAGCCAGTGCTTGCAGACTAGGTTGTTGGAGTGTGGGGAGGTGTGTTTATCGGGGCAGGTGGGGCCGAGAGGGCAGTGGCCGAGGGAGAAGGCTTTGCAGAGGGGGCGGGTGGGGGGGAGGCCGAAGCGGTATTCGCGGGTTAGGAAGGGGAGGAAGGAGAAGTCGTAGGGGTGGGGAGGTTGAGGCTGGGAGAGGGAAGGGGTGGTCGAGGTTGGGGATGCGGCGACGGCCATGGTGGATGTGCGGGATTGTTTTGGTGAAGATGGAGTATCAGAAAGTGAGGATGGAGATAGGATTGTTTTAGTAAGCTATTAGTAAGCGAGTATTTCCCACATACTGAGGGCCTTGAGCTCTGTAATGGCTGCAATATGGCTGATAAATCAGATAATGTTGCATTTTGGCCGCAATTTGCTCTCTTTGACTCGTGCAGGGTAATTTGACCATCATAACGCTAAGGTTAAGGCATGAAACCACCTCATACATGCTGCCTTCGTATTATATTGTCAATATAGCATCATGATCGCCCGTCTGTTCCTCTATCATCATGGAGAAGTTGTTGCCCAAAACATCGTACTATATATACAACACAAATAGTCAGGATACCGCAGAGAAGCCCTCGTTCGGGATGACTTGTGACGGCTTGTCGGCATCGCTCCATGGACCTCACAACTACAATGTAACAGGACGGGGCTCCGATTCCGGTCTGGGAGCTGCATGAGATTTGCTGCTATCTTTCATTGATTGAATGTGTCCAACAAATCCCCTGTGTTGGCCTTTAATTCCTAAGCCTTTCCTTGCGAGATGACAACGGGTCAAATATTCGATATATCAAAGGATGGCGAACACGGCGCCTATTAACTTACTGGGTATCTAATCACAAAGCATTTTGGTATCAGATCTCCCTTTGAAACTAAACCCCCAAAACCCTTTAGATCTCTTGCCCACATAGTCAGATTAGTCTTCCTTCGACTCCGGTATACGTAAAGTTTTAGACTTTACCTGCCTCGCGCGTTTGTACGGGGTGTAGCGTTCCATATCTTTAGCCGTTCCGTCCGCCCCCCAATCAAGCAGCAACTTAAACACGTCATTATGTCGATTTCGCGCCGCACAATGTAGGGGCGTCTCCAGGAACGAATTCAGTGAGTGCACAGATGCTCCGGCCTTCAAAAGTGCTTCACTGATCGTGCGAAAGCCGCCTCTGGCGGCGTAATGCAGTGGCGACCAGGACTTTGAGTCCAGTGCCTTAACATCTGCCCCTTTTCTTATCAATAGGTCTACTTCTTTAGCAAATCCGCCACTAGCCGCATAGTGTAGCGCTGCTCGCTTCCGCGAGCGTTCTTCGTTGTCTATTGCACAGGGATTCACTCCTCTGTCTAGCAAGTATTTCAGTTCCCACAAATACCCTCTTTTAACTGCCCAGTGCAAGGCTGTTATAGCGTCGAGGTTAGTCAAAAGGACATCTGATATTGTCTTTACATCAAGCAAGTAGCCAGTCCGATGTAGCCTCTTGAGAGTTGCAGTGTCTTGCTCGATCATATACTCATGTGTTGCACAATACACCATTTTGACCGTGCTCTCAGCTGGGAAAGTTTTCCATTTCAGTTCGCCCTCGAAATGGCACGTGGGGCATATGGCTTTCATGGAAGTGAGTACCTCCGCTTCATCAGGAGTGGTATCGGACTCAACCATGGTCAGATGAGCTGGCAGATCTGAATGCTTTTCCAAACCTTCTTCCTGATCAGTTTTGTCCGAGCTCTCGTTGGTGACTAGGTCTCGGGTATTCACACTTAACACAATGTGGTTTTCGATATTCACATCCTCGTCATGGAATTTATCTCCGGGCATGAACGACTCTTGCTCGAGGTCCTCTTCACTACTCTGATTCATGTGAACGTTCTCGAGTGGAAGCTCTGGCTGCTGGGGGTTTACGACACGTTCGCTTTGCGGTGCTTAATGATGAAGCTATTAGCATGAGAGCTATGTCATATGCTCACAGAGTATCATAGAGCCCGCACTAACCATGGCTGATAACGGTTATTTCTCTCGAACTTCCACGAGCGGTATCATTTTCAGTTCCGCTCCTATTGTCTTTACTGGGTGTAGTCATCACAGTTGCCTGCTTCAGCAATGTATCACCCTCATGGACAGGAATTTCAGCTGCAACATTTTCTTCAGCAATAGAGTCTGTCTCGGAACCTGGAGTATTATCTTGAAGGCCACGCCAGTCAGACTTCAACGCTGTTTCAGCGTCCAATCGCTCAGCCGGGTGGGCTCTCATGAGCTGCCGTGTGAACTCAACAGCAGCTTCAGTCACGTCCTTCGCGTACAGAGGCTCAACAGGGAAGTCCTTCTGACCGTAACAGTATAACCTGAGCGATGAGGGTTTCCGGAATGGCTTCTCCAGAGTCAAGAGCCTGTACATCACGCATCCTAAAGCCCACAGATCGACAGCATTTGTGTAAAGAAGCTCCTCTTCGGAATCCGTAAAGCCAAATACCTCTGGTGCTTGATAGTCCCGCGTGCCAACCTCGGTTCTCAGGGCGGTCTCATCCTCCATAATGCGTTTCGCAATTCCAAAATCGCCAATCTTCACCCACCATGTGGGAAAATTCGCGACAACGAATATGTTCTTGGAGAAAAGCTTGCGTCAGCTTAGAACCTTAACTCAAGTCCTAGGAGGCAACAGATGTGATATAGCGGAGATAATGTACGGCATCTTTTATAAGGGCAAGGTAGAGAAAAGATGACTGAGCTTGAGAAGGATAGGACGGAGTAGATACCTGTGGTTTCAGATCACGATGCGTAAAACCATACTTGTGCATAACGTTGAGACCCTCGAGGAGTTGCCGAGTAATGATACCTACATCACGCTCTGGGAGAGGTGAGTTCATAAAACTTTGTAGGTCGCCGTGCTTGAAGTATTCCATGGCTAGGAAGACCCTTGTGGCATCATCAAACCAGCCATGCAGTTCCACAAAGAACTCTGGATACTATTGACTTGTCAGTTGTCGAGTACGATACCATTGTCCCAACTATAAAATTGTGTGGAAATGATGATACAAGCGTACCTTGGTCAGTTTAGCCATCGCTGTGATTTCTTTTTTGTAGTCAATCCGATTGCGAAGGCAGAAGCCTTTAGAAATTTGCTTCACTGCCCGCTCATCTCCGTTGCTGGATTTCTCTAACCAGACCGTACCGGCCCCGCCTTCGCCAAGTTCTTGTTGCTTCATCCATTTTTTCACGACCTTTACCTTTCGTCGATTTTGTCTGCAATCTGACTGGTAGAAGGTGTGTCGCGTGTGATCCGGAAAAAGGACTACATCAAGCTTGAAATGCTCGATTAGGTCGGTCGCAGGATCCATGCGATCAGGGCGAAAGCATGCACTAAAGGAGCTGATACCAAATCCAAATTCCGGAACGATGGGATGACTTGCTATATGTTTGCGGTGCTAAGACGCGGATATGGATGTAATGAAGGCTTTGGTCCCGCAATTCCCATAGAGCATAAAGTGTGCGAAAGACTATCCTGTGAACTGGATGGAACCCCGCGATGAGCCCTTGGAGTCAGGTGAGGCTGGGGGGGCGTTCTCAGAGCGGCTTAGCGGCCATAAGTTCGCCCTGACCTTGACGGTCTCTGATAGGTTCGCTGGCTGACCACTGCACAGGTCTAAACATAACTCTGCGCTGACAAAACCTCCACACAATAGATACAATGTTCAATGGTTCCGGGTGGATATGGTAAGATTGTAATAAGTCTTTCAGCAGCATCGATCTTGACCTAGACAGCAACATAGGATAGGAACGCGCAAAGAGATGGTACAGAAAATGAGGCAGAGAGGGACAGGGATATTAAAAGCTTGTATCACGCTCGACTGACACAAGGCACATTTTGCAACGTTCATAAAACCAGACCCGTACTCACACCTTCCAATCATGCTTCAAGCCCAACCATAGGTTGTGAACAACAATTTCGCGTATAAGGTGGATTTACAGCATGCTCCTCACTCCCCCACCGGTTATAGAAGGGTCCACCTATCAAGTATACGCACCCCTCAAGTGGACAGCCCTATACTAATACCCATTTTTGCATTCAATATACTGCGCTGACACCCTCTATCTCCCTTGAATGATTGAAGCCCCGTCTTCGTCTTACATCAAGCGTGACATGCTAATCCTCGCCCCCTGTCAACCGAATATAGCAGATTGATGCCCGTCACTGAACAATCCCATTGCTGATCCAGGCTTCTCAAAGGCTTTCTGAGACAAGGAAGCCAATTGCGGCTGCTGCGACGTAAACCTGCTCTAGCTTGCTTCTAGAAGAAATCACCTATCAAGCGTATTCAGTAGCTTTAGGTCCAGCCCCATAGGGCTGTACGCTTGATAGGTGTGTACGTTTGATAGGTGATTTCTTCTAGGTTTCAGCCCTAGAATATCGGCTGCTAACTAGAATAGAGATAGCCGCCAAGACTCGACTTCCCTCCAGATTACACCATAGCGTGCATTTATTCAGCAAAGGGTTACGCAGGATCTTCCCCAGTCATGATTTCCTAAGGCTTTGTATGACTGTGGCTTTCTGCAACTCACGTTAAGCCTCACACGCCAGCTTCCGCTCACTCGCACAACGTAGAGTGTGGATGCTAGAGCGTTCTTCTCCTGGTCCAGCGACGAGCATTTTCGATGGTCTAGAGTGCCAATGATCTTCTGAGTATGATATATGATACTACAGCTCCTTTACCAGAGTCGTGTGACTGTCGTCACTGATATCTACGCGCCAGCTTAATGTTCCTAGTAGTCGAATGAACGGCTTTCAGCTTCTCGATTGGCGTAGAATTGTTCAGCGAGCCAGTTTGGCCGCAAGGCTGCATCTTGATCTACGCGGCCCATAGGATATGACCGAGGGCGGTCCCTGGGCGCCTTTTTCTTCCACCAAGGGATTTGGCGGTCACTACACCCTCACAAAACCGACGGCTGGCTCTCTGTCCAAACTTCCAGGCCTCAGTCTTGTTCTCGAGGCGATTCGCCTTCCCAGTTCTGGGTTCAGCTCCCTGAGTCTCTCGGCTGACTAGCCCGTTTGACCTTCAACAACATATTCTGAGGAGCTCGGAGGTAATTTCAGAGTGTTTCAGAGGTATCGTGGTAGGATTATGGACGGCGCCAGTTACAGAAGTTTAGAAAAATGCAAGAGGTGTCTCAGAAGGGGGTTTTGTCCCTCAATCGCACAATTATAGTATCGGTGTTATGTACTCTTGCCTCTGCTAATTGCCCATTGCCCATTGACCACGGACTTTGAGTAGCACGCGCTCTTCCCTTTGAAGTATGCTTAATCAAAAGAAATAGGATTGCAGGCAACAATGGCAACTTGTGACATATATGGCAAAAGGATGGGTTCCTAGACCACACTAGTAACTTTCTGTTTGGCGCTACATCAAACGTGGGACCCTCCATCGAGGATGCTGTGAAGAGGAACGAGACTGACTGCTGTAAAGCTGAAATGAGTGGCATTTTAATTGGCCCACAGACATGACTGCACCGCAAGCAAGGACCAGGCTGAGGAGGGGCTAAATCATCACCTTAAATAGCATGGCCCTCCGTTTAGCGTTTCTCTCCTCTACCCTGCGAAGATCTTTGGAAATCTCACGACTTACCACCGATCTCTTAGAAGTGTGAAGATATATTTGGATGAAGTTATCAGCACTAGAACCCTACACTCCGTATCATCCAGCTTAAAAGGAAGAAACCAATATGTACATCCACCAGATTCTTCTTGCGCTGTCACAACTCCTCTTTTTGACGTTCGCTCAACAAAACTGTTATTGGCCCAACGGGTCCACCACAACACCGGAACAAGATCTCATAAATTGTCGAGCGAATGAGGATAGCAATTGCTGCTTGCGTGGACAGGTCTGCCTATCTGGCGGCCTTTGCTTCGGATCCCTCGGTTTTGTACGTCGAAGTCTCCATTCTCTAGCCCTTCAAAACCCTCACCCCGCAATCTTACCAAACATAAGCCCTTAACAATAGAGTTCAGATCTATCGAGGTGCCTGCACAGTCCAAGATTGGAGTAATACAACTGCTTGTCCAACACAGTGGTGCAATGATAGTAAGTCATCCACCGAACCCGATCTCGCTTCGAAATAGATAACTAACACGAAATTTCGCCTAGTTTATAACGGTACATACGCCAATATCTGGAATTGTCCACCTATAAACAACGGACCTGGGTTTACTTGGTGCGGCAACCCGAAGAAAGTAGACATCTGTCAGAGTCAAGCCAACGTGTCCGATGCCCAGTCTAGTTTTCCCCCTTTCGCCACCGTCTCCGTCCTAGGCTTTCCCCCTTTTACCTCAACCTCTTTGTCTCCAATCGCTGCCCCGGCAACCGTACAAAATCCTAGCACGGTTGGCACACAAGTTGCGCTTGTTTCCGGAACCACGACGACTCTGTTTGCAACAATGGCAGCCTCCACAACGGCATCGAGACCTTCGCAATACCCAAATCAGGGAAACAAACAAGCCTCAGCTATCGGTGCTGGGATCGGTGTTCCATTGGGCGTGGCCGCAATAGGATTTCTTGGCCTACTATTTTGGAGGGAAACAAGAAGGAGAAGTATGAACAAACGCCAGATACTGAATGCGGGTAATGGTAATGCATGGGGTGGCTGGCCCTTTGCGAACCAGGCTACCGATAGCGAAGGGGCGGAATTTCCGGATTCTCAAATTCCTTCGGAGCTTGACCACAGAGCAGGTAAAGTTGAGCTGCCTGCTTCATCCTCGCCACGCTCCTGAAGTCTGTTGAGGTGGGGAAGACAATTGTAGATTTCTGGCGCATTCATACATCTATGATGCCAAACGCTATCAGCTGATGTGATAAGTACGTTGGCCGTGGATAACTTTGCCCACCACTTTCGCCGCGTTACCCATCTTTGTCTTGATTACTACAATCCTAAGAACTGCAAGAAGACCCATCCATGATTGGAAGAGAAGTCAACTCGCTTTCCTATTCGTCGAAGTTGACCGGGGCATTAGAGGAGGGCCGTCGAACACATGGATACATTTGAGCGCCTTGAAGAAGCTATTGGTAAACGAAAGTAATCATGAGGGAGGGCAACTGGGTTTTGAAGGTTGGAGGAATTTTAGAACGCATGGTAACGCTGCAGATTGTACGAGGTCCAACAGATACTAGCATAACAGAAGAACGTAAGAATAACGCAAAGAGAGACTCTACTGCGCTATGAATACATTTGAGGGCTTGGTAATAACACTTGATAATATAATATGAACCAGTAAAAGCTTGCCATTATAATAATAAGTAAAATGGGTATCTTAATTTGGATTGTTCACTCTTTCAAAGATATATATCTTGGCAACTTAACGTGCCATCCCCATTCGATCCTAGAAAGGTTCACCCCTCAACCGTGTGTCCCTAAAGGTACCCTAATAGTTATTCGTCTAAGCGGCGGCAGTAGTCCGCGGAGCGGGTTTCTTTGGTGCGGATCCTGTGTCCCAGGGGACCAGCTTTAGGGGCTTCTAGGTATCAGCCCTACAGGGCTATACGGTTTGTAGGTATGGTTGAGGGGTGTACCCTTCGTAATGTTGGGTGCGTCCCTTTGGGGCTGTGCTTACGCCCCTTCCCGCTGCCCTAAAATCCATCGCTCTTCTACCCTTTTGAGGTTCTGATTAGCCTCGCTCTGAAGGCTATGATGGGTATTCTCAGAGTGCTACACTTTTAATCTGTGGCTTACTTCATCCACACAGCCTCTCTCCTGCCTCGGACGATGTAGATTTCTCCTTTCGCGACTTGGATCGTCACCCCTCCAAGACCTGGCCCCATCTCCTCTTCAAAGTGCCGGATGTTCAAGTATTCTTACCTCTCCACCGGCGCGTGTCGTTCCTCTCAGATGGTCCAACGTCACTAATGATGCTGTGATGTGTTTGTGACATTCAGCTTAGCCTGTATGTCAGACATGGCGGCGGCTTAGTGGCAAGGCTATGAGTATACAGCGTGCAGAATCGACTTCGCCTCATTCTCGCACACAGAAGTTCAACCGCAGCACGTGACCTGCACATCTTGGCATGGGTGTAGGCTTTAACAGTCTTAGAGCTTGCAACGGCGGTTAGATTAAGAGCAGCCACCAACATACTATTGGTGTGAAAGCCAGAGCTGAGAGCATTTTAGCCATGGGCGTCAGCCACGGCCATAACCTCTTTGCTTTACACCCTTATCGACTCCTCGACGGTACGGAAAAGAACAAGCATAAAAGGTAACTTCTCCCGCTTCGACTTTTCTGGAACTCTTCCGTCTTCGAAAATATAGTGTAAATGCACCCATGTCCATACATAGACGCTCTTCTCCCAGAAGCTCCTAAGATTAGCTCATACCCTTCCTAAACGAGTTGCTCATGTCCGCGAAAATGGATTTCGATCCAAATGCCGTCCTAATCTGGTTCTTGCAGATCATTGGCTTGACAGCAGCAATTGTTTTCGGAGTCTTCAGTGCCTTATCATGGTCCCAGGCGGTCAAAGCAAGCTATGAAGCAGCTGCTGCAAACACTATTGCTTTGGTCACCCTTTGCAGCAGTCAGGTATGAACCTCTAATCCAGATTTACTGTCTCTTAGACGCCGAAATCTGATTGGGATCTAGAATGGTACTGATACAGACCAACTCGGAACCTTTTGCCTATCTATCACACAGGCTGCCCAACAATCGTTATCAGCTGTGGCCAGCTCTCTTTTCCCTTCACAAGCTAGTGCGGTTCCTACGGTTACTGCCACCGGTGTCCCATCAGAGGCTCCAAGTCCATCTTCTGCGCCTTCCACATCCCACAGGCCTGATACCGCTGGTGCTATTGCTGGTATAGTTGTCGCTGCATTTGCATTCACATTCACCCTTGTTTCTGTTCTAACGTGGTGCGGGCTTCGTCCCCGGCGTTAAGCTGGGTGATTATTCGCAGTGTAACTTATTGTTAGCTTTTGGCCATAATGGGCAAGCAATTATATAAAACCTTCAGAAGAACATCCTAGGTCTCCTCCTGACTTCCTGCTAATGAAGTGTCTTTATTCTCTTCGGAGCGTCAGCCTTTGATCCCATGAAATCGTCATCAATCAACTCCACTCCGAATCCAACCAAACCAACGGACTTGTACTCCGTCTACTTGGCTAGGGGCATCGTGTAATGGTACTCACTTCAGTTACAACCACACGTCCATCAAACATCCAGCGTCCATTATCGCCGGCTGGGTATCGGCCGGTTGTCCAATCCATCAATACAGGCAATCAGAGAAAAACTGAACCGATACTTCTATATTACTTCTCATAGCATTTCAAAGCACGGTTCTCAACTTCCAGGGTATTCGGCACATGTCACTTTATCCGTCTCCCTATCCATAGCCTAGTATGCCCCCAGCTCGTAGCTATTAGTAACAGCCATCCCCTACAGCGCTCCTGGTGGCATCTCTTGTTGGCCCATATTCACAAAGTAACGAACAGAACGGTCGAGAATGAGGGTGGTATGTGATGCATTACCAGGATTGGGTGCGGTATCATTTCTCTTTATCTGTTGAGTCCTTGTACTTCGGACGACAAAGCAAGTATCTCCCGTAACATCAATTCTAAAGGGAAATTCTGAGTAGATTGCATCTGGTGTGATGGTTTATGACCATTCAACCAGCAGTATCCGTCACCATGGCAAGTCCATGTTCCAGCGCGCACAACGGAGGCTGTTAATCAGTATAATAAACTCAATATCAACCATCACACCTTCACAAAATATAAATACCATTGAACCAATAATGAACCACTCAGCCCATTTAACTTGACACTCAAGCTCTACCCAAGCCCAAGCGTCCTCTCGTCTATGTCCAGACATCACATAATGAACATATACAATCTGCGCAGCATCACCCAACTTTTAATACACATCCTAACAAAACGCCCCTATTGACCTAACACTCTCCCCCCCTTCCTCCCCCAACCGCTCATCTAATTATAAAACTGACTCTTCTGAAAACTCTCCGCACTAATATCCCCCACCTTTCCCAACCCCTCAACCTTCGGCCCCACCACCCCCTTCCCCCCAGCCTTCTCCTTTATTAAACTATTCGTCCTACTCCCCTCGCCAGAAGACCCACCACCACCAGCAGCCAGCGTCGTCATGGTATTAACCCTCGTCCCATCCTCAATCTGCGCCTGCGGTTGCGCTGGTTGTTTCCGCTTAATAGGTTCTAAATATACACCCGGTAAGTAGCCTACGCGACCGTCTCGCGCTCGGCAGCGCCACCATTCGCTGGCGTTACCCATGGGGTCGGATTTGCTAAGGACGGCTACTAAATCGCCTTTCTTGACTTCGAGATCGATTCCCGCTGTGGGCGGGTTGTTTTCTGGGGTGTAATCGTAGAGGAGGCGGCAGAAGTCGAGTTTTGATGGATCGATGGGTTGGTTGTGAGGTTGTTGTTGTTGTTGTTGGTCTGGAAGGGGTTGGCCGTCGGGCCCAAGAATGAGGTTGTATGATTGGTTTTGTTGGTTTTGGGAGGATTGGGCGGCGAGGGAGCGGATTAGTTTTGTCATTAGGTAGGGGAGACCGAAGACGGCGGCAAGGAAGATTAGGAGGGGTTTTCGGGAGGGGGGAGGGGGTTGGTTGGGCGAGGACGGAGAGGCGAGGCCTTGGAAGGAGGCGAAGGCGGAGGGAGTGAGGGATGTGGCGTCCGCGGGTGGAGGGCGGCCTGTGATTTTTGCGAAAAGGGTGCGGAGGTAGCGGAGGAGGGTGAAAATGCCGAGGATGGAGCCGAGAGTGGTACGGAGGTTGGAGAATTGTTCTGCAACCGATACCATAGCTGCCATTCACGTCAGTCACTGGGATGAGTCTATGAGGAAGGGGAAGATGTCCCTTACCAAAGAAACTCGAATGAGTAGCCATATATGTGCTTTCCAGCATTTGCGCTACTCCCCCGAATGCACCCACCAGACTCTCTATGAGTTGAAACGTAGCCTGTGTGCTTTGGCTGAAAGTATTCGTTAAGCTGTTTGGGTCGTTTGGATCCGCGCCCATCGCGCCTGGCTGTCCCATGCCACCGTACATGCCTCCCATGCCTCCCATACCGCCCATACCGCCATACATAGAGCCATAGCCAGTGCCGTAACCTCCCATACCACCATACATCGAATTTCCCATCCCGCCAAAGCGTGAGTACGGCGAGGAGTAACTGTTGAGGCCGCCTATCCCACCGATGCCCGAATACGGTGAGCTGCCATAACGATTTGAGCTATATGGAGAATAATTCGATGAGTTGCGATTTACCACGGTGGACAGGGAGGAGGGTTTTGCGGGGAGGGCGGGCGGTTCTGTGGAGGATGTTGTTGCTGTCGTGGGGGCGGACGACGAGGTATGAGGATTGGTGGTCAATGCTGGTAATGCGCCAGGTGTAGATGAAAGAGCTGCCCAGCCATGGAAGATTAGCGAACTGTATATTGCATTGTATAATAAATGCTGTCCGAAGTGAGGTTTTACCTGGGCACTTACCGGCTCCGTTTGCCCTTTCCCAGGGCTTCGGCGGTGACACTGTTGCAGCCATTCTGGCGATTTATAGAATCCAAATCTTGATCGATATTCCTTCGGGGCAACCCTGGGACGTTCAAGGGTGGCAGGCTCAGTACTTTGTGTATATCGTGACCCGGTAATGCTAAAGGATGACGTGCGGGGAACGTGATAATGCTTTGTTATTTCAATGCAAAGACGCCCGCCGAGCAGTCTTGCTCGTACACGTGTTTTACATAGATGTTCTTATGTGCAGCGGGATTCCTGTCGTGGCCTCGAGGATAGCGAGCTCGTTGCTGGTATAAATCTGACGTTCTGATTGTGGCTGGCGGAAGGGACTAGACAAACAACCTCGGCTGTACTGGTGACGGCTCGGGAGTCCCGACAGATTTGGAAAGGCTAAGATGTGGCTTACCTGACGTATCGATGACTTACTGAAAGTCGCAGGATACGCGATACTCAAAAATCTCTATTGATTCGAACAACATGGCACGGTATTATGACTTTAGAAGGAGGAAACTTGAGCAGCTTATAACTGTGTCATGTTATAATTACGTTCATTTTGCAGCCATTCTTTCAGGCGTAGGAGTATGGCTTGACATCCGTTGAGCTAACCAATTTATACCCTACATCGCTTTCTCCCTTCCACGCTCAATCCGACATTCTGAATAGACTAGACTGCTCCTCCACCCAACTATTAACTGCACTCCCACTTAAGCTTACGTCGAACGATTGCCCCTGATCTAATATTCGAATAGCAGCTACCTCGTTGCTTCCAGCGAAGACGACTGCAGCTGTAATGCTGTCACTCGTAGGACGCATGAACCAATCGCTTGAGCCTCCTGCAGGTGCCATATGTAATGTGCTTTTGCACCGGAAATTACCAGAGTCAAGGATCTCAAAGATATCGAATTCGCCGCACCCAGAAGTCCAGCAGCTGCAGTCCGGGTTTTCACCGTATTGGCTCGTCAACGGTATTTGAGCATTCATTAGCCAAATGGCTGGCATGTCAGCATTGAAGCCTGTTGTGTTGGTGTAGGGCATCGAGAATTCGAGGAGGAAAACCTTTGAGGAGCCGGAAAACCCATCTGCGATACTGTCAGCGTGGCCACTGCATTCAGTACGAAATCAAAGTGGTTTGTTACGGTATGCAACGCCCCCAGGACACGTATAACCACAGCTGCCATCATCGCAGCTCTTGTCCGACATTATGATTACTTCAACGTCATCTTCAATCATTGCGTTCGAAAGCGTTTGAGGAGAAGCTGCGCCAGTTTGGCCGTCTGAGGACGCGTAAGAAAGGGAAGTACCGAAGCTTGCGGTTTAGTTAGCTACCGATAGTACTTGAACTGCAAAGCAAGGTACTCACGCAGCTCCTCCGGCGCTTGTTCCAGGCACTCCATTGGCACCACCCAAATGATTCAGGAAGGTGATGCCTTGCGAAGTACCATCTGCTGCATTATAGTAAGCCTGGCGCGCCCAATTTCCAGTGCTTGCCTCTGAAGAAGCCATGGCACTGGAAGCTGCTGTTATTGGAGGACCCTGAAGACTTGGAGTAGCCGCTGTGGGTGAAACCATGGGCGGCTCGGCATTTGCCACGGTGGTTGTATCTGGTGATGAATCGTTGTTTTCGTCAAATTGAGCTACCATAGGAGCAACAGCTGGGGAAGGCAAAACGGTCGCAACGCCGGGACCAGCGTACAAATTTGTCCAAGAAACGAGCTGCCCATCGATTGTTGCTGACACGAGTGCACCAACGGAGCGCTTCGCGTAGCCGTGTTCTTGCTGGCGTTCGTGAACCTCTTTGACCCTGCCGTGGTGACCGTGAAGGTACTGGTGTGCGTGGCGACGGCCGTGGCGACGGCCGTGGGTATTTCGTTTCGTGTTTCGCTTGCTATTTGAGGACGTCTCGAGTGTGTAGACGGCGACTTGCTTGAGCCAAGTTGGGCCACGAACATGAAGCGAGAGCTGTTCTCTCAACATCCGTGAGCAATAGCACCATACATATATTAAATCTCTGCGGCACCAACCTCTTCATTCAAAGGACTCAAACTCCCGCTGTAGCCATACTGCTCAAAGGAGCATTGTCCCGTAGCCGCGTCCATGTTCGTAACCTTATTGTAAGAGCCATTGCCCGGGAAGTTTGTGTATGCGATTGCGTTGACTTCAGAACAGTACCAGTTGCCGTTAATTTCCTGGGCTGTCCCAGCAGCACAGGCTTGGGCGTTGCTTCCAGTTGCACCGAGCAGAACGAGGAAAGGTGTGATTAACGCTATAGCCGCTGTACCAGCAACGGAGTGTTGATGCATATTTGCATAAAGTTTGGAATCCTTAATGGAGACGAGGGGAAGGAGTGTACGGAGATTGAAAGTCGGTAGTGACCGTTGGTTCGAAGTAACAATCTGTTGGTAGGTGATTGAATGTGTGGAAGGAGGATTGTTTACCAGTAGCTGTCTCTGTTGCCAGACTTTTGGCAGGGACGGTTGTGTGGGAACCGTCATCAACACTCCACGTCAGTGAAGCAACGTCAGGTTGGGAGATTAGATAGTCAGATAAGCATTCGCTTTCACAGATCATAATAGTATGGGTTTTAATAGTTTCGATGCATTTGGCCCTCTATCGTCAACGCATGCTTAGGGCAAAGATATCACTCATATTTTCGCACAATCGTCGACTATCACGCTATGTAAGCCCAAATTATCACGCAGTGGCAAAAGTCATTCGGAGCATTGAAATTGGGGGCACTATTAATCAATGATAATATATTAGACATACGCACCAAACCACAGCTATTGGACATGCAAGAGTTACGCCAGCGTACCCATGACAACTCTTGATTGTAGATATGTTATCCCAGATATCCAAAAGCCTCCCCGGGAGAGATAAATAAGACTAGTCAAAGATATACATGCTTAAATGACTGGGTATATCCAAGGCTCCCCAGGACTAACTAAATTAGATATTGCCCCAGCCCAAGGAGAACACTGTATTCTCAATTAGAGTTGCAGAGGAAAGTCGACGAGGCAAACTACGTACTATTGAAAAGATGCCATGCTTGGGTATCTATCCCATGGTGACTGTGAGGTGAGCAGGCTGGCCGGCTGGAATGTTCGTGTTCCCGCCCGTGTTCAGCTGCGAGGTGCTAACGAAGCTGTGTGCTTCTTGGCTACTGCAGTCGAAGCCACCAGCGCACACAGTTAGAAGTCCAGTGTTGCCTGCGCTGTTGGGGATGGAGGAGCGGTCGTAGCCAGATGCACCGTTATTCGGCGTATTGGCATCAGCAAAATCTGCCTCGCCCCAAGTACAGTCAAATTGACCTGTGGTTCCACTTCGCTCACATGCTTGTGAGAATGCGACTTGACTATTGGGGGCGAACGCGAAGACCGCGGATTGACCCGAGGAAAGCGAGAATTTGAAGAAGGCATTGCGACTGGCGCCAGTCTGGACACGACCCGCAGTCTGGTGATCATCACCGACTTTGTTCCACAAGGCAACATCGATGTCACTGTTGGCAGTGAAGGTGATCGTATAGTCATAGCCGTCGGTTTTGCAATCACTTAAAGGAAGCATGTTCTGGCCGTACGGGCTTCCAACATTGCCCTCATACGCATCGGTTTGTCCAACATTGCTGGGAGGGGTTGAGCCACCAAAAGAAGTATATGGCTTGCCGTCAGCTGAGGTACATCCACCCGGACATGAGCTACCATCCCCCATGTATACCATGTTGCTTCGGCTGGTATCGCCAGAGCTCCAGACGCTGCTAAGATCATTACAACTGCCAGTAGAGGACCCTGAGCCCGACGAGGTTGCAGCTGTGGACGATGTTGCAGGAGCAGATGAGGAGGGAGTTGCGCTCACTACAGCATCATCCTCTTGCGGGGAAGCGGCCGGTGTGGATGAGGATGTGGATGCAGGTGGGGCTGCAGCAGCCGAAGATTTGGCATTATCAGATCCAGGAGCACAAGCACCATTTGCGCACACTTGAGCCCAGTCCACATTCGTGTAAAGATCAGGGTTATTGTAGTCGACGTCGCGCTTTGCGTTGAGGATATCAGCCAAGTCGCGCCTGTGCTTATGTTGGTGTTGGTGTCGGTGTGCTGGCTGAGCGAGAGCACATTCGAGGCCCAAGGCCGCCAGGACCAAGGCCTGGTATGATATATGCATTGTGAAGTGCTATGCGTATGTGATGTGTATGTCGTTATATTATCAGAGATTGACAGATTGCTAGCTGCGTAAAATAGGTTGGGAGGAGTCTAAATGAGCGTGGTGTCAGCGTTCAACGCTGTCTGATAAGTTGTTCGTCAAGGAAAGTGTGAAGAAATGGGTAAATGTGTGCAAATACTGTCGGTGATGAAGATAGACAGTTTACATAGATTGACGAGGATGAGAAAAATGAGTTTGGCGCTGATCTGAGGGCGTCTCGAGCATGAGTTCTATTTCGAGAACAAAGAAGGACAGCCAGTGGCGGCTTGAAAGGTTTCAGGACATTAACCAGGACTCAATTGCGTCGAGTCGAGATCTTTGTTCGAGCAGACTGATACTATTGACAACAATGAATGTGTGAATGATGGCGTACCTGTAACTGTTTTGGAAGCCAGGGCCGCGTCAGATGGGTATTTGTAGCAAGGTGTAAAGAGCGACTGGTTCGTTAAAGACGGGTATTCTCACGAGCGCGACAGTAACCAAGAAAGGAGTGACTTGGATGACTGTTCAAGGAATCGTGAAAAAGAAGGATAACAGACGAAGGAAGGCGGCGACGAGGTGTCGATGGGTGAAGAGGAACAGGAATAAGAATAAGCGGGATTTCCAAGAAGTGCCAGATTTCCAGGGGAAGGAGTGAGCCCAAGACGGGAAATTGCATTTCGCTATGCACCGCACCGCTTAAGCTAGCCAGCCCTAATGTGCCCTAATGTGCCCTAATGCAGGACCCCGTTTGATCTCCGACGTGTGATTTGGCCCCAATCCATTTAGCATCCTTAGCCCCTGCGACTACTAAAGTACCCCTGGGGCGGTTAGGTAATAATGCGGCTCCTATTCATGGGAATCCGTGGTACCATTTACTGCGAATCGTTTGCTCATTCACCATTCACCGTAATCCATGCCACGCTGTTGGCAACTTGTGTGGAGTACGCGGCACACAATTGCATCGGCCTTTGGGTCTCTTTAGGACCTGACCGGCGTCGAAACCCTGAATCGAGCTTTACACAGCTCACGTTTGCAGCCGCTACCTTATCCGGCCTGTCATAGGATTACCTGCGTCCCAGGCGGAATGAAAACATAATTTTGGTGATTTTCCGCGTGGAATGGATGCAAAATGCGGAAGGGTGGTACAGATGTACACCCATCGATTGACCTGAAACCTTAGCTCCTGGGCGAAGAATGGGGCCATGGACTTTCCGTGCATTGCGAGGATTATATCATGCTACAGATTTCCGTCAGTGTCTTCCCAACCCACCTGCGCCCAGTGATCTCTGCCCCGTCGCCGTAGGATGCTTCTCCTTGAGCACACCACATCAATTCGGAAATTACTGGCTACTCTTTCGTTCTGTTGTCCTTTTCATACCCTTGTCCGAGTACGTGTACTCGCAAGAAACACCGCACGTATTGCGGGGCAGGTTTCAGTGTTCCCGCTCGGAAGCGACAAATCCCATATAAGGCTCAGGAGTCCTAGTAATGGGCCCAGGGCAAAGTTAGGGCAAACCTCTCCACAGCCTCAGCATGTCTGATTGTTTGAAGGGGCCCTGTCACGATCAAGCAGCCCAACTTAATCATACCTCAGTCCGAATCTCTCACTTGATCACCATTCGGGATCAATGATAGTCTGCTGAACTTGGATCAAAAAGCATTATCTACGTTCCCCCTATATTTTGAAAGCGGCCTTGTGTTTCTGATGAGGTTTGAATCTAGGAAGGAGCGAAATACCGAGATACCATCCGGAAGATGAAGTGGGAGTCGGAGGATTTCCGATCAAGACCTGAGGCGGATGGTACTAGCATGTCTGTTATTTGGCTCTGCAGACTTTCATTCGGAAAGAGCGCACAGTAAGAACCACCCTTTTAGTGGTTGAATCGTCGGACTGAATGCGAAAGTCGAATTTGACCTCTTCAGAAAACCATTCCAGTTCAAGATTATACCCTATTGTCAAGGTGGTCCATCCGTGACCAGCTGTCTGGACACCAACCCTCTGAGGGTCAAGCGGACCACGCTGTTAGATTCTTCAATTGCGTTTAAAAAACCACATGCCAGTGTCTACTGCGCCTTAAATCCCTCTGTTACAGACTTCAATATTACTTTAGCGTCAATGTGTCAACGCAGAGAGTTATTAATGCGACCAATCCCTAGCTCTAAAATTATCTTACTCTCTTCATGGTCATCATCTTTCCTAATGTGCCTTGGTTCTCATGCAAGTACACGTTCGTCGCTGGTCCAATCCTCCTCTAACGCTTCATGATAGCCTATGCCAAGTGAACTATTGGCGGCAATCCACCAAAAGGCCAATATCCAGAGGTGTGGATGGACCCTTTGATGAATTGATTGAATGCACCGTACATTCATTCCACATTCTTCCGATATCCATCTTTGCCGCAAGCTCCATTGAGCCTGCAACGGCAGTCGCTTGTACGAGTAAGAAATGACTTGAAGGGTTTTATATATTTTCGCGCTATTATCCGCACTATGTATACCTCTGATGGCCAATTTTTGACATATATGTATCCAGCCATCCCATGAAAAATCATACGCTCTTCATTCCTGTGGTGGTATCAGTAATGTTACGTTATCGAGAACTTCTGCTCACTTTCACTTTCTGTCTCTACTCGACCTCTCTGGCTCTTGAATGCTTTTCAGGTAGCCTGCCGGATGTTCTCGACTGTCAAACATTGATAAGTGCCCTTATCCACTGGAGTCTTATGCCCGGGCAAAACGTGCCCAAGGAATACGGCCGAACACTGGACAGTGGCTTGCACTCGGAGAATATTCCAAAAGTTTATCATCTTCACGGTCCAGAAAACTACAATTGTGCTATCCTCGTCGACGTGAAAGATGCTGATTACGGCGCTATCGACACTTTCACAATCCGAGAACTTAGTGTCGCGGTTAACATGGTCTACAGTCTTTGTTTAGTGGGTCAGGCGAAGATAGGGTTGTACGTCTACACCTAGGATTCCCGTTTTTGTTGACTCGGCTTCTAATATGTAACCACAGGTCATATCCAGCAGGTGCGCAGCATGTATACGCAAAGCTCATCAGGTGGGACAACAGTCTTGCCTCACTCAACGGTTCAAATATAGAGATGATGGCTCTGTCTAGTAAGACCAATATGTTGAACTCGAACTCGACCAAGAGTGTCCTAGCCGTGGATGGGGGAGCATACAATTTAACTACGAGTTGATTATTAAAGCCAATAGAATCAAGCCCTGTTGTAAGATCAAATTTAGACCACGAAATGTGGGATGGAGTGAGGAGGCTGCTTGTTCGTACCTAGCTGCCTCTTCCGGCAAGACTGTCACACCCCTGCCGCTGATCCCCGAATGCCTCGACGGCTCATGCTACCCCACACAATACTGCCCATGACCATCCACACTGTGCACGTTCCTGAATCATAGGCACCAGTCGTCGGCGCGCTCTGCAGGAAAGGGGAGTATGACCGTGTCACTTTGGACGACGAGGAGATGCAGAAGGTGTATAAGTATTTGTGGTTCTTGATCTGAAATATGGCACCTCGACCAATTGGTATGCTACTCTACACCCAACTCATCATGTTTCCTCCTTATTACTACCTCTTGGCTGCGGCTATTACAGCCTGCGCTCTGCAAGTAACTCTTGCTGACAGTCCTAGCCCCAACAATGCCTACATCAATTACACTACAATTACAGGATACTTCTTGCAAGACGACCCTTCAACGAATAGCACAACCTTCGATTTCATGACTACCAATGTACGCTTTCTCCATCCCCCGACATCACCCTTCAACCGGTTCGAAAGAATATGGCTTGGGGACGTTGAATCCTCAGGGTGTTTCAAGAATTCGTCCTTGATAAGAGAGTAAATGCTTACACAAAATCGGATACAGTTTGGCCTCGTCAACCGCACTTATCCAGCCGACAGCAGTACCTCTAAGAACCTGACCCAATGGCAGCGTTTTGAACACCAGGTCTACCAACTGAACCGCCAAGCACCACGTGGCACGGAATACAAGCTGCTCTATATGGGCCGTCATGGTGACGGCTATCATAATGATGCACAAGCATACTATGGCACGCCTGCTTGGAATTGTTACTATTCGGAGCTAGACGGCAACGCTACGGTGACTTGGGCAGACGCTCATCTCTCACCACTTGGGGTTACTCAAGCCCTCGCAGTCAACGCGTTCTGGGCATCAGAGATCGAATACCAGAGGATCCCTACACCCCAAAGCTACTATACTAGCCCTCTTACTAGATGCCTCCAAACAGCTAATTACACTTTCAATGGTCTTAACTTGCCGGCTGTTCACCCTTTCATACCCGAGATTAAGGAATACTTTCGAGAGACGATCAGTGGACACACATGCGACAGGCGTAGCAACAAGAGCTATATACATAATAGCTTCCCAACCTACACGATTGAGCCAGGCTTCACCTTCAATGATGAGCTCTGGGAGGCGCTCCACGGCGAGACCAATGACGATCAAGACATTAGGTCCAAGAAGGTGCTTGACCAGGTATTTTTCACGGACAGAAGTACCTTTATTTCCATCACGAGCCATTCAGGGGAGATAGGCTCGATTTTGAGAGGTGAGAGAATCACCATGTTGCACTGGTGGGATAGCTCTAATCCACTCCTATCTATAGTCGTTGGCCATCAAGTATTCGGGCTTAATACTGGCGCTGCTATACCTGTACTAGTCAAGGCACAGATTATTGGTGGAGATGCCCCGACGACCGCATTCGAGCCGTTCACTGCCCTTTGCACATGCACCTCCCCACCACCTATGACTGCAACTACTTCGATTTGTAGCTATCCAACGTCGACATAAGCTGGGTAAGAAGGCACACTGGGATATTTCCCAGAATACTCTGTGCCTTTCAACTCACAAACAAATGCGAATTATCTAGCTTCCCACTTTAAGCAAAATTGATGCTTCAAGAAATTGACATTACGATTATAATTACCATTTCGAGTTGAGCATGTGAAGTCCTTAAAACTTGAGAAAATTAACAGCAACTTTTACAGGGGAAGGAGATCAAGTACTTATATCCAAACCTAGAATTGTTTTCACATGCCGATCACCGAATGACCCACGAGACTACCACTTTGACCTAAGACAAGGCTGCACGTCCTGTCGAGAGCAGAAATAACGCATCTAGCTCTTTTGCCTCCTATGGAAAAAAGAAACATGATATTTCACGCATTGACACGCCAGCACTATGCATGTCCTTTCAGAAAGCCCTGGCGGATATTAGGCCTCAGGTTTACGAAGAATTATTGATTACAAGCCAGAGCTGCATTCATAATGTGCATAAGCTCGTGGGAGCAAAATATTTGATGAGTAGAGACCACGCTCCGGTGGCTGATACCAATGGCACAATTCTACGCACTTGTCGAACAATATACGATAAGTTTTGATCAATCTTATACCAAAAGAATCACTTCCGCTTTGAATAAATCGACCACATGAGACGTCTGCATATGACGGATTGTCCGAAAATTTCAAAGGCACGGTATATGGACTTTAGGAAAAGAAGTATGGCACGTACACTGAGCGAGATCCATCAGGTCTGTTTGCGTAAGCAGCCGCAGCGAAGCTATCTTTCGGGTCAGGAGGAAGGACAGAGGCAGTGGACAACATTCTGGATTCCGGTCACTGACATTGCTTGCTCTTGGTCTTAAAAACTGGAACTCGACCGAAGATGAGACGGATGCGTTGAGAGTGCAGCGTTTTGTTGGGAAGCTGAGCGAATCTGGGGGGCTGGAAGAGCTGGCTGTGATAAGTATATCATACCAACAGAATCTGGCTGACTTAATGCTTGGACTGGTGAAGCACGGGGGTTGATTTCGCGTCTTGGATGATCGAGGTCGGTTTAGCAAGAGTGTCGTGGCTAGGTAGACTGCTCCGGTATCAAATGGAAGAAGAAGATGTTATTGTTTCGTTGGGATGTTGCTTGAACTATACTTATAGATGGATATTCAGTTAATTGCATCATGACCTGGTCCATCTCGTTTTCAAAGGCGAGATACCTCAAAGCGGCCTTGATACAGCAAATCTAGTTCAAGCACCTTCAAATGTCAAAACTTGAAATTAGCAATAGTAGAACTCCGGAAGCAGCATTATTAACGGGCAAGTCCCAAGAAAATTTAGCTCGCAGTGTGGTGTTGTAGTGAGGTGTTAACTTGGATGAATTCTGAGACATCGAGTCTGCTCGGCTGGGTACCCTATAGGGCTGGACCTAAAGCTGTCCTCCGGGCGACGTGAATGGTCCCCAGAGCGCCCCAGCTTTGGCGCGTCTTCAGGGGCTGCTTCGCCAGCTCTACTGTACTAGGTCAAAAGTCTACGTTCATGGGCGTTTTCAGGGCAAAACCCGTACTGTTGAACACTTGTGTAAATTACCATTTTCAACCAAAAAATTTCCTAAAAATTTCCACAAGCTTAGAACTTTAGTAAAGGTAAGATTTTACTAATTCTGTTTTTAATAATAAGTACTAGTTATTAGATAAAAAAGACGTAAAGCTGACTAAATTTAAAAATCGCTAATTTTACCGTAAAATTAAGCGAAAATCAACGAACTTTTTTAATTCTCAACTTTACATCAATCTTAAATCCTATTATAGAAGGTTAATAAAAATTCTGAAGAGTATATATTATTTTTCAAGTAATAAATTAGCTTTAATTTTTTTTAAAAAAAATTCTATGCCTTAGAAAAAAAAGTTGTGGTCCCTACGAAAAGTACAGGTTTTGCCCTAAAAACGGCCATGAACGTAGACTTTTGACGCGTAGTTGTAAGCCTAGCCCTATAGGGAATGCAGATGAGGGGATACAGTTGAGGGGTGAACTCGTCTAGTCAGCAACGTGGCTTTGACTGGCCAATGTATATCCGTGCCCTGTATATCCACGGAGCACCTGCTGACTCCAAAATTCGCTGTGGATACTGGCACTGAAGTGGCCACTTGATAGAAGGATTGACCCCCCAACTGTATGGACCCCCCAACTGTATAGCCCCATAGGGCTGGACCTAAAGCTGCTGAGAATCGTCCCTGGAGACGCCCCGAAAGTGGTTGCCTAAGCAACAGAATCGAGCCCCGGAGTCTATCACTTAAAGGGCTCATTCAGGGTCCACTTAGGCGGCTTTAAGTCCAGCCCTATAGGGCTATACAGTTGGAGGGTCCATACAGTTGGGGGGTCAATCCTTCTATATTGAGGTAGCGCTCGCAAGAAGCTTTGGATTAATATGGCTCACAATCGATCAAGCTCCCATATCGCGCCCTTCGCTGGATGTACCCCCCTCGAACTTCATGCGGCTCAAATACCTGTGGTCACCTAATTACAGCTTTCTTGGCTGTGTGCCACATACGGAACTACCATATCAATAGTCGGCAAATAGGGAACGCCTTTACCAGCCAAACGAAGAACCGTAACCGTATTGGGTAAAGGGAGGACCATCCAACATGGCCTAGATCGATCATCGAACTCAATCTGCTGCCTTCAAGAACATCATCCACGATCCCCCCCAAATGGCTCCCCCGTGTCTCTACAACTATTGCGCGCCGCTGGTCGGACTGCCTGACTCGGTCTACATGCCTCCACCGGAGATATCAGCAAAATGACTGCGGTGGCTCTCGAGCCGAATGCCTTGCTGGCGCAATTGACAGCACCGGGTGGAGTTGATAGCCTTGCAGCATTGACCACACCCAACGCGTTGCAATACGGTTCGCCTGTACCCCAGCAAATGTAAATCCCCTTTGAGCTTTGAATCGAGGGCCATGGTAACTCATCGCCTAGCTTTACTACGGATGCAAGCACGCGAGCATGGCAGGCACATGTTGAAAAGCTTGATCCCAGGGATCGGGCTTTCTTCCTTAAGTATGCAACTGGTAGCATTGCATCCGTCTCGAGCACAGTCGAGAGAATCTGCAACAAGCACCAGAAACAGAGCCGGATCGGCAAGATCAATGCTCTGCTTAGACCGTTTTGCAAGACTTTGGGCATGTTTATGAATGTTGCATCAGCAGCATCTCAAGCAGACCCATATCCTTCATCACTGGTCATAGGTGGAATCCTCGGTCTCTTGCAGATAAGTGACAACTACGACAATTTCCAGTTCCTAATCTCAAAATGGCTATCAAAACTGAGTGCGAAGGCGTCTGTGCTCATGGAATTCGACCTTTGCATCTATCAATACGACGAGGAGATCCAAGACGCACTCGTACTTATATATGGCGACATCCTTGATTTTTGTCAAAAAGCCCTGAAGCTCTATGTGGATGAGGAAGGGGACCGCCGCAGCGGATTCAGATTGCTTGGAAAATCCCTCACTGAGCGCTTCTCAGACTCTTTTGGCCAGATAACGGACAGTTTCGACACGCATCTTGAGCAATATCGGACGCGGGCCAAGCTTTGTGACTCTAAACGACTCCTACAGATATTTTGGGTGGTTGCAAAGTCGGCGTTGGAACAGCGTCAAAATCACGTAGAAATCATGGATTCATTAAAGGATGGGAGAAACGAAACACAAATGCAATTATTGCAATCTCATCAGCAACAGCTTTCAATAGCTCAAGAACAACGCGAGGCAAATCGGGCTCACCGGCAAGCTCAGGAGGAATTGCTGGATAGAGTACTGGCTGGAATGACTGAAGCGCAGGCACAAGTAGATCAGCGCGCAGCTGAGCGCGAACGTTTACGCGAAGAACAAGAACGCGTACGAAGAGGTTCGTGTCACTGATTGAATACCGGTGGGTATCTTTGATTTATGGCTAAGGCGTGAACAGAGGAAAAGAAAAAATTGGTAATGGACTGGCTCCCGTCAGTCCAATTCCAAGATGTCCATGACAAACTATCAGCTTCAATAGTTGAAGGCACCGGCATCTGGTTTCAGAAGCATGACCTGTACCAACAATGGAAGGCGTCCGCTAGTTCTACCGTCTTCTGGGTGAAAGGGAAGCCTGGATGTGGCAAATCTGTTCTTGCTGCGTTGACTCTGGATGAGCTTAAAGGGCTTCAGACAGATGATATCGCTGTCTCCCACTTCTACTGCGATTCGTCCAATCCAGAGCGGTCTAGATATCGGTATCTCTTGACTACCATATTGAAGCAAATCAGTGTCCAAAGTCCACGGCTCGACCATAACCTAGAGAAGATGTACAACATGGAAAGCTTGGTTCAGGACCGAGGACCGGGAGCCAATGAAGTCGAGAAAATACTACCCGCTGTGTTCTCAGGATTCAGGCAAGCATTCATGGTCATTGATGGCCTGGATGAGCTTTCAGAGCCCGAGCGATTCCTTAGATACCTTCCCTCGCTCTTGCACGAAACAACATCCACATTGAGGATCATAGTCTTCAGCCGGGAGTATTTGCCGATGCAGAACGCATTCAAGGAGTGTCGGCAGCTTAGCGTCGACAGTGGAGCCAATACGGAGGACATCAAAATGTTCATCTCTAGCAAACTCTCAGCTGATGACCCTGATTGGGATCCTGCTCTGCTGGAAGTTGTAAAGGCTGTTTTACTCGATAAAGCAGAGAGCATGTTTCTTTACGTTAGTCTGATGGTAGGCAGACTGCGGGGTTCCTTGCCCCAAAGCGAGCTTGTAGAGCGGCTCAAATCCCTACCAAAAGGCCTGACGAAGGCTTACGAAGCGAATCTAAAACGGATCCTGGATCAAGATGACGAATTGGACAAAAGACTGACACTAAAAATCCTACTATGGATTGCGAACGCCAACAGGCCTCTGTCACGGAAAGAGTTATTGGAGGGCTTGTCTATCCGTCATGGCTCAAAAGCCATCGATGGGCGTGACCGATATGGGACAGACCGAGAGTTTACTACATTTTGTGCTGAACTTGTCTTGCTTGATAAAGACGACTTCTATCATCTCGTTCACGTGTCTCTTCGGGACTACTTACACGGATTACGCGATGATAATACACCAGAGCTGGAAGATTATCGACTGATGCAGCTGCATGCCGAAAGAACACTGGCAGAAGCCTGTCTTACGTATCTCCTCTTTGATCGATTTGCTGGAGGCGCCGTTGCCACAGCCGAACAACTTACAACATTCACGCGAGATAACCCTTTCCTGCAATACGCTGCTGGGAACTGGGGCGATCACGTGGCTCTAGCCCTAGGAGACGCGCCCATTGAATTGGCTTGGGAATTTATCGACTCCGGGAATGCAAGAGATCTGACTATGCAGGTGATCATGGTTGAGGAGAATAAATATCCTTTTCCGGGATCTTCGTCCTTGCATATGCTTGCTTTCTTCGGACTGTCAAAGATGGCGAGCTCACGCCCTCAGATGAAGGAGCTGAAGAATCAAGTTGACGGCTTTGGCCTATTACCGTTTGACTATGCCATGCTGGGGAGAAAAAGAGACATGTGTCTATGGCTTCTGGAGAGTGGTGGAGGCGGTGCTGAAGGGACTACTAGCCCTAGCGTGGCCCGCTATTCGCCTCTTCATGTGGCTGTTGCATTCGGTTGGGATGATGTGCTCGATCGCTTAATCTCGAACAAATATTACCTTGATCATATATCATCGAACAAACAGCGGACGCCGCTTGCAGAGGCCGCCGCCCAAGGCAATGTTTGGGCCGTCAATAGGCTGTTGGAAGCGAAGGCCAACGTCAATCTCAAAGACGCTGATGGGAAGAACCCACTCATGATTGCACTCAATGAAGGTCACCAGGAAATGGTCGTGCCACTCCTTCAGAACGGCACAGACATTGATGCTCAAGATAATGATGGAGTAAGCGCGATACACTTGGCCGCTGATACAGGAAACCTAGCTGCTGTCAGAATTCTCCTTCAGCGAAAGCCGCTTTTGCAAAAGACTGGAGAATCGTACTGGAATCAGACTCCTACCCATCTGGCCGCAGAGCACGACTATGATGAGATCGTCAAAGAGTTACACCAATATGGAGCCGATCTAGAGGTTCAGTGTAAGGGCGGCTTCCGGCCAATCCACGTCGCAGCCTTCCATGACTCGCGAAAAGTGGCCCAGCTATTGGCCAAACTACACGTTGAACTCAATCCACTTTGTGAAGATGACAGGACTGTTCTCCATATCGCAGTGGAAAATAGTGGCACTGAGTTTCTTCAGCTCATACTTGCTACTAACCCTGATGTTAACGCAAGAGAGAACGAAGCTCTCAATACTCCACTGCACTCAGCGGCTTCTGCAGGGAACACAGGTGCTTGTAAGCTTCTCCTTGACAAAGAATTGACAATAGATCTACCCAACAAAACGAATCACACGGCGCTGCATTTGGCGGTACTGGAAGGCCACCTAGAAACAGCTAATCTTCTTTTGGATTACATGTTTAGTCCGACAAAGACGGCCGTTTTCGAGTCACCTGTGCTACATTATGCAGCTAATGAGGGTAACAAGGACTTCATAGCATCGCTCATTGGAGCTGGTGCCGATCCAGAAGCGCAAAATATTCATAAACACCGAGCCCTTCATTTCGCCGCTAGAAAAGGACATGTAGAATTTGTCAAACAACTTTTCACGATAGTTTCTGACCTGGAAGTCAACCCTCAAGATAGCGACGGCAAGACACCCTTGCACTTAGCAGCTATTGCTGGTCATCTAGAGACCATTCGAGCACTTCAGGCCCAAGGTGCTCAACAGAACATAGAAGATTCCAGCAAAAACCTGCCCATTCATTATGCCGCTTGGGATGGCCATTTTGAAGTCGTTGAAAACTTCGTATCTGATGCCAATATTAATGCTCAAGGCTACCTTGGTCGGACGCCGCTGGCCATTAGTGCATTGCGCGGGCATGAGAATATCACTCGTTTACTTTTGGCGAGGAAGGCAGGAGTGGACCTAGCTGATGACGAGGGAATGACGCCTCTGATGTACGCTGTGCAGATGAACAAGGCGACGATCGCCAAACTACTCATGGAGAATGATGCAAATGTGCATGCAAAGGACAATGAACATAGAACCACACTCCACCGAGCAGCTCGGAACGGGGATTATGACCTGGTGAAGCTCCTCTTGGATCGGAATTGTGACGCTCGTGCACTTACCAAATTCGGCGACACGCCATTTCTTGAGGCTGTCTATTCCAACAATCTGAAGGTCGTCGACCTATTTGCCGAACGCGAAGTAGACGGCAGCTCCGACCAGAACAATCTCGGCATAACGTGCGTCCACGCTGCGGCGGAGGAGGGAAATCTGCAGATGCTTGTCAGATTACTCAATGCGGGTGCGAAACCAGATTTGATTGACAGGGTAGGAAGAAGTCCTTTACTTGTGGCGGCAATGGAAGGTCGACACGCCGTTGTACAGCCATTGCTAAGCTTGGGACTGCCTGTCGATGACCCTGTAGGTTCTCTTTGGACGCCTTTAGGTACCGCATGTGAGGAAGGCTACTTGCGATTTGTAGAAATCCTCCTCGAGAACGAGGCAAATATCAATCTGGCCGCCAAGCACACCAACATGACACCTATCCACCATGCAGCTGCCATGCGCAAACCACAGATTATTCGCAAACTCGTGGAGTTTGGCGCAGACATATTTTCGCGAGATCGATATGGCAATTCTGCGCTTGACTATGCGCGAACGCATCCGGCCTCTTTCGAGGCGATGGGAATTCCTGACGAGCAGTATGATGCCCTAGATGTACAGGCTCGTAAAGCAATCCTTTCAACCACAATCCGAGAGGAACTGCAGTGCCTGGTTTCAATACCCACACCGTTGACGGTGGAAACTGAAAACGTCAGACTTTTGGGACTTGCAGTCCTCGCTACCAGCTACCTTTACCTGAAAGCCAGGGAGCATGATCAAATTGTCAAGTTTCTATACATGGAACTCTCTTTTAGTGCCGACTCAGCTGATCTTCGACTCAATCTCGATTGTAGTATGTGCGGTATCTCTATCAATCGTATCGATGTTTACGTCTGCCGTGAGTGTCATGATTTACGCTTGTGTACTGGATGCTACGAGAATTACACTAAGGGCTGGAAAACCCCAAACAGGGCTCCCGAAGCTGTTAGAGAATTAGAGCAGCTTGAGGCAGATATCCGGCCGTTCAGAGAAGCTGCGCTACCAATCATTGAGCAGATTCGCCTCCAATATGTGTTCTTCATTTACAGCTTCTTTAACAAGGTTCAGGCCTGGGCAGATACCAAAAGAAACGAATATGAAGCGTGGGAGACAAAACACAATAGTGATGACCACTATAAAGCCAGAAAGCGTCCAGGTCAACAGCTTCTCAAATTGCTTGAGGAAGGCATACTATCCATGAAAAGCCTTGAAGAGAAAGGCCTTGAGTTCGATGAAGAGAGGGAAGACTGTGCAGCTTTAGTAAAGAAGTTCTCAGACTACCACCGGACTACCAACATCATACAAGATTACAACGGTTTTGACTGCGTCGAACACGACTATCTTCACGTATCAAAGAAGGAGTATGACATTGTGCGCTTGGAGAGTCAGGTATTCCAGCCTGATCGCCGGCTTTCCGGTGAATGGCTTCGTGGGCTCCTCGATAATTATGTCCCTGTAGACACGGCGAGCGGGACGCAAGAGGAACGCAATAGAGCGGCCGAGAATGACCCTCGAGTAAGCCGAACATTACCGGAACGGGAAGAAGCCAGTAAAGGACCCGATGAAGGTACCGAGGTTGCGAAGACTACCGTGACAAAGTTGGACAACCCATCGGGCATGGCAATGCGTGAGAGGAAAGTGCCGATTTCAGTAGGTCAAAACGAGAAATCTGTAACAACCGAGGCGAAATTTCCTCCCACCAAAGATCCTTCAGCTACCAACAAAGCAAGCGGAACTTCTGCAAAGAACCGTCCAAAGATGCCGCAGGGTCTGTGGTCGTCATTCACAGAGGATTTCTCTCAGCAACCCGCGGCTCCTAACGAGGATGGAACGCCAGGGGTCGAGGAGAAGCCCATGCTAGGAGAATCTCGCTCTCCCACTGATGCAGCTGCTGCATTTCCCAATTTGAAAGGTGCTACCGACGAGGCCTCCGCTGGTCGGATTTCTAACGTCAAGAGATTTACCGCAGAAGAGCTCACCAGACAGCCTAATCTAGCCCGAAGAGTCACGTCGCCGTTGGTTGACGGTGGCGATCCCTTCGAAGAGCTCACCCCAGTACGGAGCGCGACAGTGCCATTTTTCAAACTTCAGGAATCCCAAAACACGGCCAACATTGATAGCCTCAGAGAAGCGAAGGACCGAGATACGCAAGCTCCCATAGGCAGGGACGTTACAGTTGTGTCAAATGAGACTCGCCCAACCCAGGAGCCGGAGGCTTCAGAAGACAAGGCCCAAGAAACAGCAGAAGGAGTTCCTCCACGAGCATCAGCCGAAGAACCCAAAATCATCGTCGGCATCTCCAACACCGACAACTTTGGCCGCCTCGTTATGCACGCATTGACCGTAGCTGAAGCCGTATTCCCTGGTTTTGGAGAGGCGTTCATAGCCCGCCGGTTAGAGCTAGGAGACCTGGAGGAGTATTCTGTGCAATTGGAAGTAGAGGGGGCCGGTGAGGAGCAAAGGCCAGAGTAGACGAACAAGCTTGGATAAAACGTAAATTGATAGATGATCTATTACGTTGGGAATTGTTAGTAGCATATCTTTATCAGCCTTTGTGTACCTCTGTACTTATGAGTCTATAGCCTGTATGACGCTAATGATAATGATCAATGCCCGTCTCGAACGCTCATATATGTGTTCCTCAACGGTCAGTCCATTCGAAGTTCGAGATCTTTGCATCAAACCGCCCAGCTGTAGCAATATTAGACCCTCAGCATAAACTCGCTAAACGAAATTTCTCGCCGCCTCGTGGTCTTCAACATGTGGTGCCCTGGAATATATTAGTGAGGTTGCTATGATGAGGCAGCAGACAGGATAACGCACTCCCTCCGAAAACCATCAATTAGGGTATCTAGGGAAGATGGATTCCGTATTCTCGAAACAGCGGTTGTGTTTTCTAATCTCATCGACGAAATTCTTTAGGTCTTTCTTTGTGGCCATTTCCTCCTTGATAACAGTCACCTGACCCCCTAGGCTTTTGATATCCTCTATCAATCTCTGTTTCCTATGTGAAGCCTTACTTCCGTAGTATATTTGGACGAAAGTGAAAAATCCTGTTGCGAGGGCGCTGGCCACCGCAAAGTCTACGACTGAGTGAACATCAGCGAAGTAATTCAAGACTAGGGCTTGTACAAACGCTTTACAACAACAAGAGGCGAACTCATGTTGTGAGCCCCTGGAAATGTGACCTCGGATCTCAGGTCTTGAGTGGTGTACGGGATAGGAAGTGTGAGCTCGGATCTTAGGTCTTCAGTGGTGTATGTTGTTACAGCTAGTGGAAGTCCGTTCAGACATTCTGAGTAAGGAGAAAAGTGAAATGTGCGGAAGGTGCTATACTGTGTGCGGAACCAATTCCTGCTGCACAACGGCGACCCCTACTTCTATCTCATCGTGTATAGGTACTAAGGAATGCCTCACCACTGGACGAAAAAGGGTCAATTCGCTTATGTCTATTCACATCGAGCCGCCTTCTCAATCAAGTCGCCCATGTAGCATCGATCCCAGCGCCATGGCCAAATGAGAGCCTCACTCTATGACGAATTTATAAGGCTCTAACGTGTTGAGGCCGATGGTCAAGGGTTTGCTCTCGATGTGCCCGAGGAGTCCGTGGACGGTAAAGGCAGAGCGCGTGGCGGAACGAGGCATCAGTGGGGTCGAAAAATAATCATATATGGACTCTTCATAGGCTCCAACATCGGCTGAACCATGTTTCATATCTTGTATTTCCTAGGATAGACTCATCTGGAGCAAAACAGGCTACTTAGTATTCACAAAAACTTCACCGATGCTCTGGAAATGGACCGCGCAGGTGCCAGATACATCTGCTAGATTCCCGGGAGATTGAATTTACTAAATAACAGTCGAAAGGAGATTATGACTTGATCTTAGTCTTGTAGGCACTGACCGAGGAAGCAGATGTAACAGCGTGATCCGAAAGAGTCATGTTTTTCAGCTTGCGAAATAGGCTAAGGACAGTACACCGTGTAAGCAGATATCAGAGATACACATAGCGCACAAAGGCATATGCGACTGAGTAAATACGTGTACGATATAGTTACTGAATGAGCAGGGCTTACCGAGAATTGAGGCTCAAGAGTGATGACACAACGAAGCAAAGAGACGCGCCGCGTTTTGTGGCGTAGGCTGGGCTCGCCGCAGCCTTGAGTCTTCATCGTACCCCTCGTATATAAGGTGTATTTCCCTCTTCAGCTTTACAACTCAGTCCGCAAGAACAATTGAGGGACTGAAGCCTATAATCAAAATAATAAACCAAAATAATTCCCTATGGCGTACAACACTGGTGTCAATCCAGATGCGCTTCCTGCGTGAGTGCACAAGCCCCAAATATCAGATATGCAATCATAGCTTACATTCTCCGCCAGACACGCCGAACCAGATCAAGTATCCCCTCCCCTCCCAATTTCTCTATAATCTTCTCTCACACATTCCAAGGCAGCAGCCCAACTCTACTCCGCCCAATATCAACGCAAACAATCCAACCCTCAGCCGCAACCCCCACCACCCATCCAACGACCCTACTCCCACTCCACCCCCCAGTCCTACGACCCCTCCCACCGCCCCTCCTACCAATCAAAACCCCCCCCTCCCCTCCCCACCCAACAACAACAACAACCACCACCACCCCCCCAACAATTCCACCCCTCCCAACCCCCCCGCGTCTCCCCCTCCTCCTCCTACACCCACACCACCCACCCAACCCCCCACCCCACCACCTACGCCGCCTCCCCCCCCCCTCAAAACTACGGCTTCGGTCCTCCCCCACAAACCCACCACGGACGCCCTCCCCCCACCTCTCGCCCCCCCGGAACCCCCGCTCCAGGCAATAACAATAATGGCGGCGGAGGTGGTAGGAAGAACAGCGCCGACGCCTCACTTTTCCCGCTCTTCAAAGCCGTGGATAAGAGCAATACGGGCCAGTTGACGGAAAGGGAATTGGGAAAAGCGCTTGTGAATGGGGATTTTACGAGTTTTGATACGCATACGGTGAAGATGATGATTAGGATGTTTGATGTGGATAAGAGTGGGAGTATTAATTTTGAGGAGTTTTGGTATATCTATACTTTCTTGGTCTTTTTCCCCCAGCCGGCTCTTCTGAGCAAAAACCTTCTGGCGGGCGTATGTGGAGAATCATATTCAATTCAATCAATTCAATTCAATTCGATAACATACTAACACTCACCCTCCCAGCGCTCTATGGGCCTTCCTCGCCTCCTGGCGCTCCCTCTTCGACCGCTTCGACGAAGACGGCAGCGGCAGCATCTCCTTCCTCGAATACACCAACGCGCTCATCGCATTCGGCTATCGGCTTTCCCCCTCCTTTGTCGAACTGATGTATACGACGTATGACAAGAGCGGGCAGGGGAAGATGAGTTTCGATTTGTTTGTGCAGAGCTGTATTATTTTGAAAAGGATGACGGATGTGTTTAAGAAATATGATGAGGATCGCGATGGGTATATTACGTTGAGTTTTGAGGAGTTTTTGACTGGTGAGTGGGTTTTGCATTGAGTATCCGGGTGGTTGGTGGGAAGGAGAGAGAGAGGGCTGACTGTGGTGTGTAGAGATCTTACGACAGCGTTGACGGTTGCTGAGCATTTGGGTGGGGGAATTGGGAGTTGGAATATTTTTGCGTATGTTAATACTTAACTCGATTAAACCAGCAAGGCGTTGGATTAGGTCATGATTAGAAAAGTAGAAGTGCAGGAGGCCAGTGGTGGACGATACCCACATGTTTCTCTGGAATTCATGATGGACATGAAAAAAATAACGTTAAGCTCAATACTTCGACGATACACCATCAAGCCATCACTCTAAAAACCATCCTGAGTAGAAACGGTGTGTTTTTGTATTGAAACCTGTAACTATGTGCTCTTATTGCTCTGATTATTACATTCACGTTCTATAACCCCCCCCCATTCCCCCTCCCACCAGCATCAACAAGAAAAAGTGTGATGACTGAATACATAAAGGAAAAAGATCCACGCATGTGATGTCCGATGTCCAGCGCCAGGCTCAAATCGCTTGCTTGCTTGCTATCGTGTCGTATTAAATTAATAGCGCTCCACGCTTAAGGAAGGTGTCTCTGATAAGAAAGCCATATGGTAATCAATCTGAAGCCAAAAATCGTCGCTGGGTATCTCTCACGCTAGCTAGAAAGAAGGATTAGAACAAAAGAAATTGAGACCCCATCTACGCAGGGAATGAGTGAGTCCTCCTGGAGCTCCTGGACATGACTTTGCGCTCATGAGCGAAGGTCGGGAAACGTTGGGTTTTGCTGTGCATTCAGGGCCGGTGGTTCGGCTCGGATTGCATGTTACCTGTCAGTTCAGCCACGCGGGCTTTGATTCTGGCAACGCGAGACTCAATGGCTATGGTGAGTTAGCAAATGTTTATTTTGAAATGTCGTGATGGAAACATATACTTACTCTCTTCTCCGCTCTCCTCTCCATCCTCCGTTTTATCCTGGCTTTCCCGTGGTGCTTTCTGGTCATCACTCATTCTGCCTGCCCGCTCTGCCGCGTTCTTCCTGATTTGCGCCCAGCGATCGGCCGGAGGCGAAGGAGTTCTTGGGCGTTCCTCCGATGATACTGACGGCTCATACTCACCATGACCGATTGGTGGCTCATACCGGGGGCCACGATCAGGTGTGGTTAGGCGAGAAGGAACATCGGTAGTTTGTTCGGCTACAAAGGACGGTCGTCGTGGAGAGTCTTCAGGCACAAATGCAGGTTGATCTATTGGTCCTTGGTCGAATTGCTTGAACTCGTTGGTCGCACGACGTTGTTCGCTACTGTCCACACGACTGAGACTAGCTTGGGATGCGTATTGATCCTGAAACGGCGCATGAGGTGCCGGAAGCGGCTCATCGGCGTCTGCGATAGGTGGGGAGGTAGGAGTCGAAGCCGGAGGCGTCTTTTTCTTTCCAATGCCTGATAAGCGGCGGGTTAATGAAGGGGAGGCATTGTAGTTGGTGTAGTTGGGCTTCATATCCGGACCCGTGTATGCCGCACGAGCAGCAGCAACAGCAGCACTATCTGGTGGCGATGAGGTAGTGGATAACCCTGGGGCCTTCTTTTTGCCGAAGAACCCCTTCAATCCTCCTTGTCCTTGTTGCTTCTTCAATTTCTTTCCACCTTTCTTGCTCTCTGGAGACTCTACACCATTGGGTTGCGACTCTGTAATCGTTCGCGTCAGCTCTAACTCTTCCCCTTCAACCTCAGGCAAAGGTTTCTCAGGTGTTTCCATAGGAGTTGTTGCAGGTAAAGGCACCGCTGCTGCATTGGCAGCAACACCATTTGCGGGTCTAGTCGTAGGATCCACAGGTAATGGAGCTGGTGGAGGGCGTCCCATCCGCATTTGAGGCACAACAGGTAAGGGTGCTGGGGACGCAGGGACGGATGGTGTAGGAACCGAAGGAGCTTTCAAAGTCGCTTCCCCTGGGGTTTCAGCGGGCAAAGCCGGAAGAGTTCTGTTTGTGTCTACGCCTGAATCCTCTCTAGCTATGGGTTGCTTGGGAAATCCGTAGTCATTGTTTTGAGTCTCGACCTTTCGTGCTTGGGGCGTGACAGAACCTTCCTTGTCAGCATCATTGGCTTTCGGAGTGGCCAAATCCGTCGTAGAGCCTTTACCAGCAAAATTGTCGCCGAGGTACTTGGCCCGGATTGCTTTTTTATCGTAGTCGCTAGCCCATTTCATAGCAGGGCTTGCTTCGCTCATGATGACAGGCTGTAGCGTGAAGACGCTGTTTGTCTTGGTAGATACTGCATCACCTTGTCGGCCCCTTCGAGGGCTCGACTTATTCGGGTCGTGACCGTTTTCCTGATGCCTTTGTCTCTGCTGTAGTGCTGCCGCAGCTGCTTGTATCTTTGCGTGCTGGTCAGGCCCAATGTTCGTCCGGCTCTGTTGCATTCTCGTGTTCTCGCGACCATAAGGCTGGATGCTCGGTGGGGGCGTCTTCCTCCCTGTCGACCTTGTCCTGGACATTTTGCTCTTCTTACCAAATGTAAAGCGACTTTTCTTCTCGGCAATGTATGCACCAGCCTCTGGCTCGGGAGCGGCGCCCTTGACCATCTCTTCGATAACTAGCCAAGAGCCTCCACGAATGGTTGTTTCAATTAAAGCGCATCGGCCGAAGACTGCCTTCCTTGCCAGAGTTTCTTCGCCTGCAAGACTCGTGATCCAGACCCACCAGAAAGCATCATCTAATTCGATTGCATTAATGCTGGCGAGCTCACCAGGCTCCAGATTTGAGTCATCAATATTGCGCTTGTGGGATTGCGAACTTTGCCCACGTCTATCTATATCAATGGGTGGCAGGATCTTGTCTGGAGGGAGGAATAACGGAGTTGGTGCTGGACTGTTACTCTCCTCAACAAAGCCAGACGAGAGGAAGTCGGCCCATGAAGGTGTGGTGGGTCTGCCAAGGTCGTTGGTTTTGGTATGGGGTGCTGATCTCAGCCCTTGTGGTGTGTTGCGCTTTTTCCCCAAAGCAGAGTCACCTTCCTCGTCAAGATCCCCCAATGAGCCAAAGCCTAAATCCTCGAATCGTGACCAAGATGAGTCACCCAGACTGGTAGAAGCTTTGGTAGTGGATGCTGCTGATTGATTTGCGGAAGCTATGCTCTTCAGGACGCGTCGACATTCGTCAGTCAATGCTAAGACCGGATCTTCGTAATTGGAGAATTGCTGCAAGACTTGGTCATCATCACGGTATTCGAAATTTTTGGCGCGGCGTAGCAAAGAAAAGGGAGTTGGTGAGACAGAATTAACAACCATCACCACCTTCGATATGGACTCGTACGGTGGATAGACTGGTGGATATTGCGTTTCCTGCACCAGGTTTTGCAACGATATAGGCAAAGCAGAAATTCCGTTTAGTCCTCGAATAGAATCAGGCGAGAGCGAGCGCAGGTAAGCGAAGAACAGGTGGCTCGTTGCGTCAGCGGCACTGGTCACCCTTTAGCTTTGGTATCTGTACATCTGGGGTCACAAATTTACCTTGACCACGACTTGTAACCTCCGTCAAATCCATTTCCCATATCGACTTGTTCAAAAGCCCACCATCCAGCTAACCTTGACAATTTTCGACCACCCATCCCATTCGTCTTGCCATGAGCTGCTATTGCAGCCATTAAGTCGAAGAAATCGAAGATGATCATTTCTTTTGCCTTAGATTCGACGCTGAGTGGTATAAAGGTAGCAAAGGCATCGCGAGCCATATCTGAGTCTGCACACGATGTTAGGACGAAACCGCCCACATGCCCACCCAGAATTCTGCTGGCGTACCTTGCTCCCCAACTTTGAAAAGCTCATAAGCCTCCCATGTTACAACACCTCCTGCTAGTCTGCTCCAACACCATTTCATAACGCTGCTGATGACCTGTAATTTCTCAGCGGCGTGTTGTTATGTTTGCCGGCTCGGGGGACTACTCACCATCGGTTCGGTTAAGATCAATTCTTGTTCCAGTCGTGCTCCCTTAAGATCTGCACCCTTCTCCATGCTGAAGAAGTTCCTGATGAAAGTCCGGGCAGCACTAGGATCTGAGGCCGGTCTGAATGGCAGCAGGAGAAAGGGCATATCGAGAGCTAGGTGCGTGATTAGCCAAAGTGCTTACATGGCAGGGTATTTCGAACACAGGGCCGGGCAACCAACCTCTCGACTTCATTTCGTGCGTGCAACACCTGAGCAATTCCTGGATCTCTTCCGGTTCCACCTCCTTGCGTGTCCAAGCATCATCCCAGTGGGGTTTTGGTGGAGGGGCAGGTACCGCGCCATTTGTGTGTACAGTTTTCTTCTTCGACTTCGGCTTCAGGTCACTCCCTGCCCCATCTCTGTCCTTGCTCTTGAAAGCCTTGGAAAAGAAACCCATTGTAAGAGTTGGCGTCTAGTTAATGATGGTGATGTAGGTCGTGGACATAGTGCGACTTGTTACACAGGGTCGCGAATGTTTGGTTACTCAGAGGGAGAGAGGGAGGAAGGGTCAGGGATCAGTGTCCAGAGGCTCTTAGGAGATAATTTTTCAGGGCTGATAATTTTCGAGGCTCGTAATGGCTACACGTTCGCCAAAGTAGTCGGTTTTGGGACTAATAGGGGCCACCAGCGTGATGAAGCGATAACCAGGAAAATCGATGCAGATCAGGCCGAGATCTAAAATTGGGATGGCAAGGACGGACACGATGGACAGTTGCAATTCCTTACTGAAGATCAGCGAGCGCAGGGTGTTGTAGAAGGCCGTGCCTGGAGAAGGGATTGACAACAAGCGAGGCGTGCTTTGCTCCTGTACAGCTCATCGAGCAGCATCTAGGTAGAGACTAAGAACCCCCAAAAAGGAGAACGCGTCTAATCTCGCAGTTGTACCCAGACCCAATCGATATGAAGGCGCTACACAGACTAACCTAAACTTAATCCTTTTGGGCCCATTGGCTTGCCTTACTATCACTTCACTTCATCTGTTTCGGAATTAAGATGGGTGATTGGCAGTAGAGGAGTGGAGTTAAACAATATATTCGATGTTGTTGTTTTGGGATTTTAAGTGGTATATGAAAGCCATGGCGGACAAGTCCTGTACCTTAAGGTGTGCCACAAACAAGGTCCACATGCGCGCTCCCGCTAGAGAGCCCCCCCAAGACCGAGCCAACCGATCTTGTCCAATTACCCGCAACATCTGCATCCGTCCAGCATCATCATCCAGTATGCATACTCCACTCAAGCTTGTTTTACAATCCCCGAAGCAATCTGCATCCTTCTACGGGCACACCGCGCGTACAGTATGGTCATATCAGACCTGCAGGAAGCCCGCCTTGAGGGTCATCGAGATGGACCCACGCACCCACGCTGACGAAGAAAACCGCGATATTTCCTCGAGTACTGCACTTCCCCACTTCACGTACCCGGTACTGGGGAAGTTAGATCGACACCAGATCACGATATCTGGCGCTTCAGTCGCCATGTGTAAGCTTAAACTTTCCTGTCATGGACTCCATGGAGATCTACTTCTACTTTTCTCCCTCCAAAAGACTAACGTTGGCTTCTGAGAATCGAGCAACGCTCCCCCAAATCTCCTGATAGGTAGGTGGTGATGTCATGGGACAAAGCGTTTTCAATATTCCTGCACGTTTTTCCCACGTTCATGGATTAAGAAGTAGAGCACTATCTGCGAGTAATCAAACAGTGGGAGACCTCAATTCTACACTTGAGCGGAGTGCCGTCCAGAGAATTACAATTGGCCTGACCAAGAAGCTGTGCTGGGAGATGAGAACTGGATTGGTACCCGACCAGTTGGTACCCACACGGATACCTTCGGCCTTATCTGTACTAGCAATGAAGACACTCGATGATGTGGAACACGTTGACCGGAGGTTGCGCCAGTCAGGACTCAGTTGGGTTGAGAACATGTCGGTATCTATGGCGTTATCACCTTCGAGCTTGGACGTAGGTTCTATTGCAAATTAGTGGAAAGACGGTGGCAATGGCTGCGGAAATATCACAATCTTCAAGGACGGCATTAGCGGAAACGCACAAAGAACATGACAGCGACATCCAAGATAGAGACACTATTTGGAAAGAATCGATAAGAAGTGCGAAGGACGTATGCACATCAGAGGCATTACTAGCTAATCATCAGTTAGTAGCAGAGACTTGCAGTCTCAGGACAGCCTTCCTGATTGAAGACTAACGCAGGTATACCACTTTATCATGGTACTATATAGACAAATGACCGCTCCAGAATCTAAATGACCCCGACTGTAAACCTGGGTCGCTCTCATTCTATAAATAGCATCTTTATTGTGTCCTTCTCAATGAAGGGCTGAACTTGGAAGCTTGGTTGCTAAATAGTTCAATGATACCGCGATGTATTGCCATAACGCGTTCAGCAGTGCTCTGCCACAGTGCAGCATACAATGTATAGTTAGCATTCGGCCGTACTATTTGAATTATTTATGAAGATCGCCGAATGGAATAAGGTAAGTCGAGATCTGAACGCTGTGGCCAGAAATAGATATCCCCGCTGCCACCGTTCTACGGGAGACATGGGGGGCATCATGTGTCTTAGAGCCATGAGAGCCGCGTGAGGTAACCCCACGTAAGATCTGAAACGGGTCACAGTTGCTTCATCCATATTCAGTGAAGTGGCCTTAGTGCACATGGAATACCACCACGCAGCCTCACCACCCGGTCCACCTCAAAATATGACATGCAATTGTCCATGGGTTCTAGACCATGCATCTCTTCGCTAAAGCTTACGTTATTGGGGACCCCAGCACCGACAGAATTTTCTCCTGGTACCTTAATGAAGTATACGTGAGACTTACTTAACATAGGCGTCCTGATGCTGTCAGTCAACTTCTTCAGTCAGCACTGCTGACCGTGATGCAAGCTTTGACATCTTGCAGTCGCTTAGACCTAGATGGACCTGCTCTCACCCATTGCGTTCAGGAGCACCGACTCTACCAATCCTGGAGGCGACGAAGTGACATTCTGGACAGGGAAGATGCGAACGTGCTCGCTGAGCCCGTGACAACAGTCTCCAGACTCTGCCCAGTGAAGGGCTGGAAATGGCGGGCCTCGGGATACGAACGCCCATGGGGGGCGTGAATCCTGCTACGCCCAAAAGGTGAATTAGCCGTCTTTTCCAACACTGCCTGAGCTGTGATACGTCAAAAAGACGGGTAATAACCCAAACAATGTCTATTTTTACATATCCTGACTATTACGGGAATAGCGTCAAACAGCCTTTCGCCGCGAATTTTCCAACTCCACAATCGAAGCCTCCCTTTATTAATAGCAACCTCTGCACCAACCCACGTCAGAATAGTCTAAACTTTTTGATATATGGTACATGTTGATCCCATTGTAGAAGCGGCATCATTACCAGCAATAGCGACGTCGGAGGACCGGTGCGTTGGATTCGTCGCGAATTGTAGCCTCACTTCCTACTGACGGCCTGCAATTTCCCAGTTTCTCTACCGTTCCCTCCCCTCGGAGTACAACCCCGCGACTTCATCAACAACTCAAGCTTCCCCACTATCGCCATAATCAGAGCATTGTCTTCATCGCTATGGGTAGAAGGAAGATCGAGATCAAGGCTATTAAGGATGACAGAAACCGCTCTGTGTACGTTGCCAATCTCATGCTGCACGCGCAATACAAACATGACCCGGTCATTTGCAGTGATCCTTCAATCACTTAAACTGCATTAACTCTCAATTCAAACTATGTTGAACTCCATTTCGAAAGCCGGCTAATTGTTCTACGCAGTACCTTTCTTAAGCGCAAAGGCGGACTGTTTAAGAAAGCGCATGAACTCTCCGTTCTCTGTTCCGTCGAGGTTGCTGTAATCATCTTCGGTCACAATAAGAAGCTATATGAGTACTCTTCCCATGATATCAACGAAACAATAGGGAAGTTTCAATACGTACGTGATCCACTTTTCGGTGTTAAAGAGCGAGACTGACATCCTGAAGTATGGCGCAGCACATGAACACAAAGGTCCCGGAGACTTCAACAGCGGCGCGATGGACGATGACGACGATGAGGACATGGGTACTCCACCTCCCGAGGACGTTATGCCGCGAGATCACAGTCTACCACCACATTTGCAAAATCCCTCCAGCTACATGAGACCGGCTCCTTCAGCGTCGCCACCCATACAAAACGGTCTACCTTACAACCAAAGACAGCATACACCACAAGCAGCGATGATCTCTCGACCGGGCTCTAGGAATAGTGGTATAAGCAACGTGCGCCGCTCAAGTACCAACCTGGGGCCTTCACAGCTCCAGCAAGTTAGCCAAGCCCCGCAAGGCGCCAATGGCTATGCTTACATGCGCACGCCTCCAATGAATAACTATCAGGCTGCCCAAGGCATGCCTGTAGCACCCCACCACGCCCAGCAACCCCAACAGCCTCAATACTATGGCCAGCACCAGCAACCTCCGCCCCATCCTCAAGTACAGCAGGCGTACTTGCAGGAGCAGAGAAGGCAATCTTTGCCGCCGGCATTTCCACAGCATGAGCGGCAACAACAGCATATACCTTCACCGCCGCAGCCTGAACGCGAACAGCAATCGCAAGATGATCAATCAAATCGATTGCAAAAGCCCACCGCTGCAAAATCTCGCAGCATTTTCACTCCTATTGATGACAGCAGATCACTCTTAGCTCAACACTGGGGCATTGGCAAAAGCTCAAATGAGAGCAAGCCTGATATCAAACGTGAAAAAGATTTACAACCTGAAGCGCCTCAGCACCAAGCCTCCAATCCCACACCTCCGCCAAGATTACAAAGGGAAGCACCGGTGCCTAAGCGAACCAATTCCACAGATTTCCTACCACCTTCACGTACAGACACTGCGCAGTCTAACGCTAAGAGGCCAAGATTGAAGGTCCAGATACCTGAGGAGCAATCAGATGCTGACAGCGCAACTGGGGAGTCGTCCCCACATCAGTCGGGCCCTACGCCGCGGAAAGCTAGCACCGAAGCCAGCCATTCTTCGGGTACTGGAGTGGTTCTACCACCACCTTCACCCAGCGCAAGTGCCATACTAAGTGCAGGCGCATCAGGACCGCCGAATCCGTTTGCTAGGCCGCCCCCGCCCTCACAGCAGAACAGCCAGTCGTACAGCAGCAACAACAATATGGATACACCAATGTCTGCGTTGCCATCTCGATTTGTTGCAGATGGCCTACTTCCTTCACCTTCATCATTTTACCCTGAATGGAACTTCAGCGGCCGATCGGCGGGGGAGAGCAATATGCTCCCAAGCCCCTTGAACTTCCAAACGCCTGTGATGAGCGGACCGAGTTTTAGAGATGACGAGGGAGATCGGAAGAGAAAAAGTCCGGAGCAGGATGGGCAGGAGGCCAAGCGGGTGAAGACTTAATGAAAGCTCTACATTTCCAACAGCGAAGTGATTGGAGGATTGATTACGATTTTGTAAAAGGAATGGGAGGAATTGGTGGCATTTGATTACGAAGCCATGTTATTTTGTCTCAGCTCAGGGATACCCGGACATCTTCACGCTCGCTCTAGCGAATTTCTCCTTGGATGCGTGCTTCTTTGCAGATATTGATAAGGGAGGTGGATATAGGGAGGTTGATATTGCCAGGTTCAGGTTCTGGGGTAGAAACTGTCGTTGTATTAGATTATCAATATTAGATTCTCTGGATGGAATGGTCACAGTCACAGTCACGATCAGAAAAACAAGATTTTCACTTTACCCATGGTGTACAGGCGGGGAGGGGAGCAAGGATTGATGAGGATGGTGGATATGATTTACTTGATCACAGCTATGGTATAGGGATATGTTGAATCTATACTCTGATCATTTTATCAGTCATGCCCTATCATGTAATGTATTCGCTATTTTTGTTTATGTTGTAGGTTGGATCTATACACCTACCTACTAAAGTAAAGTGGTAGAGAAAGAAGATGTCGGTAGATCGCCAAGGGACCCAAAGAGTGTCAAGTACCGTTAGCTAGATCGAGTGTGGTTTAGGGCCAGTACCAATGAAGAATAGGTAAGAATAAGCAATACTAAGGTTATGGTAAGCGAGAGACACAGGGGCTACATGTTCAATCTTCAGGGTCAGTCCCAAGCGGTTAAGGATTTGCTTTGACTGTTGTACCGGCTGCTCGGCATTGCGCGTGACAAGATCACCTCATTGCAGATACCTAATCTTCTATCGATTCTACTTTGCATTCACAGCAGCTCCACGCCTACCGTTTGCGTCCTTCTTCTGCATGTGGAAATTGCTTCTACCGCCTTCCATACACCCTACACCGCACTTTCGCACTCCAACATTGTCCGCGGAATCTTCCTCCCTCCCCCCCCGGAGGGCTCTTTCAGTGGATGCATTTGTGTAGATGTAAAGCGGCATTCACACGTTTCACGATCGCGGACTTTATTGTAGCCCCGATGGCCTCGGCATCGGGTGAATGGCGTGTACCTTATGAGCTAACCATACTACAAGGTACATGCATTTAACTTTTTAGTCTTTAGTTTCCCATGTTCGATGCGCCAGTCCAAGCGATGATGATGTTGAACAAAATCATGACCCGTCTTCTCAATCAATCTCCATTCGCTTCAACTCTTGCTGCTTCTTGTCGCAAGAAGTACATATTCATCCCTTCTTTTTGTCTACATTGATAATTGATACTACATACAATACCTCACTCCACAAAGAGAAAAGATTTGTGTTTTTGGAAACCGTTGCGCCACTGCCTGTTTCTACCCTTTTTGGATGACATCAAGCACAATGAGCGCAGCGGTCGAGGAACCTTCCCAGGCAGAGAAGCTTGAAGGAGTCGCAGAAGCAACAGCAGCAGGTCCAGGTGCAACCACCAAAGAGTCCAACGTTGGCGACCCATTATCAGAAAAACCCAACCAAGCAAGCACAGCAGCCTCGTCAGAAGAAAATGTCGTCGATTCGCCCCCCACGGGAGAAAAAACCCCACAAGGCCAGCCTTCAGCGCCAGAACGAAGCAAAGGCAAGATCGCTCTGATAATGGGATCTCTATGCGTAAGTGCTAATGATGACCTGCATCTTGCCTCCGAACCTTAGTTTACATAAAGTGCTGACCTGCATAATCCATCTCAGATCGCCGTCTTCCTAGCAGCTCTCGATACAGTGCGTATCTACCTATATCCTAACTCGGCCAAAGTCAATATGTTCTTACACATGAAAAACAGACAATTGTTACAACCGCCGTTCCTACAATCACAGCACGCTTCCACTCCTCCGAAGCAGATTACACATGGGTCGGCTCTGCATATCTATTAGCGGCAGCGGCAGCAACGCCAACATGGGGAAAATTCAGTGATATATGGGGGCGCAAGCCCATTCTGTTGTTTGCCAATGCGCTGTTCTTCGTTGGATCTCTCATATCGGCAGTGAGCACGAGCATCAAAATGTTGTTAGCAGGCCGTGTCATACAGGGAACCGGTGGAGGTGGTTTAATCATTCTAGCAAACATCTGTATCAGTGATCTGTTCAGTCAAAGGTATACCCCCAATGGCCCACATCAAACCAGAATTTTCCATTCTGATTGAAACACAGAGATCGAGGAAAGTACTTTGGCATGATCGGCGGTGTCTGGGGTCTCGCCAGCGCCCTCGGTCCCGTCCTCGGCGGGGTATTCACTGAAAAGGTCTCCTGGCGTTGGTGTTTCTACATCAACCTCCCCTTCGACGCCCTCGCCTTCGTCATCATCCTCCTCTTCCTCGACATCGAAACACCCAAGACCCCCATTCTCGCCGGCCTCAAAGCCATCGACTGGATCGGCGTTATCACCATAACCGGCGGCACCATCATGTTCCTCCTCGGGCTCGAATACGGCGGCGTCTCCTACCCCTGGTCCTCCGCAACAGTAATCTGTCTCCTAGTATTCGGTCTCGTAACCGTCGTCTTCTTCTTTCTCAACGAATGGAAACTCGCCAAATACCCCATGATGCCTCTCCGGCTCTTCTCAAAACGCTCCAACCTCGCCTCCCTCAGCGTCTGCTTCATCCACGGCTTCGTCTTCATCTCCGGCGCCTACTTCTACCCCCTCTACTTCCAAGCCGTCCTCGGCGCCACCCCCATCCTCTCCGGCGTCTACCTCTTCCCCTTCGTCCTCTCCCTCTCCCTCTCCTCTGTCGTCGTCGGCATCTTCATCAAAAAAACAGGCCAATACCTTCCCCCCATCTACTTCGGCGTCCTCTTCATGACCATCGGCTTCGGTCTCTTCATCGATCTCCCCAACTCCCGCACCTGGGGCCGCATCTTCCCTTACCAAATCATCGCCGGCCTCGGCGTAGGCCCCAATTTCCAATCCCCCCTCATAGCACTCCAAACCCTCGTCCAACCGCGAGACATCGCAACCGCGACCGCAACCTTCGGCTTCGTCCGCCAACTCTCCGCCGCCATCTCCGTCGTCATCGGCGGCGTCATCTTCCAAAATGGCATGATGACCCGCGAACCCACCCTCCGCGCCGCTCTCGGCCCCTCCATCGCCTCCCAAATCGGCGGAGGCGGCGCCGGCGGTGCCACCAGCATCGTACGCACCTTACCCGAACCAGGCCGCAGCGTCGCCACGGGTGTGTATACAGCTAGTTTACGAACGATGTGGATCTTCTATGTTTGTATATCTGCGTGTGCGATCATAGCCGCGGCGGGGATCGGCAAGAAGACATTGAGCAAGGAACATTATGTGCATAAGACGGGGTTGGAGGAAGAAGAGCGGAATCGAAAAGAGAGGAAGGCGGAGAAAGAGGCGAAGAGGGAGTCGAAGCGTGTCTCTAAGAATATGGGGGGCAGTGGGGAGGACGTTGTTGTGGGGGCGAATGGGAATGGGGATCATAACGTTTGAGGGAATTTGATTGGTTGGTATATACATATTTCTTTGCAAATATTTAAGTTAGTTAGATGGATGATCAGCTGCGTTAGCATGGACATAATTATATTGATTGGCATTTCTCAGCGGGAAAAGCGGACCCATATGGTATCATATTTCCGGCATTTACATAGGATGAATGGGGTTGGGTTATTGCATAAATCTACTCTCCGCCCACATAGGAGCTAGCTGAACACAGCCAGTATTTAATGCATATATCGAAATGGCAGCCACCTTCTATATATATAAAATCACCTTCTATACACCTTTCAATGTCGCTGGCCCTCACTCTTATAAACGCCTACTACCTACCTACCTATAGATGGCACGACGATACTATCCACCCACCATAATTACCTTCCCCTATCATCTCACAATCCCACCCTAGCTTATGTAAATTCAGGAAGACTATCCATCATCACTAATAGAATATAAAAAGTAATAAAAAAATAAAAATAAAAATAATTGTATCCTACTTCGATGGCGCGGTGGGTAGTAGGCGTTATTAATAGGTTGGGTGAAGAATCAGTGAAGAATTTGTATGCATGTGTTTGTTGGAGGTTACGAGCTATGTATGTATGCATGCGAGTTGCTACCGTGCATAGATATATATATATATGGATGGGGATGGATGGGCTGGGCTAATGGATGGTTGACTTCTTACGCGGTATCTATTACTCTTGGTGATTCTCAATCAAGTTTCTTGAGGATTTTGTTCACGGCCAGATGTGCCTCATTCAGATCTTAGCTGGTTACTGTAGTCGCGGGAAAATAATAATTCAACGGGATGCGTACGAAGGGTTTTCTAAGACTGTGTTGAAAGGGGTTTTATCATTTGATATGCCGATACGTGGATGAATGTTTTCAATTAATGGTATCTATGGTCATATGGAGTAATTGATTTCTCTCCCGCGAAGAATGTCATCAAGACGCCTTGCACAAATCAGTACAGCTTATGCGGTGTCCAAAAACGAGAAAGACGCGGGTCATCAACTTGACTTTGCGGATTTGAAGAGGCTTCGACCAATCTAGGTGGAGCCAAGTTTGAGGCCGAATGCCAGGAATTGTGGGGGACAGCTCCGTTTGCGACAACAGAGCCACCTGGCCCGATAATTATATCATCTCTTTGCTGCTGGAGTCCGTCATAATGGCTGTACATGAGATCTCCAGAGTCAAGCTCGTTGTCGGTTTCATTCAAGAATGGTTGGTCTCCATTGTCCCAAGGACTGTAATCATTGGATTGATTGGCGAAGTTATCAGCGAGCATCGCTTCATGCTCGGCATGCTCATGCGAGTGGTGATAGAGTCTCCATCCCTCCTGGAAACCGGGCCCATGTTCATTGAAACGGTCTTCCACGCCAATAGGAGGATTGCCTGCACCTTGGTTGTGGTACGCGAGACGCATCGCATAACCGTCGGGTTGCCCGTGTACTCCGCTCTCCACATGACTTTCTGCTTCGATTCCCTCACCTTCGAATGCAGCACCGTCTTCTCTACTTTGCTGTTGTTCGTATAGGGATGCATAGCCGTTGAATGCACTTCTGGAATCTACCCTGCCCCTTCCGGGATTTGGGAGTGGACCTGTTACGAACTCCATAGAACTGGGCCTTGTTAAAGGTTCTACGCTATGCCTTGAGATTTCAGGGACAGATTTTTGTCCATGCTGGCTTTCCACCACAACGTCATCATAGCGCCGAGAATGGCTATCGACCGAGTCCATTTTCCAGGCAACGTGTTCAAGTTGCAAGCTAGGATCGTAAAATCGATCTATATGTGGCCGAGATTTGACGTGTGCAGAGGGTTCATCTGGAGGTAGCCCACATCCGGAAATGATTGTCCGCTGTTGTTCAGGTGCGAGGTCATACGGTTCTTGGCTCTCATATCTGCAGGATAAACCTTCCACCGGCTTCAATGGCTTGCCTTCCTGCAGTAACTCTGCGAGGACTGCTTCAAGTGGATCAGAAGGTGGTGGATTCGCAGGTTCACAAATGGATCCATTTGAAAAGGCGTGTGAAGGGCCCGGATGCGCTTCTTGCCGACATTGAGGTATTTGGGTGGCTGGAGTTGCGCCGCAAGGGGAACGCTGGTGTGATCTGGTCTCGCTTTGGCTAGGACTGGGGCCGCTAGCCCGTCCTTTCTCGAGACCAGGCTCTACCCTTGATGGTCGACTTTCGGTCTCGCCTTGGGTTCTCTTCGTGCTAATATGATCCAAAGAGCAGACGCTTGTGCCGCGGCATGCGTCCTTGGGAAGTGGAGAACCCGATGTTGGGTCTTTTGTAGACAGCCTGTCAGGTGGAGTGGTACCGGTAGCAGCGTCACGGTAGCTGCCAGATAAGTGACGACCAGCTGGGGAGGACTTCGCAGGCTGTGGTCTTTGAGCTTTAGGCGAGACTAGCGGTGTCCTGCGATTAGAGCATTGCGAGGACGCCTGTGGCAGGACGCTTTTACCATGGCACTGAGGTGAGGCTTGTGAGCGGACCCCGCTCGGTGACCACGTGAAGTAACTTGTAGAACGGCTTTGAGATCGAGTAAACAGGCTTTCATGATCTATCAGTGTTCGACTATCAACCCTCCGAACAGGGGATAATGAAACAGCGCCGGAGCTTCCAAAACCGAGGAATGGCTTATCTGGTAAATCGATAAAGGTTGCTGGCGAGTCAGAGACTTGTGGTCGTCTCTGTGCTTGTTGCTGGCATAATCGCTGTTGGGGATGCGGATCAGGAACACTTCGACGCGGAATTTTTGCTGATGTAAAGTATCTCGATATCTCTGCCTCGACGTCCGCTGCCTTGGTGGTTTTACGCTTTTTCTTCTTATCTGAAGGCTTGGTGTGCAGAGGGTTGCTATTGTCCTCAGGCCTCGCTCGGTGGGAATTCAGAAAGGCCGTCTCAGAGAAGGCAGAATCGGGCACTTCAGAATAGCAATCATCAGTGCAAGTCGGGGCGTGCAAACTAGAGCACCTACAGCCTCTTCTCCTGACTGGCGAGGATGCCCTGCCTTTCCCAAACAGTCCCAACGCTTTTGCGGGTTGTAGCTGTGAGCCTTATTAGCATCACACATCCATGTGCACATCAACGTCAAGCTTTCTGGACTATCTCACCGTAAGCCGGTCATGGGACACATTTTGTGCTGTGAAGCTGTGCATTAGTGCTGCGCCAGACTTCTCTCTGCGCTTGTGCTTCTTTTGTTTCTTTTCCTGGCTGTCCTTCTTAGCAGCTTTCTTTTCGCTACGGGTGCCATCTTTGAGCTCATAGCGGTCCTCCCTGGTTTTATGACGTGGTCGCCTCTCGTAGGACTCTGCCAGCTTTCCTGGAAGGGCGGTGGTCTGGTCAGGTCTTCGTAAGAATCCAGACTGGGGTTTTAGTTCCTCATCGTCGCATGGTGGCAGCCTTCTGGTCCTCTCGCTCTCATACGGTGTCCACTTGCCATCCTCGGCGTCTGGGAGCTCATCGACCGCGGCAGGTTCTAAATATGAGATTATGGAAGACGCTTTTTGCTTTCGCTTTCGGGTGCGAATGGGATCCCCTCGGTGCGCGAGGCCATCCTCGCTCTGAACCTTGAAGGTGCGGAAAGGGGGGTGTAGTCCCAAGCTTTCAGCAAAGCCAGGATCGCCGGGTCTTGGTTGAAGGACCTTTGTTGTCTTGTCTCGCGGCCCTTCTCTGCAAGAATCCGACGTCGATGGGATACTTTTGTTAGGGGCCCGTTGCAAAGCTTCTCCGCTTTCCCCGTTGGCTACAGGCTTCGGGTGAGCTCGGGTTCCACTTTGGTCGGGGATTTCCCCGTTATACCGCGTCTTGTGTCGCCTTAGGTGCTGACTGCGGTGCAGCGGTAGCTTAGACTTTATATTATTGAATTCCAACCTCGACTTGTCGTTGGTGCTCTCTCGAAGCCAAGTACGAATCGCAGCCCTCGGTGATTGACGTACCTCATGCGCCATATCTAGCTGTTACTGGTAAGTATCATCTTGGGGCGTATCAGTATGGTTGTATGGGGCTATTGGCACAAAGAAAGCGAGCTCCCAAGTGGAAGCAACATCGTGCTGATATGGCAGGAACCACCATACAAGCCGGGCTTGCCGCCATCTACAACGACCTTGTAAAGAGATCCAAACCGAAAGTTTCAAGGATAAAGACGCTAGATACTATTCCAGCGCCTCTCCCCATACCTAGGGGTTCACTTCTCACCCCCATTCCCTTTACCTACAAACAGGTTGGACAGTGACTGTGCCTCAAGAGTCCCTGCTTCAAGCTACGGGTGAGTGACGTAACAATCAGCGGCACTCAGCACTACTTCAATGGCGTGCTTTGTGAATGAAATAGGGTAAGCAGTACTACTGTAAGGCATTGCATGAGGTGGTGGTGGTGGTAGTGGTGGTGGAGGTGGAGTCGTGCACGAAGCGAGAATAGAGGATAGCATATCACATCACACACAGCCACTTCGGAGGGTACAGGGTAGAGGGAAGGGTAAGGGTTGTTTTGTTAAAGCCCGAAGCCCGTCTTTTAGGCCAGACCTTACTTTAGTAGAACCCTACACGGTGTACACATAGACCCTGAAACCCGATGACCAGGGTCCAATTGGGAGGTAAGAGGTAAGTAGACCCTGGAACCCGATGGGCAGGGTCCAATTGGGAGGGCCGGGTTGCATCGACGATGCCGCTCGCAGCATCTCTAATCAATCAATCAATCTCTAGCTGTGGCTAGCATCGAAAGATTAGGGAAGTAGGGAAGATTAGCGGCTCTTCCAACGAGTGATGGCAAAGGAGATGGTGAGCATCGTGCACGATTGGTAAGGAGCCATCAGCGCCACTGATCGCATTCAGCCAATTGAGCTGATTGAGTGTGTTCCGGAAAGCATTCCATCATGCATTTCCGACCCAGTCTGAACTTTCTGGACGGCTGTTTGAGGTAGTTCAGTACATGATGGGGACATGTGGCCCATGCTTCCAAGCTCCAAGCCCATGCTCCAGCCCATTTCTTTAAGCCTGTGCATGCTCCCAGGATCATCGCCGCCACTTTCCTAGATCGCACTACCCTTGCCTGTCAGTCGAGCCAGTCATTTGCTCTCTCCGCCGCAGCTACCATCAATTTGGGAGAAAAAGCGAAAAAGCGTTCATACTTCTACACCATCCTCAGCCGGGTCATGCGGCCCTTAAGCCCTTAATGAATAAGTGAAGAAAAGAGGAAGATGAATAATTCACGGCCCAGAAATTGGCTAGTTCTAGCGGCAGCCTACCTCTTAGCGTATCCTATGGCGGGGCATCCTCCAAGCACCAAATGAAAGGCAACAAAACATCCCACCTTCCCTCCGCCTTTCTGAAAAAAATCAAATTCTTCACCATCCTTCCTCCTACTCACTACCCACTCTGGCAACATTCTACCACTGTAGATTGATTGCCTCCTGAACAACTTGATTTACTACCACTCGGTCATTCGCTCCTGTCCGACTTCCAACCCTCAACACAGCAATAAACCAAACACCAAAAGGACCCTGCTATGTTCGTCTGCTCTGTTACTCCAACTGAATCTGACCTGCCCAAACCTTCTTGCTCTCACTCGCCGGTCATGTACTGCATCGATGTATCTCGTGTTCAACAGACTTCCTGTACTATCGCGTTCTATCAGAGGAGGTGTAAGGTGTTAAAGTCTTGCAATTGAGAATGTGTTAGCCCGAAAATTCGCTGAACGAGACCTCACCTCACCATGTCAAAGCTGTTCATTGGGTAAGTCAAGCCCTGCTATGAAGCACTTCTATCCCAGATCAGAATCTAATAACATATAATCCAGTGGCCTCGCATGGCACACGGATGATAATGCGCTACGCATCAAATTTGAAGAATTCGGCCAAGTTGAGGAAGCGGTATGTCGCGTTCTACCTGCACTATCAACATTCAGTCTAATACCTCAGAGTAGATCGTGGTTAAGGACCGCGATACCGGACGTAGCCGTGGTTTTGGCTTTGTGAGATATAGTCAAGAGCAAGATGCCGATACTGCCATCTCTGCCATGAACAACGTGGAGTACGTCCTTTGCTCTTCGACGTCATGTCATTGAGGTAGACTAATTCATGCTAGGTTCGACGGTCGCACTATCCGTGTCGACAAGGCTTCCGAGCGTGGTTCTGGTGGAGGCGGAGGAGGAGGTGGTGGCTATGGTGGGGGCCGTGGTGGCTACAACTCTGGTGGCGGAGGAGGCTACGGAGGTGGAGGTGGGTATAGTATGTTCATACCACCCTGTCACTTCTGTCTATCCCAGCTAATCATATCAGGCGGTGGAGGGGGCTATGGTGGACGTGATGGCGGAGGCGGAGGTTATTCCGGTGGTGGAGGCCGCGGTGGTAAGTTGACTATCTCGCTGTCTCCCCACGACTCCATGCTCTTATGCTGACACTTTTTTTAGGCTATAGTGGTGGTGGTGGCCAACACTACTCTGGAGGTGGACAGTCCTATGGCGGCGGTGGTGGAGGGCGCTCATACGACCAGCAAGGCGGAGGAGGCGGAGGATCGTGGTAAATCCACGGTCTGGGGCCCACCACAGCCTGCATTTGCGCGCAACAACGTCAACGATCGAAGTGACAGCATGAACGAGCAGAAGAAATCGGAACGACAGCAGCCGAACGAAAAGGATACGCGAAACGCTTTGGCAGCTACGAACATCCAATGTTGAAACGACAACTTACCAACATTTGAGCCAATGACAGTCGAATTGGAGCTAGCCTGGATTTTCCCTCTTTTCAGACCTTGAGATTGTCTGTTAATCGCAGCAATCTATCGCAATAGGCGGCGCAAGCAGGCGTGGACGGCAAAATGGGATTCTTCTATTCCTTGATTCTTGCGTTGAATTTTAGCACTTCATTTAATCACCTCTCTACACGACACCCTTGCAGCACACCACCATATCGCCACACAAAAAAGCACCTTCAGCACGATTTCCTCGACCTCTACTCCAGATTGGCCCGAACGATTACCTTAGTGAACGATTCCAGGGATAGTGGGCTTAGCCCTGCGTCCAATGATAGCAAAACCAAGATAAATGACTCCTGCAAAGGCACCTCACAAGTTTAATGCTAGCCCTTGTCCATCCTGGATCCATTTACTCCCTACGGATACTTGCCCCTGATAATCCTTTACATAAACTTAGTACCAATACCTGCATCTGATGACCTTACGCCCAACCCATCTCGAGCTTTTCCATTAACCTCCTTCCCCTCTCAATCCCACTCCCTTCACCTCTCCACCACATCACCTACGTTTCTACTTTCTTACCCTCCTAACAGCAGTGCGGGAGAGAGACATTCGCAATGACGCTGTTGCAAGAGTTGCAGTTCCCTTCTTATCCATCCCATCCCTGGCGTCCGAAAAGGAAAGGGATAGCAGCATTAGCTGACTGCTTTATCAAGACACTTACGCTAACTTGCCCATTAATGGTGGTGAAGCATATTACTCAGAAGCGCCCTGAGCTAGCTGGTTGAGAACAGGATATTGTAGATTCTACAGGATAAGTGAGAAGGTATGAGAAAAGGTGGCAAGGTTAGAGGGTTGGTGGTCTTGAGAGTACGAGCGTTGTTGCCTGTTGTTTGGTTGGATAGCCCAATTCGACTTCGATATCCCTAAGGTTCCTTAGAGCCCCCCGCAGCTCACCCCCGGGGCTCTGTCCCCAAGCTCCCCCGGAGAGCTTGGTCATACAAAACCGTCATACAAATCCGCTCCCTCCGCCATATTAAATCCTCATCAAAATCCGCCACCAAAAACCGCCATACAAATCCGCCTTACAAACAATTACTCACCCAAAACCACCATACAAATCTTGCTCACTTTAAACAGCCATACAAATCCGCCATACAAAATCCCCGCCCAAATCCGCCATAAAAAATCGCTATGCAAATTCCTCACCAAGCCCGTGATACCATCTCTCCATGTTCTGTATTCCCCAGTCATCCAAAAATAACCCACGCAATCTCCACTCCAACACCATCCCTCTAAAACCAAATGTCCTAAATCAACACCCCGCCAAGACTTGATATCATCTCTACACCTCCCCCCCCCCCAAAACCTCTTCCATCCCCTACGCATCTCGCCTTCTTAGCCTCCACCACCACACGCCCACTCCCATCCATCATCACCACATCCACATCATCACATCCACATCATCACATCCACATCCACATCCACATCCACACTCCCCTCCCCCCCACCCCAACCCACAATCCGCAGCAAATTATCCACCAGACACCTTCCAACCCCCCGCCCGATCCATCACCGATCCAAAAGGGCGCATCCAGGTATCAATACCTCTGCGGAGTGTTAGATTTTGGTTTCTGCTTCGTAGGTGGTGGGAGTAGAGGTGGGAGAAATGGGGGAAGGGGGGGTGGTGGCTAGAGTGAGGAGGTGAGTGAGGAGGAGGTGAGGATAGGAGAGGAGGAGAGGAGGAGGGATGATGGGAATGGGGAAGGTGGTGAGAGAGGGGGGAGGGGTGATGAGGGGTTTGGCGTTGTTTAGGGGTCTTATATATGGAAGTATTCAAGCAGTACATCGTCGCATCTACCCCCTAAGTGATATCCACCGTACCTTTGAACGGTGCGCTATAACCGCCTTGTTATAATAGTACTCTGAGCGTTAGCATAGCGTTGCTTTTCATGACAGATTCCAATATCGCATCAGTGAACTTTCGGGGGAAAGAATGGCCAAATCAAGGTCTGATAGATTGACTGTAAAATTATAATCATGTGAATGATCTATATACAGTCAATGCAGCAATATTGATGGCTCTTACTTTTTTTAAGACTCGCAAGATTAAAGCAGAAAACCTTCGTTATTGAATACGAACCACTTGTCCCAAGCAAAATGCAACGCGTCCACGCTATGCAACCCTAAATGATTCTAGCCATGTTTGATCGTCACTACCGTCCGTTAGGTCCATTGCCAAAGTATGGTCCATTGTACTGTTGTCCTTGACCGTAATGCCCCTGTTGTTGGTAATTGCCTTGCTGATACTGCTGAGCCTGTTGCTGGTACGGCGAAGCTGGCTGCGCTCCCCAATACTGTTGTGTCGCGGGTGGAGTCAACTGCTGAGGCTGCTGATGTGGCGAATGTTGCTGATACTGGGCGTACTGCTGTTGCTGGGGTGTGTTCCAGCCATATGGCTGCTGGAGTTGACCTGGAGCAAATGGCTGCTGTACAGGAGATGGCGGGTATTGCCCCGGCATGGCATATTGTGGGGTAATGTTCGAGAATGATTGCTGCCGCTGTTGATGGCCCTGACTGTGTTGTTGACGCTGCGCAATGGCATGTTGGACCATCTGCCCGCTCAGGCCTTGTTTGATTTCCTTCTTCTCCCTCTCACGGGCCTCAATAGCGCCGATAAGGCCACTTTGAGCTGGAGAGCCCTTATTTGCATTAGTAGCCATGTTTATTAAAGGTGATCCAGTGGCTCGAGCAACATGTTCTTGCTCGCGAGCTGAAAGATAGGCCGTGTAGTCGCCGGAAGGGGTTATCAAGGCGGACGCTACACGAGAGTTTGGCCGAGAAGGTAGGTCATTGCCATAGGAGGACTGCCTCTTCTGTTGTTGGATAGGCCATTCCCCTGACGAATTTCTCGAAACAGGTGGAGGTGTTGAAGAACCAGACGCTTTTCGGCCGTGTGCATAGATTGGTGTAACTATGCGATTCGCAGCCGCACGTTGTTGAACAAATTGTTCTGGCGTGACTGTCTGCCTGGAACCTGGACTTCCCCCTCCAATCGTTGCTCCCGGTTGCCATACAACACTTCTGCGATTGTCATTATCAGCACCACCAGCAGGAGAGCCGGTAGGAGACGATCGAAGCTGAGGCTCAGGCGTGATCAAATTGCGGTTTAGCGACCGCTCTTTGGAGTCGTTAGGATGTCCTGATGGATACACAGTTGAAGCGCGTTGATTTACTGGCGGGCTATCATTCCTGGGACTGGGTGTGGGCCTTTCTGATGATTTGGCTCGATCGTGTACCGGCTGTGCCAGGGTCCCACTGACATCAGGCCTGCTACTGGATCCCGGATGATAGGCTTGTGTGGGCCCAAAATCAACCATTGGGATATCGGGATTCAGCGGTTCTAGGGTTGCACCTGGCCTATAGCGGATATCGCCAACTTGGACCTCTTGTTGTGCAGGTTCAACCGTTCCTACGGTCTTCAAAACACCTCTACGAGGCTTTTCGACGGATGGACGGGATCTCTTAGTCTCCGTGGACTTACGGGTACTCGCATAATCTGGGGAAACAGTTGAATCGTTATCATAGACGCTGTTGTCATCATCTCGAGCACCGCTTTGGCTCTGGCTGGTGATTGACTGCGTTCGGTCTCGCGCAAGGATTTGCGTCAGTGCTTCTTCGTCAATATAGCGATCGTGGAGGCTGTCGAGGCTCGATTTTGTAGTCGGTACTGGCGATTCGGCCGGCGGGGGCGGCGTTCTTGAAGGTACTGGTTTCCGGGTGATGCTTCTGCCAGTATTCGTGCGTTGCGTTTGAGGGCGGTCGGAGCCTGTTGGGAGGGGTGGGGGCTCGTTTACAACGGATTTCTGAGATGCGGAAACAGCAGAAGCTGCCGCAGACGCCATATCATTCTTTGAGGAACTGAGAGCTCGTTCCCGTGGCTGAGGCGGAGGAGAAGATGGGGTAGAAGTCTGTGATAGTGGTGAAACAGCTCGTGAATTTGAGTTTTGAGGTTGAAGTAGTTCATACGAAGAGATAGGAGGCTTGGTCTTGTAGTATGGTAGACTTTGCGGATCGACCTGGCTTGAACCGGTTGGCGTACCAGAAGGGTAATCCTGGGTCGTAGCAGGGGAGCGCGTTTTCGCTAGTAATATGCCTTCAGTGGGGAATGAACGGTCAGCAGTGTTCGTATTCGCACTCTGACTGGCGTTAAGGTTTACCCCTCGTTGTCCTTGATCTTCTGAACTCCCACTCATACTCCTCTGGGAAGTGCTCCTCCACGCTGCGGCAGCTCCAGCGGCAGCGGCAGCGGTACCGCCAACGCCCGCTTTTCCTGCTTCGGCCAATTGGGATAGTGTTGTAACAGATAGTCGGCTATTAGCGCGTCTCAATTCTGCATTCAAGCCTGGCCGCTTCTGAGGTCTAGCACCAGGTTCGTGGGCAAAAGCGGGGGGTGCAGCGACTGAAGACGGAGGTGGAGCAGGTCTCATCTCTTGACGGATCTCTTGCGGGTCTGTTTCTTTCATGCCCACGAATCGTCTTTCACTCTCCGAGCTACTGCGTTCGTTGGACGCTTCCAACTCGCCTGCATACCGCTGTAATTGGGCATTACGCGCGGCCATTCCAATTGGAATGCCATGGGGGGGAGGTACCGGCGCTCCCTGTTCATAGTACGGCTGAGCCGGAGGCATAGCTTCGAATGAAGGTCGTGACTGTTCATAAGATAGGCGGGATGGTGTGTAGCTCTGATCTTGGTTATATCGTTGAGATCTTTGGCGGGGTGGTGTAGTTGCCTCGGAGAAGGATCGTTGATGTTGTGGTTTGGGCCTTGGGGGCGTGAATGGAGCGTCGATTTGTGACGGCGAGTCAGAATGTGGAGGTGGCATTGGCGGTGTCTCACCATGCAGGGAGGGTGTAGATCTAATAGACGCACCATCTTCGTAGCGCAAGGTTCCAGCTCTGGATGGAAGACTGTTCCTGTAGCCTCTGTAGCTGCTGGCTCTGCTCCTCGGCCGGCCATTCTGAGTCATCCTTGTCATGCGGGTGGACGTTAATTCTTTCATCTTCGTTCTCCACTGGCGTTCATTCCAGGACTGACTACCTGTCTCATGGATCAAGCCAGCCACATCCAGAATCTCCAGATAACCATATCGCTTTTCCTGCGGCATCGCAAACATCAAGCTTCGAGTGTCAAGGGTGTCTGCAATTAATCTATTAGGACGACCGTAGAGCGCGAAGACATCGTAGACAGGGAAAAGGTATCTGAGCAACATCTCGAAGCCGCTTACGGCAGGATGAACCTCTGGCATGACAAAAACGAAACCATCAGTGGTAGTTTCTGGCGTTGAATGAATTGTAATGGACCCTTCCACTTTCACGAGCGTTGATTGATCTATCAAAGGCTTCGATTGTGGGTAAATCGCATAGGCTGAGTACGCATCAGTGATAGTGGCGATAGGCTGCGTCTTCTTGGTCTTCTTGGTATCGTAAAATTTGATGTTACCCTTCAGAGGCGATGTGCGTTCGTATGCGGATTTCTTTTTCAGTTGCTTTTGTTGCTTTTGAACGTCTTTTTCGTCAGGAGGTGATATCACACACCAACATCGTCTCCAAGGAGTGCCTGCTCCAAACCTAACTCTCGTCCAGTCTTCGTTCCTGATTCTTGTTCTTTCCATTATCGTTTTAATATTATTGAGTAGTTTGCCCTTGCCGGCGATCAATGAGCCCGTATATGCTTCTTGGAGTGTGGCATGCTCGAACATTGCCAGCCGAATAGCTGCTGTCCATTGCGTAAGAGAGTGTAAAGAGTTGAAGTGTAACAGGTATCGGTTTTTCCCCGCTGTCGATATGCTTAGCACATTCTGTAGCGGCTGAACGTCCTGGGATCGAGTAGGAAGGGTTTCAATCTGCACAAGCGTCAGTGTAAGCATGGTAGTACGCGTATGCAGACGCATGCTCGTACCATTTTGATCGATGCATCTGCAAGATTAATAAAGCTTGGCGCAACCTCTCCATCCTGTCCTGCTGCATCCAGAGCAGATGCATCCCACAATGAGAGGATTGTGCCGACGAGTTGGGCGAATGACTCGGTCCAATTTCTGTCGTTATTCGCTCGCCCATCTAGAACAAATCATTAGCATACCTTGTTGAGTGGTATTGGAAATGCCAACACACGTGTGTCTAGGTCGTTGAGCTTGAGGAAGTAGCCTTCTTGATATAGCTTATTAGCATGACTGTTGAGAAAGCTGAATATGGGCTGTAACTCTGGTATAGTATCTTGGGCTATTTCCATCGTAGGAGGTTGGTATGCGTGAACCATTGACATGGGTCGGGATGGAGCTCGCTCACGCGTCCGGGGAGCTGGAGAGTCCCTCGCCGGAGCTGCTACATGTTGAGGAGAGGCCGAGTTAGTGATTTCCTGCTTGGCCTCTTGCTGTGACGATGGATTCTGAGGCCCTGAGAAGGTTGTGGAGGTAGGTGATTTGGGTGCACCAAAAGCTGACATGAACGAAAGAACTATGCAAGGAATTAGCATAGGTGGGTGGCTAGGCCTAACGTGTCTCACCTCTGGAACGGCCCATTCTGACGGTCCGGAAACGTTGTAGCCTCGTTGGCCTCGTGGGTCGATGCGTTCAAATAATGCAAGCGGATTACTCGCAATAACAAAAAGAAAGAATATTCGATGATAAAGGACAGGGCGGCTTCGGCCGGATGTCCTTTCTACGAATGCTGTCGGGCTGAAAGGGCGCTTACGCCGATCCGAGGATGACAGTCGATCTCATTGAACGAGTGAATAAAGACCAAAGAGCAAGAAATAGAAAACGACAGTTGTAGCAATTTGCCTTTGTCTGACGTTGTCGATGTAGTGGTAGAAGGCGCATGAGCCGTACTCTACCTAGATACATACAGGGAATTAATTTTCGGAGCTAGGCGAGCTAGACCGGGAGCCTATCGTCATCCAAAGGGCCAAAATGTCGACCGCTTCTACACCATACAGTGCTTGTTTGGCTGGATCCTTCCTGCTTTGACTTGTTTCACTTCCCTTCCCTCCTTCATTATGAAGTTGTGCTTTTACCGGACCAGCACTGTCCGTATTACGACGCCCAACGAACACTGCTTCATTGCGTATTCTTATTCGTGCATCATATGATACGCTCTCCGCCCAACTACGTCCCAGCTGACGACGCTCCATTACTACCGGAATAGCCGAATAAGGCGATCTGTGGTCGAACTGGAGAAGGCTTGTAACTTCCTATTCAGTCTTCCAACTACAATAGATTTAGTATTAAATAGTGGTCTGGAAGCCCGCGAGTCTTGGCGTTGAATGGTTCACCCCCTAACTGTATACACCTAGCAACCGTATGACCCCCTAGAGGCAGCTTAGAGTTAGTGGCCTAGACGCCAAAATAAGTCCCTAGAATAGGGTCTCTCACCCCTATATCTCATCTTCTAAGGGACCAGTTCTAGGGATCTTTCGTACTCTCCAGGTATCAGCCCCGCAGCGCGGTACGGTTAGGGGTTGAACCCTTCTCTGGGCTCTCGGACCATTATTTAATACTACACCTATCGTAAATTGGGACATGGGATTCTTGATCTAACGATATAAGTCATTGCGCTATTTCACTGACTATTTGAACTATGGGACCTTCCTCCTGTGACGAAATCCGCGCAAGCGCCATCCGGGACACAGCTGAGGCTTTCTGCAAAGCCTTCATATCTGGCTCTCCCCCAAGAGAGACCCTCGATAAATATTTTACGCTGGATGCGAAAATCTTAGAACACGGTCCAGCATGGGCAAGCGAACGTCTTCCGTTTCTCGCAATCACCTTCCAGGGTCGTCGATCTCAGATCTCAGACGCCTTGCTGAAGAACACCTGCGATGACTATTATGACCTCCTGACTTCTGTACTCTCTTTCCACCCAAGCAAGGATACTTTGCCACCAAAAGAAGACTTCATGGTAGATCCCCAAAGAGGGACTGTCACAATTAAACTGAGTGCAAGATTTGCAAGCATTAAGACCGGGAAAAGCTGGGAAGAATCATTTGTCTACGTGCTGAGCGAATTCGATGAGGACTATAAAATTGGAAGCCAGGAGCTGTGGGCCGACCCTTTGAGTGCTTGGATGGCCGTTCAAGACTGAAGGCCTACTACGCAATACTATCGTAAGCGATCGCAGCCTTGGGAGGGATACCCGTGTGCGCTGTTGCTTTCCTGATATCCGTGCAATGTTGAATGCCATGCTTTGGCTCACCACAACATGTTAGCTCGAGCGTCCTCAGGAAAGGCATCACAGGAAGATCTTGTGTGCATAAATAAAACCTAGGACACTGCCCAATGCGATTGCTGGAGAGGACAGGGATGGAGTTGTGAGGGAAAAGTATTGAGGGCAATTTACTGCTCAAAAATTCGAGGGAATTACTGGGTTGGAAATGAGGTATCACGTCTAAAAGATCATTGTTGATAAGAAGGCATGCTAGTTCAGTGATTCCACTTGTTTGATTCCTTCTCACAGCGGTGCTGCTCTCAGATTCTCATTGTTCTTGACTTTGAAATGTGACCTGACATGTGGGAGCTGGCCAAGCCTGCCAACCCACCTGTGGGTTACTGACCCTACGGACTCCTCGTCGTGAAGTCTTTCATTTGAATTAAAGCCGTGCTGCTTGAATCTTTTCTATCAATCAAGGGTCGTAAAATCTCCCTTATTTGACCTGCAAATTCTGCATCTTGCCTGCCGCTCCGTCGACACTAGGACCTTTATTAGCTCGTTGTGATGTCGAATCTTTCGGGAGCGCCCTCGTGTATGGTAGGAATTCCGGCTGTCCAGGGATATATTTACGCAGAACCTCGGGCACAGTAATGCCATCTTCTACCTGATAGTTCTCGAGGACGCAACATAAGGCACGTTCGGTAGCACAGAGCGTGGCATTCTACAGATGTAATTAGTCGCTACACTAGTGATCAGCACAAATACATGCTTACGAGTGCGTGAGCGTATGTTTTCCTTCCCCCAGTCTGTGATTTACTTCCGTACCGTATCTCAAGCTCTCGGGTCTGATAGTCCGTGCAATTTGAACAAGAAACAAGCTCCTTGTACTCGTTTTGGAATGGAAACCAAGCCTCCAAGTCGAATTTCTTGGCCTACAACTGTTAGCGATTCGGCCTCAACCAAAGCCTGCGACGTACAGCAGCATTGTTCAAAGCGCCTGAGACCTAGGATAGTCAGGATCTCATGAGAAGCAAGAATACAATTGGCTCCACTCACTATTGCAACAACTTGATAAGGGAGGCCTAATGATTGATAGAAGCCCTCAGAATTAGCCAACATCTCGTCGAGGAAATCCCATGACTGCTCTGGCTTGCAAAAGACAAATTGTTCGACCTAGCTTGGCAGTTAGCCATCTAGCTGGAACGAATGGAAACAAATGTGAGTGACCTTCTCAAATTGGTGGACTCTATAAACAAATTTAGGTCAGTCATATAGTGCGCAATTCAAAGGGCATGTTACCTAAAGAGCCCCCAGGCCTATTTTCCCAGCACGTCAGAATTAATAGTACCATTTTGATCCACAACTTACATCTCGGCCGTGCGAGCCGGCTTCTTTCCGGAAGCACGTGCTATATCCAGCATATCTACATATTTCTTAGTCTAACTCCTCGATAGCAACTGCGAGACCCACTTGATAGGTAATTCCTTATCTTGGAGCCATTCGCCTTCATGTAGTGCGGAAAGAGGTTGCTCAGAAGTCGCTATCTAAGGCAACGTGAGCCGTCCAGTCCCGGCCTCTGGGGCCCGGTAGGAGTGAGGTACCAGATATTTGTCAGTCTTCTCGGTTCCATCATCGGTCACTTTATAAAGCTAGAACACAATCAAGAGTCAGTGCGAATATAGCGAGCAGTACTGCGGCGCAGAATCTACTAGCCTCTTCATCAAATTGTTCCAGTTGGGCTGTTTTTGCCATGGCCTCCCGGAGCATGAAAAATGGTGGCTGATTAGGCGTGAAACCCTTGCCATATAGATACTCCAGACCGTAATGGACTAAAGCCAGATTGAGAAAGAGACCCATCCCTGTCAAACAGTATCCTCTGTGCCCAACTACCTTAACCCCTCTCTCTGGGTCGTAGCCGTTAAGACGGTAGAGGATCTCGTGATGTGACAAGGCATTCTTTTTCTGCGGTTGAAAGCCCTCAGGAGCCCATGTTCGAATGACTGCATTGTTTGCCTGCAACGGTCAGCTCTCGCTAAATACATGGCTTTTAACACTATTACCTCGTCATTGCTAACTGGCACTGACTCATGTACGTAGTTGCCAACAAGCTTAGCTGTCACTTGCAGTGCCCGCAGCTTCTCTGCAGCTACTTTCTCCTGGGCGAGTTTCTCTTGCTGTAGGGCTTCTTTCTGCTTCAGAAGGTCTTCCGCATCCTCTTTGGCCTTCTTCTTCTGGCCAATTGCCTTCTGTGTCTCATTTATCTTGCTACCTATCTGCGTAGCGCCGTACTGAGTCTTCCTATGATCTTCAAACTTCTCAATGATTTCATCTACTATCTCAACTGGCGCGTGACGGCGTCGTTGGGACTCTCGAATTTTCTCTGGATTACCGCCGCGGTCAGTAATGAAGTCGAGAAGGTCTAACATGTCAGGCAAGAATGGTGCTGTATTGGTAGGGGAGGGACTGGTAACCAAGCAAGTGCTCTGGAATGACGATAAGTCGAGGGCAGGGATAGCTCCCTAGCGTTGTGTGGGCTGCCTGTTAGAGGGTGAGTCAACCCAATGGCTAAGCTAAAGGCGGGCCCGCCGGCTGCAACCGTTGGCGCTGGATTGCTACCCAGCAGCCAGCCCCTCGGGCATGGGATGCCTTAAAACGAAACTCTACGTCACAGATTACTCACCAGATAGCGATCATACATGATGTAAGCTCCACCGTAGAAGGTTTGTGAGTCATAGAGCAGAGTTGTGATATTGTGCCCTCTTGCTAGGGGGTACATCTCGTTTCCCCGGTATTTGACTGACTACCTAAGATATATCTGAATATATTTCGCTTTCTTGCAAGCAGATTGACTCAAGTCCTATCTTGTAAGACAAGATGTCGCCCACTCCTACTGTTTCCATCCCCACAGTTGATCCTTCTCGTTATGCTTGGTATACGGATCCCACGACTCCAGGGTTGTATCGACGATGCGCTTTAGGCCTGGAAACGAGATGGGTCCATCAATCACCCCAGAACCGCCAGCTTTTCTTGAGTGGCACGTTCACCTTCCATTGCCCTATGTCCTCGCCCAGATTTCGCAAAGCTGTAGCACGAGCGTGGCTCAGGTTTAGATTCGAGTTCCCAGAAGTAGTATTGAAGTTCAGTGGCGATTTGAACGCAGATGGTAGCCCAATTATGGAATGCAAAATACCTAGTTCGGAAACAGAAGCAGAAGCATGGCTTGCAAGGACATTATATTTAGGCCATATTGATCTTGACGTACTGATAAAGTCCAGTGCAGAAAGCCAGATCAGAACGGAAGTTGTTGAGGATCCAGTCTGTGCACGCTTGAATTGTATCATTAGGTCAGAGTCGCACTATGAGCCTGTAGTTGGAGCAGAATTTTGTTTTCGGGTAGATCACCAGCTTGCTGATGGAATGGGTGTGTACATTCTGGCCGGAAATTTCCTGAGAATCTTTGCCAGAGAAGTAAGTAGAGACAAAGATGAAAAGATCGACTGGGAGAAGGCAGGAGCAAACATTCCGGAGCCTTGGGTCCTCATGATGAATGCAAAGCAAAAGACCGAGGGTAAAGGCTTCGAGGAGAAAGTGACGAGGAACACCGAGCTGGTTCTGGAAGCAATTGTATGTCCACCCGCACTTCGCTGGCGCTTTTTGGCTCATTCCGCCCCATGTAGAAAAGCGAATGGGGCTTAAGAATCCTATCATTGGACGGATATAAGCCAATGTCCATACAGAGGGAGTTCTCGTTAGAGCAAAGTAAAACCATTTTGCGCAGTGTGAAGACGGAGATTGGGCCAGAAGCATCCGTCACTCAGCTTGGACACGCAGCAATGGCGATGACATTACTCAAATCCAGAGCTTCCGAAGAGAGAACATCAGACGGGGGTCGCTTTGTGTCTCCGCTCTTCATGAGTGGACGACGATTCCTCAACCCCGAGCGCCCCAAGTCGACGTACCATGTACCAATGTGTAGGGCGATCGGGGCAATTGAATTTCGGGAAGTACAAAAATATGTACTTTTAGAAAACGATGGCAAAGACGAGATCCGAAAGAAGTTGGAAAAGGCCTGTGAAGAAGCTGGAAGGTCCTATAAAGCAATACGTGAGCAAGAATCACTGCTCACATATTCCTTTGCTGCGGCCGAGTTTATGGGGACTGCAAAGTACGTCCAACGATCTTTGCATGATATTACCACATCATAACCGCAAATACAGGAACAATGTCAAGGATAAGGGAATTATAGCTCCAGTAGGTAAAATCTTCCAGTCTCGATGAGTGTCCAGCTAAGGGCGCGGACCTTCAGTTTTTCTTGAGCGATGGAATTGCAGAGCAGTATGTTGCGAGATCGTATACGGACCAGGTAGGCTCTGCACAGATTCTCAGTGTCGATGATCTGCGGTTTAAAGCCAATCCGGATGGGCCGCCACTGTAGGCATTGCTCAACATCCGATTTTTCAGGTGGACTGATGACTGTTTAGGATAATTCGCATGTACACCTTTCGTGATATTATTAAGCTGGCGGCCGAATGGAATGCGGTATGCTATGCGGAAGGAGTTGTCCAACGCCTCTTGGATGATGTTGTTGAACTCATGCTTGTTTTTGCCGAAAGCTAACTCCATAAAGCGTTAACCTGCTAGCACCTAGATTTCTTGAGGTTGGGTTGCGCTAGGGACATTCCTTCAGTGAGCAGACTTCTGTTGTGAGACAAAGCCGTGTTGGCGAGGCAACCTTTTATGTAGTCAGCAGTGGAGTTTGTATTAAGCAGCTTTAAGCGAAATAGATTTGTACGTAGATATTGATTTACGGACGGCTTCGCACTGGGTAGATCCGAAGTTGAACAGGATAGATATTTACAAGCTGTATAGCAGTGATTTGCAGATTCTGTGCCTAGAAACTCGCAGTCCTCCAGGCGTACATGATCACAGACATGGAGGACCAAGCATAATGCTCACTTATCCTTCCCATCTTTGCTGTTCCGCGCTCTTGCTGCAAACCACTCTGGCCTCCATCCGAAAACGTATATCCTCCATGCTATTGGCCACAATAAATTTGCAACACACATCAATGCATATTTCCTGGAGAAGCCTCCGGCCCAAATACCTGCGGCCTTTGCCTCATCACTGGCCCTAAATGCTTCCCACAAGAAGAGAGGAATGAGACCAGCTTCACCGACTCCAAGGGTCCAGTAGACAAGCCTTCGCTTTCCCACACGGTCTTCGGTATCTGGATACGCAAGTAACAGCTGAGGAGTAAGGGTCAGAACGAAGATTCCAATGCAACGGGCTAGTAGGACGGCCGTGTCATTGACCTCGACAGACGGTAAAGGTGATGCTAGGAAGGGTTTGATTGTGGTTGATGGAAAGAAGAGGAGACTGATTATTCCGGGAGTGTTGATGAGGGCTTCGAACGCGAAGGCGGTTTGGATGATTGAGGGCATGGTGTTGTAGGACGTGTGGTCTCTGACTTCCGCCAAAGTTCGGGCGTGAGTAGTCTCAAAGGTTCAGCCCTGCCCTGGGGTGGAATCCTACCCCTGCTCCTACTAAGCAAGCTTCAAAGCTACCATCTAGTCTATTCTATCGACCAATTGGTATCAGATTAGACTATTCCGAAAGTAAGATTCACCCCTAGGAGGTCTGAACAGAAAAGTATGTAAAATCGATAAAGATTAAATGTTTTGGTGGTAGCCCATATAAATCTCTGTAAAATGTCGAAAAATCACAAGAAATTCCCTTTAAATACGCTGCTCTAGACAACCACATGTATATATAGCCTATTTAACAGGTGGGGGGAACCTTTTTATGTCGCTGAAGAAGCCTGTAAGGTCTGTTTCTCTATTATCCTATTGATTATTCCGTATTTGCTTAAGACGTTGATTTTTTGACACCTTTTGACCTAGCTTGCTTAGGCCCGGAGTAACAACACCATCAACTTTTATGGCCTTAATAAAGGGGATAGGCTTATTGATTGCCATTATTAGGAGCTCCGAGTGGCTATATAAAGTATATAGGATGTGGTTGGAATACGCAGTGGCCGTTATACGATGTGGGATTTGGGTTATTTTGTTAGGTATGCTCAGCGTACGGCGTATGGTGGAATACTAATAGTACTTAGTTCTATGTTATGCGTAAGCGGACTTGGAGGTACCTTTTTATATAGCTTGTTCCGTAGTATATGCCTGCGCTATTGAGCGCTGGTGGTGGTGGTGATGGTAATGGTAGTAAAAATTTTGTAAATTGTCTGCAAAATCCGAAGTCTTGGCGTCTTTTTCGCTCAGGCCCGCTGCGCGGATTTCCTTATTTCGGCCTAGACCCCCCCCTAAAAAATAGGCCTGCTCTAGGGGCTATAGGGCCCGATAGGGGCCCCTAGCGATGCTGGGGGGGTAGTCCGCGCAGTAGGGCCTGAGTATCTGAGGCTAGGCGTGAGGAGGAGTCCACCTCTCCTCCTTTTGGCGCATGAAGTCTAATGAGATCCGCACTACTCCGCATGGAGATAGCCGAGATCTTAGCATCAACGACATCTCCTCTTCAATTTTTGCTGCACTCAATATGGGTTAATAGAACAACTCCTGATAACCCGTTCGTATGGTACGAATGTTCTCAATCGGCAGTAAACTCAGACACCCTTTCCTAGAAGTGTCCCTGATATAATGGCGGCTGCCAAAAATGTAGTCCGGCGAGCGCTGCTCTATGGTATGCGTTTCATCTCAGATTTGCCAAAAGAGGGATGCTCAGTTGCGAATAGTCCCTGCATCTTCACAAAAAATGCTAGACAAAACTCGGAGTCTGAATGCAGACTGCGTGGCATATGACTTGGAAGACTCCGTCACACCAGGCAGGAAAGCTGAAGCGAGGTCTAACATCCGCCACTTCCTAGAACAGCCCCGTATATCTGGAGTCAAGGAGTGCGCTGTTCGGATCAACGCTGTGGGAAGCAGTTATGCAGCTGATGACATCTTGGAAGTGGTGCGCTTGTCCCCTGGATGCTCTCGGTCGCGGCAATTGACTGGACATAGGCCAACGCACCCAATCTGGATACAATCGTCATTCCAAAAGTGAATTCAGGAGCAGACCTCCAATGGGCGACCGATTTTATTAACCATAACAGAACTTATGCGGGTCCCGAGGCGACCTCACCTCATCGTGTCAAGATCCTTGCGCTGATTGAATCTGCCAAAGCTCTCTCTAGTCTCAGTGAGATATGTAGTACTGCCACCTCCCAACTTGATGGTCTCATCTTCGCTGCCGAAGACTTCGCCTTGGATCTTTCACTGACTCGTACCCCATCGCTTACCGAGTTTTTATATGCCAGATCAGCCATCGCTACTGCGTGTCGTGCACACAATCTTTCATCAACCATTGACCTTGTGTGCACCTCTTACAAAGGTGAAGAGGGTATAAAGACGATGCAGGAGGAATGTCTCGGTGGTAAGAGCCTTGGGTTCAATGGCAAGCAGTGTATCCACCCTGATCAGGTCCAAATCGCGCAGAAGGCTTTCGCCCCGAGTGAGGATGAGGCCACATGGGCTGTACGGATCACCATCGCTGATGCGAAAGCTGACAAGCAGGGAAGAGGGGCGTGGACGCTCGACGGCAAGATGATTGATGCACCCGTTGTGGGAAAAGCTAAGAGGCTCGTCAGCAGAGCTGAAGCTTGTGGGATTGATGTCAATGCTCTCAGGGAGCGGTGGAAAGATCAAGAGCCTGAGTGAGGCGATGGTGTCCACTTTGCCATGTTTTGTCTGCAGAGAACGCGACGGCAGGTGCGACCAAGGTGAGATACCGGGCGTGACTTGGGATTGAATCTCACATGATCAAGTCCTCAGCTTGAAGGCCTTCCAATGGAGACCTTTGCGGGGATAAAAGGCGTTGGCGAGAGTGGGTGTTGACTTCACCTTGTTGGAAGTGGTGATAAGTGGTGTTGTATATCAAATGTAAGAAATCATAATTCATTGTTGTGGTGTGCATTATTGTGTTAATCAGGTCATATATTCAAATAGAAGACATCCATCCATAGCGCCCATGGCGCAACTGGAACACGTGTCGGACGGGTTGTCGGATAGGACTAACCACTATTCGCCTACTCAGCCATGGTGAATTGGCGCTAGCTGATCTTCGGAGAAGCTACCCAGTCTGCCCAACATGGACGGTGAGGAGTCTGGCATTGCCACGGAAGCTTGAAAAGCAATCCGCGAGACACAACTTCTGGTTCTTTTTTTTTGAGCTTTTTTTGCATTGTATATATACAATCAATATGTGCCTGAACCTGGAGAGTGCATACATACATCGTAAGCGAGGGGAGCGGCTACCACGCTAACCCCTTTTCCACAGACAAGCTGCTCAACAGCGACGGTTCGAAACCACGACTTTTTTTCGAAGAGCGCAAAGTTTTATCTCCGAGTTGGGAAGGGACTCTTTTCACATTTTGCCTTTTTTCTTGGGTTCTAGGGATGGTTTGAAGGGTGTCATGCCTTCCTCGAAAACATTTGCCAACTCGCTTAGCTATCAGCCTATCTTCTCAACACAACTAGTGTGTTGCTACGTACCAACATCGCTTACTGATACTATGATTTTCCTACGCTTTCACCAATTTCGGGGAGGAATCTAAGAGCTATCTGTTCGCCTTGGTCCGAATATCAAACGCGCTCAACCTAGCCCACTTTTTTGCTCACCCAAACCCCCCACCAGTACAATTCTCCCCGTATATTCCGCAATACACTTGATTCTATCGTCAGACAAGTCTTCCGCACAATCAGTCACCATTCACAAGTTTGACAGATCAGCCAGCACGCCTGGTGCGAACACCCGGAGTTAGACAATGAGATGGATACTTTAAGCAAATGGTGGTTCTCAAGAACCGACTTGGCATGATCGATTGCCTTGATACAGGTCGTATTTACGTCGATCTTGCTGGTCAAGTCGCCCACGTGCCCATTTAGGGCGTGAACAACATTAATCAAGATTTCGTTGGGAGGTAACAATATCTGTAAGGCTTGGGTGCTCGCTGTGTCTTGTGCCATTGTGCGAGTTTCAGCGTTGCGAGCGTACACAGCGGTGACAAAATATTGAATGAGAGTACAGAATTACAGGATTCAGAAGTCAGAGATTTCACTACGAAAGTGGGAGGCTTCTGCCCAAAGTGAATTTTTCTGGTGTTCCTTTGGTAGGAAATGCGGGAGGAGCGAAATCGACACCTGTAACCTTATTGAGACTGGTGTCTTTCAGAGGTGACTTCTTCTCCTCTACGGGCGTGCTCCTGAATTCCCTGCTAGACTTGCCCTGACCTGAGCACTGTACTGTCCTTCGTACAGCCTCGTCCCGCTGGTGATAACACACCTATAATCGCGGCCCGAGCCTCATTGAGAAGACCACTTGTCAGGGTATTGATTTCATTGCTTCAGCTAGTGGTTGGTTGCTTGCTAAATCTAAGACCGCTCTGCTAGGAAGTGGGGCGCCCAGTAGGCAAAGACGCTACTGCCATCCTGCTACTACTGCTAAGTAGCCCTTGCCAAATCTATATCTTACAGCGTATCGTCGGAGATTTTGGCACTCTGGCCGCAGATCGCATAGTGAAGAACCTCTACACCTCTATCCGTCAGCACCTCGCTTGCTCTATTACAGAGCACACTGGTGGGAAGTAAGCAGCCAGTGTCCATGGCACAGCTGCGCCCCCGGCCAACATAAGCATTCTTCATATGCTGAATATTTCCCCAGGCGACCATGTTGTCATAGAATAGCTTCCTGCTCTTCCGGGGACTGGCGAGTCCCTCGTCACCCGAATTAACGCTCATTTGGGTCGAATATGATGGAGTCTAAGTGGTACGACTCCCTGCTAACAAAGCCGCTGAACCAATTGAGGCCTCCCTCCTGCCACTACAACACTCTTGCAAAGCCTTTGATAAAATGCGTCTCGCATATAAGGCTTTCTGCTGCGCACTCAGGGACATGTAATCGAGGCGCCGTTGATTTCTTGCTTATCCACTCTCATTGCTTTGAATCGTGATTGGCGGTTGAGGCTTCAATGAGAGATGGAGTTTTTTGGTGGATGCGGATTTCTGGGTAAACGTCCTCATCTCCACACGTCATTCGACACTATTATTTCTACCATCTTTGGCTCTGCTGGCGTAGTGTGGGTCGATTTTGGTATCTATCCCCGAATTAACGTGTGCTAAGAGGTCCGCTGGGGCGATGTATTCCCCGTTGTTGCTCCCCGCTTCGAATTATCTGAACACCACTTCGTACTTGTCTCGTACCGTATCTCCGCCGAACTTATCGATTGTGAAAGTCACTTGTGCCCCTTTACTAATCGCACGGCTGACGCGTAGTATCAGAACGGGAAAGACGTAAGTGAGCTGGTCTCGTGGAGAGAAATCCCGCATAGAAAACGATCTTAATCTGCAATTGGGTATGTGAACCCGAACATGGTTGTGGAGTCTGATTATTTCTAACGGTGCTGTCCTAGCCTGCGTTCCCTGCCGCTTGTCACAGGGCTTGTAGGTCTATCAGGGGCAGGATCATTGGTCGATAGCAACGTTGATTCTTGTAGAGATAATAGCAAGCAGAAGCATGTTAAGTACATCAGGGCCTTAGTACCTGCCAGGTCTATCACAATCCTCCCGCTTATAGCTCGTGGTCCCCATGAGCGAAACTTGAGGTTGGAAAAGATGTGAGTTTGGGAAGGATTTGAGGTTGAAAAAGATGTGAGTTTGGGAAGGGTTTGAGGTTGTATGCCCGCGTTTCCATTCTTGGCCACTGTACCAGGCGCGAACCTCCTCCACTTCCATAGCCTCCGAGGCCTCTTTGGCCCATTTCCTCGTAGTAGCTGGCGTCTCCAATTGTTCTGCGTGTTCAAATATTCGATCGGCATCGGCGTGCTCCGCCAGGTTCTCCCTCAAGTTGTCCCTAATTCCCGCCCCCGTACTAAACGAGGTCTCGATAGCGTCGTAGTCATTGATATAGACCTCGGGGATTACTAGTACCGTAGTATTGGTTGGGTTGCTTGTTAGGAGCATCTCTGCGCGGTCTTCGATTTGCCAGACTGTTCTGTCATTAGCGATAATACTCAGTGCCCCAAACCTTGAGATAAGTGTCATCATGTCTGAACTTCTAGGATCCTTTTATAGTAATTCGTTGAATTTGGTGTGCATTCGGTGAAGTTCATCGATTACTTTTCGGTCTCCAGTCAGACACTGGAGCGGGGCCGTGATATCAATCGGCCCTATCGAGACAGGTGTCAAACTCATTGCTATCAAAGAGCGGAAACCGCGAGCACATTTCCGCATGTCTATGATGTGTTCCCATGGTCCATGGTTCTTCGCTATTGATTTTTGTTCATGGAACTCGTCCACCACGATCCATGCAGGGCGCACATCAGGTATACGTGCACGCACCCATTTTACTCGTGTCTGGCTACCTTTACCGGTAGGTGGCGCATCTGGATCGCGGCTCCATATATATGGGTAACTAATGGGCGTATAGACATACGCTTCATATGAGCCGGGTGTAGTGATGATAATGAAGCGGTGACTGCCCTTGGGTGGGACACCCTTGTACTGCCATGCTATGTCCGGAATTGCCTCGTACATGGTAGCCATAGTAATAGCTGTGGCCAACGAAATAAAGACTAAGGTAACATACCGATGGAATCAATTATATCGACAATGCACAGGATGACTACCGATCTCTCTTCGCCTTGATAGGCGTCAATGGTACTCTTATCCACATCTTCCAAACCAGGAGTCAGTGCTACCGCATTCTTGGTGAGGGCGATTTGTCCCCGGTAACAGGCGAGGATAACGGTATCCTTGGCAGTAATAACGTCCTGAAGATACACCTGACAGAGCTGCATAGCCACTTGGAGCTCCTGTACGTTCTGACTCGCCTGTGAGAAGCCTATCATGTCGGATGCTCCATTGGTGGGGGTCCAGATGACTGGCGAGCGACTTTGTGTAAGATCTCGTGAGTGATGATGGCCTTGCTGGCGTTGGGCCGATTGACTAGTTTTACGTTAAGGTAATGACACCCTTATACTAGATGGGGGAAATGACATCGCTGGAATGATACGGTGTTGCACCGTAAGCTCGTAGATCTTCACGATGGATCCAAGCATGTCGTACAGCCTCTGCACCATTGAGGAGGTTGGATCGGTTAAATTTATATTGCACCGCACGAATGCCAACAAACTTGAATCCTGCCAAGTATATAACGTCTCCACGTTCCATTGCGTTGGGGGCCAATCCGTAAAGACCAGCACCCTTCGTCAGTGGACGTTGCAGATCTGGTGTGCCATGAGTGATCGCATCTTCAACTGGGGGAATCTTTAGGGTAAGGCGCCGCACAAAGACGAATGGTAAATAAGGTTGAGTATTTCTCATGGCATCCTCATCCCTGCAAAGGAATAGAACATGGAAGGTAGCGCTCTCATATTTGGCTTTAGTGACAGTGTCCTACTGCATATCAATGTTTCTCCTTAGACCCATGCACAGCTACCTGTCAGTCTGCCGTTGAGTAAGAACAAGAATGTTTCTTAGTGCTCTTCTGGTCAGGTAATTTGAGGAGAAGTAGCTCATCTCCAGTCTGCTTTGCCACTCGATCTCTGGCCCACTTCGTATGTTTATGTGTGGAAAGCTGAGCAGGATCCTTCCAAGATTTACCGGCCGTGCCAGACCGAACTCCTAGAATCCGGTCTCGTGGTGTATCGACAGCAATACTCGTATCACGCATTATTATCTGAAACTCCTCCTGCATATCATCTACAAATTAGCTGTACTTGAAGGGCAATTTATCTCTCGTCTGTCAAACCTCGGACTTAATCTTAAGTGTTGACACTGACTTTGTAAGTGTCGATCTCAGTACATTATCAAGTCAAGAAGGGTCTGCAAAATTTGAGTGGCATCGTTATCAGAGTTGGCATACAGGTGACCTTAGAGGACCGAGTCCAGCTTGCATCCCGCATTGCTAGAATTGAACCCAAGACCCTGTGTGATGTCAATAACTTTTCATCGGTTGACCATGTCCACGGAGTCTTCTGCCCGGTTCTAGGCGTCAGTTTGGCGGAAATGACATAAGCTTGTGAATACTTGACATTCGGTAGGGATATAGTGTGGTGTGTGTTACGCCAATAATGTTGCACGGATTTTTGAGTCAATGAGATTCGGCAAGAAGACTGAGCAGTGGAGCTGCGTGCGAGCTGTCGGCCGAAAATCTGTTGGGTATGGTTGTAAAGATATATATATATCTATAGATAGCCAACATATAAGCCAGAGCGCCTGGATGCCGATAGGTTCTAAGGGTTTACCAGTCCTATCTACCCATCCATTGCAAGCTAGCCATTCCTCGATCTTGTTTCTAATGGCCTTTCGTTCCCTACGCTGTTCAGGTAGTCTGCAACGTCTTTTGTAACTCCGAGTTCACCTGATGTTGTGTGCCACTTGAATGTTCGCTTCTCTGGAAGTCGAGACTAAGAGCGTTGAGTCTGCGTTCTCAAGACGTCCACCATAACACATGTTTGATGATAGCACTTCAAGGCCAGCAGTCATGCGGTACTGTTTCGGGAACATTGTGTACCGCAAGCTGTTCTCGATTTGCCTGTCCCTAAGCGATGTTGAAAGTTGCGGAGCGAAAAATTGTTTGGGAGGCTTGTGGGATCATGTCGAATGAGCTTGGTGTGGCGTGATAGCAGTTTATCGACGCCATCATTTTGTTGCCCTTCGAACATATCCCTTTGATTTCTTTAAATAACATACGGATACGATTTGAGGCCAGAGGGGAACCTCGGGGAAAATACCCACTTGTATGCTGGTCTTGCGAAAGCTTGAGGAACATTGAGTTCATATTCTTCTTGCAGGGCATGTAGTTGTGCTGCTAGTGCTGTAGACTTAGGCTGTATCAATACGCCATGTGTATCTTCGTACAAGATGACATCTTTGTCGTTGTCGGTAGACCCGTCCTTCCTTGTGGCGGCGGTGGACTCTTTGAGCTCTTCAGGTAAGTGGGGAAAGTTCTCAGGAGTGATTATTTCCGGCGGCTGGAAATTCGGAATGCTGTAGAACTCTTCGAGCTCAGCTTCACCCATTGACTCGTGTTCTGGGATATCCTCTTTGGGTGAGCTTTTTTAACCAGCTGTGCGGGCTTGTGTACGAGCTTGTGCACGAGCTATTGGAGACGGCCGCGTAATTGTATTGAGAGGACGCGGCACATGAGCAGGTGAGCCTGCGACTAAAAGGGAAGCTTTTTCCGATATCCATGGTGCTGACCTTCTATTTGATGGTACCCGAGAGAACAGATCCAACATGAAAGCCCGTTTTTTTTCGCGCAAAATAATCCAAACAAGGTATACTTGAAGACAGCTCCACGCAGAAGCTTGGTCGGGGTCGTTCTGCTCCTTTATCACGGCGACCTAACGCTTCCTCTTCACCTTCAGGAAGTAGGGTAGAATCCCAATACGAATCGCACCATCCGTACTGGCGAACAAGACCCCCTATTGCAGTGAATTTCTTAACAAATCCATTGATGGTGCATCCCCCCACTCTTCCCCTATCATACCGTGGAGTGTTCTTATGTTGTCGAGTGTGTCAGTTCCCTTTCCTGCGTTGTGCAGAAACAATCGTACAAGGGAATTCGGCTCAGGATTTGCTTTCCTAGTCTTCCTAGGGGTTGTATTTTGCGACTTGCTTGACTTTACTGATCTTCTTTTTCGTTTTGAGGGTATGATCTTTCGCTCCGCCCAGCATTGTTGACCAAGTAATCCAATCCCCCACCTGTCCGTTCTACCACCTTGTCTTTGCAGACATTGATGCTTTTCTCTTGATCAACGTCCGGACTAAGGGTGCCTCGACAGATTCCAGATCTCCTTCGTACTACTGCCCCCCTTGGTTATAAACCATCTTGATTAAACCCCGTCGTTTCCTCTTCTGGACTTTTTGAGCGAGTGTTCGCTCAAATGATGACAGATTGCACAAAGGCTAGTAACGCAGAAAATTCAGGATGGAAATAACATCAGTATAGTCATTATCGAAGATGTTACCACTGCATGCTATTCTGTTCCAACTCTGCAATTGTGACGTGGCTTCAAATTGCGTGCTCCTTACGTTCTGGAGAGTCGACCCCCGGAGTAATGGTGGGTTGCAAAAGATGACGATATGAGGGGATGGTCCACCTCTGTCCAACGGCTTCAACTTCGTCTTCGTACGCCGGAGAGTCTTCGTACGTCGGAGGGTCTGACGACGTTTGATCTTCTGCGCTTGAATAATCGTCCGTTGGAACGGATTTGGTGCTCCACCATTAATTGCAAGCACTTATTTTTGATCAATATCGCCTTGGTATTAGGTGCTGCTGGAGATCATGCTATGTGTTCTGTGGAAGATAATTTTCTGTGGGCGTGCGAGATTGACAGATGAGAGCCTTTAGATGGAGCTGTAATAAGAACAGTGACAAACACGGGCAGGGGACGCGGCATAGCTCCAGGTGTTCCACAGCCGCCGCCCAAGAATGGGGTCCCTGTAGGAGTCATCCATTTCCCGGCATGTGGATCCACTTGATGAGGGAGAACAAGGTTTGATCTTTGAGCGATATTGATATACATTCCACCCATTGGCGACATCTCGCTCGGCGTCATCTCACTCTCGAACTTTTTCACTCCTCCATGGGTCTGAGAATCATGTGTGCGTATTTCTTATAAGATAATTGAAAACCTGGTCCGGAAGGAGGTGCAGTAATTGATAAACAAATTTTTCCTGCTCTTCATCGTCTGCATTCTACTAAGACTCTGTCTCCAACATGTCAAAGAGACCAAGTTCTGTTGACAATGTAATACTTAGTCTCTGATATGTGAAAAGAAAGCCATCTGATGATATTATAAGAGTCTCAATTTCTGATTAATTAAACGAATCAGGGGTGACGAGCGATTGAAAAGATGAGGAGTTGTGGGGAAAATATGTTATGTTCTCTGACTTAGTTTCTAGCTATCTTTTGTGATTAAAAGTCGGTATCCCTCTCGGAGCTCGTTGAGTCCTTAAAGCCAATGCTCATGAAAGTAGCGGGTGTCTTCTACCGTGAGCGCGGTGTCCATGAGTGTGGGGGATCATGGAGCCTGACCCTCGGATGAATGGACCAGCCTGCCAACTGCCGATCATCATCCACAGCTCCCCGGAGTGTCCATGCAATTGTTCGGCAGATGCTTTGTTGAGGTTTTCGTCTATAGAGGATATAGGGTCTGGTAGTAGGCGAATATAATTGGAGGGAGTTTCTGAGCGATCCTAGATGCTCCGCCGATCATCCCAAAGCTTCAGCTAACAGGTTGTGTTATTCTGTGAGTTGGGCAAACACATGCCGCATATCTCCATGTATGGTTTGGTAGTAGTGAGTCCGCAGCCTTTAGCGCTGAGACAGTATAAGAAGAGCAAGGCTGCGGGCGTCCCTAGCCCTGCGCCTGGGTCAGAGCTGCATCGTTTTCACCAGCCGAGTCCCCAGCAAGGCCCATAATTCCGCGTGAAGGAGAAGTATATAGTAGGAGAGCTGAGTGGTGGGTCCCTGCGCGGCGATTATTAGTAAGTTTTTGGTATCGACGAGGGTATAGAGGCCTGGATGAATATTACCTTGTAGTTGTTGCGTGTCTGGTATGGATTGTGAGGGTATGGCGGTAGAATATAAGTGGTACCATATATAACTTAGAGGACCCCCGAGCGTCCGCACACGCTTCAAGTGCTGCAGCGATAACGTTAGGGTCTATCACTCTCGTATGGAAGCGTTGCTCCCATTTCCTAGCGTCCTCTAGCATCACAGTCGTGTTGGTAACCATAGTGACGAAAAGTGTTGATTAAGGTAGGTGGTTGATGGATAAGAGGTCAAAGCAAGTTGAGGGTCGAAGGTTGTTCGTCAATACTGGAAGCCACGCTCAATCGTAGGTTCGGCCAGTGACCATTAGTGGTACAAAGTGTGATATGTTGAGAGGTCGGTAGAGGGGTGGTGTCTGGTCCGTATAGGGTGTGCTAGTAATGATAAGACGCAGAGGATTGGGCTCCAGCGCGGCCCTAACGTCGGACTCTTGACGAGGCCTAGGACCATGTGTTGGAATCCTCGCTATCCCATCAACTGGATCTGTTACTGGATTAGGCTCTAATTTAGACTCTTGACCAAAATCTTGGAAGGTATCATAGAGAGGCCCTGATGTAGCCCTGAGATCATAGTCTGGAAATGGTGTTGGGGTAGGCTTTGTTGTAGCCCTGAAAAGATACACGAAAATAAAGATAACAATTGTTATGGAAAGCGTGATAAGAGCGACAATCAGCAACTCATACTGATATCGCTCTTGATGGAACGTTGGAACCTCCGTTAGCGCAAAACGCTGGCTCCTTCGCATTGCAACATTCAGTACTTTAGCGACGAACTCGTCTATCGCCCAGCCGAGGGCTACGGCTCCAGTAATCAGTAAGAATATAGCGAAAATAAAGCGCCTAGTTGAGGTGACGAATCCTTTCCTGACCATATGTAGATGCATCTTGTGAGGACGTGCTTAACAACTGTCCTGTATCTGAGGATTTATTAAACTCGTTCATGGCTTTCGTCAAATCATCCCTCATATTCCCCTCTCAATACATTGTACATCTCTTGTTATCAATTGCCAATCGTGGACCTCCTAGCTGGGTTTCCCCCCAGTGCGCTGCTGTCTGCACGTGCAGGACCCTGCAATCAAGGCGAGAAGAAGTCAAAAATCCCGTGAGAGCCATAAGCCGCCCCTGCTATGAGGTAAGAAGGATACCCTCTTTGTTGTTCATCACTCGGTAGTTACCTTACTGCTTTCGAGGTCTCAGGCTTGCCCTCCGACATGCGTAAATCTGCAACTATTGCCTTCGAATGAAAGTCTCCTCGGATTTCTGCGCCAATCGACACAATGTACTAGGAGAATACGGTAGCTTCTTCTCCGTTCGCCTCATTGTGTCCCTTCGGCGCTGCTTTCGAACCTGGTTGGGTACGGCATATGTCCAACGAAACCCGGAAAATCTTAGACTTCGTAGCCCCCGTATCTTGCGTAGAGCGAACACCCCAGGGGCATCGGGTTTCAAGCATTGTAGGCCCGCTTCAATTTTCAGCGTCTCGAGACCGGTGTAGGTAGCCAACAAGTTGAGGGCGTCGATTTCATATTCCATTCCAACACATGTAAATTTGACATGTTTGTCAAGCTATCGAGATGAAAGCGATTATAAGGCCAGGAACTGATCAAGGCAGCGGAGATCGGCAAAGTCTAAACTGTAGGTCGAGTAATAGAAATGGCTGAGTCCTTGCTCTTCTATGCGTTTGCTATTCTCCGCACGTTATTGTGCCACTATCTCTGCTGCGAGTTTCCCACGAAGCTCCGTCTCAACCTGTCGGGCTATCAACTTTGCAGGTGCAGAAGCTATTGGTTGGGTAGGATAGCTAGCCAGAACTTGGCGCTGTCGGCTTGCAGTAGGATGTCCGAGATGATGGCAATTCCACCCCCCGACTCGAAATGTAGGAAGATCCTACGTATTATGCGCACTTGTTCTGGTAACAACAGTCCAGAGGCCGGTAGAGTGGTAAGATAACGTTCGCCCTAAAGAAAGTTAATACTCAGAAACTTAACACTCTTGAATGGTGGTGGAAGATATTACTTACCTCTTCTGTAAGTAGGCTTCCGAAGTTCGGTATTGTAGAAAGATTCAAACCGCCATGCCTGTATCCACCAGTATATCACAAAGTAAACACGAAAGGGCAAATTTGGAAAAAAACACCAGACAGCGCACGGCCATGTCGTAGAGCTCTTCGTCTGGACGGTAGGGCTCTACCTGCTCCTGGGTGAGATGGAGGTCATCCATCTTCATCACCCAATATGCGTTGAAGTGGTCACCCTTTAGGATCTGGTTAAGTGTTAGAGAAAGATCACTTAGGGTAGGGAAGAAGGACATACGTCAGGGCTCCTTGCTCCCAAGTACAACGGATCCACTCCTCATCAAATTGGCCCTCGAATACTTCGCGGAGGACATCGGAGTCGGAGTCGGAGTCGAATTCCCATAGCCATCCCTCCGCTTTAAGTATCTTCTTGACAATTTCTCGCATTCGTTCCTCGTCCATCAAACGTCTTTGAGCTTCGGGGAGATTGATTGGGGGTGATGGACCGAGGGGCCGAGTGAGGCAAGGGGGGTGGGAGCTGTCCAGGAAACTTTGGGTGTAGTGAGAACGATGTGATATATATATATATATATATATATACAGTAAGTCTGTATATGAGGAGAGGTGTTGTGGAATGCAGGCAAGCCAAGGTGGCTGGATGCTTGGGTTGAAAGAAAAAGAGAGAGCGAGGTGGGAGGAAGCTGCTTATATAGACACTGGTACAGAAGCTAATGCAAGCTCTGTCAGGGGAACGGATAACACGTTCGCCTAACCAGCCAGTGAACAAGAAGGAAAACTTCTAACTAACAGTGTGACAGCGGATATTATTCACCCAATGTGTGGGAGATTCACCACACACTAACAGCAAGCTTTGACAAATAAAGGCATAACACGGTGGCGAGACGCAGTGAACAAGGGGGAAATTCCCAACCATGAATGTGATCCAGATAGTCCTCGTCCATTGGATACTTCAACCAATAACATGTACCGTGAAGCAAATTTTCGGTACATGTCGTAACCTTGTCATGTTCTCGTTCTTCAGCAATATCCTAATCACTGAAGGGTGTGAAACCATGTCGTATTTCTGACTTCTAGGCCATACGACGACACGCAGGAACGGTTATTGTGCTTTGGATTGTAACACGATCCGGAGTGATAAAGACTGCCGCATCCGAGAATGACAGGATCCAATAAGTGGTTCCCGTCCTCTCCATTCATAGGCAGAGAAGAAGTTAGTGTTCAGATAATCGCATTCATTCCGTAGGGTACCAGATTCTAGTGACTTACCGCATATCCATTATTTGCATACCCATTCACCCATACGTAGTCCTCTTCACAGTCCCCGTCATGCCTTCAATTCTCGGGCATCCACACCCTGTTCCCTGTCATGCATTAGCGTTAGTCAAATCGTGAAATCTGCATTCATCCACTTGCGCATATGTGACCTAGTAGGAGAAAGATCGTCTTTCAGGCAATGACCTGATAACAATTGCAAATAACTTTGCCAGGGGTATATAGAAACGAAAAAAACAACCGGGACGCAATCAGAGCATTCAAGATATTCACCGCCCAAGAACGCCACAACCGCAACAGACAACGCCCTCGAATACCTCTATTAAGCCTGTTCGATCGTCACCGTCTTTCTGATTCCCTCATCCACTTCCCTCCCCTCAGCCCACCCAATTCCTACCGGCCTATCTTCCGGTACATAACCTCCGACGACAATCGGTCCCTTGTCTCTATTCTCCATCTTGACCCTCTCGGCCCAGCCGAATTGAACAGGCGAACGAGTCCCGAGCTCTACACTGTTGCGGCCGCGTAAGGAACCAGTAGATTCGCTCCGGCCGTGTGATTTGCCGGCTGAGATATAGGTTGAGCGAGAGCGCAGTGTTGGACGACGGGGACGGAAAAGGCCAATGAACTTGGGGACGAGTGGAAGGGAAGCGCAGAGGATGGCGGTTGTGATCTCGGCGATGCTGCCAGCATTAACGTTAGCTAGGCGTTGTGGGAATTTCAGACGGGTGCATGAGGAGCGAACATACGTCCACATCCCATGCTGGAGGCGTAGGTAAGTCAGGTCGCTGCCATTGATAATTCTGATGGAGAAGACCAGACGCATGATGCCCGCAAAGTTGGCGCTAAAAGCGGTTAGTCGTATTTTTGCTAATAAGAACACTGGATATGGCGCACAAGATACCGGCCATAAAAACCACCGAAACGCTCAGCTTTGCTCGGACGTCCATCTTTAGATGCCATATAGTCCAGAGCGGTAGAATCAGTATTAGAACATCGGAGATGACGTTGATGGTACCCGTAACCACAAGGTTGAGGTTCGTATCTACGCAATGGCCTGGAGTCGATGAAATCCAAGCTTTATGGATGGGGCTGCACTGGAAAATGACGGACAGCACGTTAGCGGTATAGAAAAGGGCGTTCAGCCACATGAAGGCCTGGATAAGCCAGTAGACAAGACCGCGCTTGGTGGGCACGAAGATGCGCATCATTTGGAGCAGGATTGTGAGCTTGGCGGTCAAGATTGTTGGTGAATAGATGATTCGATTGATATAAAACAACTTGGGCAACTATTAGCTCCTTTGACCAAAGCACCCAGCATCTCCCAGTAATGGAGCGAAGGTAGCATACCTTCAACATGGGTATGATATCGGATTTGCGAACATTCCATTGATGTCTCCCAAGGCCATGGTGGATCTCGAGGAAGGTTAATATAACGGTCGCTATGAGGCCCAGCTGTTGATACGATCAGCCTGATACTCTAGGACTGACACGGATCCACGCACCCATGATACAATACATGTACCTGCTCAGATCAGCATGCGCATTAATAACGTTTGAGTGAACTTAAGTTGGAATAACATACAATCTTCAATCCGTAACCTCTTGTTTGACCCAAGCAGGCTTGTGGCCAAGCGAATGATCAACGCAGCAGTAGCAAACAGAAGGGATATGACTGCAGTAGCGACGAACGCAGGACTTAAGGTGTACGGGTTCACAAAGTTTGGCGTAACACCCGCGGGTGGAGCCAGAGCAGGCACATTGACGGGACTAGTAGGGCTCATATTGTCGCGCGTTGTCACAGTATCTGTAGCTGTTGTTCCACGCAGTAGGAACTCGGGTATACGAAAGGAGCAGGGCCAGCAGCAAGAAAAAGGGAATCGAAAACGTCTTTCATCTTTTAACAATTATAGCTTCATGCGTCTCAAGTCGAAGGCACAGTAAGCAGCCAGTGTCCATTATGCATGGCACAGCTGCGCCGCCGGCCAACATAAGCATTCTTCATATCCTGAACATTTTCCCAGGCGACCATGCAATAAGCACTTAGAACTCGTTATGGAGATCGGGCGCAGATGGCGTCTCTCCAGTCCATTCAGCTTGGCGATGGGATGCTTGCCAGTAGATGCCACACAGAAGCTGTCAAGGGGAGCTTGCGATTGGTCAACGGCACTCTACTACAGTAGCATACCCGTTACGCGCATTTAAGTAGAGATCTGACGTGAGCAACATTTAGTTGTTGCAAAGGAGTTATAGCAAAGATGTGCGGCAGAGTATGGCAATCTCGCTTCTCCTAAAGTCAGTGATATGAAATCTTTGCTGTGTTCGGGGACGCTTGACAAGGTGGAAGCAGTGTTCAGATTAGCCGTCCCAAGCTATCTTAAGCCACAAAATGAAGGTAGATGGTTTCACATCTATTTTAGCTCATGCACGTAGGCTTGTAGATTACTTTGATAGGAGGTTCAGGACGTTCAGGCAGGCCGACAACCACTTCCGGTGGTAACCGTATTTCCCGCTTTGGCCATGGCCATGACCTACTTTGGTAGAAGTCTGGATTCTGGCAGACTGACAGCTGTAGCAAGCTTGCAGAGGTCTGATTCTACCATCTTCGGTATGACAGGCCAAGTGCATGATTCAGGATCAACCTAAGGAGCATAAGTGAACCACCTGGCACATGTGTAAATTTGAGGATGTGCAGCCCGGGGAAGTAAGATACCAATCCAATCCATCTGAAGATTTCCATGCGGCTCAGTCCTCGCTTTCCCACGTGTAATTTTGCATCTTCACCGTTGTACCTTGGCCAGTTGGCCCCGCTAAAGGCTCAAGGCTAAAAGGTCCAGACCTGCAGCTCCGGTTTTTCGCTACCAGTTTGTCGGGACGTCAGAATATCAGATCCTACCTCACACCAGCCCCAGCGTGATCTCTCTCAGTCCAGAACGTGCAGATTTTAGGAAGTACTGTGGATGATCTTTCAGCCTGGATTAAATTCCAACCAACTACATGACGCTATTCCGGTAACAGATTAGGGTCTGATCTAGGGCTGAGTGGCTAAGCGGCTGAGTCAAATTTCTGTCATCTAAGCCTACTCCAACCGTACGACGGTAATGATATGGCACCTCATCCAGGGATTGACCCGGATCAGATAAAGGAAAAAGCTCGTAAGGATCTATTGGACCTACTCGAAAGCGTATGTAAGGCTCCATCCTTCGTTCGGCACGTCATACTCAGATACTGAGCCTTCCTAGGTTCGAGGAAAGAAGAACTTGGTCATTGAGAAGTCGCTCGCTGGTCCCATTGGCCTCTTTGTCAAGTTCTCGACTCTTCAGGATCATGGAATTGATAAGGTTTTCTTTCTCGAAAATGATAACGTCGACGCTTCCCAAAAGAATATCATTTTCTTGGCCCGTGGAGAGAAAGCAAATCAACCCATAGCTATTGCGGGTATGTATATGCTGTTGCTTTCATGCATGTGGGGAGCCTGTCCATTCCTCGAACGAGAGCCGTTCCACACTGCCAGCTCTACATTCTCCTAGTCTTTTAGACAAGGGATCTTCAAGTAGATTACGTAGACTCTTTCCTACTCTACGTAGTCAGTCTTGATCCCCAAATCAAATTACTTTCATATACAGCTTGATCTATAGCGTTTCCCTGCGCTTGCAATAGGTGCTACGCCATCATTACTTGCTGACATTGCCTCACTTGCAGAACAGATCCAGCGCTTGCAGAAAAACAGTAGCATTGAGCATGAGTTCTTAATCATTTGGGTACCCAGACGTACACTAGTATGCAACAAGATATTGGAGGAAGCTGGTGTGCTGGGTGATGTTAGTGTCGAGGAATTCGTGCTGCACTTCATACCACTAGAGCAAGACCTCCTTTCATTATGCCTGGAAGATAGCTTTAAAGACTTATACTTGGTATGGCAAACCTTGTTCAGTCTGCCTGTTGTCTAACAGAGCTCAGCGAAAAGATCCTACGTCTACCTTTCTCGCAGCGCAAGCACTTATGGGCATCCAGCAGACCCATGGCCTTTTTCCGCGGATCATTGGCAAGGGTGACAATGCCAATAGACTCATGGAGCTACTGCTACGGATGCGTGTAGAGGCTGCTGCAGATGATAACAATACTTCTAAATTTGGCATGATGCCGAGCGCAACTATCGAGAGTCTGATTATCATCGATAGGGAGATTGATTTCGCTACCCCACTCCTCACACAGCTCACTTATGAAGGTCTGATAGAGGAGATGTTTGGCATCAGTTATAATCAGACCGAGATCCACTCATCCATCGTTGGCCAGGCATCAGGGACTCAACAGGCCGGGAAAAATCCTGCAGCAACTCAACAAGGCCTGAAACAGAAAATCCAACTTGATTCCTCTGACAAGCTATATGAACAGCTTCGGGACGCAAACGGTGCAATAGTCGATAGTCTGCTTAACAAGGTGGCTCGTCGCCTGCAGAGCGACATGAAAAACCGCCACGCAGAAAGTATCTCAGAGCTTCGAGACTTTGTAGGCAAGCTGCCTGGCTATCAAAGCGAGCAGCAAAGCCTAAAGATTCACATCAACCTAACTGAAGAAATAATGAAAAACACCCAATCCGACATCTTCCGCCGCACCCTTGAAGTCCAACAAACCCTTTACGACGGCTCCGACCCCTCCTCCCAACACGACACCATCGAAGAACTAATCTCCCGCTCCGTCCCCCTTCCCACCATCCTCCGTCTCCTCTGCCTCGAATCCTGCATCTCCGGCGGCCTCCGCCAAAAAGACCTCGACAATTTCAAACGTCTCATCCTCCACGCCTACGGCTACCAACACCTCCTCACCCTCTCCGCCCTCGAGAAAATCGGCCTCCTCCAAACCCGCGCCTCCGCCGGCGTCCTCACCAACCCCCTCGGCGTCGGCACCGCCCAAGAAAACACCAAGACAAACTACAACTACCTCCGCAAAGTCCTCCGCCTCGTTGTCGACGAAGTAAATGAACAAAACCCTAACGACATCGCCTACGTCTACAGCGGCTACGCGCCCCTCACCGTCCGCCTCGTCCAAGCCATTATCCAAAAACAATACCTCCTAGCTCTCACCAAAGGCGCCTCGGCCGCTAACATTAGCACCGCCGCACACGGCTGGCAGGGGTTCGAAGACGCGGTAAGGAATGTTAAAGGGGCTACGTTCAATAAGATCCAGAAGGGAGAGGAACAGGTGGTTAAGGCGCGACATATGCTTGCGGGGGCGGGGGGGAAGGTGAAGACTGTTATCGTGATGTTTTTGGGAGGAGTCACGTTTACGGAGATTGCGGCGTTGAGGTTTGTGGCGAAGGGGGAGGAGGGGAGGAGGAGGATTCTGGTTTGTACGACTGATGTTGTGGGGGGGAATGGGGTTGTGGGGGCGGCGATTGAGAAGGGGAGTTTTGGGGAGGTGTGATGGATGAAACTGGGTATATGGCTTTGGTTGGGTTGGGTTGCGAGGATTGGTGAGAGGGCTGCGGTTCACAGTTCAGAATGCTGTTATTTCTTTAGACCTATTAAGCTTGCTCATATGCTTTGCATCTTATGCTGTGGAAAGGTGACAGTGCGTCCTGAAATAAATATAACGTGCCCTCATTATGTATTGTAAGCATGCATCACACCCACCCCCCTCTCCCCTTCACCCAACGCCGCCATTCCAAGCGAAACATACCCCGTCCATAGAATCCCCAATCCCTCAAGCCAAGCCATAGAGCGCCGCGCTAAATCACTTCCCATCCCTATACCATATCTCTCCCCTCCCATAAAACCCCCCCATCCCATCCCTACCCCCTCCCGCCAAACTATGACCTCAAACACTACTATCCTCATAAACAAACCTAATATCCCTCGGCCTCTGCGTATTCCTCGCCACAAACTCCTCATTCCCCGGCGGTCTCTCATTCTTCGTATTCCCCGTCAACATGCTCTGAATGCTCATGCACACGCTCTCCACATTCTGCACGGGTGACCAGCCTTGTGTGCCGAGGAGATCGAGACAGATTATTCCGTTGGAGTAGACGTGTGGGTGGATGGGGATTGGGCGGGGAGGGGTGGTGAGGGAGGTGAATGTTACTTCGGGGGCTTCTGTGGGAGGGGGAGGTGGAGGTTAGTTTGGTAGAAGGGGGGGATTTTGGGAGCGGAGGAGGGGGGAAGGGAGAGGAGGGTGGTACCTATTGGGTAGTTGTTGCTAAAGCGGAAACGAAGACGGTATGTTTGGTTGAGGTAGAGGGGGTTGCTGTCGAGGACTCGGATGTCCATTTGCCATTCTGTGAAGTCGGGAGCGGAGACTAGGTCTATGCCTGGGGGGAGGGATTGTTGGATCTGGGAGTGTGAGATTTAGTGTTGTTGTCGATGAGAGTGTGGGGAGTGAGGTGAGGTACTTTCATAAGCTCCTGGTTGAGGGATAGGTCAGTTGATGTTAACAAATTTGTGAACGGATTGGGCGGTGGGGGGCTTACCTTGCCTAGCCGCTTGGATGCGAACATGATGGATGGGTGTGATTGTTGATGTTGCAGAGATGGTGAGTGACTGTGGAGTGCTTATATATAAGTTGTACGGCCTTTTGAGCAACGTGGATACAGGAATGTGTCACGTTGGATTGTGTTCCCTGTGTTGTCAGACAAACATTATTCTACTGGGAGCCTCTGACCGGGGGGTTGGGTTAGACCTCGGGCATAACCCTATCCCAGTGCGCCCTACCCGCGTGAGCTTCGGCGCTTAGACAGCGGCATGACGGCGTTTTCCCGCCCTGGAGCTGTCTCCGCCTCGGGTTGAGCTTGGAAGGATTTATATCTAACGGACTCGGACAATCGTTCAGAGCTCAACTTTTTCTCCATAGCTCTGGTTACTTTTCTTGGGCAATGGTTATAATGGCAAATGGCGTTGAGCCTTCCCGAAAGAGATGGTAGGCAGAGGACATAATCTCCGAACAACAGAGTTGTGACTGATGATGGCTGCAGGACCTATCTTGACAATTTTCTGAACAAGCCTGGTCCTACCACCGATCCACATTGGGTTCCCGGTGAAGTAACAATCACCGGTCTTGAGACATCAAAAGTCCTGTCAGTATATCTAGGAACCTGTGCTAATATTCAATGTGCTGACTTTTTGCAGTGTGATGTAGGTACTACTTGTTCTTTCTTCTGGTCCAACCGATCCTAATGCAATATGTAGCGGAGCCGGAGGCTTAGGATGTGAGATATTAAAGAATCTAGCGCTGTCAGGATTTAAAGACATTCATGTGATTGATATGGGCATGTACAGGGAGTTTAAGCGTCTCTGTATGCGGCTAACAGTAGGCAGATACCATCGACGTTTCAAATCTAAATCGCCAATTTCTGTTCCGCGAAGCTGATGTCGGGAAATCGAAAGCTGAATGTGCGGCGGCCTTTGTTGAGAAGAGGGTCAAAGGCGTTAAGATAACTCCCTATAACGGCAAAATTCAGGACAAGGATGAAGATTACTACATGCAATTTCAGATGATTATATGTGGTCTGGACAGTATTGAGGCACGACGCTGGATCAATGCTACTTTAGTGGGCATGGTGGATATGGAGAATCCAGAGAGCTTGAAACCGCTCATCGATGGAGGAACAGAGGGTAAAGCCTTCTGCACGGCTTACTATTATCTCCTGACGCTGACATAAGAATTCGTAGGTTTCAAAGGCCAAGCCAGAGTTATATTACCGTCCATGAGTTCTTGTATAGAATGCCAGCTCGACTTACACGCCCCTCGTGCCGCTGTACCCCTCTGCACCTTGGCAACCATACCTCGACAACCAGCACATTGTATTGAGTGGGCTCATATCATCGCATGGGAAGAACATCGTAAGGGTGAAGTTCTCGACACTGATGATCCTGAACATATAACATGGCTCTACCAGAAAGCATTAGCACGCGCTCAAGAATTCAACATCCCGGGAGTGACTTATTCAATGACACAAGGGGTAGTCAAAAATATTATCCCTGCCATAGCATCTACGAACGCCATCATCGCCGCTAGCTGCTGCAACGAAGCCTTCAAGATTGCTACCGGATGTAATCCTTGGCTAAACAACTACATTCAATACAGCGGAGACGAGGGAATCTTCACTTACACATTCGCAATGGAGCAGAAGGAAGACTGCCCAGTGTGTGGAAATCTGGCAAGAAACCTCACGGTAGATCCCAACATGACGTTGCAGGATTTTATCGACAGCCTTGGGGAACGTGCGGAGGCGCAATTGAAGAAACCCACGTTGAGATCAGAGGAAAAATCGCTGTACTCACAATTCCCGGCGTCACTCAGGGAGCAAACCGCGCCAAATCTATCGAAGAAGCTCTCCGAGCTAGTTGTCAACGGCGAGGAAATTGCAGTGTCAGATCCGGCATTCGCAATTTCATTCAAGTACAAGCTCATCTTTAGCTCTTGATAAGTGGCAGCCCCGTGGGCAAGACGTTGCTAATTAACAATCTTCGGCTCTTCGCCCTGCGTAGACACGCAGTACGGCCATGCTGCCCCACTAACGAATTCGACTAAGACCACCAAGACAACGTCCAACACAAACTCTGTCAACGCCGAGATCGTTGACAACTGTCTGGATATGTGGACTAGGTACTAGGCTATGGGTGGCACCGTGAGGGAATAGGAAAGCCTGGGAAAGCTAACAGAGGAGGCTACAACAAGCTAGGATCTCAGCACGTCAAAGCGCGACAAACCCTCTAGTCAAGAGCAGAGGCTCTTGACCATGCGAGATGAGATCAGCATGGAAAAGCTGGAACAGGTCCACTATGGACATTCTACATTACTCTAATGGTAATAGTATCTCAACTCGAAGCAGATGATCTACTTTCCTCATAATCGGTATCAAGCCTCGAGGCCACCATAACCAAATCCAATCATCCAGGCGCCATGCAATGCAGCAAGCTTTTGATCTTACAAGTCATCACGTACCACTCCTCTCCCTCCACCACCTTGCTCCTGCTCCCTCAAACACCTTTTCTGCCCCCAAAATTCCCCTACCTCGTAACATTCGCCAAACTCCTCTTCAACCTAACACACTTCATCTTCAAAATCTTCACGCTCTCCAAAAATAACAAATCACTCTCGAACTGCCCCGTACTCTCCACCCCAAAAATAAAATGATCCCTCACCCTCCCCAACTTCACCTTATCTTTGAACTCCTCATGTCGTAAACACTCCCTACTTACCGTGTCTCGCATCGTATCTCTCACCACAGCTTCAACCTCCCCGTCTTCCTCTTCTTGCTCAAGACCAATCACGCCTTTCGGAAAACAGCGCGCAAACTTCCTCGCTTCCTGGCCCACAATCGGTTTCAGTATGTCAATTGTAGGTAGTAATCTATAACTCGCCGACGCGACGGGGCTGAACTTTGCGTGATCGGCTCCGATACCTTTCACGCAATGCATTTCTAGATCGATGATCTGTCCGGGCCGCATTTTCGCGAGGAGAATGTCTGGGTTGACGGGGCGGATAACGCCGTCTGGAGCGGGGAATTCTTTGGATTGCCGACCCGTGGGGATGAACTCGATGTCTCTTGCGTAGACATTGCTGTTCACATACAGCACATTCGGATCCGTCTCCCCGTCCTTCGGCTGCCCGGGCGCCCAGCTGCACTCTTTCTGCAGCTTTAGTACTACAGTGTTGTTATCTGCCGCAGTGTCCCGTTCCGTTTCTCCTCCGCCGCTACCATCATGGTCATCTGAAACGGGCCTTTTGTAGAATTGCATCCAGTTTAGGCCTTCGAGGCGGCCGGTGAGAGGGACGAGACCGAGGCGCGCGGCGAGCACTTCGTCTTGGATTATGGAGGTGTTGTTGTGGATGAAGACGTATTCGATTGCGAGGGTGGGGATTTCGGCGATGAGGATCCGGCGGAAGGCGTTGGCTATGGAGGCGTCGAGGGGGAAGAGGGAGAATGTGGATTCGTAGGGGGCGTTTTGGTGGAATTGGACTGTGAAATCCTGGGGGGACAGAGTTAGAGAGGAGAGAGTGGTGAAGGGGGAAATGGGAGCATACTTGGGCGAATTTTTCGAGGGACCAGGTATGGTCTTCACCAGGATAATGGCCAGGGAAGTCGGTTGACGTGACATGCGTTACTGTTTCGGCGTTGACTCCGACAATCTGGGCTTATGAGCTTATTCGAAGGAGCTGCTGAGGGGCCAAGACGCTTACTGACCTTCCTCCTCCTGGCCTCTTCTGGAGAGACAGATACTGGAGCCATAGTGGACAGACTGGGCTATTGCACGTTGCAATATAAATTGTATTCAATTCGAGAAACTTTTGATGAAGGCAGTTTTACGCGAGTCAAGCCTTCCCAGCGCGCCAATCGGCAGCAGCCGCCAAGCCAAAAGTCAAGTGCATCATAGCGACGGCGAACATTTGTCTACATCTTTAGGAGCTACAGCGTCTATTCCTCAATTACTGCACCCTATCTCCTCTGCTGAAGGCCATCGGTCACAATGGCCTCCTCCTTCGCCCGTCTGGCCGGGCACTCAGCAAAACGACTGTGTCTCCGCCCCGTCACCTCCCTCCTTCCCCGTACCCTCTGCAGAACCGTCACCACTTCTCATTCACGCCACTACGCCGCTCCGGCCGACAGCGAGCAAGCAGGTACCACGATAGTACCTGTGGATGAACGCTTTGGCCACCCTATAGATCCCGAAGATTCTGAGCATATGAACAAGACACCCTCAGATGGTGAACAAACAGAGAATCGAAAAATAAGACACTACACTGTCAATTTTGGACCTCAGCATCCCGCGGCCCACGGTGTATTACGTTTGATTCTCGAGCTCAATGGCGAGGAGATTGTGCGAGCGGATCCCCACGTTGGCCTGTTACACCGGGGAACGGAGAAATTAATCGAATACAAGACATATCTGCAGGCATTGCCATATTTTGATCGCCTGGATTATGTTTCTATGATGACGAATGAGCAATGTTATTCGCTGGCAGTGGAGAAGCTGCTGAATATAGAGATACCGGAGAGAGCAAAATGGATAAGGACGCTGTTCGGGGAGATAACGAGAGTTCTGAACCACTTGATGAGTGTTCTCAGTCACGCTATGGATGTGGGAGCCCTGACGCCCTTCTTATGGGGTTTCGAGGAGCGTGAGAAACTAATGGTACACCTCACTCTTTCCTTCCCACGATTGTCCTGACACTAACATCAACCCAGGAATTCTACGAACGCGTTTCTGGCGCCCGCCTCCACGCCGCCTACGTCCGTCCGGGCGGCGTCCACCAGGACCTCCCTCTCGGCCTTCTGGACGACATCTACCAATGGGCTACTCAATTCGGCGACCGCATCGACGAAACCGAAGAACTCCTCACCGACAACCGCATCTGGATCGGCCGGACCAAAGGCATTGGCGTCGTTTCCGCCGCCGACGCTCTCAACTACTCCTTCTCCGGCGTCATGCTCCGCGGCAGCGGCGTCCCCTGGGATGTGCGAAAAAGCCAACCCTACGACGCCTACGATCAAGTCGAGTTCGATGTCCCAGTAGGCGTGAATGGCGATTGCTACGACCGCTATCTCTGCCGCATGGAAGAATTCCGCCAATCCCTCCGCATCATACATCAATGCCTCAATAAAATGCCCCCCGGTCCCGTCCGCGTCGAAGACTACAAAATCTCCCCCCCGCCCCGCGCAGCCATGAAAGAAAACATGGAAGCCCTAATCCACCATTTCCTGCTCTTCACAAAAGGCTACACCGTCCCGCCAGGGGAAACGTATTCCGCAATCGAAGCACCGAAGGGGGAGATGGGTGTTTATGTTGTTAGCGATGGCAGCGAGAGACCTTATCGGTGTAAGATTCGCGCGCCGGGGTTTGCGCATTTGGGCAGCTTTGATCAGATTAGTCGGGGGCATTTGTTGGCGGATGCGGTGGCGATTATTGGGACGATGGATTTGGTGTTTGGGGAGGTGGATCGATAGTGGGGGGAGAGAGAGATAGAGGGGTGCAGGGGCGTTTGATGGGGTTTGTATATAGGCAGTGTTTTAGGGAGTAGATGTTAGTGCTGGTGTAATGTAGCACTTTTGATGGACATTTAGAAGAGAACAGGGCCCGTGCTAAATTTGGTTCAATATTATTATTGTTACAATTGCTGGATTGGATGAAAGAGATCGGCTTCGCAACGCCTATTTCGTATTTATTAGTTGTTCGGAAAGCGTATACCGCAATGCTGGACTCCGATCGACTTCGCGAACAATGACTACTCATTGGGAGTCTCTATTCCGACGCCCCTTATCCATCATTACGCATTAAAAAAAGATTACACCATCAGTAACACTTACAAGCAAAGCAACCCCCCGGCGCCCCTGCCAACATTTCCCCTTCCTAACCCCCCAACCATCCTTTCCCCCTCCCTTCACAAGACCCCCAGCGCAAAATCACAAAGATCCTGATACCTCCCGAACACCCCACAAGCAAAGCAACCCTCCAGCTCCCCGACCATTTCCCCAACTTAATTCCCCACTATCCTTCACCCACCACTCACAAATCCCCCAGCGCAACATCACAAAGATCCTGATACCTCCCCGGAGAAAACCTCTCTCTCCTCCACCCCCCCTCCCTCAACCGTCTTATCCGCGCCTTCAAATCCCCCATCTCATCACCCTCCCTCCCCCTCGCTTGCGCCTCCCTAGTCGCACGAATCAACCCCCCAATAGTATGGATATGCCGCGCTAGCATCTCGGCGAAGGAAAATAAGTGCTCGTTGTAGCGCTCGTAGGCGCGGGAAAAGGCATATGGGTCGTTGGCGTGGGGTGTGGTGAGGAGGCTGGTAGAGCGTGGTGGGGGGGTGAAGGGCGGAGTGTCAGGGGGAGCGGGCCATTGGTCTAGGGTGAGGAGGTCGCCGGTTCGAGCGTCGGTGAAGGATATGGATTTGCGGTTTTCGAAGACGGTGAGGGGTCGGGGATTTTTGGTGCGACGGATGGTGGAGTTGGAGGACGGGGAGGAAGGGGAGGGGGGTTGTTTTATGAGCGGGTTTGTGGAGAATTTGTAGTAATCTAAGATGGCGGATTCTTCGGAGGCGGAGGATGTGTTTGTGAAGGCAGATTCATGGTCGGAGGGGCAGGAGGAAGGGAGGGAGGCGATGGAGGAGGGGAGCGGGAGGGTTGCTGCGGCGGCTTGGTAGGATACTTGGGCTTCGGTCAGGGTGTGGAGTTTTGCGGGGGAGAGGTCGGAGGTGTGGCGCGCGAGGGCTTCGGAGGAGAGTGCGGAGTAGAAGTGGATGTAGGTTGCGTGAAGGTGGTTGAGCTGGGGGTTGTCAGTGCTTGTGAATTGGTAATTGGCGTTCCAGCTTACAGTCGCGTTCTCATCGCGTAGGAGTTGGTCGCAGCGGGCTGAGCATTGCTGCCAGTGGCCTCCGAGGTAGAGGACCTTGATGCGTCTCAGAGCTATTTTCCATTGCACCGTTGTTTTTGGGTGTTCAGGGAAGGCTCTTGACGTTGAGGAAGGTAGAGGCTTCTTGTTCTTGTCTGGCGTCATCTTTGTAGCAAATTTCGCCAATTGCTGTCTTCTGAATTGATTTGGAGCCCAAGTGTCCGGTGAGATATGCGTATCACAGGGCAATTGACAGAATGCCAAGAGATGAACGATGCGATTTCGAGGCCTCTCGACGATGCGATTTTGGCGACACACTTGATACTACAGGTAGTTGACGGACCACATTAATTTTTACTATCGGACGTGAACAGCGTTTGTTGTTAGCAAGTGTGGCGAGATGTTGACGGTCTTCCCCATAGCAACAGCAACAATGACTTGAGTCGGATCTTGCTGATAGTTCCCTGTCAACATCATTCTTGGCGATGACCTCTCCAGCTCCATGAAGTCTTTTCTTGTCTAAGAAAATGAAAATGACGCCGCATACCCCACGAAAGGCACAGCAATGTATCAAAGCGCATAGACCCCATGCTATCTACGAACTTCTTCACTGCACACCCTCTGGAACACGAGATGGCTGATCCATGCTTTGATCCCAATTAGGACTCGTAAGCCTTCTTGCTAACATTTTGGGAGATGCCTAGGATCAATTATGTTACAGCCGCAGAGATGAGTGCTGCAAGCCTGTATGCAGCGATCAAGACGCTCCAATCAAGAAACGCAACGCAAGACAAAGATACAGACCCGGGACAAATAAGCTTGACGATCGTCAGGACGACAAGGAGGAGGTCGTCTTCCATGATGAAAAAGGAAATACAATTTGGAAGTGACAGCTACCTAATGCATCAATGTTTGATGTATCATGTAGGTAGTGAGGTCTTGCAGGATCTCAATCTCAATGCTGGCCAGTCTTGGCACAACAAGACGACCAAAAATGTTCCCCACGCGAGTCGCACGGGAGTCAAGAGGGACAATCCAGTGAGCAGCGTGGCAAAACAAGGTATTATATAAGATAATATGTCTCTCCTTCTCATAACCTTCGGTAACTCAGTTGGAAGAGTGCACGGCTGTAATTGCAGACCATTGATACCGTGAGGTCGCTGGTTCGATCCCGGCCCGAAGGAATTTTTGTCCTTTTGCTTCTTCATCTTTGAACTATTCATACATGTTAATCTGACCCTGTCGTATCTCAGTGAAAGTAATGCATACTATGTTCACCGTCCGCCAGCTCCCCGCCTACAGGGGTAAGGCGGCGCCCAAGCTCTACATTTTTGATGTCTTGGCGTGCACTCCTGCAAGTGTGGGATGACTTGCAGCACCTTCAACCTCTGTACGGTCTACGGGTCAACGGCTGCTAGACAGATAACGAAGAGAAGCTGGCAATACTTCAGTCAACAGGTACAATGTCCCATAATCAGACAGAAGCTGACTTGATTGGATGGCAATGGACGCCTTGTCAAGTTCGACAAGGCTTCAACGAGGATCATCCGCCGTGAAGCTGACACCACTCCGTCATCTCCAGCACAAAATGGCATCAACACCCGGAAAGCAAGTCTCCTTCAACACTGTGTCGACGGACACCTTACCAAGAAGCGAGCGCTCCAACCCAGAAAGACCCCAACCATACTATGCCTTCTCCAGCTCCAAATGGCAACCAATAACCACCCCTTCTGCTCCACCTACCAGCCTCCCCTCCCCCATCAAACTCATAACATGGAACATCGATTTTCGCATCCCCAACGAAACCCAACGCATGACCGCCGCCCTCGCATACCTCCACACCCTCATCAGCGCCCTCCCCAGCCCCACCCCCACCATCATCTTCCTCCAAGAAATGGTCTCCACAGACCTCTCAATAATAAAATCAACACCATGGCTGCAATCAGCTTTCCACATCACAGATACTTCTTCCGAAAACTGGGCTCACCATTACGGCACCACCACACTTATCGACAAGCGCCTCCCCATCTCCTCTGTCTTCCGAAGACGCTATATCAGCAAGATGGGGCGCGATGGGCTTTTCGTGGATATCAAAGATACCGAAAAGTGCATACGCTTCTGCAACACCCATCTCGAAAGCCTGATAGCTCGTCCGCCGCTGCGACCGGCGCAGGTTAAGCTTGCGAGCGGGTACCTCCATGATGCGGATGCGGGTGTTATAGCGGGGGATTTCAATGCAATTGAGAGGTTTGATGCGAGGTTGCATGTGGAGAATGGATTGAAAGATGCGTATTTGGAAACTAGAGGAGTGGAGGGTGGGGAGGGGGGGTGGACGTGGGGGATGCAGAGTGGGGGGGCGGGGAGGAAGTATGGGTGTTCGAGGATGGATAAGGTGATGTTTTGTGGGAGGGTGGAGGTTAGGGGGTTGGAGAGGATTGGTGAGGGGCTTAAGGTGCGGGTGGATGAGGAATGGGAGGATGAGGATGAGGATGAGGATGATGACGATGATGAGGAGCTGGAGATTGGGGAACAGTGGGTTACCGATCATTTGGGGTTGATGGCAGATGTGCATTTTTTGTAGTAGATACCTATTTTCCGTACATCGATTGTACACATACCTCATATAAAATCTACCAAATCCCCCATCAGCAACCTCTGGTACCTCTCCACAACCTCCCTACACCTCACCAACACTCCCGCAGTCAACATCCTAATCCTCTCCCCCTCCTCACTCCCCCCGCCTATCCTCTCAAACACGCCCTCTACCCACCCTTGCGTCTCCAACAGCTCCTTCGCATGCTCCTCCGCCACGCGCCGCTGATCATTCCCGTTAATATCCAGCAACGTAAGAATGGCGAAGAGTAAAGCTTCAAGGACTGCTGGGTCGGTTGCTCTTGGGCGGAGGGAGAGGAGCAGATCCCAGAATTCGGAGGTCATTTGCGGCAGAGACAGGGTGGATGAGCCGGAGGCGTGGAGAATTAGAGAAAGGGTTTTCAGGAAGTGGGTTAGGAGGAATGGGCTGGTGTGGGTGGATGTGCCGCCGCTGAGAAAAGAGAAGAGGTGTCAGTTGCTGATGAGCATGTTTGAAGAGAGGAAGCGGGCTTACTAGGCTTGAAGGTGGATACGCCAGCGGCCTGTTAGAGGGAAGAAGAAACCTTCGGCTACTATTTTGGCTAGGGCGTTGGGGATTGGTCTTTGTCTTTTTTTCTCGACGGCCATGCGGGACGAGAAGGTGCGGACTTTCAGGGCGTTGGGACCTGTCACTTTATCCGCTGCTTCAGCGGCTATAGGCTGAATCATTGTTCTTTCGAGTTGCTGGGATAGGGTATTCATAGGGGCAGCTTCTAGGGCGTAAAGCTTGTGTAGTTTGTCTGGTAGCCTTTTGGATGGGAAAGGATTCTGTGCAATGGCATTGGCCCCTGTCAGGACAGCATCTTCCTGTCCAAGTCCGGCCAGTTCTCGTGCACCTAAGCCAAGAGTTGTGAGTATCGATGCCCTTTGGCCCATTGAGTAGTCGCCATTGTAGAAAGTCATAGAGAACCATTGGCCCATCTTCAGTGGCGAAGCGGTCAGTACAGCTATCATGCCTTGGAGCCGCATTTGTTGGAAATTCTCCATCTCCCACTTGTCACCGAGACCCACAAGGATGGTGGCTAGCTCCTCAATATTGTCTGATACCTCTGAACCGAATGCAGCTTTACGGCGGATGAGACTGGAGGCTGTGTTGAGAGCGAGTTTGTGGCGGTCGAAATTTTCAGTATCGCGGAGGCCCGCAATGAGGTCTCGAATATACCTAGAGATACGTAGAGTAAGAAAGATGCTCTGCCCATACGCGAACCAGTGTTAAGACTTACACGGGAGCTGTTGGCTTATTCCTTTGTACAAGAGTTGGGTCTTCATCTTCATCTGAGGGGTCAGAGTCAGGCTTCTCATACATTGGTAGGTCTTCGGATTCTGAACCGGAGCTATCATTGATCTCTTCAATCGATATGATCCTTGAGCTTGCATTTGGGGGCTTTGTAAGCTGCGTAGATTTTGCACTATTCGTCACAGGTCTTGACCTTTTCCCAAGTGATTTTGCGGAAGATGCTTCGACAGGCTTAAGATCCTTGATCAAGCCAATAGTGTCGTGGATTTTCGCCAGATTTGTATACCATTGTCCATCGGAGCTGTTTAGCTCTTCGGCGGTGAACACCATCCTCTTATCTTTTGCATCGATGAGTTCAGACACCGCATTACCAAGTACCATGCCCAAGAAACGAGCCCGTTGTGAGGATGCGGCGAGTCGGTTCGATATTGCATTCAGGTACACGCTGGACCGAGATAAGTCTACCAGGGCTTTAGAGTTTTGGCGAGAGGAATAGCCCACAAGCATGAGCGATGTTTGAGCATTGACTACAAGACATGAGCAATTGGAAGGAAAAAAAGATGCAGTCCCAAACCTTCTTGATGTAAAATTGGGGTATGCTTAATGTAGAGTTTGTCCCCCAATAGTCCCAAGTTACTTTGTAGCGCTCTCATAACCTGGTCTGCTCAAGCCCCATTAGCCATAGCACAGAAAACCGGGATTGGACGGCTCACCATTTTCACGAGATAGCGCTGCTACTACGGCTCTATGAGTATTGTGATTATAGTTAACAGCCTCGGCAGAAGTTCCAACAAGCCAGTCAACAAGGAGATCTTGCAAAACTGGAGTGCTTTGAGTAAACGCTACCAGTAGTGCTGCAACACCTCCACGAGCTTTGGCCTCTAGGTTACCGTTGTTCTGGCTGGAATCTAAAACCGATAGATGCCTTTTCGATAGGGCACGGATAAGCGAATAGAATAAGACCTTTTGTTCATGAGCAGATAGACCAGCTAAGATATATCGATATTTGTCCAAGTATTTGTCGTCGCCAGAAATCAGATCCATGCACGACGTCTCTACTATCTGATCTGTTTTCTGAATAGTCAATTCAAGCACTCCCAAACCATGATTATGCAGCTGACCTATGTAACCCAGTGTTAAGGCTTTTCTTAGTAGCTGTGATAGCGTTTTTAGGCCTTCCAAGTCGCCTGCCATCAAAGTTCCAAGCATGTGCTGAACATTGCCTCCAAGCCAGGCCACATACTGATGACCATCGCCAACCCAGCTGCCGGTACTTACACTTGATTCCAAGTTGTTCAGTATAGCAGTGGCTTCACTTGCAGTGGACAATACTTTGCCTGAAGCCACTAAAGATATAAACTCTTTCCATTGTAAAGATTTGTGAGAGGGTTGAAGGATACAAGCATTAATGTCATTCCATATAGACGTGACGAAGCCATTATTCCCAAGGATTGCTTCAAGTAAATCTAGGAGGAGCTCGACAGGTTGGGTTTTGCGGGTGCCTGAGACAACAGATTGACCTCTAGGGTCTTTAAGTTGCCTAAGCAAGAGACGAAGACAAGAGATGATTGCTCCGAGGCCAGCCACACAGCTAAGACAGTAGAGCAGTAGATTCTCTTCTCTGCTTTGATTAAAGGCGGTGCTACCATTCTTTGGGACCCAATAGATAGGGATAATATCATTAATCAAAACGTAGATAATCTCTGAAGCTTTTGGACTCGGCACTTTGATATTGAAACCTTCACGATGGTCTACTGTGGACTTGAGCCAGCGAAGGACTCTATTGAGCTCCTGATAATCGGGCTTCGACCTCAGAGTGTCCAAAGCATCTTCTGGACCATTCAGAGAGACCTTTTTCTTCCCTAGCTGGTCACGCTTTGTCGCTAGTGGCAAGAGATGCGCCCCATCATTGTTAAGATCCGATATGTTTCTTGTTTGGATTTGAGTGAGAAGTGTTTCCATCCTAGTGCATCGTAGATCATAGTGATTACACAAAGCTTGGATCAGAAGGTTTAGGCATTGTCCGTATCGAAGGCAGCAAAGCCTTCAGCCCACTCTGATTGGCTGGCCACGCTGACCAATCAGCGTGGCGTTGATTCATTCAAACCCGAACCCGCGATCTGCGCCGCTCTTCAGAACATCTGAAAACGTTGTCAGACCTTCATTGACATGTTAGACAAGTGGTTCGTGTCTGCGTTTTCAACGCACCTGTTCCTGGACCAAAAATGAGACGTTTTGCTCGTCAACGAGTTTCTGCAGTAATTGACCAATTGTGCTTCTACTCAGTTCGCGCGTCCCCATTGGCCCATTGCTGCTGATTGAGCGCCATGACCACGACCGACTATGGCATCGGGCTTTGGATTTTCTGTTGGTGACCTCTTTCTTGGCCTTAAGTTCCTTAAAGAATCCATTGATGCAGTGAGCGATTCGAAAGGCGCTGCAGCAGACTTCACTACTCTAGCCACAGAGATCACATGCTTGCAAGATGGCTTGGAGGCAATCCAGGAACTCCAGGCAAATCTCCCGTTCTCAATCAAGCAGACGTCTGCCTTAGACAGAGCGGTTTCGACTTGTCAGGAGAGCATTGACGAGTTCCTAACATCAATATCGAAGTATCAACCCCATCTGAAGCCCAAGACGTCAGGTCTACGCAGTAATTATCACAAGATTAAATGGACCGTATGCAGGAAAGATGATATTGCTGCATTTAGGGCGCAATTGGGTCGACATGCGTCTGCCATTACCATGCTACTCGTTACATTTCAAGCAAAACAAGCTGTGGATAGTAAAGCATCGGGACACGGTTTGGTAGTCAAGACGCAATGTCATGATGAAAGCTACATCACTGGGATGCTGAAGGGCATGACTGTGGAGCAACAACAGTTTTTTATGATTATTATCCAACAAAACAAGCAATTGCTGCACAGCATTGGAGATCTGAAATCAATGTTGCAGACACAAAATGCTGTTCCACCACAAGTACTTCTACAACAGCCCGTCATCCTCCTCGATCCTTTCGGCAAGATCGCACCTTTCCATATGGATTTCATTGATTCTTCAGAATGCTTTATGGCTGTACTCAAGGCTCGATTCCAGAGAAATGGCGTTACACCTGCTGGACTTTCCAAACTGGAGAACGGAGACTTCTTGATCCAGGATACTAGGCAGAGAAGAGCGATCGACCTAAATAGGAATTGGGCCGCAGTATTCAGACCTGGCCAGAATGTGGATATGAGCATGGTTTTCCATCGTTTCGCTTGCCCTCCGAGCACTTGCCCAAGTTGCTTAGAAACCAATAAGGATGAGGATGAGGATGAGCAGATTCATTGCCGAGGATGTGGTCTATGCTATCAGAACGTCCAAGCTATCAGCAAGCGATCCAATGATTGGCTTCTTCCTGATGGTCGCAACCACGAAATCTCCCTATCTGGCGAGGAGATTCCATACATCTTGCGCAAGCCTGGAAAAGAGCCTGAATTGAGAACTTTTCGACCTATCAAGAAATCCGAGGATGAGTTTTTCCTTGGCTACCGAAGGGTTCAGGTCGTGGCCCAGAGCTTAGATCTTCTGGACGCGAGATATCCGGCTCTCCGACTCATTCAAGATTTCTGTCGGTTCGGCGAACTACTCAAAGGTGTCCCAGAGGATACTTCAGCATATATCCCTGATATTCGCAGCTTACATGCTAGAGCTGTCCAGCACATGTTACAACAGCGTAGTAGCTTTCCCGCCTTCGCCTCCTTTTGGCAAATTGAATCAGTGCGCAGGGTTTTGGCTGAAGAATCCCTCGACTTGCGCAGAAGCATCGACACACTTGTTCAAGAGCTATACAACGATAAAGACACTAAAGCTTTAATGAGGTATATGAAGGATAGCTACCCTTCAGAACATGGAAGAGACTACTACACAGGAGTATTGACAGGGATGGCCAATCTCTCAGACTTCAAGAAGTCCAATAGCCCTAAGGTCAGATCTGCAGAGCAAATGAAGTGGCTTCTAATCGATAGTAAACCGAAGTAAGACGTAGGGTACACTCATTAGCGGTGAAAACCGTTAAACTCCTCGGGCGAAGGACGTTCCATACAAGGCCAATGCACAAGCCAAAGGATGAATGATTCGGGTCTATAGGACAAAGTGAGCGTGTACGCTCGTACCCAATGAGCTCTTCAAAGCAAACTTCACGCTTGGCCTGGCCCCTTCAAAGAGGGGGAGAGTCGTTGCGGCATTCAGGGCTGTCGAAAGTAAGGCACATATGATTCACTCATCTCTCCGAACCTGCACAAGTCGGCCCTGAGAACATTGTTACGTCTCATTCATTGAGTTGATAAGCTCAGGCGGTCATCCCTGATGTCCGCAATGGTTGCTCCAACAATGGGATTGGAATGAGCTAGCTCGGTTTTTCAAGGAAGACCAATGAGAAAGATTGAAGAAACGAGATTAATCAACAATGACCGGGCTGGTTTACCCTCATTAGTCAAAATCACAGGGATAGGCTTTATCAGGATTGAAGACATTGTGCTATCAGAATAAGCATGCCGTCTCACCTCAGTCTCTTCAAGACGGACACGGACGGTTTGGGGGCTTCTACAGTCCTCGAGATCCTGTATCGTCCAGAGATGCCTTTAATCAAGCTGCATCACACCGCCACAAGCAATATCAAGCGCAAATTCTCACTTGCGATGGCTTTTGTGACGATCGAACTTGCTACCCTGTCACTCGAGACCTTGTCACAAGTCGCTAGCCGCATCGTAATTTCCGGGTTCCCTATCCCATGCATACACATGGTATCATAAGCATCGCATGCGTCGCCGTTAACCTACAAAATGCCGATCTTCATGAAGTACGGATCTAGATCTGTCGATCAGTTCTCGCGTGGCTTGAAACAAACCACCGGGGTTATGCTGTTGTATCCCGCGTATTTGACAGCGGGGACCAGCAGGCTCGGGGAAGTCGAAGATCTCAATGGTCAACGTAGGTGATTGACGAGGAAACGGCCGGGCAGTCACGTAGGAAACACCGGGAGTGATAGGACCGCCTTAGCATTTTCCCCAGCGGCGGAAACGCTCGAAAATCGGCTGGAAAAATGCCAGACGGGTCACACTCAATTCACAACGCATTTGTTCCACTCAACCGGCGCATTCATCATGTGGGATTACGGCATACAATCCACTATCTTCTCGACGCCCTCAGTCTATCACAATTTCCATCCTTCCTAATACCATTTCTGGCAAAAAGGAATTGACGACCGGATGTTGGTTCCCTCCAGCAGAAAAAAGTACATTGATTATGTAGTAAGGCGTAGCACTCGTGCCGCATCCTCCCTCCCCCGCCAGCTCTCAAGCCACAACCCGGCAATCCTTCGATCCCCATCCTACCCACCTCCACCACGCCGCAGCACTAGCATAACCCGGTCACCATTCACTCCTCAACGTCTACACTACCTCTTTTAGGAAAATGTCATTAAAACAAACAACACCAGCGGCGCAGTCACATGATCTACATCACAAAATTAAAATCCTACCACCATCCATCACCACCACACCGTACAATTATAGCCTCCCTTTTCTTTTCTTTTCTTTTTCCCAGTTGGAAAACCAGCTGCACTGTATGGATCGGAATCTCCCGTCACCAAAAATGCGTGTGACTGCTGCACAGGAGAAGGAGAACTACTAAGGTACATACATAAGCGAGAAGGAGGCTGGCTGGTAAAAAACATAATTAAAATGAGAGGTGTGGAATGGTGGGTCATTAAGCAGAGCGGGTGTGGTGGGTTCATCGGCGATGGATGGATTATTCTCCTGGCCCTTTTTTTCTCGGGGAGAGCGGGGGGGGGGGAGGGTAAAGGAGAAGGTGCTTACGTCCTTACATCATGTCACTGGTACTTACTTGGGCCCGGCCGGGGCGTAGCGAATGGAATACGAATGGAAAATGCCTAAGGCTGCGAGCTGAGAGCAGGGCTGAAGAAAAAAAGTTACGACTCCTGCATCCATCCTACTGGAAATGCGAGACTCGCAAACTGGTGGAGTGTGCGCCATGTGCTGCTACTATCCACAGTGCATCTAGAAGCTGAAATGCGAGCTCGCGAACTCGTGGACTATGCGTCATATTCTGGATGCACTGTGGATAGCAGCAGCAAGCTGAAATGCTAGCTCGCAAAACTCGCGGATTGTGTGTGCGTCATACACTTGCTGCAATGCAATGCACAGTGGTATTTGATATTTCCTTCTGTTGTGATTTATGGATTATCGAATGTAATATAACATAAAATCTCCATCTGTCTGTCCTGTCCTGTCCTGTCCTATCCATCTATACGAACAAAGCCACGGGTAGTGAACCCTATCCAAAACGGTTTATCTGTAGCCCCTCGCTTTCTTTCTCTCTTCATCCACTCCCAACAGAAGATGCTTGCCTGCCTGCCTGAGGACCGCTCATCATCAACCCGAACACAGTGCGCCCGGGGCGGGTGAAGAATCCAATATGCACAGCATCAGCAAAAAAAAAGTCCTTCCCGAAAGGCTCCATCATTCCATTCCAATCCAATATAATCCATGCACCCAGTGATGAATCCCCCATAAATAGCCTGTAGTCTTGTAGCCTGTAACCTGTACCTATAACCTATAAAAACTGCCTCGCCATGCGTCTTGCAATAGGTGTTGTCATTGTGATTGAAAGGGTAATATTTTGCCGTTCCTTCGCTGTCCCACCATGTAGGGTATATTTGCCATAAAATCTCGCTCAATTAATCCAAATACCTGTAAAAAACCCGAGCCGCTATCATAGTATTCACAAAAAAACATTATCCTAGACCTTGAAAAGAAATTTGCTTTTCATAGAAACCAAAAAATTTAGTTTCTTGGTTCAGAATCCATAAGGTTCCTGCCTCGTCGAGGACTTTGCATGCGTACTTAACGGATCCCACTCATACGTAGGCGTAAATGTGCGTGGCCCGCTGTCTCTTTGGGCAGGCGCTGTTGCTGGTCTCCCACTGAAAGAGCTGGGACTATCTCGTCCTGGAGACCACGCCCGCCCATCCATCCGCTGCGAAAACGTCAATGAGTTCTCTCGCGATCGTGTGAAGGCTCCTCCCGCACTTGGCGGCCTAGGCGTCGAAAAGCTCCATTTTGGACTCCTGTACTGGGCATCTTTGCCGAAATTCGGACCAGGTTTATATTCGACTTCTTTGCTGAAGTAATCGGATTGTGGCGATTCTCCTAGGGGAGATAATCCGTCTCCGTCCAGTTTTTGTTGAGAAGGAAGGGGGCTAGTGATGACGGGTTCTGGTGCTTTGACTGGGGGAAGGCTTTCGTGGCGAGTGGGTGGAGAGATGATCATTTCGTAGTTTTTGTTAGTACTGTTGGAGTAGCGGCGGGCGTCGACGGAGACAAATTCGGCGGGCTTCTTGGTGAAGAAGGGGCGGATGAGATCGAACCAGCCGAGTAGCATTGAGGTGCGGCCGAGGAATAGTAGAACCCATATGCCGTTGAGCTAGTGTTGTAGTTAGTCAAGCGAGTTTCCCATGTCCAGTTTAAGATTACTTACCGAAAGCAAGATCAGGACAGCCATGACCGTTGCCTCGTTAGTAACCAACCCAGCATCTTTTACTTGGTCAAGACAGGAATTCTTGTTCCCTTGGTTCATGACCAAGCAAAGAAGCCACGGCTCGGCTTTACTCAGATCTTGCATCGCGGCTGTAACCGTGTTGTCCATTTGTATGAAAACGATGGACAAAAATACCACGTTAATTAAAATAATAAGCACTATTGCGGTCCCTCGCCATTGAAGTGCAATGACTTTTCTTACCCTCCTGTATGCTTGTCCTGCCGTAACGGTCTTGACGCTCCCCGCACGAGAATTATATTCTGGCAAAGCGGATGAGCTTACTTGCGATGTGGAATTAGTGTCAGCAGCAAAAAGCGACTTGATGTATACTTTGATGCAATAACCAAACGTGGCGAATTGTAAGATAGTCGAGATGGCAGCAAAGGCCAGTAATGGCCCCCAATAATCACCCAGAGCCTTTTGGTGGTTAATGTGGCATGTAGCACTGAATCGGTAAGATGTGCCGGTCAATGGCAGAGTGATAGCAACGAACATTGCCGGTATACCCCATCCTGCCAAGACGGATGTCCAGAAGAACTTCGGTCCAGGCACGACTTGCCAGCATATCTGTAAGTGTATAGACAGTGAACGGAGGAAGCCTGTCATGGTCAGCATCTTCTATGTGTAACCACCCATGGCATTTCTTACCCCAAATTATGGCAGCGAAGCCTCCAAATAGCAGAAATGCTCCAGAGAAAGCACATGTCCTATCCGAATACATATCGTTGGGCGTTATAGCGTCGTGACATTGATCAGGTTTGGCGGCGAGGGGAATTACGAAGCCCAACTACATAGGTTAGCCGAAGATACTGCGGGATGAGATGGTAGATGGCCTACTTGTAGAAAGCATATGGCGACGATCAGTCCAATGGTAAGATAGTGCCGATGAGTCTGCTTCACAGGGAGGACGAGATAAGTCAAGAGTATTGATAGACAGCATGCCATGCCCGCGACAGTGATCCAATTGGAGACCTTTGGTACTTCATTGAACTCTGTATGGACATTTAGCCTCCGTATCTTTCACATGATCCCCATTGCAGACTCACCATCCGAGTAAACCCAGCTTGTAATGGGACATGGCAAGCAGCAGTTGATTGTGCCATTGAGCGACGGTACTGGGGCACAGAAGCGGCCTGGAAGGTCTGTGAAAGAGTCAGCAAAGTGCTGGGTATGATTCTCACTTGTCGCTACAGTTAGTTCTTACATCCTACAGTGCTGTCAAAGTTTGACAACTCCAGGAATGGTGGAGTGCAAAACCCCCGCTCTGCCGTTATATTTCCCACCATTGTATCGTGTACGCCGGCCAATTGTCTTGGGCGAGGAGGGCGAGTTGATATAGTCCGAGTGGCAGTGAATATCCAATTCAGTATCCAGTCCAACTCTTGATATTACATCCTCACGTGCCACATGGACCAAGCATTTGTTTGTTCTTCCTTAGGCTCGGGGCACGAATAAGGAAGTAGATATGTAATGCTGGGTGATAACAGCGAGTGCAAGATATGACGACGCGTCGCTCCAGGCGTTCTAGGTATACTCGTCTAAAGAAGCATAAAGGAAATGACAGGAGAGGCACGGCATTAGGAAATGGGGAACGTCATGTAGAGTCTGGACTTTTGGCAGAAGGAATATTAGAAAGATAGGGAATTAAATTGAGAAATGGAAATAGATTTTATCGGGAATTCCTTCAAAGCTATGACCCTATTGGGGAACTGGCAAAATCCCAGCAACATGGCGTTTTGGTTAAGTGTCAATGTGGACCGCGGTTAGAAGGGTTCGGCGTGGTGCTCAGCAAGACAGAGAGCCAGTCAGCACGTGAGACGCAGGGTCAGGGTGACTGCTGAGGACTGCCATATTGAGCGAGAAAGGAGGGGCTGCCGTGTGAGTGGAGGGTACCCTGTCCAACAGCGCGAATTCAGTATGAGGCCAATGGAGGTGGATAATGATGGGGCAGGTAATAAGATGACGCTGGCGACGAGTGCCACTGGTTCACCTTTGGACGCCTCGCGTGTTCTGGAGAGAGAGGCCTAGACTAACGCACCGCCAGGAAGGATCTCAGAAGCTAAGAAGCACCTAGGGGGATACCGAAGGAAGTAGGAAGGGACTAACTGCGCAATGCTTGCTTGATGCTTGCTTGATGCTTGCTTGGACGTTGTGAGTGTTGTGAGTGGGAGATTCAGCTTGCAAGGGTTTGTGGGGAAGCGCCGGGGTTGGGATCCACGGGCGGACAAATTGCGACTTGCAGGTAGCGTCGATGCTGTGATGGCCCGCCATTGGGGCACCCTAATGGACCTGCCTAAAATCGCGCCGTGTCGACCCCCCCACTGACGGCCACTGACGGGGCTGGTCGCCCCCAACGATGCCTACGAGGCTGATCCACAACACCGGTCCCACCACCCACCATCAGCTTGCAGTAGGTCCTTGCTGCTATCATGCAAGACGGCGCGTGGGAGCGAACCCGAACATTTGTTTATAAATCTTTTTTTTTAACCTCGCGGAATTAAAGAAATGAAGAGGATCCGGCAGGATGTGCCCGGCGGTGGTTGGCCTGAAGTTTACCTTATGTAATGCCCCTGATTGCTGCGGCTCGCGATTCCACCATGCCTGCAGCCTATTCTCGCGTGCCTGAGCCATCGATGGAGTTGCCGGTCCGTCCTCCAAGACCGAAACAACGGCCAAGGGAAGAGGCGCAAAGAGCGAGCAACCCCAGCTGAGCCTCCGCATTTTCTTTTTACACGTAGTCGTGCATACTCTAGTATTTTTATCTTTCAAGCGCTGGTCAAGACTTCTTCCTCGTGCTATATTGCCAAATGAATCATGGGCTAAACTATGAAAAGTGTAGAGGAATACCATGGCTGATCAAGGGTAGCCGCTGTCTCGTCAAGAGCTGCAAATCCCCATTTCTGGAGGCCGCGAATCATGTTGAAAAACTCACACTGCGCTTAAGTGATGCTCGCAACGAAGTACTTCGCACAATGACTAATGCGCTTTGGTTTGTTACTGGTACGAGTATGAGCAAGGGTTTCACCTAGCGTCAGCGGCAGTAGCTGCGTGTATAGAGCTAAATTTCCAGCCAAACTCCAATCATTTCCCTCAGAAGCCTCTTCGTGTTGATAAAGCCTCTGGCTCGCTCTCCGGCTTTGCTGACCAAGCCTAAGGAACAAGCCATCATCGGTACCGAACGGTAAATGTCAGCACTTTGTGGAGCAGGAACCTGAAGATTCTTGTAGGACTAAGGTACTTCTTCTACGTACCTTACCTGGCTTCTAGAAAAGGGACCTAATTGCGGGCTTGCGGCCTGTCATATGCAGCCCTATCACTTTGACATTGTCCGTATTCGCAATGCTCTCTTCCACTTGCCATTGCAGAACATTCACTTTTCTCCTCGCAAGCATTTCCATTTATTTTCAGCTCTTGGTCACCCCGGTCCAGACCCTTGGCATCAACTGCCGCGGCAGCGTCCTCTGCCCGGACGGAAGAATCAAATACCCTTACCTCCATTTGCTCGTTCAGATAGCCAAGGGCGGCGTGGACTGCCAATCAAGTGCCGGGTTCAACTGTGGGCCAATCAATGACACTGACATTTGGGCCCCAGGCAAGCACATTATATGTCTGCCCCAGGAACTCTCAATCGGTGGCATGTGCGTTTTCACCCAAGGAAATGTCGCTCCTTTGGGTATAACAGGCGATGTGATCAGGAAAAAACTCATTGAGCTGAAGCACCACGGCTGTCTGGAGTGTGGAAGTGTGCCTCTGAGTGATGACAACAATCCGGACACGGCGGGAATATTGACTGTCAACTGGGTCACAAGTGGGGTGTGCTGGGGATTGTGTCCGTCAACGCATTATTATGATACACAACTCCCGGACAACCACACATTGTCTTTGAATCCTAGCAACAATGGGACTCTCTTACTCCCAAGTCTCCATAGCCCCATCGAAGCATCTTGAAGGTCCAGGAAATTTTTCGAGCTTAGATATGCAAGGAGTTTGGGTTACAGTTCAGACACAAGGCTTCTGCTAGAGTCAAGACGTTGGACCACCTGTACCAAAGTTTTGAAGACAGCTATAGATCTGCAATCCCATTGGAGTGAGTGACTCTTGGTTTGTTGATTGGTATTATTCAAATACGCTTGCTTCTAAATACATACTGTTTCGCCACTCAAGGCGGACACTCTTGTATCGCCGAGTTAACGAACGCTCTTCCCTCAAGGACGAAAACGAGGCCCTGCTCTTTATGGCAGTAAACCTTCTGTCTCCTTCGAACCTGTGAAGAAGTACATAGAAATTTAAGAAAGGCCCGGCGAGGGCGGAGGACTCTTCTCGCTTCTCGCTCGACGAGACTGGTGGGTGAATAAGGAGCGGCGGTGGCGAAGACAATCCGCTGCCGTGGTTGCTATGGGGATTTATCCGTTCCAGACATGAGAGACATTATAATTTAGCACAACATTAGTATCTTTTCCCCAATCCTCTTCATATTAAATGTTACAGCCTGCCACACCCTCGTTCTGAGAGTGATCGAACAGCATGAAAAAAAAGCTCTTTTCCTATACATTGCGATCAAGAAAATTCCGGTACGCCATCGCTCAGGGACGCCGAAAGGAGATGCTGTAATAATGAGTGGGTATCAAATCATCAGGTTCTTGTGCCGTGATAAAACTCAGAGCATGGGGGCCTGTCTACTTTGACCCAAACGTCCGAATAGATGTTCTGGCGGTATTCGACCCATGTTGCTCGTTTTGTCGAAGTAACTTGTTGGTGCCTGGGTGTAGCCCTCGTGCTTGCGTCTATAGCGCTCAATGAGGATTCCGGCGACGACAAGTAAGAAGATTGCGCCGAGCGCACAAGCCAGAGCTATCAGGACGACAAAGCCAACGGCCATATGACCACCTTTTCAGTTGTTAGTCGACGATGAATTCGTGCTGTTTGTGATACGGAACACCTACCTGCTGATGTAAATTTGACCGGATTTTCAGAGAACAGTTGAGATAAGCTTCCTGGGTTATTGCCTGAGGTAGCAAGAATAAAGGGAGCGAATGTGGTGCCATTGAAAAGCGCAGCTGAAGCATTGCCGAAGCCAGTAAGATTGAGTTGTCCGGTAACAAGAAGGACCATGTTGTTGGGCATGAGGTTATTCTGGGTGTGCCCCTTCGTCAATTGTAGCACAGAAAGACCCTGGATTGTGGTCTGGGGTCCCAAACCCTCTGTGACAGGAGAGTATGAACTGCCATCATATTTCACAAGGAAAGCAGAATTATTTTTGCTCTGTCCTGCTACCCAGAAGGAAGAAGTGTCACTGTTTGCGGCAGCCAATGCTGAAACAGGTCCAGGGATACTTTCAGCTGCTCCACTAACTGCAGTCCACTGGCTCTTTGTAATGTCGTACGTAGCTAATGATGTTGCATTGTTGCTGACAGTCAAGTTCCCACCAGCAAGCAGCTTGTCAGTGCTTTGCCAGGTTAGTGAAGTAACACTTCCAGTAAGCCCACTTCCGGGCGGATTCCATGCACCATTTTCGAATACACACACACTGGGACACCCAAGGGATCCGGCAGTATCAAAGCTACCGCCAACATAAACCTGAGCAGGAGATTTGTTGGGTCTCACAGTGATCGCATTGACAGCGACATTGTCGCCCCCAAAAGCTGGCGGCTGTGGGTAAGAGTACGCTGCCAATCCCAAGTCATAGAATACGAGGCCGTTGACAGCTGCATTGTTGACGTTTCCGGTCACGGTCCCTCCAGCATATAAGATTGTATCTGAAGCCGCAAGAGCTAAGAAGGCGGAGTCCGAATCGAGACCGGGGCTCAAACCCGTAATAGTAGTGCCGTTGAGGATAACGAGGTTATTAATTATGGAGCCATTACTTGCCGTTGCGGTAAAGTGGCCTCCAAGCACTGTGACATTGATGCTACCGGCGGCGTGAAAGAGTCCTGCCACAGCGCCGGTGATGTCCTGTCCACTAAGCGCTCTTTTGCGGGTGGCTGGACCAATAGGTTGAGGCTGAATCCCGACATTGAGGGACTGAAGGGTGGTAGGGTTTGATTTAAGGTAGACGGCATCCTGAGATGACATATCCTGGGACGAGAGGACACCGGCCAGAAGAGCGAACTCAGTAGTATTGGGCTTAGTAGTAACGTTGGTCATAGCGGTGAGTTGTCCGGTAATGGCCTGAGATGGTAGATGAAGATTCTGCAGCCAGTTCTGGCGGGAAGGCACCCAAATGCCAAAACCAGACACGTTAACAGGTGGATATGAATCCCACCCATTCAATTGATCAAAGAACCCATTGACCGTGATGCAAGTTTCCGGCTTATCAATTGTTACGTTGACCTCCAAAGAGACAATGGTTGACACCGCGCCACTCACACCAGCACCAAGGGCCTGCCAAACATTCGTGGCTGGATTAAAGGCGGCGACGTTGTTTAGTCCAATGACACTTCCATTTAAGGTATTGGTAAAATTGCCTCCAATATAGAGGAGGTTGTTGTATGCAACGAGGCTAGATACTTCAGCATTCAGCCCACCATTAGGCAAACTGGTGGAATTGCCAGTCCCAATGGAGAAAATATTCTGAAAGCCAGTACCGGTGTCTGTAAAGTTTCCACCGACAAAGGTGACATTATCGGTGCCATTATTCAGTGCAATCATGCTCGTCACGGTTGCTCCCGGCTCTAAATCCATGCCTGCTTGATCAAAAGTCGAATTTGAGAAGCTGGTGTCAAGTGTGTTTGAGTTAGGGTCGAATTCGTAAAGTCCGTTCAATCCGCCTGTGGAGTTTCCAGTAAGATTAAATTGGACTCTTTGAGCAACGATGGTGATGCTATTCGGTTGACCTGCTAGTGGTGCGAGTGTAACAGTAGGCCTGAATCCGTCGCTATTAACGTCCACTGGGCCTTGATATATTTGATCGTATTTGTCGTAATCATTGGTTTGATATATTTGGGTTTGAAGCGGTAAGCCTGGTGCACTGACAGTTGCGTAATTTCCGGTGATGTTGACAATGCCACGGGTGTCACAGGTGTTGTCAGCCAGACAACCCGGAGTGAAGATAGTCACGCTATAGTTGCCTTGCTGTTTGATGTCGGGCTCGAAGACTACAGAGACTCCATCGGTGCTGACGTTTGTTGTCAGGTACTCGGAGGTGCTATCCAGGGAAGGAGACACCGTCCACGGTCCTGTAGCGGTGGCAGTCGAACCGAATTGGATGTTGGCGCAGGTTGGCTCGTTCAGACTGTCCACTGCATAAGCGAAGATATCTAGCTCTCGTTAGCAATGCACAATTATAAGATCGCCTTAACGTTGATTTACCGTTCTGAAACAGCTCGATCCCATCAAATCCGCCTCCAGCACCGTACCAGGCTGAGATATCGATCCTGAACGCACTCATGCCTACAGTATTATAGAATCGGAAATCTTGATATGGAACGGAGGTATTCGCGGTTAGGGGACACCGTGCATCACAATATAGACCCTCCTCACCGGTGTCTGGGTCCGTGTAAGTGAAATTCATAATGCCGTTGAGTGGTAAAGCGGTGAATCGGAAGGTCTGGGTCCCTCGACCATCTTGGTGCGTATTCCAGATCCTCAACAAGCTTGGTTCGTACCCGAAATTCATAGATGCTTCCCAAAACCCAGGGGTGTCGTCAGCCAAGAGCCAGGTATTGCCAGCACCGTCCTGTCCGCTCGTTTTGCAGACGATGTTGGAGGCATTGTTAAATCCTGGTGTGGTCGTAGTCCCACCAGCTGTGATATTTGCTGTAGCAATATTGATAATCTGCTGATCTGGCTCATTTGGCGTGATGGTAGTCGAATTACCAAGACCAGTAAATGAGCCCCCAAATATAATGTTGCCATTGGGAGCCGCCATGATAGAGTTCACTGGTCCATTGAACCCCTCGAATGGCAGGTTCGCCCAACCTGACATCCCAACCCAAGCGACAGCATTTGTCGAATTCGCACCCTTGAATTCACCACCGACGTAGACAGTGTTGGTGGCTTCATCACAGAGAAGAACATTCACACTTCCAGTGATACCAGGAAGCGGCGTTACCTTCCCAGTTGTGGCATCGTACATTGCCACGGCTTGTGCTTCGACACCGCTAAGGCTTGTGAAGTTACCTCCTACTATTACTCCAGCGAATGTTCCATCGTGCATCACGAAGGGGCACATTGTCGTTATCGAGCCGTCGGACGTAGCTGTTGTCGCAAAGTCCCCATTAGGTAGTTGCGTGATGAGCGATTGGGAACCATTAGTGCTCGGTGTACTTTCGCTCTCTTGCTGGTAAGAAAACAATGATATCGAATCGAAATTTCCTGTGAGAGCTACCTGGCCGAGCCCAGAGAGGTCGAGGTTTGGGGCGGGGACCGGCGTGTAGTCGACTCCTTGCGTCGGCCGTATGAAAGAAACCATGGGCCATAGCTGTATTAGGAACGCGAATTCAGCCGCCGTCGGGCCAAACAATGAGGATAACCTCATCGTCTGTAGACGACGGTTGATGGAAGGAGTGTGGTTATCGAGCCAGCTTTTCGGGAAAGGAATGTTTAGGGGGCTGGCATGTATTAAGTGATGCGTATAGAGCACATCAACCCTCCTCTTCGCAAAGTGAGCGCCAGTGAGCCAATGCACTGTCTCACTTCTTAACCTCGCCCTTCACTCAAGTAACGTCAGTCGTGTCTCTCTCGTGTTGTCGATAGAAGAGAGATGCATGAGTCGAAGTGAGGAGTGGTTTGCTAACCCGTCACTTTTTTCGAACCTTTCCGCATTGTTACTAGTCGAAATGCCTAAGACCAATCAACAGCTAGAGATCTTCCCCTTCAATTTTATTTTTCTACGCCTCTGGCACATGTAATTACCCACCTTTTGCCATACGTATCACATTGGTTACAAGCTAGATTGATCTATATCTGTTCATTCTACACTGAAAGTATCAATGCTTTTCCTTCGTGGAAGTGCAGTCCTTGAGGGTGTGCTGGCCCATGTTTGCTTTCATCACTCGTGCTGCGGGGACAGGGGATTCCGGTCCTTAGTGGTGGCTGATCGCCAAATCCATTTCCGATTTTCTCCTTCCCCTTTCGGACTGAATCTGCAGGAAAGAGTGACGCATGTACACCGAGGCTTGAGCTAGCAGCAGCAAGGTACAAATGCTTATTGGTGAGGCTGAGTAGCACCTCCAGCGGTCTTGTGGCTGGATGATTGCAGACCAGTCAGATCTGCTCGCTTTAAAGTCTACAGACTGTACGAGTATATTCCGACGTGTGCTGATTGTCTCATTACGCAGCTTGTCGGCTCGCTATCCTCGTATACCAGAGTAGGGCAAAAAGATTATGCTTTTCTCCAAGAAAGAGGAAACGCAGTGATTGGACCAATCGGTTGCCGAGGCCCACATACGAGCTACGCTCTTCGCGTGCGCTTGATTTGTCTCGCGTCGATCTGCTTAATTGCTATTGGAGACACTTCCTCTTCACCAAACTCCCTCTTTAAACTCACTGGCGTCAATATTTCCGCTTTGACTTGGGTCTCTGTAAGCACCGTCTCCGTGTACTCTGGCTTGACCTCCTTTACTTCAATGTTCGTCGAGAGCCTCTCTGCGAAGGCTTTCAAGTCTGCAGTGAACAGGACGCTGTGAGCCCAGCCTGCTTCTTTTCCCCATAGACTTCGGAATTTGTCACCAACAGCATCGTACGTAGCTTTGGTTAGACTACTGTGTTTGCCTTTCCCAAATCTATAGTCGCGTTGGGCAATTTGCCAGACTGTCTGTCTGATTAGCAATTAATCCAGCACCGATCGTTAAAAGTGCTTACCATGCGTATCCACAGGAACGGCTTCACCCCAACCAAGTCCCATAAGGCATATACAGTCTGCAACTTTAGGTCCAACGCCTTGGAGGGTTAAGAGCTCTTCGTGAGCCCTGCGGTAACCTTCCCTGCCTCCAGGTAGCATTCCGCCAGCGTCTGTAGGTTTGAGACCCATTATTGGACTTTCTGGATTTCTCAGGCTGTTCAACCAGCCACTTTCTTGCTCTTCCGATATCATGATTGCCGTTCGGTGTAAATATTTGGCTCGATATCCAAATCCAAGCTGGCGGAGGTGAGCTTCAACGCCCGGTGCGGTCAGGGTTGAGGGAGCTGGCATATCATAGTATCTTCTCGAGTCTATCTCCCCAATGAATGGCCCATAATGCAAACAGAGCTTCTCCATCTTTAGAGTGGGTGGCCAATCAGTGAACTGGATAAGTAGTGCTTGATTGCAGCTAGACATACCATCTGAGATATCCTTATAATGTTGTTATTGCTGCTGCATATGAAACCAACCAAGGCCTCCCAAGCATCTTGTTTTAAAATCCGTACTCCTGTGAACTTCGGTGCTTTATTCTTGAAGTTGGTATCTGCAGTTGACCATTGCTCATACAATTCTGTCAGATTGGGGCCGAGATTGAGATAGTGCTGGACCAGTGCTTCCGTGTCGTCTTCCTCGAATTCTTTGCCTGTGGACCTTGGTTCGGGAGAAGGGGTCAAGGGCACATGAGAGTTGTCAGGGAATTTTGCTCTATAATGAAGATGTGTGGCATCTTGACGTAGGGACAGTATTCGACCGTGTAAAGCGCAGGACCAGACGTCATCTTCAGACTTCTTCCATCTGTACTCATATTCAATATGTAACGCCGCGCGACTTTGGGAAAGCCATACCTGAAGGACTGCCCACAACGCAACGTAGTATCGAGACAGAGCTCTGCCAAACTTACAGAGATTTTGCGCCATGGTGAAGTACGCATTTTAGCCATACTCCGCGCAATGAATTTACGCCGACGAGAAAGGCGAGTAAGTCGCGACTCCAAAGCGCGTAGATTACCTTTTTTAGTAAATCAACGGCCGCTAGCGCCCTAGAGAAAATCCAGGGCTGGAGCTAAAAGTTCTCTCGAATCTAAGCCTCACATGTTACACGTTTGAGGCAAGCACCTCTTGCAAGGTATAGCACACTTAACGCATTTGATAGGCCCACACAAAACATTTTCTGCCCTGTGTATCTTTCTAGGCCGATTCATTGCAGCTACTTCGAACGTGGCCTGGTTTGAACACAGGCGCATTCACAATATCTCAACTCGACATGAACGGCGACAGCTACTCGTCAAGAGGCATGGCACCAACAACAGCCCTTCCAAGGATTCGAAAGCATGAGACTGATTCTAGTAATCCAACCGGTGCAGATGCTGGCAGATATGGCTCATCACGAGATCATTATGTAGGACTCAGAACCTTTGGGTATACATCCAACTAATTAGCATGTCCCCTTTAGTCCTCAAGGGACGATCGAAGAGATAGAGATAGAGACCATCATCGAGGTGGTGACCGGAGACGATCGAGATCACCTCGCCACCGAGACTCTAGACGGCGCGAACCTGATGTAGACTCTTATTCATCCAGCCGCGACTACCGAGCCCGGGAACGTGAGGACCGCTATAGTCGAGATGGTGCGCGTGATGATAGAGCATGGGATCGTGATAGAGGAGATAGATCAGGGAGAGGCGACCGAGATGACAGAGGGATGTCACGACGCGATGCCCGACGAGACGATTTCGACCGACCACCTCGAAGAGACAGAGACTTGTTCGAAGGTCGCATGGATCGCGGTGTCGGTGGTAGTGCTCGAGGGCCACCGTCGAGAAGTGACCGAGTCGACAGGGATGAATTCGCAATGCAAATGGTGTCCAGGGATAGGAAGAAAAGCGCAAGTCCCCCTCCGAAGAAGAAAGAGCCCACACCAGATTTGACCGACACTGTGCCAATTACGGAGAGAAAGAGGAGGTTGACGCAGTGGGATATCAAACCCCCTGGCTACGAGAATGTTACGGCCGAACAAGCCAAGCTTTCAGGTCAGGATGTAAATCCCTTTATAGCAGTACGGTCAAAAAGACTAATGATTGATACAGGCATGTTTCCTTTGCCGGGAGCACCTCGTCAGCAACCAATGGATCCAAGTCGGTTACAAGCATTCATGAATCAGCCAAGTGGTTCTGCAGGCAATGCAGCTCTGAAACCCTCCAACGCCCGCCAATCGAAGCGCCTTTTCGTACATAACCTCCCTCCATCTGCTACAGATGAGGGTATCATCAATTTCTTTAACCTGCAACTCAATGGATTGAACGTCATTTCAGCCCCAGACCCTTGCATATCCGCGCAAATTTCCAAAGACAGGTCTTTTGCGCTTCTGGAGTTCAAGAACACCACAGAAGCTACTGTAGCACTAGCATTGGACGGTATCACAATGGAGGATAATGACAGCATGGAAACTTCGAACGGAACTGCAAATGGCACTTCTCAAGGGCTGTCAATTCGACGGCCCAAAGATTACATTGTTCCTTCGAACGTTGAAGACGAAGACTACCAGGAGGGAGCGATCTCGCCTGTGGTACCAGACACGCCAAACAAAATCAGCATTTCCAATCTCCTCATCACCTTAGTGGATGAACAAGTAATAGAGCTCTTGGCTGCCTTCGGACAACTGAAGGCTTTCGTCCTAGTAAAAGATAGTAGCACCGAGGAATCTAGGGTAGGTAACCAAACAATATTGACGGTGTTCTGATGCTAACATGCTAAAGGGTATTGCGTTCTGCGAGTACGTGGACCCCGCGTGTACAGATCTTGCAGTTGAAGGTCTTAATGGTATGGAGCTTGGTGATAAACACTTGAAGGTCCAAAGAGCCAGCATTGGTGTTACTCAAGCCGCTGGACTTGAGATGGGTGTCAACGCAATGTCCATGCTCGCTGGTACAACATCCAATGATCTTGAAGAAGGCCGCGTGCTCCAACTTCTGAACATGGTAACACCAGAGGAGCTCATTGACAATGAGGATTACGAAGGTGCGTTTGCCCAAAGTCTACCTTCTCTAAATCCGCTAACATAGCAAAGAAATCTGCGAGGACGTCAAAGAAGAATGCGACAAATATGGTGAAGTACTGGAGATGAAGGTTCCCAGGCCAAGCGGTGGTAGTCGCCAGTCGAATGGGGTCGGCAAGATTTATATCAAGTATGATACACCAGAATCTGCGCGTAAGGCTCTCCAGGCACTTGCAGGAAGGAAATTCGCGGACAGAACTGTGGTTACAACCTATTTCTCTGAGGTAGGTTCTTCATTAAACGTCTTCGATTCAACCAGATGCTGAGACAAGACAGGAAAACTTTGAAGTCGGAGCATGGTAATGAAGGAGAACCAATAGGTAAAGTGTTTATCATGCCAAGTTTCCTAAAGTTTAGCCATTGTGAGAGCACAAAATCTAGACAATCGGTTTCTGATTCTGCTGCAGCAAAGTTACATTCATAATGGCCATGCAGCACGTAGCTGGTTATATTTGTGGAGAGGGAAGTGGCGAAAAGCATTGCATTGGGCCATGCGCAAGACTTTCTAATGTATTCTAAAGTACATAGAATTGAATTGCTTCTTCCAATGAGCTCAATACCAAAGTAGCGATGACCTTGTCTTCCTTTGTAGTCCTGCCCTTAGGCCTTATATCTGGATAGTGATCACTGAATGATCACGTTTTGTTATTTATACTAGAAGAGTTCACCCCCCTACTGTACAGCCCTGTAGGGCTGGACCTAAAGCCGGCGAAAAGGGCCCTGAAAGACTCCCTAAAGTGAACAATTCCGGGGCTTGATTCTGTTGCTTAGGCGACTAATTTTAGGGGGTTCTTCCGGGCCTTTTAGCCAGCTTTAGGTCCAGCCCTACAGGGCTGTACAATAGGTGAGTGTGTACAGTAGGGGGGTGAACTCTTCTATGACTTTGCCGTGAACGGTTAGCGTACTGGAAGAAATTCCGTTGCCCCCGACCCAAGTCAACCTTGTTCACCCAACCCTCTCATCGTGAGTCCAACTAGCCTTTACCGGCAGGTTTTTGAGAATATCAGATAGTTGGCTGTCATGTCTGACGCAGCTTTTGAGGAGGTTCGGAGGCTGCAGCAAGAGCGCAACGCTGCAGCTGCTGGAAAGAAAGGTTCAAAGACTTTCGACCCTTCCAACCAGCGAACTGACTCATCGACGAAGGCTTCCCTAACTGAAAGTTTCGATACCGAGCTCTACGATCGCAATGGAACAGATAAATTCTCAGGTTATGTTACGTCAATAGCCGTCAATGGCGATGATGATGATGATATGCCAGATGCAGATGGAGATGACAGCAGGCGGCTTGTGGGTCAGTACACTGCGACCAAGGCACAGATGAATGAATTTGCTACAGGTGCAGGCGTTGAGGAGGAGGACATATTGCTTGGGCGTGAGAAAAGTGCCAGAATTGCAGACCGTGAAACCGATTACCAGAAACGACGGCTAAACCGAGGGCCTCTTACGCCCACTAGAGCCGACCCATTCGCTGCCAACCGACAAGCAGGCGTGGAAGATGAAGGAAACACCTATCGTGAACTTATGGCTGCGAGAGATCTGGAAAGGGAGGAAGAAAGAGTCAAGAAACTGATAGCGGAAAAGCAAGCGAAAGGAGAAGATGGCGTAATTGAGCACCAAGCCACCCTCAAGCATGAAGATAGTAGCGACAAGGAGAATAAAGAGGCAGGCTCTACAGTTGCTGTGGCTTCCAGTAGAAAGAGAAAGCAGAGATGGGATGTCGCAGGGGACGATGCCTCGACCGCTGAGACGGCAGATTCGAAAGGAAAAAGATCTCGATGGGATCAGACTCCAGCACCTGGAGGCGTTGCTGTCGATGCAACTCCTAGGCGGTCACGCTGGGATCAAGCTCCTTCCCTCACAGACGCTACCCCAGTCGGTCAACAGGGTTTAGCAACACCTATACATCCATCTCAATCAGGTGCAATTATGATGCCTACGACTTTTGGGACAGATATCTCCTCGCGAAACGCGCCCTTATCTGATGAAGAGCTGGACCTCATGCTGCCGAGCGAGGGTTACAAGATACTAGACCCGCCCCCTGGTTATGCACCAATACGTACCCCTGCTCGGAAGCTTATGAGCACACCTGCACCTGTAGCAAGCTCCTCTGGAATCGGAGGTTTCATGATGCAAGAGCCAGAAAGTGCACGTGCAATGGGCAAGCAGCTTCCGACTGAGATCCCTGGTGTTGGCGACTTACAGTTCTTCAAGGCCGAGGATATGGCATACTTCGGCAAGCTAGTTGATGGCGGAGATGAGAATGCTATGTCAGTTGAAGAGCTTAAGGAGAGAAAAATCATGCGCCTTCTGCTCAAGGTCAAGAACGGGACTCCTCCAATGCGGAAGACTGCTCTACGTCAATTGACCGATAACGCTCGCCAATTTGGTGCTGGCCCCTTGTTCAACCAAATTCTTCCTCTGTTGATGGAGAAGACGCTCGAAGATCAAGAACGGCATTTACTCGTCAAAGTCATCGATCGTGTGCTTTACAAGCTTGACGACCTCGTTCGCCCATACGTCCACAAGATACTTGTCGTTATCGAACCTCTCCTCATTGACCAAGATTACTATGCTCGTGTAGAAGGGCGCGAGATCATCTCCAACCTGAGCAAGGCTGCTGGATTGGCTCACATGATCTCTACAATGCGCCCTGATATTGACCATGTCGATGAGTATGTGCGAAATACTACCGCTCGTGCCTTTGCGGTAGTCGCTTCAGCTCTAGGCATACCCGCCTTGTTACCGTTTCTAAGGGCTGTCTGCCGATCAAAAAAGTCGTGGCAAGCCAGACATACAGGCGTCAAAATCGTTCAACAGATCCCAATTCTTATGGGCTGCGCTATCCTTCCTCACTTGAAAGGCCTGGTCGATTGCATTGGTGACAATCTCAGCGATGAACAAGCCAAGGTTCGAACGGTAACCAGTCTTGCTATAGCGGCTTTAGCTGAAGCTGCCAATCCTTACGGTATCGAAAGCTTCGACGATATTTTGAATCCTTTATGGACCGGAGCCAGGAAACAACGTGGCAAAGGCCTCGCAGGCTTCCTTAAGGCTGTGGGTTACATTATACCTTTAATGGACGAAGAATATGCGAACTACTATACAAGTCAGATCATGGAAATTTTACTCCGAGAATTTTCATCACCCGACGAGGAAATGAAGAAAGTCGTTCTTAAAGTGGTTTCCCAATGTGCGGGTACGGACGGTGTTACTGCTGGCTACCTGAAAGAACATGTACTCAGCGAGTTTTTCAAAAGCTTCTGGGTTCGCCGAATGGCTCTCGATAAGCGTAATTACAGACAAGTAGTTGAGACGACGGTTGACCTGGGCCAAAAGGTCGGCGTAAGTGAAATCGTCGAGCGCGTGGTCAACAACTTGAAGGACGAGAGTGAAGCATACCGCAAGATGACGTTGGAGACCATAGAGAAGGTTATCGCTAGCTTGGGTGCAGCAGATATTGGGGAGAGATTAGAAGAGCGTTTGATTGACGGGGTGCTCCATTCATTTCAAGAGCAATCAGTGGAAGACATCGTAATGCTCAATGGCTTCGGGACGGTGGTCAGCGCGCTCGGTACCAGGTGTAAACCGTACCTTCCCCAAATCGTGTCTACGATTCTTTGGCGGTTAAACAATAAGAGCGCCACAGTACGACAACAAGCTGCCGACCTAATCTCCCGAATTGCGATGGTCATGAAGCAGTGTGGGGAGGACGCTTTGATGGGCAAGCTTGGTATTGTGCTCTACGAATATCTGGGAGAAGAATACCCCGAAGTCCTCGGATCAATCCTTGGCGCCCTGCGCTCCATTGTTACTGTGGTTGGTATCAACTCCATGCAACCTCCTATCAAGGATCTTCTCCCACGTTTAACCCCAATTTTACGAAATCGACATGAGAAGGTGCAAGAGAATACGATCGACCTCGTTGGCCGTATTGCTGACAGAGGCCCAGAGAGTGTCAACGCGCGAGAATGGATGAGGTACGAGCGTTCCTTCCTGATTCATTAAAATCTTGCTAAATTTGAAGTAGAATCTGCTTTGAGCTACTTGATATGCTGAAGGCCCATAAAAAGGGCATCCGAAGAGCAGCTAACAATACTTTCGGTTTCATCGCGAAGGCTATCGGTCCTCAGGATGTTTTGTCGACATTACTCAACAATTTGAGAGTCCAAGAACGTCAATCTCGTGTCTGTACCGCTGTTGCCATTGGTATCGTGGCCGAAACCTGCGCGCCTTTCACCGTCCTTCCAGCATTGATGAATGAATATCGGGTCCCCGAGTTGAACGTGCAGAACGGGGTCTTGAAGTCGCTCTCCTTCCTGTTCGAGTATATTGGAGAAATGGCCAAGGACTACGTCTACGCTGTCACTCCTCTTCTTGAAGATGCTCTTATCGACCGGGACCAGGTACATCGTCAGACAGCTGCATCAGTCGTCAAACACGTTGCTCTTGGTGTGGTAGGACTCGGCTGCGAGGACGCCATGATGCACCTCCTCAACTTGTTGTATCCGAATCTATTCGAGACATCACCTCACGTGATAGACCGTATCATCGAGGCTATTGACGCCATCAGGATGGCTGTCGGTACAGGTATGGTTATGAACTATGTGTGGGCCGGCCTCTTCCACCCGGCCAGAAGGGTACGCCAACCATATTGGCGTCTTTACAATTCGGCGTACGTGCAAAGCGCTGATGCAATGATCCCCTACTTCCCGTCCCTCGATGAAGACAGGCTGAATCGACATGAGCTCTCTATAGTACTTTAGATGGGATGGAACATGGGTACAAGGTAGGATGGGAGACACCATTACTGGGAAGGCAGCACTCGAGCAGGAGCTATTGCATTGTTTCTCTAGCTTGCCTAGGTTTGACCCAATGTAAAAGCTAGGAAAATATTACATACTGGCACATTCAACGGCTCTAGCAGCCTCCATCTTAGCTCTTATAAGAGTTTTTTAGCCCAGCTTCCTTTTCTATCCCACTTTTCTTGCTCTTCGCTACGCAGCAACGCATCCGATTGGAGCGCATGGCTTACCTAACCTTTACAGACGTTAGCTTTTGACGGTGGGATGCCTTGCGATGGGGGCCGCGGGATTTGCCGTAGTTCTTCAACTGACACCCCGCGTCATTGGGATCTCTCCTCTGCAGCGCCTCTCATCATTCACCATCCTCCAACTGTCTAATTGCTGCAAGCCGAACACCGAGAGCTGCACATTCGGGCCGTTTGGACCCAAATATCTGAACGGACGGGTGGGTGAGATAGCTCAACTAGCAAACAGCCACCTACGAAGTATATCGCCAGCTCTCCAGTGCCTGGATCGTCACTCTATCGGCCCGTCGAGCTCCAACGCTTGTATAGGTTGGGCTTCCACCTGCCGTTGTGCCGGTATACAAGCAATGGAGCAGTTTCCAAGGCAAAGTGCGGAGAGGATCAGATGCGGGGAACCATCTCAAGCTCCAGCATAGCTCTAATGCAGTGCAAGCCGCATGACGTGCCTGTCTCCGTTCCGAACTGCTTCTTCTACAAATTCCTCGCGTTGTTTTTTGTCATCTTCTCCTGATGTTGTCCAATACTTCCTTCAAGTCTCTCAATATGTACTGCTCCGCTCTTCTCGCTCTGCTGGCTCTTTCATGCAATGTACAAGCGCAGACTTCCTCGTCTGTTTATGTCGAGCCCACGGTGCCTACAGATACACCGATACCTGGTGACTATAGTGGCGCCTTGAGGCCGCAGCTTCATTACAGTCCCCCAATTGACTTTATGGTGAGCAAAAATGAGTCCACCTGGTTGCCCTTAGCTCGAAGACTGCAGAGGGGCTCTATGTGGAGGGAGCGGAGATAACTCCCCTAATGGTTCAATGCTCGTGTAGCTTCTATTGGGATTTGCTGACGAGCAATAGAATGACCCCAATGGCATGTTCTTGGATGCAAATGGAACATATCATCTCTACTATCAATGTACGTGGGACTATTCCATGGTGATAACCTAGTGCTGACCAGCACCTCTAGACAATCCTTTGGGAATAGTAGCAGGGAACCAACATTGGGGCCATGCCACCTCACAAGATTTATACCAATGGGTGAATCAGCCGATGTACGCAATGCTCGCTGAATGTATCCTGAACCTTCTAACGTTCTTATTAGTGCCATCTACCCAGGAGCAGCTGGCGAGGGCATATTCTCCGGATCAGCAGTCATCGACGTGAACAACACTAGCGGCTTCTTCCCGAATCAGACCAATGGAGTCGTGGCAATGTACACTTTGAACACGGCCACGGAGCAAACACAAGAGATAGCGTATTCACTTGATGGTGGCTATACATTCACGAAATACGCCGGTAACCCGGTGATCTCAATCGGCAGCAACGAGTTCCGCGACCCCAAGGTCTCATGGTACGCACCAACTCAATCGTGGGTAGCCGTCATCTCCTACGCTCAAGACTTCACCATCGGCTTCTGGACGTCTCCCAACCTCGTAAACTGGACCCACGCCTCAAATTTTACCCACGCAGGAATTCTCGGCCTCCAGTACGAATGCCCGAACCTGGTTTCCATGCCAATGCTCGCCAACTCCTCCCTTGCCGACCCTCTAGACCCATCCAACTTCGCCTCTGTAGGGGAAATGTACATACTACAGATTAGTATCAACCCTGGGGCTCCCCAAGGCGGCTCCATATCGCAATACTTCCCCGGCACATTCAACGGGACAGTCTTCACCCCCGTCGATACGGCAACTCGCTTTACCGACTTTGGGAAAGATAATTACGCCGGTCAATTCTTCTATAACATCCCTCAAACATCCCCCCAAATCAGCATCGCTTGGGCCAGCAATTGGGAATACGCTCAGAACGTGCCAACAGGTACCTACCTTTAACCTCTCAATCTTTGCCCTTTAACTTCCCTTACTAACTCCATGTCCACCCCATAGGCCCTCTCGAAGACTTCCGCTCCTTCATGACCCTCCCCCGCACCAACGTTCTTGCCAACACAACCCGCAACCCCTACACCCTCCTCGCCTACCCTATCCCTCCCCCCACCTCCCTCGAGATCACCCCTTCAACCCCCCTCCTCTCCTCCAACAACCTAACCAACAACTCCCTCCTCGCCTCTTACACCTCCACCGTCCCCTCCGGCGCCCTCATGTTTTCCATCAACGTCACAAACATCCCACAAGTAAACACAACAGGCACAGCGAACTTCACATTCCTGAGTTCCGTGACGGGCGAGTATGTACGCGGTGGTGTGTTCCTGGCAGGCGGCAATGGCGATACACCACTCTGGCTTGACAGAAGCGGCGTACGTGGATTCGATAATCCGTTCTTCACAGATAAGTTTTCTACAGATGTATGGCTCAACCCGGATACTTCTACCGTACGGTTATACGGGATCCTCGATAGGAGTGTTTTGGAAGTTTTCCTTAATAATGGGGAAAAAGCGGGGACCATGATATTCTTTGCGGAGGGGATCCTGGATACGGTTATTATTGGGACGAATGATCTGAATCCTGGGATTGAGGTGAGCGCGGAGGTGGTGGGGCTGAACAGTGCGTGGGCGGCGGAGGAGGTTGGGATGGGGAATGGGACAGTGCTGGGTAATGTGACTGCTATGGCAGGGGGGCAGATGATGAGGAGGGACTGGGTGGGGCATTTGGGGGAGGGAATGTAATTTAGGTCAGAAAACAGTTTTGGGTTTTGGGGAGTCAAAAAGTCTGGGGATTGAACCGAGTCGAACCGAATGCATTGGATATCTAGCGCATATAAAAGCCTCATTATCACCGCTGATGCAATTTCTTTATCCGCGTCGCACCCTCGTAGAACGCTCGATCTATGGCTGCTGCAACGGTTAGTGTGCCGCCAATAACGGCGCACACGCCGGTTAAGAAACCGGAGAATGTTTTGCTGCGTTCTTCGCGATTAATCACTTTCATGGGGGAGATGTCGTAGCTGAAGAAGACGCCTGGGATGCCGCCCCTGTCATTGATGTTAGTCGAAGTCAGGGGTAGCAGACCGGCGGAAAGCATTTTTACCTTGCGTGCAGCTTCTCTTTATGGCCCTCAGCCGCGTCACTGCCCCCACTCAAACTTCTTTTGTGACTTGTAACGCTGTATTGATGCGTTTCTAGACTCCCGTCTTCGCCTCGCCCATGGCTCCCAACCGGCAGGATATCGTCCACAAGCTCTTTCTGCGCGCTTAATGCTCCGCTTTTCGGCTCCCACCCAAGGGGTAAGTAACTCGTGCTCACGACCTTGACGAAATACATGTAATTGAATACTGGATCATCGGTAACTTGTTCCGTGCCATCCAGAGGGTTAAGGTGGTGGTTCGTCCACGGCATTGACCTGGTTCCGAGCGATTGAGTGACAGACTCAGGTACTTGAGGTCCGAAGCGCAGATGGTGGATCTGATGACTGAAGGTGTGTGGGTTCCCGTCTGATGTGTCAAGGTAGTTGTTCAAATCATGCACATGCATTGCGCCGTTGCTGAAACTTCGTCCTGGTGCGATGTGGAAATTCCCTACTACTTTGTTCACTCTGAAGCCACCCTCGATTCTACAGCCTTGACCCCGTTGGGCGTCCAATTTCTCTGAATAGTGCTCTCTTTCGCACTGCTCGACATTTTCGCCTCTCCCAAATGCCCATGAGACACTGGCGTAGGCTTCCCTGACTTCTTCGCAAGTATTGCAACAGCCTGGTTTTGATGCTGTAGGCGGGGACGGCGCACCGTAGCAATTTCCGCAATAGGCAGGATCCAGGTGCGTTGCTGATTCTTCGTTGTGGAGATTGAGCGCCGTGATTGCAAGAGGGTGCCCGCCTTCTGATAGCGGGGCTAGTTGGACTTTGCGCAGGCCGTCTCTGACCCCAGTCTGTTGCTCGCCGGAGACATCCATTACATCGAGCGTTAAAAGTTCGCAGGGTATACGGGGGAAGGAGATATTGAGATGGATTTCCATTCTTTCTCCTGTTGATTTCGGTGTGAGCCAATCACCTCCCAATACATAATGTCGATCTCACCTCGTTCTTTGTCCACTATGATCTCAGGATGTACAGTCACCCGTCTGTAGTCCGACCATTCTCCCCATATCAGATATAGTACAATGAGCAATGAAGCTATCGTTACAATTCCTCCTGACGTTGTTCGTATTCGCGCATCTTCGACTGTCTTTGTGAATGCGTCTAGCCGCGTAAATCGATTTTTGGCAGGCATAGCGGCCTTGTATGTAAGGAATATTAGAGGGAATCCAGTAAATAAATGCCAAAGCCGGCAGGGGCTAGCCTCGAGGGCTTCGCTTCTCGTGGACCTTGTAGATGGAGAGTCCTAGGACCAAGGTAGTGGCAGTATGCATGTAGATTAGATTCTCCCAAGCGCGCGTTAGAAGGTCTGTCAGTTCATTACCTGGTGTTGGTGTATAAGAGAGTTGATAAGCTTCTCGAAATGACACTGATCTGGCCACCTTTTTTATTTTAATTCCCCAATTGAATTCGGCAATAAAAGGCGGCGCGTGGCACGGGAAGTCCCATGCTTACAAGCGCGCTTCGAACCCTTCCCCACAGAATGTTGTTGATCAGGGACTACTCAACTATAAATCCAAACGAGCAATGCCATGGTGGCCATGGTCCTCCCAAGACGAGAAAGATAAGAGGAAAGTTGTCAAATGGACAGACTCCCTCAACAGAACCGACTGGACCCACTATACTGATGCCCGTAACTTAATCCCCGTGGTCCTCCTGACCACCACGATCATAGGCAGCTACGCCTTCTACCGGAGCTACCTACGACGCATACCGCAAGCATTGCTCATACAGCCTGGCTTCTGGAGAAAGAGGAGTCTATTTGGGAAAGTAACCAGTGTGGGAGACGGGGATAATTTCAGGCTTTTCCATACCCCTGGCGGAAGACTCGCTGGATGGGGTTGGTTGCCGGGGCGGAGGGTGCCGAGCGAAAGGAAGGAGCTGCAGGATAAGACTGTATGTGCTGTCGGTTGATTGATGCAAAGCGAAGAACTGGTGCTGATCCGTTACGTGGTTGTAGATCCATATAAGACTCGCTGGCGTCGACGCGCCTGAGCTTGCTCATTTTGGACGACCGAGCCAACCACATTCGCAGGAGGCTTTGGACTGGCTTACGAGTTATGTCCTACATCGGCGGATACGGGCCTATATCTACAAAAAGGATCAGTACGATAGGGCGGTAGCGACGGTATATGTGCGGCGTTGGCTGCTGAGAAGGGATGTCGGGCTGCAGATGCTGAGAATGGGGTTGGCAACTGTTTATGAGGCTAAGACTGGAGCAGAATTTGGGGATCTAGAGGAGAAGTACAGGAAGGCGGAGAAGTGGGCCAAATTGAAGAGAAAGGGAATGTGGGCGGGAAAGAAGAGGGATTATGAGAGCCCTAGAGATTTCAAGAATAGGATGGGGAACGTCGAACAGTAAACTGTCTCAAGTCCACACCATTCGATATAGGTGATGCCAAAGCACGGTTGCTATGCCTCGTGAATCTACAAGCTCCTGATCGGTCGTAAACACCCCCAATACACTATCCCTGAACCCTGAAAGTTCGGCCGCTGGCCGTCTTCCTCTCTTTCTCTTCGTTCTCCGGTCTGGCTCTGTTAAGTACTGCAACTATTTAGCGTGGTATCTCGCATTGCTGACATTAGGTAAAAGCTTACCTTGGAGGAAGTCGGCAGTCCGTCGGCGCATCCTTGAGTGGATGTATGCCTAATCCACATTACATTAAGTCAGTCCCCGGCAGGCTGGAGTCTCGCTTGAAAGCCTCACCTTTGACGCTTTGATGTGGTAGTGAAAGTAATCCCGGAATGTCTGGATGTGAGAAATTGTTTCCTGCCGCCTTTGGGGCGTCAGATGTCGTGGGAAGAGGACTATCACTGCGTTATTCAATGCAACAGATCACCTCTGGCGACTGGGCTCACCAAAGGTCACATATCCCACTTCGCCATGACTCCCGTCCGCCAGCCCACGCACGTTCCGCAACTCCAAGGGAGGCTCATTGCGGAATAACACCTGCGGAGCATTCTGGATAGCCCTCCTTCTCGCATCAACGAACTCCTGCAAGAATACTTTTCCGTATATCCGATCTGTCTCTTCTCTGAAGATGGTGCTGAAGATGACGGTAACTCGGTCGTGGCTCGCTTTGATATAAATAGCCTCCTCATCCCTATAATGGATAGTCATTACTTCTCCACCTTCTCTTACACCTTCTGGTGCAGATTCGCTCGTGAATTTTGATGCCTCCTCTTGCCTGTGCGCAAAATCGTCAAAGGCTCTTTCAAATGGTGCAGCCATTGCATTTCGCTTTAATAGGGACACTCGGCGAATGAGATCTTCTCGTGCTTCTGGCTCCGAGGGTAGGTTATCGAGATCTATCAGCACTGAAAAATCGTAGCCTGCTTCTGGTGATACAATGTATGGGCCATATTCTCGTTCCAATACCTCTTGCGCACCATACTGTACTAGTTCCCTGTAGCATTTGACCGCTAGTGAGATGAGGATCTTGGATCGTGTTTCCGGCGTGGAGACATGAAAGGCAACGTTGTCAAAGTCAGATGCTACTTGGTCGATTGAGACAGGAGGAGCTCTCCAATTCGGGTTAGCAGTCGTGTTTGGTGTAGAATGCGTGGGGAACGTTTACCCGGAGAAGCGCTCTGTGAGCAGCGATTGAATGAGCACATTCTGGTAATCGAGTAAGAGCATTTTTATTCAGGGAGGTTGTCAATTCATGTTTCCTTTCTACGCATTCCCATCTGATTCTCAGGAACAATAGGCACCCGAATGTCTCTGCCTTGGTGTCACAGCGAAGAGACGCAAGCGCGATAGGCGCGGCCGCAATGCCCAGATGATTTCGCCGCATTTCTCATAGTGTTTCACCCCTTAGCCGTGTACACCGTCCAACCGTATAGCCGCTTCAAGGTACTCTAGAGTTGGTCGCCTATTTTAGTCTACATCGCTTTTTCTAGAGGATCAACTTTCGCGGCTTTTCGCTCCTTCTAGGGATCTGCCCTACAGGGTTGTACAGTTGGGCATGGTTTGGGATTGAACCCTTCTATAGGGTTTCTACAAAATACCCATTCTTGTCATATGTCACAAGCATGTGGTGCATGGAGATTATGGGATGCAGTTACCAAGATGGTCTGGATCTTGAGGCTGGGACCGCTGCAGTTACGGACGCAAGTACTAGCAGTGTGGCCGATGTATGATCCTGTCTTAGCGAAGCCGACGCTGTTGCAGCTGCAGAAGCGGTTGGCCAAATGAGCGATGCGGACTTGAGCCTGGAGACTATGGAGGAGATCTAAGCGCAGTTGGCTGGACGCAGCGAAGACGGAAGACGTGGTGTTTAGGAGCCAAATCTGCCAAGGTGGACTAGAGCGGCAATTAAGCAATACAATGGTTTAGACGTAAGATACCATTGTGTTTACTTCTATGCATGTAGAGCACTGATCCCAATAGTCAGGTTGGAGCCTCTTGGTCACCCGTCAGATCGGCAGACAGGGTTTTAGAGCTTTCAATCTCTTTGAAAAGTAACTCGGCGCATCTTTATCTTAGGACAGCGATGGGCTTACTTTTTTCCGGTAACACATGCCTTCGCGAGATGATTGGACACCTCTAGAGAATAATTATATAGCTAGAACACTATATCAGTCCAGAGCTGACTATTCTAACCATCGGGAGCGGGGATCGGAGTGATCTAAGCTTCAATGAAAAACCAGGTGTGGCAAAAGGTGTCGAAGATATATCTGATAAAATCGAGGGTGGCCAAAGGCAACCGTCATCAATGCCACCTTATATGTACAAACCAAATAGGGGAGATCTTGTACCTTACGACATCTATGAGATCGTACAAGAAGGGGAGCTGCTCTGAACGAGAACTCAGTGCCTTTCGTCTTAATTTATATAATGACTTGCTTCGTTGATATGGACACGTCTCCGTGACCCCATGCATATTCATCGTCTTCACTTTCCCCCCCCCTTCGATCACGTGCTTGTACCCTTTCCTTGTTTCAAGACTTGTGTTGAGATTACGCAGTGGCGTGTTGAAGGTGTCATACCTTGCAGTGCCTTTCAATTGACAACATCGAACACTGCCACCCTTCCATACATTCAATCTCTTCTCGAAGAATGGCTACGACTTCTGCAATTGCTTCCTCGCTCGGGCTTGGAGAAGGCCTGACTCTTGGTCTTGGTCTTGGATTATCTCTCTTACTAATGACTATACGCCTATGGACTAAGTTGCGGCTATTTGGCGAAATGGTAGCTGCTGATTGTGAGTGTGCAACGAGAATACGGGATGGAAATGCTAAATAACCCTAGATATTTGCCTGGTAGCATTCGTACGCCAGCAACGAAGCCCCACTCACGAACATATTGGCTAAGATGGTGTTGACTAGCTAGTATACGCCGGTGGGATCTCTTCATCAATGATCATAACCTTCAGTGATTACGAGAAAGCCGCTCTCCAAAACACACCCCCTCTCAACATTTTCAAGGTAAGTTTTCTTAATTACTGTTCTTCTCGTCATCGAATTCATCTGTAAGGCTTACGATAATATCTTATAGCTCACGCTCGTTGGGGACCTGCTTTATTGCTTTATCGTACCAATGGTTAAGGTTTCGATCTTACTCCAATACAAGACTATATTCGTCATGCGTCGGGGCGAAGTTATGCATACAATAGTCCATTGCCTTATCTACACTGTTGTGATATGTTACATGATTATGATTGTAGCTGCAGGCGTGCTAGTAAGTCACAGCACTCAGTCAAATGCATAGAAAAGCTTACGTTAGAAAGTACGGACAAGACCAGTGCGCACAAGGCAAGATATATAATGTCGAGCGCTGTTTCATCACACAAGCCAAGATCTGGGCGGCTTCGGGATGGTTTAATGTCGTATCGGACGTGGCGATTCTCCTCCTACCCCTCAGGCCTATCTGGCGTCTACAAGTGCTTTGGACCAGCAAAATCCGAATTGCTGCCATCTTCGGATTAGGGTTATTTGCCTGTGCAGCAAGCGCCGGCCGTGCCTACAGATGCCAGGTAATACTGGAGCTATCACCCACGAGCCCTGCCGTCGGACACGACTTAGGCCTGGTCAGAGTGTGGTCGTAAGGAAGACATATCTCCACGATCATATTTGTACACACTGACTGGCCTTCTAGATGTGCAGAAATAGCGACCGGAATCGTCGTAGGGTGCTTGCCCATCCTGCCTCGCTTTATCAAGGAGTACTTTACCAGACGTCGTACCTCCTCGACTACTAGTCGTCGCTGGAAACCAACATTCTTTCCTCTGGTATGCTGGAGAACAGCCAAACAAAAGGGCTTCCGAAAAGATTCCAAGCCTTCCAACAATTCATCTATCGAAGCGCAGGATCCTGGGTTTACATCTTTACACTCCAATCTCCCACGGACACCAGCACAAACGTACTACAACAACAGCATTTGTGTTCAGACCTCCATAACCATTACCTCTTATGAAGAGAGAATTGACCGTGAGATGGGCGGAAGGGATGAGAGCTACATAACGTTCGACGATGTTGAACTCGGCGAACGCGTCGGTAGGAGGTCTTCAATCGGACACGGAGTCTTTTCACTGTGAAAGTTACTAAAATGAGTGAGGAAAAGCGATTGCATTGCACGCTGTTGTTGGAAGGCTGGGGGATGATTTGACGACGTGGAAAAGCGATGATACGATTACTACTGCCGTTGAGTAGGCGGAAAGCGCATAGCGAAATATAGGAGCCATGAAAACAGACGTTCTGGTATACAGAGGGGATGGGATTTATTTTCCATAGAAAATAGGCAGGCCGTTAGTCTTGGAGCTCATATTAGCCAATCAAAATGGTCTTGCGAAATGAAGTGGTCCTTTCAAGGCACAATGAAGACTACATATGATGGTCCCTCCTGCCCAAAATCGTCGACCTCACTGCAAGCGCCCACATCAAATAAGAAACGCTTGCTTTAATCGCCATAACATTTCCGCTCAAGCCATATCGAGTCAAACAAATTGATCCACCAACCACCAACAACTTGCGCGATGACGAATTTGGCGCTGTGCGATCATAAATATAATGAATGATGAGGCCGGTAGAAGTCCTGGTTAGCTCGCTTTGCCAGATAATAGCTGCAATTGTAGCATTCTGGATAAGTGGGATATCCCGCATATTGGCGAAAAAATAAAAGTCGAAGAGGAGATTCCAGTCAACTTGAATGCCGCGCTCGGGTTCAATTTAAGAATTCGGATTCACCGTTGGTTTAGGAAGCTGAGGGTAGGGATTTCAATTGACGAATGAATAGAGCCACACGTCGAAGTAGTTGAAACCCAGGACACCATCTTCTTGAAGCTTGATCTTCTGAGTCATACCCTCGATGAGGGAGCATTCTGATGCTGCTTTGAACCATAAGGAGACGTTGTAGAGGATCTCTTTGTGCGGAGAGAGAATTTGTTTTTGGGACCCGACGATGACTTGGACGAGACTGTTGAATGGGTTGCGAACCTGGGTTAATGACGAGTAAAGGGCAGTCAAGAGGGTTGACGTAGATGTGGGATGGTACATGGGATTAGGAAGAGGTGTCAGGTTGAGTAGCCTTTGCTCGTGGAGTAGATTCTGACGACATTATTCGAGGAAGGATGCCTTTCAGTTGTATCAAGATACGGTGGCGAATTGTTTGCTTAGGTGATCTAACGAATCATGTGCGGCATCCGGAGACTTTCATTTAAACCTACTACCAAACTGACATATAACACAGCAGTTCATGAATACCAGAGGTAATTCAACTAGTGTCTTGCTCAGTACAATTGCGCTCTACGGTACGCTTGATGTCCTTGGCCAATTCAGCAAGCCATACTGGAAAATCCTCTGCGTTCTCTTCCCCGAAGAAGCCGAGGTTAAAAGACCTGACATTGTGCAGCGTACGAAGAGGCCCTAGCACACCGCAGTGCACAAACGTATCTCTTGCTTGTCTATTGGCAGCCATATGCATTTCTTCGAAGCGCTCTATGCCAAAGAACCCTCCGGGGTCGTGGTATCGGACCGATTCGATGCCAAAATTAATCTTAAGGTGGTATATGATCGGCGAATGGAAAATGCTCTTTACAAATCGCTTTATGTGTGTTACGTTTGCCTCGCGGATGTATCTCATGTAGTACTTTTGGAACTGAGGCTCGATAGTGAAATCTTGCCTGAGAGAAATGATGGGCGCGTCCAGAAATACTAGAAGCGCATCATACTGAATCCTTCGGAGCCGAGCAAAGACATGAGGCTCGAGGCGACCGCCAAGCTTTGGCGTGTTGTAGACGTATTCCCCGTTCTTATTGATGACACCTCTACCATAGCATGGGTCATGTCGCCAAATGGTCTGCGAATTCTTACCGACCATGATATCCCTGGCTTCGAGTCGGACGGTAAGATCGGAATGCAATATGTACGACGCCTCGATGTAGATCTGTCGATTCGTACACAATATCGCGAGACGCCCGAAATCATGGACATCTCGACTTCTCACTCTATGATCTGTCCACGATCCCGGCGACCAGGTTGACACCGAAATGAGAACGTAGCGATATATTTCCTGTCGAAGCGCTGCGTAAGATAATTAGTTAAGTGAGGGTTTTGGTTCCTTAATGTGCGATTTCTCACTGATTGGAATGCGCAAGAAAGGACACCCCAGTACTGATCTTGCACCAGGAGCTGCCATGACTGTGGAACGATGGATTAAGTGGTCTCGCTTGTTGTCCCACGTAAAAGGTGCCTGGAAAACAAGAATGAAATGAGTGATACTTCCTTGTATTGATGCTGTTGATTGATAATGCTGTCTTGAGGAATATCTTTCATGCAAGATTTTCAATAGTTGGCGTGAAGTGATTGGAGTCGGGAGAGAATTTATTTGGATCCAGGCGAACTGGAAGTCGTTGAGGAAAGCACCACCCAGATAACACAGATACACGATGTGGTAGGAGGCTGCAGCTGCCGAAATTATGACTCTTGCTGACCATGGCCTCCAGATCCTAACTGAAAGACCATTTGAAGTGCCCATGCCAAAGTTTCAATCTCCCAGCGCTCATACCATTCTCCTAGAATCATAAGGTAATTGACAAAATTGTTTGTACTCTGCAGCCAACTTAAATTGACTTGATGTGTGCCTGGCGCGCAGCCTTCTACCGCTCAGAAACTTCAATTGACGCCAGTCGCAGGTGCGGCTCTCATTGGGCATCTCTTCCAGAGATCGTGATGAGAACCATCAACCTGACCCCGAGACAGCGTAAAGCTTTTTAGCTAAGAAAATTGTCCCAGTAAGAGGGGTAGCATAGTAAGGATCCGTCTGCACAAATCCCTCATTCTCATACAATCTCATAGCCTCAACCATGTGCGGCAACGTGTCGAGCCTTATCTCCCTATAGCCAAGTCGCGTAGCCACCTCAATAATAGCTGGGACTAGCTTCTTTCCTATTCCCAGTCCTCGGCCGGCGGGCAATACATACAACCTCTTCATTTCGCAGCAAGTCTCGTGGAGAGGCAGAGGCCGTACAGCGACGCATCCCACAGCTTTGCCATTGGGTTCCTTGGCGAGCAATATCTCTCCTGTAGGTGGAGCATATTTCCCAGGTAGAGAGGCAAGTTCGGCCGGGAAGTCCTGGAAAGAGAGGTCAATCCCCAGAGATTGGGCGTAGGCTGAAAAGAGATCTCTAACAGCTTCGATATCTTCAGGGGAGCGAGCTGGGAATATGATCAATGTCTCGGTAGTAGTCATCTTCTCCAGATACCTTCATTCGAGTCAGTTGAAGAGGCAGATACATGTCCGTAGTATTTTGAGTCATTTCACAGGTTGCTGTCAGGTCCGATATAGGAGTGCCTAGACTTACTTACCGTATAAGCCGTAGAAGGATTCGATACTGTATAAGCCCCCTTACTGTATAGCCCTGTAGGGCTGGACAGTGAGCTCGTGAAGCGGGGCCTAAAGAGAGACCCAAATCACCCAAAAATGGTCACTCGGGGCGACGAAAATGACGCCCAGAGAGTCTCGGTTTTGGGCTTTCTTTGGGGCCCGCTTCACGGGCTCTAAGTCCAGCCCTACAGGGCTATACAGTAAGGGGGATGAACCCTCTGAGCGAGCCCCTAAGAGAGGCCTACGACGTATTAGAGAAACCGCATCTTAGGGCGGTTTCTAGGGCTTTTGGCTACTACTCTAAAACAAGATATTATTATCATCTACTCCGTACATGTCCGCTATCAGAACACGAGATCCTATAATACCAGTCCTCGCCAACCTCAGCCAGTTTCAATTTTTTGTGGTTGCGAAATTAAGGCTAATCAAGGGAGACATACAAGGGCAACAAGAGGCTTTGTGGCCACCTGCTTCTCTATTTCCTCCAACTATCTGATAAGCTTCTAGTCTTTCCCTTTCTCTTGCCAAAGTCGATTGCCGAATAGGTAAAGTATCGTAATCCTACCTTTTCAGCATGACATTTTCAGCACTGCTCCTAACCATGACTTTTGCACATCTTTTGCTAGCTCCGTTCTCGTTGCCCACGTGTTCAGCAAGGCATTGCCAGCAAACTACATGGCGAAAAATATGATGCAGGTCGAGATCGATGTGCATGCTAGAAACCAATACGCAGAAGAAATGGAGGAGGGGCAAGATGAGGAGGGATTATGGCCGTATTCGGCGGTCGCGACATATCCTTGAGTGACTTAAGAATGGATCAGAGCTATGAGCTGGGATCGAAGGATCGAAGGATCTCGCAGGGGAGCCTTCCGCGTATGTTTCCTGATGAGAGTGAGGGGAGAAGGGGGTGACTGTCAGGAGTAAGTTGTGCGGGGAAGAGGGGATTCTAAACCGGTGCTGCATTGCTCTGGGAGACATCCTCATGTTCGGATGGCTGAGGAGCCGGTCTTTGCAGCGGAGAAGCAGATGCATGAGTGGAGGTTTCTTTCATGGTGAGCCTTTATTCAGATAAACTAAAGTATCTTACAGATTGATTCTAAATTGCTATAATTCGTTGTGGATGGGCGGTACTATTGGTTCTTGTTCCTTGACCTCCTCATCTTCCGTGCCCAGCAAAGTACCAGGTAGTTGTTCTTTGGCGCCCTCGCCAAAGCGAATATTGTCGACCCAGTCTTCTACGGAATGGAAATCGTATTTCTCACCTGCATAGCGTCTCCACCATCCTCTCCGAGCATTCACCGCGATGAGCTCGAAGTCTCTCTCACCTCCGATTTTCAGAGCGCCGCGTAACGTTGCTGAGCCCGTGTTCCTGGTGGGAAGGGAGTAGAAGGGAAAGAGCTTCGACTTTCTCTTCACGTGCTTATCAGCTATTCTTGCCAAGCTTGCTAGTGCCAGATTTGCTGCATCGGGGAGTACTTCTTCGTCTCCTACCTCTGGTAGAAGCGCAAGGATACATGTCGATGTCTTGGGACCAAGGCATCTTTCCTGGAGGTATTTCTCCTCTATGAGGGCAGGAATTGGCTCGGGCTGGTCTGGGATCTCTACCGGTTTTGGACCGTCGGGCGAAACCATCGGGTCGGGAGACTCTGTGGGATTGCTCTCGTCTTCGAGGGTGACTGATGTGGCTCCAGCAGCTTCCTCCGAAGCTTCAACGGAGGCGTGTGAGGATGAGGCGGAGGAGAAAGAGGCGGCGGCTTCTTCCTTCGGAGCCTTCTCTGGCTTCTTGCCCATCGGCTTTTGTTTCTCGGAGGAGGCCTGAGAGCTCAGTGAAGCGTACCGGCTTAGGAAGTCTTTCATCGAGTCTTTCTTATAAGATCCTTCAAATTTCACTGGCTCTTCTTTCCCCCCTGGCAGAATGACGAGTGTTGGATATTCAGTGATGCCAAACATCTCCACGGCTGTAGACTCTTTATCTCGAATCTGGGCGAAGACCATATTACCGAGGTATTCCATTGCGAGCACCTTCATAAGTGCGCTTGTCGTTCCCTTCTCGCTAAACAATATGGCTTTGCTGGTCTCATTGTTGCTATCGAGGAAGTTGGAGAGTCCCTTGTCCGTAATCTTCTTGACATTGTTGGGTATCGCACCCTTCACAGCATCGATGATGCCACTTGCTGTCCGAGGGCCTTGGTAGTCTTCCACTATAGGCTTTCCTGATTTCTTTGAAGGTTTGACGATTTTCAGTGTAGGGAATCCTTGAACGCCCATCGATCCACAGAATGGCTTATTCATTTCATCATCACAGTTGACAGCGGCGACTTGGGCAAGATCTCGAAGGCCTTTAGCTGCCTTCTCATATTCAGGCTTGAGGTTCTTGCAATGCCCACACCATGGGGCATAGAACCTTGGGTACTCTTAGCGTGGACATTCTATGAACACCATGCGGCACTTACTCGACTATCTAAGCAGGCTTGTTAGTCCTGGAGCTGCACATAGGGTCTGATACCTTACGGAGATTTGATTCGACTTGGCAATAAGCTTGTTATAACTCTTGCCATCGACTTGAAGGACCGCAGAACCTTTGGAGTAAAGGCCCTGGGCGTTGACCGATGCGGTCCATAGAAGGGTAGCAAATGCAAGAAGGAATGGCTGTGAGATCATATTGTATATTGTAAAGACTGTAGAGCTTAGGAAGCTGCCAGCGTGGGCTTATGTATTGATCCTGCGAACATTGAAAGCTGTCCTCTTCTCTTACAGCTTGTCGGCTATCGATTGCGGGGACTAGCGTGCTGACAGGGCTGCCATACGGCGCGCCATTAAAAACCGCCACACACTACTTCGTAGTAGGTAATCGAAGTACCTTATTCTAGCTCTCTCGCTAGAGCGGCAGCCCCCGAGCAAGCTTCGACTGCATCAGCGTTCTGTAGGTGCTTCGTCCGAGAGAGTACTCTGTACAACGTTGTATTCGCCAATCTGTTTGCGAACGCCCCAGTTCTCGCAGAAATTATCTCTTGATCCAACATGGCAGCAGCCATTCCGCCGGCTCTCAAATCGGCTGACATTACCAGGTTCGCGCAGCGAGCTGGGCAGCTGGAGAAGGCGAAACCTGTAGTTGCATATTGGTGTAAGATGGATGTGCAACTATGAGGTCCTACTTCTGATATTCATAAAGGCAATTACTGGATCGTTGAGCAGATTCTGGCAAAAGGCCTCCACCAGAAGGATGATGATTGCAAGAACTACACCATGAACCTTATGGACAAGCTCGAGCAGGTATGTGCTGAGGGTACCGGGAAATGAAAAGGATCTTTTGGCTGATTTAGTATAAGACCAAGTCAGACTACGCCGAAAATGATGCCATCTCGGATGATATGGCTGGTCAAGCGTACATAGAGCAATTTGGGCTTGAAACATTCCAAAGAGGAGAGAACGCGATGAAGGCCAACAGAGCATCCAGGTACGGCAAAAACAGGAGAAGGAATCGCTGAGAGCTGAGGTATTCCAGACAAACTGCAGATACCTTCCAGGCAGCCGCCACTTTCCTGGATTTATGCCAAATATGGGGGCCTCTAGAGCCAGAAATAGCCTCGAAGATCAAGTTTGCGAAGTATCACTCGCTACGCATTCTTAAAGCCATTAAAGCTGGCGAGGACCCGAATCTATCAAACCCCGCTCCGGAGCCGGAACAAACCCCTCTTGACCCAAATGATCCGGAAGTGCAGAGTCTGAACGGTCAGAATCCAAATCTAGCGCGTCAGCCTTCAGTAGAAGAGGCACCAGATGAGCATGACCGGTTACAAGGTCATTTGGCACAGCAATCAACCTATGATGAATCTTTGCATCCATCAAGAGCACCTTCAATACCACCCGCCCCAGAACCGAACCATCAGGCACCCTCTCAGTTACAAGGGGAGGAATATTATCGGGCAGCACCTCCGAAGGTTTCCCCCTTGGCTTCGTCGAACAATGATCGCAATATCTCCGAAGAAAGTGGATATTTTCCTAGAGTGCCTGATTCCGAATCTACTCTACCAGATCCACCTCCTCAGGACCCAGGTTCCCACCTCGTAGCCAGTTTCCCAGATACTCCTTCCCTCCCACATCTGTCCGGTGCCACTCCGGCCGACTTCCCGCCACCTCAACCTCCCGCGACTAGCTCGCTACATTCTTTCCCACCACCAAGCTTGGACGAGTCTATATCGTCTCCCCCAGCGCCTCCACCTGTATCCTCATATCCTTCAGCGCCTTCAGGTACCTCTGTCCCATCCTTCCCTTCACACCCACAACCTGCGTCTGCTCCCAGACCGTCAAGCCAGACTCCCAAACAGCCGAGTTTCACCATACAAGGCATGCCTGCTAGAGAAAGTGCTCCATCTCAACCGGCTGCTCCGCCCCCACTCGTTAGTCAAGCAAAGTATCTGACCGATGAAGAGGCTATTCTTAAAGCCCAAAAACATGCGAGATGGGCAATATCAGCTCTAAACTTTGAAGATGTAAATACTGCCGTAAAAGAGTTAAAGGCAGCCCTGGACTCACTAGGTGCGAGATGAAAGCTGTTATTGTGAACGATTGCATGATTGCGTAGGCGGTTCGCTTTTTTTTCTTGCAAGTTACCATTCGAAATCCGTCAAAGATCGATTTCTTACCGTAATTTGAGATCAATTTGACTCAGTGCCATGACATTCTGGCGTGTTGCGAGTGGACGGCTTCTCATCGGCTTGTTCAGCAGCATTGGCAAAATACTCCACTTAGCTTCAAATTGTCAACACAACAACGCGTCCACGTTTCCTCCTCCGCATGACTCCTCCACCTCGCATTGGCTCGTGCCACACTGCAGTTTCTGCACCAACAGATAGAGAACATTGTTCTGAGATGTCTTCATGGGTGAGATACTCATCTTTCGGATCCCTTCTCAAAATTTGAAGCAGCTAGAGTTGTCTGGGAACATTTATCTTTCTTCTCATCCATTCGCTCACCCTCTCCCTCTATCACGACACGCCGCGCAGGCCGTCTTTCATAAACAAGCCCAATCCTCCACTGCCCCTTTCTGTTCACCTGTTGCGCCCACGAAATCTTTCATTACACTCAACTCTACCAGCCACCACACGCCTCGCACACGAACTCAACGGCCCTATACGCTGGGAACAGACCACATTTCAACAATGTCTCGCTCTCCCAGTCATACCTTCTACGATTCTGGGAGGGAGCCTGTTGCTGGAGTCGACAGCAACAACATGAATCCTTTCTTGCGTTTCGCGAGTAAGGTCTTCCCCCTGCCCACTTGGGCCAAACTAATTATCCGGAAAGGCATAAACCGACCTTCGGGGGATGTGAAGCCTCCAGCGTTTGATAGCCAGCCAGCGCAAGGTTAGTCCCTTGAGTCGATTGGCCGAACAACGAACGATAACAGTGTGACACTGACAGTATATTCTCCAAATGCTTACCTTCACTACTCACCTCTACCATCGAACCGATCTATGAGCTATAGACATTGCCTTGAAAGACTCGGATTCAAACCAGAGGAGGTCGAATTGGGCGTTAATAATATACTGATCAAAGACTTGAGAGCCTACCTCCAGGGCACGGAGTATTTCTATCTCCGTGAATGCGACAATCCAGCTGCCTTCAAGATATTGGTGCTCGAATTCCTTGAAGAATTTGGCCCGAGATACTGGGGCCGTTCCAATCGGCAACGTCTCGCGGAGATAGAACCCACGAAGGGTTTTCTTTATCCAAGAGATATACAGCGTGGGAAGACAGCGTATTACTTACTCGCTAAGCTCTTAGACTCAGTATTCTAATTTCAGTTGCAGATTTCTTGATGCTGTCGAGCTTCTCTTCAATTACAAGGCGACGTTCAATTACAACCACGACGTGAGTCAAACAGTCGAATTTGTACTAAGCTGCAACCAACATTTAAATCGCAGATAAAGAGACCCATCGAGAAGCAGATACACAAACACATCGATTTTGCCGCCATGACCGGTCGTAGAGTGGATGCCAAGGCGCTGGCTGATACCAGAAATTTTGCATGGTCAACGTCGAGTAATGGGGCTTCGTCAGGGCCCTCCGTGGAGTCCAAGGATAAGAAACCAAAGAATTATCAGACAGAAACAAGCGAATCCGAGGATGACGATGACCGCGCTTGGAACGTCTTTGACCAAGTAGAGACTAGGACAGTGCTTCGTCCAAATCCATTAAGGACCAAGTGGACCAGAGAACTACCGGACAGAACCGAAGCGCTAGATGATCATGTGCAGTGCCACGAAAATCTTGCTAGACCAAACAAGCATAGTCATAGACGCGATTCTAGCGTCGACCACGGTCCTTCGCAGAAGAGGAGGAAGACGCAAAGTCTGAACACACGCACTCACAAGAAGTTGTCAATAGACTCGAGCACTGATTCCGATATTCCATTACTACACAAGTCTGCCAAAAAACACCGTCCGTCTCCACCTGCAACCCGGGATCAATCGCTTGCTACCGTCCAGACGCCATCCACGGCCCCTGGTCAGGTCTTACGGCCCTCGTTCATCTCTCTTGTCTCTGATTCTGACGAAGAGAGACCCCAAACGATCAAAAACGAGCCCCTTTCCGCTAGTGCCAGAGCGGGAACACTTCTGAAAGTGTTAATGCACAACCAGCCGGAGAAGCTAGAGATCTCTGTGCCCTTGGGTGCGTGTCGAACATCAAATCAGTTATTTGATAAATTGACCACGGAGTGGCGGCTACGACCGGAGATTGCAAACAAAGTCAATTTTATCTCTGCTAGATACAGGTGGAGTGGGGAGCCACACGGCATGCGGAGGGGAGAATCGTTGGATTGGGAACTGTTCTGCGCGACGATTCGCGAAGCTTGGGATAAGAAAGAAGGCAGTGCTAAAGATATGTGTATTGTTGAGATGAAGCTGATTGCTGACGACTAATAATGAGCGCTATTGTTTGGTAAGGACTGGTGAGCTGGCTCGCTGCAGAAACCTTAGTGCAGAATATCGATATTGATTCTGGCTGAGATCAGAGTAGGGATATTTGGTGTAATGGTCGTGGTACGGACATGTCAGAAAGCTACTCACTAAGTTCCAGGTCCGAATATTGTTTGTTTCCTACAGACGCTACTGTCTGAGATATCAAGGGGCCTAGAAGGCAGCTAGCTCGAGCTTTCACTCGTTGAGTGCTTCTATAGCAGTGCATAGATAGATTTCCGTACAATTAATTCGACACGACCTCCATAGCCTTTCTATTTCCCTATGACTCTATGTTTGAAGCATTCGCATATTCATCGATTAAACAGCCTACTGAACATTCCGCCAGCGAGACTCCTCGCTAATCCTCCAGAATACATAGCACTCGAAGCCAAATTCGATGCCTGGCTGAACTTATCGCACCTCGAGAAAGCAACGGTGTTCGTTATTGTAAGGACCAGCGCTATAGCTAAATTGGGAAGGGAAATAGTCAGTAGGATGTCCAATACGCGTAAAGCCAATGACATGCAACTCGCCATCCCCCCGTTGTAGTTTTGTTGTCAAGTGGAGCCCACTATTCGTGTTCCTTGCGCATATCTGATATAGTAGAGAAAGGAAATTCCTACTCACCAACAAGACTCAACCAGATAACATTCTCCAATCTCACAATCGCAAAGATTGCCAGCCCAACCCACAGCGCCGGCTGCGCATAAAGCGCCAACCAGAAGAATCTATCACCTCACAATCAGCAGAATCCCCACCTCGCTATTCTAATCTTCCAACCCCTCACCACGTCCACCTCTCTCCTCAAAGCACCTTCGATCATTCGATCAAACTCTCTCCGCCCAAAATAACACATACCTCTTATCCGTAGCATTCTGTCCTCCCTCCCCACTCCGATCCTGACTCTCAAACACCCAATGACTATCCCCCGTACTCGTATCCACTTCATTCCACCACCGCAACCCCACGAGGCGGCGCCCAGCTATGTTTTTCAGGTAGTAGAAATCGGCAGCGAGGAGGAGCATCGTTATTATGAAGACGAGGACGCTAAGATTGTTAGTATATTATCCGGGGTGATGGGCAACATGTAGTAATTGGGAAGAGAAGGTGATTGGGATCTTCGGGGGGGGGAGGGGGAGGTACAAATTGCTAGTGAATAGCCAGATACCGAAGAGGTAGACGAAGAGGGATGCTATACATCATTTTTAGCTGTTATGATCTAATCCTTCATGGCGCTCCCATGGGGGAGATGTGAGACGTACAGATACGGAAGCCAAGAAAGAAAAGGAGGGTTATGGGATGCGAGCTTAATCGCCAGCTCAATTCTCCCTGGCGCGGTTGCCGGGCTGGTTCTTCCATGGCAATGGATTTAGTAAAAGAGTGTCTAGAAATGGAATTTCAGGTGTCCGGCGTCCATGAATTGTGCGTTATATTGGAGTCATCTGTGAGCTGGCAGCAACGTTTTGTTAGGGTTTAAGCTCGTAAGGCTGAAGCTCGCAGGGCTGAAAAATATCTTGGCGACAACTATTCTAGGAGTTGGTCGTCTGTGCTACATAAAGTTTTCGTTTTGAGCCTGGTTTTGATGTTAGGGTCGCGAGCCTCATTGACCATGGTCATGGAATCATCACAGGAAAATCCGTAAGCCAGTGAGGGTTGCTTAGCGTTCTCATCACCCGCAGAAGCCCTAGATACTCGTCAAAAGCAGAAGAATTCTAGCCTATACTAGATACATATATACATTCGGATTATCATTTATCTCTCTCCGTAGTCATCCCTTAAGCTATCAAGCAACACTTCAGCCATGCACATTAACCAAAATGGCATACATTCCGCGTATTGTTCCCGATCAAATCAGCTTCGAGCGTTCTGGAACATAGCCATAGCACAAGATCTGTATGCTACAAGACTGTTAGCGTTCCGTTCTATCCTGAATATAGCAAGTCATAAGACCAAGTTCGGGGTGTATCAGAGACCCTATTCTAAGCATCGACGGCAGCATCAAAAGACTCTGCCATGCCTTTTCCGGCTCTTCCTAAGCTGTGATGGGTTTGTGATTTTCATCATGGAAAGGAATTTGTGCAGAAACAAAAGAGAGATGCTCACCTCTAGCTCAATTACATTGGAGCGATAGAATTGTTGCCGTGATCTTTTGCAATTTAATTGTTTGGGTGGAGAAAAGTTCTGGGCTCGGCTGTGTATTTTACTTGGTAATTTATGAAGTAGTTCTAGCCGCATCCAGTCAAACCCTTGGCGTGGGCCATCTTAATGTACAATGATGAGACAAGCAAAAGAAATGAACAAGGCACTGAGTATAATATATGCTTTTGTCCGGTGTGTCGGATCCTAGTCATTCTAGTTATAAACTTCAATCTCTGGTTTATCTACAGCGACTTTTGCTTTTTTTCCATTTGAAACATCCTTTTGTGTCATTCCTTCATGAGCCGTTGAACGTCCAGATGCATCATGTTCAATGGTATCCAAGTAGGACACCAAAATCAGAAAGCTGGGCTAGATGCTAATGCATATATAGGGGTCATTTGGCGTTGTTGGTCTTTGTCACGAAAATTGACTGGTTTAGAAAGGGGTCAGGGAGGCAAACGAAAGGTCGAGCCCAAGCAGTGCCGGTAATGCAAGTTGTCATAAACATGAAAGAGAACATTTGGGAAACCTAAGAGCCTAGTGTCGAGTAGAGAGAGGCGTACTCGGTCGACTTGAAATGAACTATAATAGCAGTCAGCGTGCTCCAGAAACGATGGCTGCACTGAAGCAATACAAGGAAGACGAAATGGTAATGACAGAACGCACCGAGGAAGCTGCTGACAGCATCGCATTCAAACTTGCTTGCACCACGTCCTCATGTATACCCACACCCCAGACCCGCTCTTTATTACCCGCTGCCGTGCATTCAATGTACGTCGCAGCTCTGACATTCCTGCTTTTTTGGGATCCAAGAGCGTGCTCGCTGTAGTGCGCAACATCCAGATCAACGCCGACCGAATGTAGGGCGTTCGCCAGGGAAGAGAGAGCACCGTTACCGATTCCGCTGATCTTGTGTTCCGTGCCATCGAATTCTAGAACACCCTCGAATTTTCTCATAGAATTTTGCGTGTTCTGACTACGACTTTGTTGACCATTTATTGGTGTTCCATTCGGAACGGCTGTACCGGATCGATCAGGCGTGATGCTGTAATCGATCAAAGTGAACCTTGGATTAGATTTCAAATGATATTGATCCTCGAAGAGCTTTACAATCTCGCGAGGCAGTAACTCCTTGCTTAGTGCATCGGCTTCACGTTGAACAACTTTTGAGAAAGCAATCTGTAGCCCACGCGGAAGGTCGAGGTCGAGGTGACGCTGTATGACCCAAGCAACACCACCTTTCCCGCTCTGCGAATTGACACGAATGACTGCTTCGTACGTACGGCCGATGTCTTGCGGGTCGAGAGGAAGATATGGTATTAGCCACGGATCTTCCCCAGTAAGACCTTGCTTTGAACGGACCTGGAAGCCTTTCTTGATTGCGTCCTGGTGAGACCCGCTAAAGGCGCATTGCACGAGCGATCCTCCATAGGGAGTGCGAGGATGGACTGGGATATTGTTACTCTCTTCTACGAGATCAATGACAGAGTTGATATCCGAGAAGTCGAGGCCTGGATGTATTCCTTGAGAATACAGATTTAAGGCGAGATTTACAAGGTCGACGTTCCCAGTACGTTCACCGTTTCCAAAAAGTGTGCCCTCCACCCGTTGAGCACCGGCCATCTGACCCAGTTCAGAAGCTGCTGTAGCACAGCCTCGATCGTTGTGGCAATGTAGAGAAACGCATATCTTATTTCGCTCTGTTATTTTTTGACAAAAGTATTCAATTTGATCGGCGTAAACGTTTGGTGTAGACATCTCAACCGTGGCCGGAAGGTTAAAGATGATTGGGTTTGACTCTGAAGGTTCCCAAGCTTCCTTGACCGCTTCACATATCCTGACGGCAAAGTCCAAGTTGGTATCTGAAAATGTTTCGGGAGAGAATTCATATTGCCAGCGAGTCTTGGTCGATGGGTTGTCTTTGGTCAATGAGCGGGCTAACTTAGTGCATGCAACAGCAAGAGCAATGCCATCCTCTTCTGATTGCGAGAGAACGATTTGCTGGAAACAAGGGGACGTCGCGAGGTATAAGTGTAGGATGGCGCTGTTTGCACCTTCCACGGCATCGACGGTACGCTGTATGAGATCTTGCCGACCTGAGATACTAATCAGTTGGACCACGTCCGAATAGTCATGTTGAATGCCACTAACAAGGGCTGAGGACTTGTAGAGCAACGTCGTGAGGGACAACGCCCGGAGTGTCAACCAAGCGGCGGGTGAAATCGTAATCCGTGTCTCCAGATGATGGAAAAGAAATTTCAATCTCCTTACTACATATGCGGTGTAAGCCCAAGGAATAATACCTCCATCTCTTCTGTATCTTACAAGCCAAGTTCCACGAGCATCTTGAAGTAGCGCCATTTTTGCTCTGAGTTCTGTAACATTTTGACCTCAGCTTTTCTTCAATTGCAGAATACTGCTCGGGATAGCTCTTCACGGATGCTGGATCGTAGAACAACGCACCATCGGATCAACCAGGGCCTGGTTGCCATCCCTCAGGTCCGTAGATAGCCATCTTGGGGGCTTGTCGAGGGTCTTGGTCGGCCATTGGCGGTTTGGTAGGTCAACAGGCTTGAAGTGCCGGTACTTAACAGAGGGATCTTTGAGCCTTGGTTGAAATTGTTAGCAAATGCATTGCAGAATACGTTCTTTCTGCACTTACATAGGCATACTGATATGACATGCTTTGTGTTGTGTTTTCAGCGGATCTGAGTCAGAATTTCGCGGGGAAATGAGACCGAGGTGACGGGCCCGGCGTAACATTTTCCCTAGAAGGGTTCACCCCCTTACTGTACACACCCTCTTACTGTACAGCCCCGTAGGGCTGCACCTAAAGCTCGCGACAAAGGGCCTAGAGAACGACCTAAAACTGGTCACCTACCTTAACCAACAGAATTAAGCCCCGGAGGTGATCACTTCAGGGAGTCTTTTAGGGCCGTTTTCGCGAGCTTTAGGTCCAGCCCTACGGGGCTGTACAGTAAGAGGGTGTGTACAGTAAGGGGGTGAACCCTTCTAGACCTGAGCTAGCGCGATCTACGAGAACGGGCAGGTTGAGGTCTCATGGTTGGCAATACTCGGATAGAGACAGGGTTGAAAGAATTAAAGTAGCAGGTTGCAAGCCTATCTTATCTCGTGAGAGCCCAGACCTTCGTGATGCCTACGAAACCTGTGTGAGCTGCAAATTAGCCTGACAATTCTCGCCTTGCATTGCAGACACCCAATTCGGACCTATCGTAAAGGAGTGTACTATCTTACCTAACCTAACGCCGCCCCATGATCCATGCAAATCATTCCCATCTCCTAAAAGGACATCGCAGCTGCAACCTGAATGTTGCCACCTCAAAAGCTCTTAACTCAATCCGCACCTCCCCGTCCTTAATGTCCATCACCTCCCCATCATCCTCCAACAGATTCGTTTTCCAAACCTTCCTCACCCGCAGAGTAGATTTAATAGTCCCTCTCGCCCTTCCCCCAAGACTCTCGTAAATCCTCACAATAATACTCCACCCCTTTCTCGTCGGCAATTCACCCCTAGACACGTCCTCATCATCTTCCCCGCGCTTGATAGTATCGAGGATGAGCGCAGGAGAGCCGTGGAGGGTGATGGCGGAGAAAGGGGAAGATGCGCTCTCGGGCGAAGGATGAGAGTATATCTTCATTGGGTGGTTGAAATTGCGAGCTGTGCGGACGGTGCGCGAGTCGAGGGGACCGCGGTGAGGGAGAATGGCGTAGCGGATGTGGTGGCGGCCTGGAAAAGATTGTCAGTTGCATAGCAGAACATATGTTAGGTTTGATGAGGGAGAAGGATACTTACCCATATCAGCATGTGCATCTGGCGCTTTTGGTGCACGGAGGAGAGAGAGTCGCATCATGTTGCCACTGGTTGCGAAACCGTATTTACTGTCGTTGATGATGGAAACACCATAACCGTTTTCGGACAGATCAGCCCATTTGTGGCAGCAGACTTCGAATTTGGCCATATCCCAGCTGGTGTTGTAGTGCGTTGCTCTGCGAATGATGCCATATTGTGTCTCGTAAGAGGCTTCGGTGTTCACTATGTCGACTGGGAACTCCACTTTGAGGAACTTCATATTCTCTCGCCATTCGACTTCGCTAGTCATTTCAATGTAAGATGGCTGATCGTCGATGCTCGCTGCGAGGCTGATGGTTGTCTTTACCCAGCTTTTTTCACTGATCTTGGTTTCTGTCATTAGGCTGACCTTATGCGGGCCCTTTTCAATGATGCGACTTGCGCTGGATCGCAGCACCTTGCGAGTCTCGAAATGGTAGACTTCTACGTCCCATGCCTGCCAATATAAAGGTTTGTCGTCGAATATAACAAGCTGGTTGGCCTTCTCGCCCTGGGCAATGATCTCACGGTTCTCTACGAGGTCATACAAAGAAGTGATGGCACCTTCTTCCACTTCGACCTTGTAGTGGTCATTTGATAGCTGGAAGACACCCTCTTTGACTTCTCTTATTGACGCTGTAGACTTGGCATCTTTAGCGAAAAGCATCTTGACATCAATCGCTCCGGAATCACCCTGGATGAGGGCATATTTCGAGTCTTCCAGTTGCCACTTCTCCGGGAGCTCAACAATTTCTGCACGTGACCACGGCAAAGTATTGACGGCAGTCAGCCAACCGTCGCCCGAAGTAAAATCCGAGAAATCAAGCACTGACAATGCATCCTTCATAAGCTTTTTGCCAGTTTTAAAACCGTATTCGTAGAGCTTATCGGAGTCATCATAGCACATCTCAATACTGCTACCAGGGAGGCAGTCATGGAACTGACAAAGTAGTGTATTTTCCCAGATATCATCGATATCCGACTTCGGGTACTTATAAGTCCTATCCTTGAGTGTGGCCAAGGTCGCAAGATATTCAAGGTCATGTAGCATGATTTCGGTCTTCCGATTATTCCACTTGTTGTTCGCTTGTGTGGTATAGGTTCCTCGGTGCAACTCAAGATATAGCTCGCCATACCATGTCACGAACTTGGTGCCATCTTTGGCTTTCTTCTCTAATCTGTCGAAGAAATCTTCCACCGAATCCCCCATATTTACGCGAGGTAGAAGGCCAACAGTATCACTCATCCCTCGACATCGTCTAAGCTTCTCAAGCATCTCAAATGTGGGACCTCCGCCGCCATCACCTTTGCCAAAGGCCAATATCCCTGTAGCATCTTGATCCATCGACTTGTTCTGGGAAAGACTACGGCTCACGTCTCCGAAATGAGCGTCAGCGGTGTAGGTATTCGCTGGTGCCATGTGACATAAGACCTGGCTATTGTCAAGTGAAACCCATCTGAATGTAGTATGTGGGAAGTTGTTGATGTTGTTCCAGCTTATCTTTTGCGTGAAGAATCGAGACATGCCCGCGAGTCGAGTTAGCTGCGGTAGTTGAGTGGAATAGCCGAAAGTATCGGGTAACCAAAACGTTCTACAACGCTCACCAAACCGACTTTCGAAGAAGCGTTGACCATACAAGAATTGCCTTACCAACGATTCTCCACTGGGCATGTTGGTGTCATGTTCAACCCAGCTCCCACCAATGGTCTGGAACGTGCCCTCCTTTATCTTAGATTTGACTCGGTCAAAAAGGGGTGGATATAGTTGCTCGAGCCATTTGAACTGTTGGGCTTGGGAAGCAACAAAGCGATGTTCAGGGTACCGATCAAGCAGGTCGCATTGGTTTGACCATGAGCGGGCGATCTTTCTCTTTGTCTCGTCGAACGGCCATAACCAGCATGTATCTATGTGACAATTCCCAATTGCGTATATAAGGTGCTCTTTGTCGGTGTCATAGACCTTTGACGAGTTGACGTCGCCAACGTATTCTTGAGCGAGCTTACGACATTCAATGATAGACTCTTGACTACCATCACCAGCGGTGAATGTATTCATTATCTTATTACAGAGTTGTAGGGCCTTGTGCGATTCCCACGAGTTCTCAGGGAACTCCTTCGCTGCGTCCCCAATGATCCAGAAGTCGAAGTAGAGCTGGCGAGCCTCAAGATTGACTGCTACGATGTCCGCCTGCGTTAGCTGGAAATATTTATTTGGGTCTGGTGGTTGAATTGAATCTCCTCCAGGGGCATTGCCAAACATGCCATTACAGGCCATCTCAATGTAGAACGTGTGGAATTTCCCATCCCGAAAGTCGTTGGGAAGAACCCATTCTTTCCGCTCGCCATTGCCAGTCAGACCTTGTAACGGTACGCCGTCTTCACTCCAAATCAGACCTTCATTGTGGCCGTCCCAATGCAGCTCCAGATGCTTTTTCTTTTGCAGTTCTGAAGGTACTTTAAGGTGGATTTTGATCCAATGCGTCGACCAGCTCGGCCCAAACCATTCGCCAACGTGTGTCTCTTTGAACTCGTGAGAAGTAGCTTCCTTGAATGTGGGCCGGGTAAGGTCTGGAGGCGAGTAAACGGAGAGCTTGATGTAGTCTTCTCCAGAAGCTGTGCCTTCCCACATTTTGCTATTTGAACCTTCGGTCAGCTGAGAATTACTTGTATAGAGGTTACGTGAAGCTCTAGTAACGAGGATCACTTACGACTGCAAGTTCTCGGAGCCATATTGTCCACCATCTTGGAAAGTGCCCAGGCGCCCCTTGTAGATGTCATGGATTTGTTGCCCCACTGGACCAGCCGAGATTTTTGGGAGCGAGGAGCTTGTCTCCTTGATTTTCGTTTCACCGCCCATTTTGATTGACAGCTTTGATATCAGAGGAACAGAAATAAAAGTACCTGATACGATAGCTATACCCTTGAAGCTATCCTCAAGCTTAGCAAGGAAGCAACACCTACGAAGTACTCCGTACACTAATTTAGCTGCGTTGCGGGGTTACCGCCGCCAAGCCGGGACGGCACGTGGCTCGAATTGAACCTTGGTTGGTTTTGCTTTTGTTAGACTGCTGGAGATCTTCGGTCCAGGTATTGCAGTAAGCCCATTTGATCATTAGGAGGTAAGCTACCGCTTCACCGCGATGACTTTGACCTCTCAAGGTCAATTGTGCTACTCCAATCTACGAGAGACGGATACCGGTCGCAGAGCAATGGGCGTGCTGAGATATCCATTGTGGTGGCCTGCGCGCTATTGCAATGGATATCGGCTCGGTGTCCCGGCGCATGTTTCTCAATCCTCGCAGACACTCACGATGAAAGGGCTGCAAGTGCCGAGGTTAGGATCTGAACATCACGAGGTTAGTCATTATTATTTTCCTATTTATGGCGCTCTGGCGGAGTTGTACACCGGATTGGCAAAATTTAGTATAGAGTCATATTATTCCGGATTAAAAACGCTAAAACTATACATTAACGTGTATTTTCATCAGCGTGACGTTCGGCTTGTCACTACGAAAGTTGATCACTTTAGAGCTTATTCTGGTATTGCATATACGGTTTGACATTGCTGAAGGATCGATAAGCTTATCATCAAGTCTTAATTCGTTATATGGGTTCTGCCCGTTGCAAGAGCAGAATCTCCTCATTTCATCTCCCTTCTTCCTGTTGGCCTTCTTCCTTCCCATACTGTAACGATTGCTACGGTCTCACCCCTCTTCCCCAGCCTCCTGCTTACCAGACTGCATTCTCTCGTCCTTGATGCCGCTAAAGCAAGACCGCGTCTCCGCATATGTTTACTACCCTTAGCTGACGCGACGGTAGAGTAGCTGCATTTAGACGAACGCTTGCCGGACGACTGAGTGAGCCATGTCGTCCTAGTGGACTTGAAGGAGCATAGTGACGTTGCTTGAGCAGTTTTGGGTTCTTCCGAGTGGAGCTGTTGCTCATCTTTCTCTGAATTGGGCGGGCTTTAACCTTCTTTGGGGAGAGCTTTGATCGCATGAAGCGGGAATTTGACCTGGAGACTGGCTTAGCTGATGCCTCGGAGACGCCATTCAGGGATTCGTACATTTCGATTTTAGTCTCTTGTATCCCTGCTCGCCCTGACACTCCCAAGGAGACGGTCTTTGATATTTTAGAGGACGGCGGAGCCGACTCTGCTTTATCACGTGACGACTTCTTGGAATGAAAAGCCCTTTTGGCTCGTAGGCGGAACCTCTTCTTGCCTCCTTCGTAGTCACTCGCATCCGAATCTGAGGAGAAGTAGCTTGAAGGTTGGCTCTCCTCACTCGCACTCAGTCTTAAAGCGTGTGGAACGAGGATGTCGCTCACGACATCACTAGTTCTGCCTGAGATGGGAGAAGGGACTTTTTGGTAGTCCTTGGAATATGATTCTGTGTCAAAGCTAGGGAGTAGGTCATCGCAAGCGTGAAGGACGGACATATACTCGGCTGCGTGCTGTTCGGCAACATGCGGCCGGTCGTCTGACTGTGGCACATTGGGGCCCAAGCTCTTTCCTAGAGGAGGTGAGTCTGATTCGGCCTCATCATCTGAACTCTCATACTTTGGCGCTCTCCATTCACTGAATATTGACTCATCGAGTGACTTTTTGTCCTTCATTGGACCAGCAAATATTTCTGTTTTGGCCTCTCTTTTCAGTTGTGGCCGAGGTGGTAGCTTATCAGGCAGGTTGGAAGTACTCGATGAGAATATATTAGACTTCAGGTATATTTGCGCTGGTTGTTGGATATCTTCTCTATTGACAAATTTGGGTGTCTGTGGCAGAAGGTCTTCGATATAGACGTTGAACTTGCTTGATGGTATTCCCGGTCGAGTTGGAGTTGGAGGGAGAGGTTTCGCTTCAAGATTCCAGCTTTGAGCTCTTGGCTGACTTTTCTTTGCAGCCGCCTCCCAACTATCAAAGGAGGTTGTCGACGAGTTGCCTTGGGGGAACGCTTGAAGTAGCGAAGGAGCCGACATTGTGATAGAAACTACCGTAAAGGTTTACAGTTGACCGAGAGATCAAAAATGTGTATGTGGGGGTTAAAGTATGTTGTCTCCCAGTTAACAAAGAAAGTGTGGCGACCTCGTGGCTGCCATGTGGAAGAAATTGAATTTGGAATAATCCTTCTGGAGCGTGACGCCTAAGGGTCCAGAACACATTCCTTAACGCTTTCGGCATGCTTCACAAAGGCGAGAATATTAGCCGTTGACAGCTTTGTACAAGAACAACATCAATGCATTGAGTAAGTGCCTTTCGAAAAACAAAACCGCGGAGAACTAGCACAATGAACTCAGCAATGAAATAATCATATTATTGGTGGAAAATATCTCCCCATTCGCAGGATGCTGTTGGATCGTGACTGCCGCTGCACAGTATGGAGATATATTCAAGGTAAACTTGTGTCTTGTGTTAGGTGGTGGGATGTTGGGCCAAGCGACTTGGTTCACCTGAGTTGTGCATAGTGAGAAACTTCATCTTCTGGACTGTCAGCTAGCTGCCCAGAACTCCCGAAAGACGAAAGAGATCATAAAGAAGGTGTATGGATGTGGAAAACCTCAAGACTCTTGCTCCCAAAACATTTTTCCACAAGGAACAGCCGGATTGGGTTAGACAATAAGGTCATCAGCGATTTCCGAGGAGGTACGAGGATTAGACTAAAGCGGCGCATTGGTACATGGCAATTGTCTGCATTGCCATCACCACTGTCTTTAAAGTCATTTCAATTGCTTGTCATCTCGTCCACGAGAGATAAATCTCCAAGGATTCCTGAAGCTACCTACCTACCTAAGGTACCGTACCTTACCTTAGGTAAAAAATACCTACTTTAGTACCTAGCCAGGGAGTCATGCCTAAGAGCAGACTGAAGGTAAAGCCCAAATTAGCCAATAGCGCGCTTATTGGCAAGCTTAGGTAGGAGCAGTCCTCCGTGGAGTATTATGTTTTCGGTGACGAGTTGGTACAGTCGCAGGTATGTGGAAGACAAAGCTGCCCCGTCGGTGGAATAACCTTCTCCCGGAAGTCTACGGGTAAGTGAAGATGATCAACAATGAGGTGAGACATTTTAACATTGCTAAAGTAACGACCGCAGAACGTGTCATACCACAAACCCTTCTGCTGACCATGGAGCGCCCCTCTGGATGCTGAAGCATCCAAAACTGCCCTTGATGCGGATGGTCGTTCACTACTCTGCCGCTCCGACTCTACAGATCACGTCTCAGCCATCCTCAGTATATACTCTCCAAGCAAACCAGCTGCCATAGAAGTCCCTGTAAAACCAGGACATCCTACTTTAAACCACCACGCGCAGTTTTCTGGTACATCGAGCTTCACGTTCATCAAGATGACCAGCAGCGTGGCCGCAGACCCGCATACTGTAGCACTCCAATAAACCCAGCTGGCCTGACTTAGCCAGCCTACGCTTGCAAGTAGCAACACCTGACCTAATGCGAGCTTCGCCAATAACGGCTTTGTTTTACCATGGTACAACAATACAATATTCTTGACACCCGCACTGGCGTCATGAGCCGCATCTTGGTGGCTATAAATTATTTCATAAAACAGCGTCCAGAACACATTCGCGGTATACAAGGCCCACGTTGATAGTGTGTACCGATGTTGTGGGCTCGAGGCCGAAGCAGCGTTACTGGCGAGTTGCAGCGGATCGGCACCCATTGCAACACTGCCCATAAAGATGCCCCAGGCCATGGGAAAGCCGAGGACTACTTGGGGGTATTAGGTAACTCGTTTGGCCAGAGGGTAAAGCATCCATCCGACGATGGCTGGAATGGCGTAGATGAAGCTGACAGGGGGAAGGAGGGTTAGGATACCGAGGCTGATAATGGATTGAACAGCGGTAAAGATGTGAGCAGCGGTGGGAGAGACGGCTCCGCGGGCAACGGGACGGTTTTTAGTCCGCGGTACGAGGCGATCAAATGGTGCGTCGACGGTATCGTTCCATGTGCACGTTGCACCTCGCATGATGATTGTGCCAACAAGGAGGATGAGGTTGGTATAGAGCAGAGACCTAGTTGGTATCCCGAGGTGGGTACCTGCATGGAGAGAGCCGGAGAGCCGAAGAGGTGTGGGAGATAGAAATACCATAAGCCATTGGGCCGATCGAGGCGCATCAATTGAGCGTATGGAACCCATGCGGCCGGTATCTGAGATAGCCAGCCAGTCGAGAGGGTGGAATCAGGAGGGAAATTGCTCTTTCGAATAGACAAAGCTTCGTTGCCATATACACTCCTTTCGGTTTCGGTCTGAGTAGTCATGGCTTTAGAGAAAGTTAAAGAGAAAGCGGAGGAGAAACACGCAAGGAGTATTCAACAACAACATTGCCACGACATAGAGACATCATTTATCAAATGTATAGAACATAAGCATTACAAATCGAACTCAGCTACCTCGTGCAATCCTGCATAAACCGCAAAATATACCCGATTAAGCAGAGATCAGACTCGCTTACTCAGTGCTGCCAGATGCTGACCTCCGCAGGTATAGCTAGTAAACGAAAGCATTAGGTAGCTAGTAAACGAAAGCATACCTTAGCTAGTAAATGAAAGCATAGCCAGTGTGATCAACTACAAACCATTTCCTTTACCGTAGGCTAGCGTAGGATTCCAGTCGCATGCATATGGTACCCGCATCTCCGTCTTACAAGCATGATCTCCAGGACAATGAGAACAAACATGGCTAAACAATGCACCGTAGGATTCCAGTCGCATATGGTACTCCATTATACTATCTCCGTCTTACGTGCATCTGCAGAGGTTTTAAAAAGCATGGCTGACAATACATGGGATTAGGACGTCTTAGTGCCGGATCATATGCCGTCCAATTATATCATCCACCACTTCCACCACAGTATATCTACCGTGCCGTCAGTCAGGCTGTATGACTACCTAAAGCTTTTCCACGTTGTTTACTACTGAATGCCTCCTAGCTTCTTTCGTACCGTTCTTAGACTATTTGATGCTTTACTCTTGGTATCAGGCTTCATAGATCTACTGTGCCTGTCAACAGCTAATTGGGATCATAAATTACGAGAGGGGTTTGACGTTGCCAATTTGTGGAAATATATAGATGAAAGTATTGAATCTGATTGGTTAGGGTTAAGATTACAGTAGTATCGTGATTAAGAGTCACTGTTTGATCAATGATTGAACAATACAATATTGCTTTTCCTGAAAGCAAGAAAATCGCCATTAAATACATATGAGAATTTTTCTTCACAGTGAATCCGACTCTGCAACACACCTCTCTGTGAGCTGCAACCTAGATCAAACATCCTCCGATCGATCATTCAAAATGAAAACACTGATTTTCACCTAACCTAAGTCGTGAGTTCGTTAAACCCTACTCTATCACCGCGTTGATACCCAAAAGCCTCAACGCCAATGCCTCCTCCCTATTGGGCCTCAGCCCGAACCATCATACTGTTGCGCCTCGCACACATTGTATGTATCAGGAGATTCCGGCGAGGTGATTGGAGACGGAGACACCAGATTCATGACTTTCGAACTAACGTATTGTTGGAACTCCTCTTTGCTGCCACTTGTGCCGCCTGTCTGCAACTGTTTTCAGCTTTGATGAAGAGTGGAATGGAAAAGCAGGTTCACTTACTGCAGAAGGATATCCACACGCACACGGATACGAACCAGGCGAAGCAGGCGGGAAAGACGCCAAATCAAAGACTCTACAAACAGGGATATTGAAGAAGCCGGCCGTTGATTCCGAAATATTTAGGGTACCGATAGCCACAGCAGTAGCTTCTTCCAGATTACCTGAATTCAATTGGTCGGAGTATTGATCCGAAACATCGTAGTTGAAATCACCAGCCGCCCAGGATGCCACAGATCCTCTGATTGCAGCGGAAGTGTCGAATGTTTGTCCAGAAAGGATCTGATAGTTTGAATTCCAGCCCATGGGTGTAGTAGTTATCAGCTCATTCCCATCGGTAATCTGGTTGGCGTTAAAGATACGTGCCATGCCATTCATACCATCGCACACTGTAAGGACTTTCTCCTGAGCGCTTGTTTGCAGGGTCTCACAGTAAGTTTGATTAGCTTCGCCGAAGTCGCCGCTTGTGAGTTTAATTTTAACGCCATAGGGAACGTAGATTATGAATGCATTCGAATCATTCCAGGCGTAGCTATAGGTGTGATTAGCATTCTGTCGGGAATTGCTAGTAGGGGAGGCATATTTACTTGATGCTCTTGAAAGCCAGGGTCTTGACGAAGTTGGAATATAGGTCCGTTTGGAAGTTGGACATATGGTCACTGTCTACCCAGAAACCACTGCCGAAGATACCGTTGGGATCACCATAAGGAGAACCGCACCATTGATCAGCAGATGCATTGCCAATAAAGTTCTTATAGCCGGTTTGTATTCCAGCGGAAACAGACTTCAGGTAGCTTGTGACAAAAGCCGAGATTTTACCAGCTCTGGTCACAATTAGTGTATGTTTCCAATGGGCGTGGGTGGTGGAATATACTCAGAAAATCTTTGGTCAATCACTGGCGCTAGAGCAGCTACATTACCACCACCGATAGTCTCTCCGACCACTCCTCCCATTGCTGTCACAAGGAGAGAGCCAGCAGAGATGAGTGGTGATAAGGCTGCGGAAAGAATCGTCAGCAGAGGAGTCAGAAGTCCGAGTATTTGTTCGAACGTCGCATCGGGCGTGGGATCTGTGAAGAATGTTGTGGTGATGTCATCGATGCTCCCAATGCCCAACGTTGCAGCGTTGAATAGTGCATTCCACATCTCATAGAAGAAATTACTAAAATTGATGTAGGCGGTGTACGCAAGAAACCGCTGTGCAAGGAGTTCGTTCCCGAATCCGTTGTTCCTGACATCTTTGCAGACGATCGGAGCACAATCTATCCGGACAAATACATTAGAGTTGGACTGTCCCTTGAGGCGAGCTGAGTGAACTCACAAGTGTTATAATTGCATTCTGTTGATTCGCCAATGTCTTTGCTGAGTATTGAAGCGGCATCTACTTGAGGATCAGTGGGCGCAGGTGCGGCCGCGGAGAGAATGCTCGACAGATAGCTATTCGCCTATGACAGTCAACAAGAATGATGGTTTGAAGGCAGCCGTTAAAACTAACATCGTAGGCGCTCCAAACAGCTGCGCTAGGTAGTATTGAATTTTGAGAGCATGCGGTCACGAGTGCAGGGTCAGAAGTCCCTGTTTGACTAGGCGGAGGCTGCAGCCCTAGACCAGGTTCATCTGCGCAGGGGTAAGTGCCTTTGATGATTAGATGATATTGGCCCGCTGGAACTGCTGTTGTAGCTGGAGATGCTCTCCTGAATTTGGCTCCATCGAGAGCTCGGCTGTTGGCGTTATTAGACAGTGGTAAGGGGGCCATAAAAGACCTATGCCCCCAACGCTTAGCTACCGCGGTATTCGTCGTCGTTGTTGTTGTACTCGGTGCGCTTTTTATGGAAGCCGTGCCGCTTGTCGTCACCCCAAAGACGATGTCGTATTGTCCAACGGCAGGAGTTGGCACACTGAGTGTCCATGCGGTGCTGCTGGCGCCAATCTTAAGGGCATTGATGTCTGCTTGCGGTATATCTTCTGATCCTGCCCCTGCCCCCGGTATTCCCAACCCGTCAAAAATAATACCAGGCGTGTCAGTCGAAAATACCCATACTGCACTCTCCTGATCCCAAAAATCTCCTGCAGGGATCCTCTGTGATTCATCCGTCGGTAATGTAATATCTGTCGTGTAGGTCGCAGTTCCCGAGATGACATTGCCAGAACATGACGCTAAAGGGACTTCGGATAGTGTTATCTGTGCTTGCACGGAGGTACAATATGTGAGAATGAGGACGCTCAACAGCGGATGGTAGAATCTAGCCATCGAGAACAGATTTTATGGAGTCATAAAAGGGCTATAGAAACAGAAACATCATGTACATAGATATTGGGGGGGTTCATTGCTCTTAACCGCACCCTGACGTTTCCGGGTATTAGACTACTATTCTTTCAGTTTAACGACCAAGAAACATAGGGCATCACAACACAATGCAAATAGTAAGCTAAGCTGAGATTAAGAAAATTGGGGCGTTGGTATCACTCAGATAGGGGATCACGTCCGATGCAGTCGCATACAGCACCCTCCAGAACGGGAAGGCATCGACGTAAGTATAATACCCTTGCGCCCTTCCGTCAGGGCCTGGACCTTCCCGAAAGACGTATAAGGGTCTCTGTATGACATTGAACGTGGCCGAATGTTGGTCCAAGCAGAGCAAGAAGATTAAAAGTTGTGGCGCAGTGGAAGGCCAGCATAAGGGCCAGCGACTTTCGCACTGCTTGTTACCTAGGTTTGAAGAGATAAGCAGAATTCAACTCTGTGGCACGGCTTTTCTGGAACACTACAAAACACTTTTCCGACGATGCTGAATTTTTGACTTTGATCGCCATATATATCCGGCGAAGAAGCTGGACGGACAGTGGCACAGAGGGTTTTCGTGACGGAATGGAGTTGGTAATGATGCTGGCAGGTGCTGCACAACACTAGCCAAGCCGGCCTGGAAATTTTGTGAAGCAAAACCTCTATATTCAAAAGGTATCTAGCACAGATCGCGTGACTGTCCGGTACAGTGCATGGCAACAATTGTCTGCCATTCGCCATCTGCCGAGTTCAGTGTAACAAAGTACCAGCTATACACTTGGCAGAGTACGCGATTTGTGTAATCCAAAATTCATCGAGCCCCCACTTTCCAACTGCATGACTCAAGTCATACTACTAGTATGATGATACTGGAGCGGTTTGCGATAGCAGCACAATTACCTAGCGTGAGGGGTAGCACACCATACGTCGACATCTTTATCGACTGCACGGGCACGAGCAAGGTGGGCGAGATAGGGCTATCTCATCCTATCTGTTTCGAGTTCCTAAGGGAAACAGATAGAGGCGACAGTGATGGTGATTTTCGGTTGGACGTTGTTGGATCTCGGGGCTTGATGTTTCAAGTCGGCACTTACGCGGGAGGGCGCCACTATTAGCCAGCATAGCCACCCGGATTAACCCAGAATCGGGGCCACCCGTTCTTAGCGTCGCGACACTGACTCGTGTTTGACCTCACTGATGATGACTTTCCACTTACGCTTCCTTGTCACACTGTCCCAACATCCCTTTATACCATCTTCAGGGACATGAGCTACGACTCTACCGCTAGGGCTCTAGCTCTACCCGTATCGCCGCCAAGGTCTCCCAGTCTCTCTCACCAAAGTACACAGGCACCATGGACTCGGCGCAGACCAAGCCGCTCTCTCTCCAGAAACAATTCATCTTTTCGCGGAAGAGGCTCAAGCTTGGTAGACCAGACAATCAATAACGCTGAAAGAGCATGGCGAAAGGCATTGAAGATGGCCGAAGGAATGACGATATGGCAAAGGGCGTTATCCTTCGTTGCCGGCCTTGTCATAATTATCCTGTGCATACTTTTCCTCATTTTTAGTGAAAAGATTTTCGCATGGCTGCAACCCGTGGCGGAGAAGTGGAAGAATCTAAGAGGGGGTTGGCTGATACTCTGGGCTATAACGTTCGCTACGGCATTTCCTCCCGTCATAGGTTACTCAACATGCCTGACCTTGGCTGGCTTTGTTTATGGCTTTCCACTGGGGTGAGCTGCCAGCATTTGTCGCTGCGGCGGCATTGAGCAACTCTGCACAACCAGCTAATAGTTTTCAGCTGGCCGATTGTTGCTTCCGCGACTGTAGCAGGATCAGTCTGCTCATTTGTCGTCTCTCGCACTCTGCTGTCAAGTTTCGTACATCGACTTGTCGCAAATGACAAGCGATTCGAAGCTCTGTCACTAGTGCTCAAGCATGATGGTCTGAAGCTATTGTTCATGATCCGCCTGTGTCCGTTGCCGTACAGCATTTCAAATGGAGCCATCTCGACTTTCCCTACAGTGAACCCGGTGATGTTCGCCCTGGCAACAGCAGCTGCTACACCGAAACTGTTCATTGCAATCTTTATCGGATCCCGGCTTGCGGCAATTGCAAAGAATGGGGAGAAGATGGACACCACTACTAAAGTGGTGAATTGGGCCAGTATCACTTTCGGTGTCATGCTAGGAGTGTTTACTGGTTGGTTCATTTATAGACGGTTGGCTCTAAAGCTTCCATAGAAGGAATGTGACTGACATACTTAGAACACTGGCTCGGTCACGGCAAATCGAAGCAGAGGAAAGGGTTGCTACCAGGCACCCACCGTCAACGCAAAATGAAGAATTTTCTGATGAAGTTGAGGAGCAGGCGGCTACGGCCACCCTGATTCGAGATGATCAGATCGATTTCTTGGATCGCGAGGGTGCCACAGAGGGCTATCGGGACGAGTTTACAGATGATGAAGATGACGTTTTCCGGTATGGCGATGGGAATGACGAAGAGGAAGCGATCGGTCTCGACAAACAGCCCCCTTATCGGTAACATCACAGTACGCTCTGTGGGCGTTTCATATGAATTCCGCGTGTCTGCAGGTAGATGGGCGTTGAATTGTCATCGGTCTCCCCAGCGATGGAGGCGGATGAAGACTGGTATTGGGCATTGAAGGCGTATGTATTAGAATGGCGCCATCAACTTGCATTAGAATAGATCTAGATTATACGATATATGTACGATGTGTGAGGACCTATTCATAGTCGCACAGAGTGCGCTCTCAAGCGGGAAATGCAGCTTGCGTCTTGCTCAGGCATTTGTGTTATGGAGTACTCGTATGATTACTAGTGTAGTAACTGATGATCGGCACAGGGGAGGTGCGGCTCTCCAAGACAGTGGCTCCGTCCCTCGTTAACCACATTGGAATACCAAATGTTTCCCGAGGTAGAAGCATTCGCAAGCCCGAAGTACTGGATCCCCTTAGCAGCGACAAACACTCACAGAAGTGCAAAGAGGGGTAGTTGACGCGACAACTTTGCTTCCCTGGGCGATTCAAACCCTGCAGATCCCAGCCTCGCTGCCTACCTTCCGGCTTCAGAGCTCTGGTAATGGACAACGACTTCGACAGTGTCTCGTGGCAGAACGACGAAGCGGAGAATGAAGCTTCACGGCCATCGACTGCAGTGACTAGCGAACCTGGAGAGCCTGTCTACGGGACGAATGCGAGCGGAAAGCGAAAAGCAAGAGAAAGCGTTAATCAGGCAGGTCCACAGGCGGATGCAGTGGATCTAGCAGGTATTGGCGATGGCAGGCTGGACTGTACGGTTGATTCACCTCTGAAGGAGAATGATGGAACCAAAGATGCCTATGTCTCCTACCTAGTTACCACTCGTGTATGTCACCGAGCTGGCGGAGCCTATGAACACCACGCCTACATTAGCTGCACTAGCTAACATATTGCTTATAGACAGACTTTGCATCCTTTTCAAAGCCCGTGGTCAAAGTTCGCCGACGCTTCACAGACTTCGTCTTCCTTTACAAGTACCTCTGCCGGGAATATCCTCAATGTGCCGTGCCTCCTCTCCCAGACAAACACAAAATGGAATACGTACGAGGCGACCGATTTGGCCCTGACTTCACTAATCGACGCGCCCACTCCCTTCATCGTTTCCTAAAGCGCTTAGCATTACATCCTACTCTCCGTCGCGCCGCCCTCCTGACCATCTTCCTCGAATCCACGGATTGGAACGCTACCATGCGCTCGCACCCCAAACGTAGCATCAGCGTCTCCGAACAAAGCACCTCCGTCTTCGACAACTTTGCCGACACCTTCGTCAACGCCTTCTCCAAGGTCCACAAACCAGACAAACGCTTCATTGAAGTCCGCGAAAAAGCCGACAAACTAGACGAAGACCTCGGCCACGTCTCCCGCATCATCGCCCGCGTCGCCCGCCGCGAAGCAGACCTAGAAGCAGACTACACCGATCTCTCCACCCAATTCATGAAACTCGGCGCCCTCGAACCCGGCGTCGAAGGCCCCGTCCACGCCTTCGCCCAGAGCGTAGAACAAACCGCCAAAGGAATAACCAATCTGAAAGAACACACCGATCAAAACTACCTCGGCAGCCTTCGAGACATGGAAGCCTACACCACCTCCCTAAAAGCCCTCCTCAAGTCCCGCGAGCAAAAACAACTCGACTACGAAGGCCTAACCGAATACCTCAACAAAGCTTCCTACGACCGCGACACCCTCGCCTCCTCCCCTTATACCTCCCAAGGCCCCACCGGCTTCATCCGCTCCAAGATCGAAGACGTAAGAGGCGTAGACCACGAACAGAGTCGGCGCGAAAGGGTCCGGAAATTAGAAATGCAGATCGAGAAATTGATACGGGAGGTAGAGGATGCGAGAAGGACGACAGAGGCGTTTGATGGCGAGGTGGTGAGGGAGGTGGCAGATTTCGAAAGGATCAAGGCGGCGGAATTTGGGGACTGTTTGGGGGCGTTGGCAGATAGGCATGTGGAGTTCTATACGGGTGTGATTGAGACGTGGGAACGGTACTTGAGGGAGATGGAGACGGATGGGACGTAGTAGCCCGAAACATCTGCATGCGCACCCCTGCCTGCTAGTATGAGTATCACATGTTTTAAGGAACTGAGTAATAGGTATCAAATGAATCAATATGAATTAATAAAACTAGTAGACCGCTTTATCGCTCTAGCACGCTTGCTTTTTCCCTGACATACATCATCCATTCCTTACTCCAGCGACGAAATAGTAATATAAAACCCCCCACCTCACCCCAACTCACCCATCCTCACTCCTCCCCCCAAACCTCCCAAAACTACCAACATCCCTCCTAAAAAACTTCCCAATATTCCTCAAATTCTCATTCAAATTCCCCGCCCCCCCACCCGTATCCGGACTCTGCGCCCTCCTCCCCGTTCCCGGCGGCGGACTCGCAACACGGGAATCAGAAGGCGTGATCGAAGTCGATAAGCTAGGGGTGCCGAAACGATCGACGCCGTCGCGGGCGGCGGTCATGATTGCGGAGCCGAATGTTGAGGGGTCGAAGCGGGTAGGGAGGTTGGTTGTGCTGAGGGAAGCGGCTGTCGAGCCGAGGGAGGGGAGGTGCGGGGTGGGGATGTGGACGCCTACGCCGCTGGTGGTGGTTGTTGATGTGCCGCCGACGATTAAGGGGGTGAGGAGTGGGGAGGAATTCTGGAGGTTGGCGTTTCTTGGGGAGGAGCGGTGGGCTTGGAAGAGGTCGAGGAGGTGGGGTTGGTCGGGTTTGCGGATGCCTTTTAGGTCGAGAATTTTGCGGAAGTTGGCGTCGGATTTGTCGGCGATGTGGATGAGGTAGGCTTGGACGAGGGCTTCGGGGGGGGAGGGGCGGACTTGGAGGGTTTTGAGGAGAGGGTCGAGGCGGGACATGGATTGTGAGACGCGTTTTATGTAGCCGGGGGGTGGGGAGGTGCCTGGTGGGGAGTTGAGGATTAGGAGGTCTTCGAAGCCTTTCTTTAGGACATAGGCGTCGAGGAGCATCTGGGCGATTTTAGTAGTGAGTCTTGAGGATTTTTACAAGGGAGAGGCTTTACCTGCTCGGCGCCAACTTCTGAGATGGGCTTGCATTGGAACATATTCGCAATGTAGGCATTGGCAGTCAACTCAACGACGTTATCACAGAAGGCTCTTGCGTATTGCTGCTTATGCAGCATTGCGAGAATCTCTGCGGCCCTTGTTTTGATCTTGGAAAGCATTTCGCCGACGTACGAGCTTTGATCACCAACGCTCTCCATCTTACTCCAACCTGTATTGCGCATCTCCCGCCATGTTGGTTCGATATCGACCTCTACTTTTCGTACCAGAGCTCGGACTGTTGCACTAGCAATACCCATGAATGCATCTGCTTGACTCTGTAGATCGATGCTAGACTTAAGATCATGGTCGATTCGACTCTTGATCTTTTCCTCAAGCTGTGTACTTGTAATGTAGCAGTAATCGGCAGTGTTTAGGACCAGAACTAGGTCCTCGATCTGGGGCGTCTTCGACGGAGTCTGCCCACTTGAACGCTCGCTGACATAGTAGAGAAGAATCTGCTGTGCGTATTGATCTAGATATTTGGCGAAGACTTTCGTAAGTTCTACTAGGCGTGCTCCTGTGGAGAGCTTAGCACACTGCGCTAGGGTCATGCGGTAGAAGCTGAAAAGCTCGGTAGAGGACGAGATGACCATTTGGGGAGAGAACTCCTCGTCGGGCTGTCTTGCAGGTTCTGCGCGGTACTTGGGTATCATGGTCGATAAGTGCTTGTCTTGTGCCTCCACCCAGATACTAAGATACGGTTCGAAAGCCTCGGATATAGCCTGACTGAAGATGGGAGACTTGTCTTCATTCGAGCTCAAGGTATCCGTAGACGCTCGAGATGCATTGGTGAATTTTCGCTCAAGACCATGCTCAAATTCGAGAGTCTCTTGAAGGCACGAGAGTAACAGGTCGACATCTAAGGTCTGGCCATCAGCCCTCCTGGCTGATCTCTGTAGAATACCCTTGAAATCTTCTCGTGTCCCCTCGCAAAAGGCATTCGCTAAGAGCTCGTTGACACGCCAAGATGGGGGAAACAATGCCGCATGCTCATCGTCGTAGGTCTTGAGCATCCTCTTGAACCAAGAGTACCTCCTCGAAATATTATCCAATGACCCCGCCTCTTCACTTCCCCTGAACAGCTGGCGGTACTCCCGTAATTGTGTGTTGCAATACCAAGTGATAAGTCTCGATCTTGCGTTTTCACCCAGAGAATCCATCACCAAGCAAGCCTCCGCTAGCATACCCCTCCGCTGTGGTATCTCTCCCTTAGCAAATGTAATCTCGAAATCTTCGCATACCTGCTCCAGCATCTCCCTCTGTACATCCGAGACGTTTCGGCTAAGCGTGGCAATCTGGTCAATCGACCGGTAAGACTTGAAGTGTGCCATAAGCTGTATCACCGCCTGCAGAAGCTGGGCACATTCTCGGTACTGCCTAGAGCTGCTGAGTCCACGCAGTTGCTCATATGCTGTAGTGAGCATTTGCAACCTTTTCAGGGCTGTCATAGATAGCGTGAGGTTCTTCTTGGTGTTGTCCAGGCGTTTGATGTCCGCCGTCATCTCTGTTATCGCTTCTTCAGTCTCAATGGCTCGCTGCCTAACACCCTCGACCTTCTGAAAGAGCTCAGCAAGGTCCACTTTGGCAGCCTGTATCCGTTTGACGCTGTCACCATCTGATGTTGACTGCTGCTGCACCTGAGCAGCGATCTCGTGGTCAAGCTCATATTGGTAGGCGCGAAGAGCGCTCGAGGTTTTGTATACAGAGGATAGGCTTGCGGGGCTAGTGAATATGGCGTTTAGGTGTTCAAGGGGATCATAATTCGCTGTCGTGTCTGTCAGCAAGAAATACGATCTTATTATCTAGATAGTACCAGAATCTAAGGAGCTTAAATGTGCAGTGTCCCCATTCAGCTGCGGCATTAAGCCTGACTGATCAAAGCAAGCTGCAGACTAAATCGAGATGGTCAAGGAGGCTCGCAGCATTTATTACAATTGTTCAAGGAAGGTAGATATGAGCACTCTTGTAGATTCGCAGTACAGTAATTTTCAAGTGTATGCTACGGTATGGAAGATACGAGGCTCCTAGATTGTCATAGGAGTACACGCTAGACTGCGACCCACCATAGTGCCACGTACAGTTGAGGCCTCAGCCATGACGGATCATATAAGTAGTATGGATAGTATTTTCAGGATACCATGAGTTTGCTTCGCTGCATACTTGAACATCTCTTATAGAACTAGTGGTAATAATACACTCCCAGAGCTGAACCTAGATTAGAACAAACAACCCGGGCCTACCTACCTAATCATCACCAGACCTCCGCATTGGGAAGTAACGGTGTAATTCCACATGCAAAAGAACCCAACCAAAACTGCTACGTCATTGTGCCAGCACCAGTAGAATTAGAATTTAATATGTTTTAAGTAGGGAAATAGGCGAACACATGCCCTCCTCTTAGCCACCCTATCATGTCCAGACGTAGTCGTACAAGGGTAACCCATCTGAACGTCTATATACTCAAAGATTAGCTATTACCACCTATCTCGTAATAAATTGATCCTGCAAGGGAAATTTCGATCTGGCGGTTAAAGACACAGTGTTCGCACCAAACCGAAGGAGCCTTTCCCTTGAAAGTCCACAAATCGAAATTACAGTCTACAATGTCGGTTGATTTGCCACTTCACATTGCGCGTAGAGTGGAAGGACACCTTCCAAAGGGAGAGACTGATGGTGTATAGCAGAAGCAGGTGACTTTCATGAGCGGTTGATGACGGAGCTTCGACACCTATGCGACAAACTCTTGTCTTTCGAATTGGGCACTTCCAAGATTCGAGAGAAATTTCTACACATTGTTGATCTCATTTTCCAGAATTTTGATATCATGAGGAAGGGGCAGGGATCAAGTATAAAGAGCTAAGCCCCATAATCTGCTGCTTAAGAGATTATGAGGGAAAGATTTTACAACTTTATTACCATCTAAAGTTCTAGAGAAAAGTTCTTGAATAATATGAGCGAAGTGCAGAAGTAGGCTTCTCAAAATTCAGACCTTCCCAAATTAGTTATTTCTTTCGAGAACAAAGTAAGACATAGGGATGAAGAATAAATCTTAATTTTAACATTAAGGCTATGAAGCGTGCAAAGCACGATAACCTGTCTCAACTAGGCTTTTGTCGTCATTTGTATCCCCAGTGCCAGTCCAGAAGAACAAGCCTGCTAGGCCCTGCTGCTGCGCAAACTGAGCTTTCAAGTGGACAGTCCGCGGATCGTCGAATGTCACGAAGCCACCTTCACCGCCAATAGAATATACTGCGCCAGCAACCTCATCGAAATGCAGGACTGACCCCGGTCGAGGTAAGTCCTTGTACTCGAAAGTACCTTCCTCACCCCCAGCTCCAGAGAAGCGGTCACCCACATTTGTAGCGCCTAAAAAAGAACGTCCGTATGTTGGAATACCTAGAAGGATCCTGGCAGCTGGAACACCTTTTGATGTTAGGTATGCTACCGCCGAACTACATGAGAGCCTGGCAGCATCGTTGTGAGGGTCTTTCGGCGTGTAAAGTTGTGCATGGTGACCACAAGAATCAGCCCAAGGACCGGAGAAGTCGTAGGTCATTAGATTTATCAGGTCCAATTTAGGCCAGGCTTGTGCAAGATCAATATTCTTCAGAGCCCATTCACCGGCAGGCAAAGCGGAAGTAAGCATGTACTTCGGGGCAGGTAAAGATTTACGAACAGCAGAAAGCAACTGTACGTAGTGTTGTCCCTGCTTAGGATCAGACGGATGCTCCCAGTCAACTACAAATATTATTGAGGGAAACGAGGAGAAGTCTGAATATCGTCTTACTGTCAATACCGTCGAGCCCGTATGCATCAACCATAGTCCTCGCGCTTTGAGCAAACATCGACCTCACAAGCCCACTGCTGGAAACGGATGGGAATGGAGCACTGCCCTCGCCACCACCGCCAACAGAGAGGATGGTTTTTATGTGAGGATATTGCTGCTTCACGGCTTTTAGGTCTCCGAGGCAACCTTTCGCACCATCAAGGTCTATTTCGATATCCGCATACTCATCACTAAACTAATGATCCATCAGCGCCGCTGACAATCTGCAAGGAATTGCCGTACAAAGAGATCACCCTTACTTCTCACCCTAGACTATTCGTCAACAATGAATACAGCAGTTTCTATAAATTGACTTACCATGCAAAAGCATAAAAGATGTGAGTAATGAACTCCAAATTCATGGATGATGGCGGCTGCTGACGGTAGACTCTCCAATTTGGGTAGTACACAGCATTTATTGGAATCGAGGCGGAAGTTTCGCCATTTTGTACTGGTAATGCTTGTTTTCTACTTTTGTGCTTGAAAATATTCCAGCGATGAGAGCTCCCCTCTCCCTTCGGAGCTTGCTGAGATGAAGCCATGGATAAAGCTGTAAATTGCGCAAGAAAATCAAAGATGGGATCGTTGAGGTGTTGGAGAGTTTTCTAATGGCCATATTTATGCAGCCTTTTGTGCACGTGGGTTGCCTGTTGCGGTTAGCGTCTATCTTCGTAGCCTGATTTTATGCAGCCCTAGTTTTGTGTCGCCACCTAGCTCGCAGGGGACAAAAATATTGGCACCCCCTGCAACTTTTAGCATAGAATAGACCAGCAATAAACAACTCATTAAAGAATGTTTACTTAATAATTTTCGATAAGTTTAAATTAATTTATGAGTTTATCCGTTGTGAAGGAGAAGTTATAGGCTTTTATAAAGATTGGCTTTAAGCTGTTGGGGTGCCAATATTTTTGGGCCCCGCGAGTCTAGGTATACGCGGTCTTCGACCCTTAGAAATCACGAATGCTTGACCTAGGCCAATTTTGGATCGTTTCCCTGAACATTCTCTAGGCTACGACATTATCAAGAGCCGAGGTATATGAACAATATAGGGCGTCATTCTCAACAGCACATGTCTGGTATAGAAGCTACTTCAATACGAGTAGGGGTAAAAAGGAATTTGGATAGGAGAAGCGCCATATGTCGCCAGCAAAGGTTGTAGTGCCAAAGCATGTCGACTACACCGAGATCTCCGCCTGCAAGAATGCATGCTTTAGCGACGACTCCCCAAACTATTGTTGCACTTCCTGTCGAAGATGGTCTTCAATCCGTTATTGTCCTTGGTTGCCATATGAGCGAGGTATTCATAGTCAGTATCGAACCCCCGCTCTATGATGGTATTATGCAACTTCAGATCCATCCCGAAGCGGCGATAAGGAGTTGCCAAAACAGTCGAAATCCCCACCTTGCTTAGCTCGATGCCAGCATATTGCCTACTTGCCTTCCTGAATCAGACTGCATATCCTTGCAATCATTGACCCTCTGTCTCCAGCGGAAGAGTCCTTGCTGGATGACCAATAGCGAGGAGGGGCATTAGTATAGCCCTCAGGAGGGGTTTAGGCATACTCTCTGAATGTCTGGAGCCTGAACCGACCTTCTCGTCATCTTTTTCCCTTTTTCTTGCCGGCTTTGTTGTGGAACGTCTTCTGCTGCTTGCCAAGTCCTGTCCAGGGTTCGCCATGCTTCAAGTGCAGACCGTTCGCCGACATTGTATCCAGAAAAGCATGATTCCTTTCCAGATCTTTCGGCTTGATCCCGAGTGCTTTTTCGAGGATGGGTGCCACATCATGAGCAGCGCAGACCCGATAGTCGCCGCTCTCCACACGCTTCTTCATCCTGCGATTCAGCCGTTCGTCGAGTATCTCTTCTATCAGAGCTAACAGAGTCTTGTCTCCGTCGAGGCGAGGTCCTTTGACTTTCTCCGCTTCGTCTGGATTGAAGTATGGCTCTCCGAGGTATGAAGGGTCTATCACTGTTTCGAGTCGGCATTGACTGACGTTGCTCTGCTCAAAGTGCCTCAAGTCGTACAAGAGGACATGAATCTTGTACCAAATGTTTCTATCCATCTTGAGTTCTGCAAGGCTAACGAAAGAATCATCCATGCTTGAGGTTGAGGTTTATTTGGTTGCAGAAACGCCTGCTGAGGTGTCTCTTAGGAATATGATATAGTGCTAATGCAGAAGTAGATTGCGAAGTGTTTGAGTCCATGAATGACTCATACAGACTAGTAAACCCAATACATGTAGCGCAACGTTCACAAGTTCTATTACTTTAATAATTCTCTGTTCATCTACTTGATGAGGTAGACTTGGTGCATGATTATATGTGCATAGCGCAGATAACGGCAGTGCTGCCAACGTCAATTGACAATGCAGTATACTGAGGAAATAGGTTAGAACGGTTGACCCCTTACTATTTGAGACCCTTTTAATCTATACCCCAAGTCTGAACGTGAGGCAGGTCAAACCGAAGTTACCCTAAAACCGATTATCGACTGCTAAGGAACAGATTTGGAGCCTAGGTCAATGAAGCCGGGACACTCCAGGGATTAATCTTACTGCCCCAGTGACAACATTTAAGGGGCTCTTGGGGATCGTTCCGGGCCGCTTCACTAGCTTTAGAGGGAATCACCCCCAGCCGTATAGCCCTATATGGTGGATACAGAGCCCCCTAAGGTGTAGAGATGCCCTCATAAATTGGCTACCTAAGGTAGAGGTAACTTAGGAGATATGATTAGGTCCGGGAGCTAGGTTTCGGTACCATACGTCTTGTCCCCTTGAAAACCAGCTATATGTAGCTGAGCTTGAGTGACAACACTGCAAGACGCGCATCGTGATTACAGTAAGGTCACACACCCAGATTCTTCGCGCTGAACCAAAAAATTTGCAAAAACATACAGCAACCAGTATTCGCTGGTGGTCACCCACCCAACTACTAATTGGTCGATCTGAAGCTTGTCTTTGGCAGAGCGGACGGGATGCCGATTATTCTTCAGTCTGTGGCCGTATGTACTAGAAACGACTCTATTTGATTAAATCAATATTGTTTGTTAGGAAAGGAATTGTTTCACTGATTTCCGCCGCCGTCACCGCCCGTCGGTTGGATGTTATTTACCAAGGGCAGATTCAGCTCATTCAAGTCTCTACCAGAATCAAAATGCAAAAGGGTTGCGATGGTGGAACATACTTGGTTACCGTCTTTGGAATTCGAGCTCTAAAGACGAGACATTGGCAAGAGATAAATAAATGAGGAGCTATGTTTGGTACTGAACTGTATCCGGCAGGTGGGTTGCGGCTCGAATGTGCTCCGATTGGCATGTAGATGGGCCAAGTGATGAATTAGATAGGAATGGCTGCACACTATCTTCCAAAGTCGTAATATCGGAGCTCTTGAATAAGCAAGGCTGCCTACCGGGGTTTGTTATACAAGATACCATATCGTAATGCGAGTGGTAAAAATACATTCGTATATCATACTTCGCTCCCTCTCAAGAGTCTCTACTATGAACACAGCGGTGGGCTGACATCTCACGCATCGAAGCTGGCGCACATAGATCCATTGGACCTGGAGTAACCTCGATATACCCTCATGGTCATCGACGGTGACGCCTTCGGGATCAATGTTTGCTCCGCTTTGCGGTCATGGACCCCGAGGCGAAGGGCAAAGTAACCGACAGTCTTCCATACGTTGATGTATAAGTTATCCAGCTCTTCTCCGCTCATCGCCCCCAATATTACTTGCATGTGCCAGCAGAAATTTACAACAGGTCAACGCATACTTGCAGGCCCGTGTCCACGCCTCATCCGGACTGACTCCCAGCTTGATACTTTCATCGCCTATCTTGTCTTTCCTGATCGCATAGGGCAATTTGAGACCTCCACCGCCGCTTGCAGCAGATGCTCTACCAGCAGCATTATTCGGCTTGGGAGAGCCTGGAGAAGGTGACAGGGGATGGGCCGAGGTAGTACTAGCAGAGCTGATCTCGACAAACTCACCTAGCTGACGCAGACATTCCAGGAATGCAACCATACCGGCGTCAAGGCGGCGGTGGAGGAGCATGCGGCCGAGAGGGAGATCACCCGAGGAGAAGAGATCCAAGGTGGTGACTTTGGGTTGCGCTCGTTGTGGGGAATTCGAATCCAATGTTGCACTCCGGGTGCTTTCAGGACTCGTCTGCTGGGAAGTCGAAGGTGGTGTTTCGACTTTCTCGATCTTTGACGTGCTGCCCATAGGTCTGATCTTATAACCCTTGAATTGAAAACCTAATTTCTCAGCTACTGTTGCTAGGAGCAGTGCAGCATTGCCCCATGCCGCATTGATTTCAGACCAGTCCACATTCTGTGGAGGGGGCAGTCGGCCAAGGCGTAGCCCGTTGATTGTACCAAAGTATCCATCATGGCCGATGCAGAATGTGTCATTATAAACATTAGTACGCTGAAGCCGCTCTAATTGTTGGGTATCATGGTCATAAGCGGCATTGAGAGCATCACGGTCGTTCTGAAACGAGGAAAGAGTAAGGGTAAAAGCATTACGAGAGCGCCAAAAGGCCTGTTCCTCATCGTCAAGTGCGAGCGATTCGGCTTCCAAAATAGCGACCTCATCATCTAATGCTTGCTTCTCATTTTCTAGTGCAACCAACTCGGAGAAAGCCTTCGTTTCCGCAGCTTTTGCGGAAGCTAAAGAAGCCTGAGCCTTTGACACTTCGGAAGCGCTAGGGACACTACTGTTGAGAGTCTTCAGGAAGCTAATGTAGGCGTCTCGTTCCTTCGTCGAGGCTGAAAGGCGGCTCTGAAGTTGTGAGAGAAGGAGTTCTGTACATTCACTGCAGATAGGATGGTCTATATCGGAGCGTGAAGAGAGGATTTCGAATAGCCGGGTAGTAAACTCGATTTGATGGGAGAGCGTCTGCTTAGGATCTAGCGATCCTTCGAAGAAGGTATCATTTGCCTTCTTCAACCCTTTATTCGGCTTAGAGCTCTCGTTGCTATCCGGGGTATGCTGAGGAGGTACAACTTGCGAATCCGTAAGCATCACAAAAGACATTGCTGGGTTATCCTTCAGTCCAGCCTTCGCTGATGCGGCCATGGCAGGTTGAGCCCCGAACCTTTGACGAGCAGCAGGGATGACCCGCTTGAAGACTGGAGAAGTAGCATTCTGAGATACCTGGTCGTAGAGATCTTTGCGCTCTTGAGGATAGGGAAGACGTGAGGTGCTCGTAGTCTGCTCGACCGAGTGTCCTGTCGAGCCTGCCAGTCTTCTGGTTAACATCAATACAATAAGCTCGGGGAGAAAGTATCGCGTACCCACTAAGAGATCAAAAGCTGCTGGATTCAGAACTTGCAAGGAGCTGTCAAGTTTCAGAGGTGTACGACATTTCTGGCAGTTCATAATTTCCCTAAGTTGTTCTGTTCGAGAGCTAGAAGGCTTTATGCGGAATTATGCAACATGAAATCCACGCGCCGGAAATACGACCTCAATACCCCACTACGAAACCACGACAACCACACTTTTGGATCCTGCGAGAGTCTAAGAGAGAGCATGGAGCCCCCTTTAAAAAGGCAACGCCTTTCTACAACTGTCGAATCAGAACATGACCTCCAAGAGCGGAGGGTGCGAAACGATCTTCAACTAAAGTCAAGGTTCGAGACAATATTCGAAAGATATAGCAAAGACTTCGAAGGTATTGGGGACGAAATTGATATGAGAACGGGTGAAATCGTGGTTAATAATGGTCACATACTTGGCATGACAAGTGAACGAGATATTGGAGACTTGGGAGATGATGAGACTTCTCATGGAGAGCTCGAAAGTGGTTACTACTCGGAGGATGAGGACAGTCACGGTCTAGATGATTACAATGGGTCCCGGAACACGATACTGAAGCCGATAGACGTGGGAGACGCAGTTGTCATATCACAAGCTGGGCTCACCTGGGATTCCGACAACGATGGCGACAGCCTCATGGGGGAGATAGAGGTCGAGCGGCAGGCGGATGAACAAATCATTGAATCATGGGGGATTACTGCGTCTGATCTAGAAGAAGATGAGCTAGCAAATAGCGAATTCGAGTGGATGAACCCGAGGCATATCAGAGCTGTCGCTCACGATCGTTGGCAGAGTCGAAAGCAGCACCTCGAGTCTCTGGATGAACCTAGTGTCGATCCAGCGTGGCGTGCACCTCCATTGCCTACATCTACGCTGTCGCTGAGCATGAAAAAGGAGGCTTCGCCGGCCCGTGTTGGTGATAATCAAGGAGAATCCAACAGTGAAGCACGCAGAATCTCAATATGGGCACCAGAAGAGATACAGGGTCAAAGACGTAAATCCAAATGTCAATCGATACCGAATGAGCGAAGGGGACACCAGCGCGAGTCATCTTCTGGTTCAAACAATGCTGGACAATCCCTTCAGCCACGTTTATGGGCTCTTAGAGAAGAAGACAAATCAGGCCCTGGCAAATCCACAGAGACCATGAAATGGAGAGACAGGAAACCCTCCTTTCCACAGAAAAATGAACAATCTATTCCTCTTCACCGTTCATCCATGACTCGTCACAAGGGACTCGAAACAACAGCCAAACTCGTTCCTTGTACGGAACCCATGTTGCAATATCCCCTGCCCTTGTGCAGCCCTTTTCGCGCCCGAGAGAACGCCAGCAAACAGTCATTGCTTCCTGAATCAAGCAGTCGGCAGAGTGATGCCAAATCAACAGGAAAACTTCCAACAGACGTGATGCCAGTGATGTCAGAGCACAGTATCACCAGGGACGCACGTATTACAAGCAGTATCGCATCTCCAAACGAACACCGAGTACAGCCATGCGAAAGTCTTCAGAGAGCTCATGTAATATCAAATCCTCTTTCTCTCCAACTCATGCCGGACCGTATCCAGTCTCGGTTCACCGGCACTCACCAGCAGAACGAAGAACAAGCTAAAAACTTCGATCACTTTTCGCAAGGCGCTTGTAAAAACGAGTCTGCAAGCGACAATGCAGCGAATACCTCCATACCCCGTGTAATGTCTGTCGCTCGAATCCATAAGATCGACGAAGAAATCGCACTTTTGCAGGTCGAAACTGAAAAGGAAGATATGCATATCGAGGAACTTTCCCAGCAATCTGACAGAGCATTAGCGGCAGCAACAACCGCTGTCGATGTACGCCAGAACAGCTTGGCAAGGTTGGGACAACACAGATACGGATCCGGTCAGTCACGCCCAGTGGGGCTCAGGGAGCTTCACTTGATTGAAGACGCGCCTGCTATTCTCGAGAAAAAGAGTGCTCAAACCCTTACGGCACAAGGTTCCGATCTTATCTCCGTACCCAATGGCAATGGCGGTGAACATCAGGGTAGGCCTAGCGATGACGATTCGACGCTTAGTACCACGTTTCTGGAGACTACTGAGGCGATGCAGGCCCCGCAGGTTGCAGCGTCAGCTTTCCCCGTATCCCGAAGTCTTACGGACGGTCCTGGTCCCGTCCCACATTTAGATTGGACTTACTCGACAGAGTGCCTCGCGTGCGAAGAAGCGCCCGCCGCAAAGCCAGGGACCTGCGATGCGGTATCAGAGCAAAACCTGCAACGCACCTCGAGATCCTCGGCCAAGGCTCACACAGTTCAAGTAGTCATACCAGCAGTAACTACGTCCACACCTAAGGACACAATGCCGACTGTTGATGTCGAGCTAGACAAGCCGAGAACAGGCTCGAAAGAAGACAACGGACACTTGACAACGAGCCTCGTTGGTGAGGTGCCCGGGGAGTTGCTTTGCCAAAGGACGTCTCCTGGTGTGATAGAGAGCAAGCATCAACGCAAATCCCCAGGTTTGCACGTCGAGTGTCTTACGAAACATGAGACGCGGTCCAACAGGGCTCAGTCCGAGCTAGAAGATCCTCTGTGTACTGAGATCCCTGATTCGCAATCGTTGAGCAGGTCATCCCTTACCCTCGGGTCATCGGGAAAGCAGGGCATAAAAGCTACGAAGACGAGCGCCGCATGTCCGCAACGTCTGCAACATTCTAATAAAGGCGTCCACGCCAGCCTTGTTTCACAAAAGAAGCAAAGAAAGAAACCCGTGCAGATTGCCGTAGCTGACTCTTTCTCCTCAATTTCGGAGGCCATGCTTGATTGCAGCGAAGACGAATTATCTTTCATGTGAAATTTAGGACGACAGCAGTCGCGATGGAGACGAATCCCAATTTGGAGGTGTCATGATGAAACAGTGGCAGCAAATCAGGTAACTTGTCACAGCAAGTGCTTGCGGAGCTGCAACATCGGGGGCTGAACGCTTATTAGGCCTGGCGCCCTTTTCAACTCAACACCAACCTGCATGATAATACGTGCCGTACCTTTTAGCAGCCGAAAGACCACTTTGAGAGGCAGTATTAAGCCGAGCAACCCCAAATATTCCTATGTGATAGAGTTGCATAAGGTAGCTATTGAAGGTTGACTCATTTCCAGATAAGGGCTTGGTCAGTATGACGCCTTATAATCTATGAGTCTTTACTGTCAAGTAGTAGATCCGTCTTTAGAGCTAGTGATATCCTCTAGTCTGCTGTCATTCTTATCACCCACGTTTCCTGCTTTCGTCCAAAACTTCGAGATGTGTCTTGTGCCCGAGTCGCAAAGTACGGTGACTACGGTGTTTCCTGGGCCCATCTTCTCTGCTGTCTTTACCGCAGCTATACCTTTGTCTTGTCAAAACATAAGTGACATACCAGAGGGATGTTGGCTTACAATTGACAGCACTGCTGCTCCCCACAAATATACCGTCTTTCTCCACGAGCCATCTAGCCATTGCTAGTGCTTGCTCGTCTTCCACTTTGATAGCATCGTCTATCAATTCTCTTCCAGCTTCGAAGTTCGCGGTCACCCTGTTAATCCCAATTCCTTCTACTATCGTATCGACCTGCGATCTTCTCCTTGTTCCCTCTTTTTCTTTGGTATCGAACATCACTCCATACTTGATTCGATTGTACAGTCCACTTCCCTGTGGGTCTGCAAGCACAATCTTTACATGGGGCAACCTGGGCTTAAGATACCTCGCAACGCCCGTGATGGTGCCTCCAGTACCGGCGCCAGCGACGAACGCATCAATCTTTCCTCTGCACTGCTGATATATTTCAGGGCCCGTGCTATTATAGTGGGCTTGCCAGTTAGCTTCATTCTCGAATTGATCTGCGAAGTAGCCGCGGCCCGGACGTTTTGAGTCTGCCGTATGCTCTGCTGCCAGGCTGCGTGCTCGATTGACAAAATGCATTGGATCAATTATTGGTGCTGGAGGAACCCGCTCGACGATGGCACCTAGTTTTAGAAGGAGGTCGGACTTTTCGATGGCTTGGTCTGAGGGCATACATCTTTATAGGAGGACAGTCAGACCAGGGTAGTGGAATTGAGGGACGAGGGTGTGCCACATATACGCCAGATAGCCTCTTGCCCTACACACCGTGGCAAGTGAGATGCCAGTAGAGCCTACGGTGCCCTCATATATTGTGTCTCCCGAGTGTGGTTTAAGAAGGCCTTGTTCTTCTGCCTACCACTTTTTAGATAGGATACGACACGTAAAAAATGCGCGTTTTACCAGATTGATAATGCTCAGAGCTACTCTGTCTTTGGGGCTTCCACCAACCCCATTGAGAAACTACCAGCACTATTAGGATAGAAAACCCAACAATACGTCGACAAAATCTTACCTCCGCTTTGGCAAGTATGTCGCATCCAGTTTCCTCAGACAAGGATTTAATCTTGAACAATGGAGTGTTACCAATGCTTGCCTCTATCCCCTCAGGCATTTTTATTACAATCCTGTCATCTTTCTCATGGTCTTCCAAGTCAATGTGGTCATCATCGTGAAGTCCTGCCCCGGCAAGTGTCCTATTACCAGCACGGCGTCTCCAGAATCGGAATTCAAGGTCCGGGTAGAAGTCTTTGAAGCCTAGAGTAACGAGAATGCCCGCCACAAAAGCTGCTGTAGCGTAGAGCTTTGGGCGGTTTTCCATTGCACAGCTTCGGGTCCATAGGCTATGTTCAAAACGTTACGGACCTGCTTGGGGGGTTTGTTTAATGCACAATGACGCCGGTTACGGCAATCTGAAGCTCCAGAGCTGCGGCAACAGCCGAGACCAGCAATACACATTACATAAGTCCACCACGACATCTGGGACAAAGGAGAGCCCCAGAATGGACTCACCATTGGTGACCCAAGTATTCAGACGTCTGCTCTCCCATCAGACTTGCTCCAGACTGCATTTCTACCCCGCTCTATCACGAAGCTCACCACAAAACGCGCCTGGGCGAAGATGCTACAGAAGTTCAAGCGAAGACGAAGTCGAGGATCATGGGCAGACGAGCAGTTGGCAGCAAAGAACAGACATATTCCCACCAGATAAGCTGAGGGAGTACGAGAGATACCCAATGGTGACAGCCGATGCACTTCGGAACAGAAGAGAACGACCAAAGAGAGTGAAGATGCTCGCACGCGACTTCATAGACGGTAATTGGCCTATTGAACCTTCCAACCCGCTTGCTAATATTATGGCTAGACAGTCTTTACAATCCTCACTACGGTTACTTTCCCAAACAAGTCGTAATATTCAGCCCTGGGCAACCTTTTGACTTTAACAGCATGGCCAACGAGCCTGAGTTCCATAAACAACTAGGTCAACGCTACACTGCCTTCGAAGACGCCCTAGATGGTGAAGTCCCCAATGACAGCCGTCAGCTATGGCATACACCCACTGAGCTCTTCCGTCCCCACTATGGGGAAGCCATAGCTCGCTATTTAGTGACCAATTACAAGTTGTCCAATTACCCTCTGCACGACCTTATAATATATGAGCTTGGGGCAGGAAATGGGACCCTTATGCTCAACATATTGGACTACATCCGGGACGTTGAGCCTGAGGTCTATGCGCGGACGAAATTCAAGGTCATCGAAATCTCATCCGCCCTAGCCTCTTTGCAGACTTCTCAATTGACGCGGAACGCTTCTTCAAGAGGACATGTTGGACATGTCGATATCATAAATCGTTCTATATTTGCCTGGAATACATACGCTCCAGCCCCTTGCTACTTCCTGGCTCTGGAAGTCTTTGACAACTTCGCCCACGACAGCATTCGATATGACCCATACACCGAAGAGCCTCTCCAATGTACCATTCTCATAGATAACAGCGGGGACTTCTTCGAGTTCTATTCTAAAAAGATTGACCCGGTGGCATCCCGCTTTCTACGAGTACGCCATGCAGCGTCCTCCCGGCCGTTTGATCATCCACTCAGAGTACCGAAGTTTATAAGGAAATTAAAGCCCAGGTTGCCATTTGCCGCGAATTTGACTGTGCCAGAGTATATACCCACACGATTGATGCAGTTCTTTGACATTCTAAGAGAGTATTTCCCGCAGCACCAGCTTTTAACTAGTGACTTCCACGCTCTACCCGATGCTGTCAAAGGCTACAACGCGCCTGTAGTCCAAACAAGATATAAGCGCCGTGTTGTGCCTGTTAGCACGCCATATGTGAGCTGCGAGCCCAATGACTATCCTAGATGACATATTGACCGATTGAACTAGGTCCAACAAGGTTACTTCGACATTCTTTTCCCTACAAACTTCGCTGTTGTTGAAGATATCTATCGCGCTATCACTGGCAAGCTAACGCGAGTGATGGCACACGAGGAATTCCTGAGGAGATGGGCTTATGTGGAAGATAGTGCCACGAAGAGTGGGGAGAATCCAATGCTAAGCTGGTAAGCCACCTAAGTGATTTGATTCGTGAGAAAAAATTAGATCTAACCACCAATGTTATTGTAGGTATAAGAACTCTTCGGTTATGATATCCACCTAGGCGGACAGACATTCTCAGATGAATGGGGAAGTAAGGAACTGGATGACCTGAAAAATATGATTGTTTAAATCTGCATTGATTGTGTATTGGATTGGGGCATTTAAGACGCTCCTAGTATGAGAGTCGAACGCAAGTCATGCGTTTCTGGAAGTCGCTACGCACCGTGGTGGGAACATACCAACTCTTTAAGCAAGGAGACTTGAGGCAAGTGGCGTACGAATATCCTCTAGTGACCGACGAGCCGATATAAGACGCCCCCAGGCTCGTTGGCGACCAGCAGCCGTTATGGAAACATGAGTCTAAATTCACGGAGTGTGGGTTGCGGCCCAACCGAGCACAAAGACTCAATTCTCGCATCCTGCTCCCATCCTCAGCAATATATTACGAGGGGCTCCCCACCTTGTACCGAACCCAATCGTTTCCGCTTCAGGAGACCGAGCCCATTGCACTGTTTGCCCGCTATTGATGACCTCGGTATTACAAGGGACCCATGGTCAATTTTCAGTCCGAGAAATTCATGAGGGTGTGTTAGATTCATTATGTAAAACCAGACTTCAGGTCCGTACTCGATCACGAGATATTGCTTGGGGATAGTGTGGTGAAACCATGGCGGGTATTCTACAACTCGGATTCTTACAACCGCACCAGCGGTCTTCCAATGTTGAAGTCATTAAAGGAGGATTTTTCAAATTAGCACGTCTTAGAAGGCTGTAGCGCGACCCACGAAGTCAAGATAGCAAAGTGCAGAGACTTCAGGAATTTCTCGATTTGGCGAGACTATTAATATACTTGAAGACAAGACTGATCTCAATGAGGTCCGTCCTGTCGAACTCTGGCTAAAGTGGCCTGTAACGCTGGGCCATGGCTAGTGAGACCCTCGCACGCAGAAGCATTGCACACAGAATGGCATCCGTCCTTTGATGAATACACACCATTGGGTCCTTAAGCAGGAAGGTAAAGGACCTTATCACTGTCAGAGACTCTCATGGTGGTTTGCTTAGGGTTCTTTTGGGGGAGGTCCTCCCTCGCGCTTTTGCAAAATTGCTCGCTATTCCACCTTGAAGTTGGCTTAGTTACCTACACTAGAGGTACCTAAGGTACCTTACCTTATGTATCTTACTTTGGGAACACCCTAGGTCTAAGCTTCGGGAGCTTTCCCCGCAAAATCCGGCCCGTCATCTAGCCTTGGCCTATCCTGTTGCCTAAGGTACCTTAAAGCTCGCTTTCTTAAATAGATAGACATGATAGCATAAAGACCTTTGTATCTCACAATGTCTATGACAGGTTCTGCACTCTGGGAGAGTGGCATGATGGACAAAGAAGACAGCCTCCCGGACTATTCGACGGAACATGTCTTCTGTCGGAATCGACTTCCACCACGAGCATATTTCCTACCTGCGCAGCATCTGTTGCTCTCGGGTAGATGGCGCTTCCATTACGCATCGAGTCCATTGGAATCTGATCCACCGCCTCATAAGGTCAATGCTTGGTCCCTAATCGATGTGCCCGGCCACTGGTAAGCTTCATACATCGAAGACTTCACAATCGCACAACTGAACGAAACCCGTACAGGCAGTTGCAAGGGTATGGCCATCCCCACTATACAAACATCGATTATCCATTTCCTGCGCATCCTCCCTATCCACCATCCGACAACCCGACTGGCCTCTATGAAACAGATTTCTCCATCCCTGTTGATTGGGAAATTGACGGTGGTTTTACGTACCGTTTGAGATTCGAAGGAGTAGACAGCGCTTATCATGTCTGGGTAAACGGGAAGGAAGTGGGGTATGGCCAGGGTAGCCGAAATGCCTCTGAATTCGATATCAGCGATGTTGTGAGAGGCGGAGAGCGCCAAAAGAACACACTGAGAGTCAAAGTCTATCAATGGTCTGATGGGAGTTATATTGAAGATCAAGATATGTGGTGGCTATCGGGTGGGTACAACGCTATCTGATGGATTGTCCATCATTTGACCTGACGAAACCAGGCATCTACCGAGATGTGTCGCTGTTAGCTTTTCCAAAAAAGGGTCATGTGGAAGACTTCTTCGTCCGTACTGAGCTCGATGCGCACTACAAGGACGCAACACTGGATATGACTTGCTGGCCCCAACTTCAAACAGCAGCGAAAATAACCTTCCAGTTGTTCGACGCAAGTGGACACAAGGTCATCAAGCCTCAAAGCTGGGATCTAGCTGCAGGAACGTTTTCACATGACTGTAAAATCAGTGTTCCAAATCCCTCAAAATGGACGGCGGAACACCCAAACCTGTACCGCTTATCCATAACCCTCTCAGCTGGAGACATCGTTCTACAGAAGATTATCCAAGATGTAGGTTTCAGGAAAGTCGAACTAAAGGACGGTCTAGTTCAGGTGAATGGCCGCCCGGTTACTTTCAGAGGAGTCAATCGCCACGACCACCATCCTCGCTTTGGTCGTGCTGTGCCTCTAGAGTTCATCAAACATGACCTTCTCTTAATGAAGCAACATAACATTAATGCAATTCGATGCTCGCACTACCCAAACCATCCGAGTCTTGTGGCTTTCGCAAACGAAGTTGGACTCTGGATAATGGATGAAGCAGATTTGGAGTGTCACGGTGCCGGTGTCGATGGGTCAATAATCCCGTCGGATAAGCCGTCTTGGAAAGGCGCCTATCTGGATCGGATGCATCAATTGGTGCAGCGAGACAAGAATAACCCTAGCGTCATCATCTGGAGCTTGGGTAATGAATCGTACTTTGGTCAGAATCACGTTGCTATGTACCAATGGTCCAAAGGCTTCGACAAAACGCGCTTGGTACACTACGAAGGCGGGCGGCCTTACGTAGCCTCTGATATCTGCAGCTCGATGTACAATTCCATTGACGACATCGCTAACCTTGGTCAGGTCAAGGAGGGGCGAGATTCCGAGAAGCCAGTAATACTCCAAGAGTATGGCCACGCCATGGGGAATGGACCGGGAGCGCTGAAAGAATATCAGGATACATTCTATAAATATCGACGACTCCAGGGTGGTTTCATATGGGAATGGTGCAATCATGGACTTGTCAAGAAACTTGATGATGGAAGCGGCAAATCTTTCTTCGCCTACGGCGGCGACTTTGGCGATGAACCCAACGACAAGAACTTTGTCTGCGATGGACTGTGTACGTCCGACCATCAACCAGGGCCTGGGTTGATTGAGCTCAAGAAAGTCTACCAGCCTATTACAGTGACTATGAAAGAAGACACATTGCTAGTGCGGAATCGCTATGACTTCGTGTCATTAGCAGGTCTACAGTACACATGGACGATCACACATTTCCCACTCGAGTAAGTCTCCCCGGGGAATCCAAAGCGCTTATTGGCTGATTACTCTCAGTGGCGAGGAGCAAGAATTGGTTTCAGGGACAGAGCATCTTAATGACTATCAAACCGAAGCTGGTTCAGAATTCGCCATTGGCCCCTTTAGTCATCGGGTCTCCAAATATCATCTGAGCCACCCAGAGACGTGGCTCAGGATTTCTTTTAGATCCCAGTCGAAATTACGGTGGGCTGAATACGGTCATGAAATCGCATGGGCTGAGTTCCGTCTCGATGCCAACGAGAAAGAGTGGAAAGCTCCACTTGTAGCAAGTCTACCGGCCCCCCGAATCAATGAACTTGGTGGCCTACTCCGTATCCACGGAGCCAACTACTCGATGGCTTTCGATCCCATCCAAGCCAAGTTCTTATCATGGAGCTATAGGGGTATCGACCTAATCTCCGAAGATGCAGGTCCAAAATTGACTTTCTGGCGGGCGCCGACTGATAATGATAAGCCCCGGGCTGCTAATGTCTGGCGAGGCTGGAGGCTACACTTGATGACCCAGGAAGTCCGCTCTGTTAAGCACCAGTATATCGAAGACTCAGGCAGATTCGAAATTGTAGTCAAGAGTTGGATCGCACCAAAAGTTCTGGCCTGGGGGTTTGAGACGACCACAACTTACACGATTCCTAGTGAAGGGAAGTTGCTGGTCCATGTGCGCGCAACTCCTAAAGGAGGTACACCAAGTATCTTGCCAAGAGTGGGACTGGAGATGATGCTTCCTTCTGATCGTACTGTTGCTCAATGGTTTGGCCTTGGCCCTGGCCAGTCATATAGGGATATGAAAGAAGCGGGTAAGATCGGGGTCTGGAAACGCAACTTGGATGACATGATGGTCAACTACGACATGCCGCAGGAGAATGGAAATAGAGCCGAGACGAGGTGGGTCAAGGTAACGGATGAAAGAGGCATTGGCTTGAAAGCAGCCTTGCATCGTCAGACTGCCTTAGATCTCTCCTCTCCTCAGCACTCCAGAACCCAATCGACCGAGACACGGTCACCCAGCTCACAAAGGTCTTCCGTGGGATCATGGGAGCTGGTTCAAAGGCCTAAGGAGCAATCAGAAACCCGGTCAGGCCGACCAGGATTCGACTTTGCGGTGTCGAAATATACAGCAGAAGATTTAGACCAGGCTCAGCATCCGCACGAGTTACGTGGTAGTAAAGGTGTGAATTTCCGAATTGACGATGACCATCACGGCCTCGGAAGCGCTTCGTGTGGTCCGGACACTTTGGAGCAACATCAGCTGAAAATGAGGGAATTTGACTTTACCGTAATACTAGAAGCCACGGGAGTATAAGCAAACGACTGGAAGCGTTGGTCGCATCTTCGGCGTTGGCTATCGGTTTGAATAAGAAAATAATATAGGAGCAACGAATAGCATTAATGAGTTAGATGCAAAGGAATAAGTTGGACGTTAAGAGGGTTCAGCTCATAATTATCGTTACGCGAGATATTTCTCCATCATGACCAAGTCATACAATGAATATATAGACGCAATCAAGCAGCTGTTGAAGGCAAAGCCACCCAGAAATACTAAGCTCAAGAGAGCTCAGTCTTTATTCATAGGCCTTTGCTCAAAGTATTTCCGACATCTTCTCCAATGCCACCCTTCCCAACCACACCTCCAGCGTCCTTCCCAACTTCATCCTGCACCTTGTTGATATCCTCATCTTCTGTGATGTGCTGACCAGTAATTGTACCTGCGAACACATATCATTAGCTCTAACCCTATTATTACCTTGTCGATTACTGGTGGGCGCCCCTACTCTTTAGACCATACGATGCTTTGTTTTCGCCCATCTTGTCTAGTAAGATTTCTTGTGCCTTGCTCTGGTATGGGTCGAGGTAACCGCCAACCCATGCAGCACCTACGACAAGAGATAGCAGGGTGAAGGCGATGATAATATGGAGTTCATAACCCATGATGTTCAATGATGTAGAACGTTGGAGCGCGAAAGGGAAATCATCGACGGCAAAATGATGGTGGAGGCTTGGCGCAATTTAGGCTTACTGTGCGGTCCTACCTTAGGGCTTGACCTAAAGCAGGTGCAAAGGACCCGGAAAAACGCCCCAAAATTCGTCGCCGAAGCAACAGAATTAAGCCCCTGGACTCAATCGCTTTAGGGAGTCTTTCAGGGCCCTTTTCGCGAGCTTTAGGTCCAGCCCCACAGGGCTGTACAGTAAGGGGGTTTGTACAGTAAGGGGGTGAACCCTGCTAATGGAGAAGCATTGGCGCAATTTAGGCATACCCTTGCCCCGCAAGACCCTGTCTAGGCCACTAAGTGGGGGCCATGATCGGCGCAAGGCTGAGTCTGGTTCCTGTCTAAAGCTTCAGCTCGACAACAACCATTGCGACCCTGTGCTATTTTAGTCTTCCTCTACATCCAGCTCTTTGAGTCAGAGGATGCGAAGACGAGGACGTACATATCAGTTTCCTGCTACCTAACATCGCTGCCCAACCTCCTACCTATCCAAGCCATCCTTTAGCGCTCGTGACCTACGATCCTTGGAATCAATCCGACACAACGATTACGCTCCTTCCCCTCAGTGTTCTCACAAAGCTATATCTAGTATTCTAGCAAGACAGCGCGTGAGCCGTCAGTCTCTTTTTCAAACCTCAACGTCAGCCAGAGCAGGCAGGCGCGATCTGTTCTATAAGCAAGCTATTACTATTTGCCCACCATGAGTTGTAAGTAGATCGCCGCCATCTTTATCTTCTACTTCGCCTGTATAAGCCTTACGGAAGCCGCTGGCGGCTACCCGCAAAGCAATTGCCTATACAACAATATCCTGAGAGCGCTAGTCATTGCCAGCCATGGGCAATCCGTGGGAGAGGCAGATCGATTTCGATCCCCCTAAGTCCAAAAGTTCCAAAGACTGTGCGCAGACCAAAAACCCCGTGATCGAAGCGTGTGGTCCTGCATTTGCCTGTGGCGGTACAATCTAGCTGATGAGAGACATGCTGATGATGTTGTCTTTTAAACAGTCTCCAACATGATGAACAAGTTGTCTGGACAGCCAGGCAGCTATGACAAAAAGTTGGTCAGGAATGGGCTTGCAATCTTGATCATACACTCATGGAGATTTTAGAGCCCAATATCGATTTGGTCGGACACTTGGTGCAGGAACGTACGGGATTGTTCGAGAGGCAGAATGCGGCGGGGAAAGATACGCGATCAAGATCATCCTCAAGAAGAATGTGAAGGGTAATGAGAAGATGGTATATGATGAGATGGTGCTGTTGCAGAGAATGAAGCATCCCAATATCGTTCGGTTTCATGACTGGTTCGAGTCGAAGGTAGTCTTCGATATTTGAATTGTTAAGAAGACTTGAGCTGACATGTGGATGTCAACATAGGACAAATACTACATTGTCACTCAATTGGCTACTGGTGGAGAGCTGTTTGATCGCATCTGTGAATACGGGAAGTTCACGGAGAAAGACGCCTCGCAGACAATCAAACAAGTTCTTGAAGCGGTCGACTACCTCCATTACAACAACGTAGTTCACCGAGGTAAGTCTCCTCTTCAGATTGTGAAGGTAATATGCTTATCTTATATAGACTTGAAACCTGAAAACCTACTCTACCTAACAAAAGACGCCAATTCGCAGCTTGTCCTCGCCGACTTTGGCATTGCAAAGATGCTCGATTCAAAGGACGCTATGTTGAATACGATGGCTGGCTCGTTCGGCTATGCTGCACCCGAGATTATGCTCAAGCAGGGACATGGGAAACCAGTCGACATGTGGTCTTTAGGTGTCATCACATACACTCTTCTTTGCGGGTACTCACCATTCCGTAGTGAAAACGTGGCAGATCTGATCGAAGAATGCAAAAGTGGTCGTATCGTATTCCATGGACGCTACTGGAGGGACGTTAGCTCAGAGGCAAAAGACTTCATCATCAGCCTCCTACAGCCAGATCCTAGCAAGCGACTTACAAGTGAAGAAGCACTACAAGACGTATGGCTTACAGGCAAGACGGCTTCGTCCTTCGATTTGCTCCCCGAGTTCCGCGCATACATGGCAAAGGCACGCCTAAAGAGAGGAATCAATGTCATCAAACTTGCCAACCGCATCGAAGCTCTGAAGATGCAAGACCCAGACGATACAGATGGTACTCTTAGCCAGCCAGACATTCCGGCAGACTCGGCTGAACAAGCTGGCCAAGTGCTTGCGAAGAAGAGTAATGAAAAGGGCCTTCCAGCCTCACCGGATGGAAAGAAGAAGTCTCTCAGTAACCTTGCTAAGGGCGCTATCTTCCGTGAAGTCGTCTTTGCTAAGGTCAGGGAGGAAAAAGAGAAGGCAGAGAGAGAGGAAGCTGCAAGGCTTGCAGAGGAGCACGCTAGGGGTATCAGTCCAAGATGAGCGACACTGACGGTCTATCATGCATTGCCTTTCTTCTGCACAGTCCATTAAGCCCAGCAGCAGTTATCATGTGGTCCCTGTTGTTTCCTTCGATACCAAATCAGTACTGGCGTTATTCGGTACTTACTGCACAGTAACGTAAACTATGAACAGAGCTTAAGGTCAAGTACGAATGGGAAATAGCGGATGTCTCTCCTATCATAGTCACGAACAGTATTCAACCCTTTTCAAGATACAATAGCAGCTGTCGCCTACATCTCGGAGTGGTGACCACTGTGTAGCCTCCCGTTAGGGCTTGGCGTTAGGGTTTTATTGGAGCTCGACCTTGAACTCGAAGTCGAATAACATCGTCTACTAAGAATAGATAGAATGGTTGTCGGCAATGCTCCAAGGGCTTTGAGACCATATATATGCTCATCATGTGCCAAATCATTGAAGCTACGGTCACGTAGGTTTGCCACAGCGGCATCGCCAGATATATATGATGTCGTATGTGTAGGCGGCGGACCAGCAGGTCTGAGTTTACTGACAGCATTGCGTGCGCCTTGATATCTAATTCTTCTGTATTGCGTCGCTGACGGATGCTCAGGCTCTTCTAAAGCCACCTCACATCTCCGCCTTGCCCTCATAGAGTCTCAGGACCTTGCCCGCGTACGAAAATGGAACCTTCCCCCAGATCAATACTCCAATCGTGCAAGCTCTCTCACCCCGTCCTCCCAGTCGTTTCTCTCTCAGATGGGGGCATGGCCCCACATCGATACCTCTCGCATCCAACCATACCACCATATGCGCGTTTGGGACGGTCTCTCGTCGACAGCTCGAATATCTTTCGACAACCCCACTCCTGAGCCAGCCATCGCTCGTATGATCGAGAACCAGAACCTAACTCGTGCTCTCCTAGCTCGTTTAGACTCTCTAGAGCCGATATCTCTACTCGACAAAACCTCCGTCCGCGAGATACACCTCGGGCCCCCACCGTCACCCCTGACCCCGGAACCCGCATCCCTCAACCTGTCTTCCTATCCACACGTCACCCTCTCCTCCAACCAAACCATAGCCGCCCGCCTCCTCATCGGAGCTGACGGCCCAAACAGCGCCGTCCGCACCTTTGCTGGCATCGAAACCCGCGGCTACGACTATAATCGCAATGGCGTAGTCGCCACTCTCAAACTCCCCTCCTCATCCGCCCATGACCCCTCCTCCCCCCGCGGCGTAACAGCCTACCAGCGCTTCCTCCCCAGCGGGCCCATCGCCCTCCTCGCTCTCCCAGGCCCCTACGCCTCCCTCGTCTGGACCACCACACCCACTCAATCCGCCCTCCTCAAAACCCTCAGCCCGGAAGACTTCACAGCAATGGTGAACGCTGCATTTCGCCTCTCGGTCGTAGACCTAAATTACATGTTCACCGTCCCCTCCAACCAGCTCTCCGAATTCCAATGGCGGGACTCCGTCCACCCTTCCACCGCCTCAGAAGGCAAGGGTGAAATACCCCACCTCGTCTCATCCGTCCAAGAAGGGTCCATAGCATCCTTCCCCCTCCGCCTCCGCCACGCATCATCCTACACCACGCACCGCGTCGCGCTCATTGGCGACGCCGCCCATACCATCCACCCCTTAGCCGGCCAGGGGCTGAACATGGGACTTGGCGATTCGAAAGCACTGGCGAACGCGATTGAGTATGCGGTTTGCCATGGTGCGGATATTGGTGATGAGATGGGCTGTTTGGATCGGTATAAGGGGGAGGTTTGGTGGGGGAATCAAAGGATGTTGGGCGCGGTGGATAAATTGCATTGGTTGTATTCTGTGGGGAGTGGGCCGGTTGTGGGGGTGAGGAAGTGGGGTCTTAGGGCTGTGGATATGATGGGGGATTTGGGCGTGAAGGGTTGGCTTATGAGGCAGGCGGGGGGGTTGTGAGGGTGTTGGGTGGGTGGTGGGGATGGGGAATGCATCTGTGAGGGCTCGGTGCTTGGCTTGTATATATATGTGGAATGACATGGCGAGCTCGAAACCAGACCATCTGTGGATTTGCACAGACGTAAAAAATAACGCTTTGTTTGAGTACCAGCTATGATATCCTGAGGACTCATAACTCGTCGTTTTCATCGATTGAACGATTTGCAATTGGCGGGAATATATACATCCTACTTTCAGCATTTCACAACCTACATTTTCGTCCCCTCATCTTCACATCTAGACATCAATCATATCATATATACACCCCCAACCCTTCTCACCCACTCTCCCCCCCTCAATTCTGCGTCGGCATCTCCACACTCGCCCTCCCCACAACCGCATCCTCCGCCCTCCACAAACTAGTCACAGTCTTCGTCTGTGTATAAAAATTAATCCCACTCTTCCCATAAAACGTACTAACCCCCCCACCCGCCACACTCTTCTTATTTCCTGTAAAACTGAACATCGGCAACGGAACCGGGATGGGGACGTTGATACCGACTTGGCCGGCTTCGATTTCTTTTTGGAAGCGGCCGGCGGAGGAGCCGGAGCGGGTGAAGAGGGCGACGCCGTTGCCGTATTCGTTGGCGTTGATGAGCGAGATGGCGGCGTCGAGGGTGGGGGCGGAGAGGCAGACGAGGACGGGGCCGAAGATTTCTTCGCGGTAGCAGCGCATGGAGGGGGTGACGTTGGCGATTATTGTTGGGCCGAGCTGGGAGGGTGGGAGTGTTAGTATTTTGCGTGATGTACTTGGGGTTTCAGAAGGCTTACCCAGTTGCCATGGGGATATTTCTCTAGCTTGTAGCCTCGGCCGTCAAGGAGGATGGTTGCGCCCTCTTCTTCAGCACTCGCAATGATGCTTTCGATTCTTTCTTTGCTTTGAGGACTGATTAATGGACCTAGGTCTGCACCTTCTTCGAAACCACCGTTTACGTTGAGTTTCTTTGCTCTGTCAGCAATATCTGGGAGCCAGCTCTCCGTCTCTCCGACCATGACCAAAGCACTCAATGCCATACATCGCTGGCCGGCGGCGCCAAAAGCTGCACCAGCAATTGAATTCAAGGCATGATTCTTGTTACAGTCTGGTAATACCGCAGCGTGGTTCTTTGCTCCCAGATTCGCTTGAACACGTTTGCCATTGGCTGACCCTCGAGTGAAGATGTATTCGCCTGCTTTGTTGCTGCCCACGAAGCTAATGGCCTTGATTGCTGGCTCGTCTATGATGAAGTCTACAGTCTTTGCTGATCCGTGGACAACGTTAATAACACCCTCTGGGTATCCTGCTTCTCGAGCTAGCTCGGCTAGTATCATTGCTGCGCCAGGATCCCTTTCTGATGGTTTGAGAATGAGAGTGTTGCCGGTGATGGTGGCGATTGGGATTGACCATAGAGGTATCATTGCTGGAAAGTCTGCAGAAGAATGTTCAATTGGTGTTTCCAGACCGAGTATTATCTGGGCATACTTACTAAATGGACAGATAGCAGCTACAACGCCCAATGGCTCTCTGTAATTCCTCGTCTCCATATCCTTCGAAACCTCCAGGACCTCGCCAGTCAATTGTGTAGTAATGCCACAAGCCGTCTCTGCAACTTGCAGTCCTCTCAATACATCACCCTTCGCATCCGCAAACGTCTTCCCTTGTTCAAGTGTAATACTCGCAGCTAACCTGTCCCAATGCTGCCGTATCAAGGCAACGAATTTGAACATGATCTGTTGCTTGTGAAGTAGACTCGTAGCTTTCCATGCTGGGAAAGCTTTCTGTGCACTCGCAACAGCTGCCTTAAGCTCCTCATCTGTGCTTTGAGGTACGCGGGTAACGAGGTTGTTGGTTGCAGGGTCGTGGAGATCGATCCAAGATGTGGTTTTTGAATCGACGAATTGGTTGTCTAAGAAGTTTTGTGTGTTGCCTGGTGAAGAGATTTGCTCATGGCTCGTGGGATAGACATCCGGAGCTCCTACCATTGCAGCGGCAGGAGAAGCCTGGTGGTATCGTGTTGAGAGATGTAGTCGTCTTATACCTATTGGAGTAACTGGAGAACTTCTCGGGCAAATGCATGTAGACGGTCGAATTTTCAAGCAGGACGCAGTTCTCAATACCACCCTAGAAGTAGCCATTACAATTGTGTTGCCGCATTTACGGTAGCAGACGTGAGGCGTCTCGTATAACGTTGAGAAAGGTAATCGAAAACATTAGAGCAATGTAGTGGCTGATGGTTGTCTTAGGTTAAGCCTAGGATCTGTGATGTCATGTTGCGCCGAGGTCCACGCGGGGCTAGTGCGGGGAAACTGAGAGCGGCCAAATTCCATGGCAAATTTGTGAGAAGGCTGGGGTTCTTGGATATCGCGTTGAAGAGTGAGGGATGTGCGACCCCTTCTCGTAGTTGTCATCTCGAATGGGGCTTTAACTTGTCGATGTCAGCCTTAGCGAGCAAAGCGCCAATACTGATGACTGCACATCGTAGTCTTTAAAGGAAAACAATGAACTCCCTTAAAGCCGGTGAAATTGTTTCGGTTCCGAAGTATCATACATGCTGATAGTAAAACAACTCTAATATAAAGACTGAACCTACTGCCTTGATCTGATATAGATCAAATTTCTCAGCGACTTTTGCAACCCCCCCTACGATCATCTCAGCATCCCCAGCACCTTTTGCATGCAATGTTCGCTACACAGACACTCCATTTCACTCCGCAGGACCCGAGGATCGAGTGGTCCTCTTGTTAATTTCCGCTTGCGCCTTGTCAGTTGCGGTGCTGGCCGCATCGACAACCTTGTCCTTGGTATCCATCGCGCTCTGCTTCGCTTTCTGTGCGGCGTCTTTGACCTGGGGTGGCGGCGAGGCACCAGACATGCTCACGACACCGATAATTAGCGCCAGAATTGTAACCACGAGCGCACCAATGCCCCCTGCGACCTCAGGTAGCGTCTTGATGGCTTCAACAGGGTCCTTCTGGGCGATGGCCCAGAAGAGGTCGACCTTCTCGCGTATATATTTCACAGGGTCGTCCATGAACTTTAGATCAAGAGGAGAATCAGGAGTAGGCTTGGGCGTAGGCTTAGAGGCTTCCTCTTCCGCCTTCTCGATGGCAGCCTTGATGTCGTATGTCTCAGCCTTCAGCTTTTCAGCTTCCTCAACAGAATGGCCGATGTAAATGTTATCAAAGAGAATGTCGCTTTGCATGGTCCAGATTTCGAACCCGATCTAGATCAGTGTTAGTGATCACTTTTCCCACCGCTAGAAGGACTAAGCACTTACAGCGCCCATGGGCTCAAATTTGGCTGGAGTCTTGTCCTCGAAGAAATCAGGGTTTGGAATCTTCCTTGGCTTCCAGACACCCTTGTAAGCCGGGTTATCGATATATTCCGGAGTCCATTTGCCCTTGTAGTCGGGGTTCTTCTTCATTGGTGGTTCCCATTTACCGCAACCAGATACTTCGTCACACTTGGGGTTTGGTACCATTGGTGGGATCCAGTCTCCGTCCTCCTCGTCATCCCAGTCTTCTGGCTTCTCGGCCTCTGGATCCGGGATCATGGTAGGCTCGTCCTCGAGCCAATCGTCGGGCTTCGTAGCTTCCTCATCGACAATCTCGAATGGAGCGTCCTCGTCCCAGTCCTCAGGCTTCGTAGCTTCAGGGTCTGGGATTCTAGCCTCATCAACCCAGTCATCGGGCTTGCTGTCTTTAGGGTCATCAATTTCCTTTTCTGGGTTGACTGCGGGCGTGAAGTCTTCGAGGAGATTGCCTGTCTTGGTAGATTCGCCATTGATCAAGATCTCGAAATCATTATCGGGTTTCACAATGAGAGTATAGAGTGTAGTAAGTTTGGTGATCTTTGCTGATGGAGCACTTTTAAGGTGCTTCTCTTCATACTCGCCAGTTTTCGGGTTCTTGTGCCTGAAAATAAAGTGTACCTACAGCATACTGTTAAGTTAAGTTTTAGAGGAATACGACAAAGTTCTTACCTTATTCGTGGCACCGCACTTATCGGGGCCAAACATAATGATGTAGGGCGAGGCGTTGGAAAATTCCTCCGCGTGTAGTTTTTTGTTATCTTGAAGGAGCTTCATGTATGCGCCACCACACTCTAGTCCATCTAGCACCAAATATTAGACGTCACTTTCAAGCGCAACACTACAATAATGACTTACTCTGTAGCTTGACTTCATACTGAACGACAAGGGTGTTTCCCTTGTTGTCGATCTTCTTGGGAAATTTTGCCGATATGGCATGATGGGCAGCCGGATTCTTTACGACGAGTCCTTTATCTCCTTCAATGCCCTTGAATACGGTTGGCTCCTCAACAGCCCACTCGCCGACGTAAGCCCACTCCTCGTCGGTTTTAGAGTCTTCCTTCTTTGCGTGCGATGGAGACCACCGTGACGTCCAATCGTCTGTGAACTGTTCTAGGAATTCTGCTTTGACATTTGTGGGCTTTTAAAAGTGTTAGTAGTCTGCTTCAAGTATTGAGACTGCTAGGGTTCTCTTTAGGCATTGTGATCCTTACCGTAAAGGTGGGCTTTTCTATCACAGACGTCGTACTCGATTCTGCAATTGTGGTTGTTGAGGCATCCTCCGACTCCTCCGCTCGAACCTGTCCGAAGAGAGCGGCGGAGGAACAAAGAGCTGTAGCAAAGACCCCGTTCAAACGCATCTTGTCAGGCTGCTAGCGAAAGCAGGAAGAGCGTTAGTGAAGGGTCGAAAAGGATGAGGAATGATTATGGTGAATGTAAGATTGGGGAGTGCTGGAAAGGACAGAATATAAAGCTTGGGGGGCACCGAAGCTTTCAATATGCGCAATTGCTCGAAAGGACACGATGGTCTCTTCCAAAAAGTTCCATGAACGTTAGCCGCGGCAACCATCCCGCTTGCGGAAGGCCACACTCCCACCATATGCGCGGGATCATTTCCGATAAGCTCTTCCGAGAGTGAAAACGCCCATACGAAGTCATTGCTTACACGGTGTACTGTTTCAGAAGAGACTGCTGTAACCAAGGCTCTATATTTACAACATTACTCAGATTTGCCCCTGTGTTGCTACTGGCGAAGCCTTAGCTATATTGATCTGCGGTGTATCATTAGATGCAATAGTCTGCCGTCCCTTAGAACAGCAAATCTCTATTCATAGCATCTCCTAAAAGACAGGAGTTATGGCAGCTACAGAATCAGCCTCAGCTGGTACTAATGATCATCTCATTACCTCCAATGACCCAGAGCATCCAGCAAATCACATTTGTACTCTCTGCCGCAGCTTCTACAACCTGGGATGGGTTGGAGGTACCGGTGGTGGTACCTCAATCAAGCGGGGCCCCCATATTTTCATAGCTCCTTCTGGTGTCCAGAAAGAGCTGATGCAACCGGAAAATATCTTTGTCTTAGAGCATGCTAATCGCTCGTATCTGCGCAAACCTCTCGAGTTGAAACCCTCCGCTTGTACACCTCTGTTTCTTGCCGCCTTTGACCGTGGGGCTGGCTGCTGCATTCATACACACTCACAATGGGCGGTCCTGGTGACATTATTGGTGGAGCAGGAAGCACATGCAAAGGGGGAAGATCCAATGGGTAAATGCTTCGAAATCGAGAAAATCGAGCAAATCAAAGGCATTCCAAAGGGTAGGGGAAAGTCGGGAATGTTGGGGTTCTTTGATAAGCTTGTGGTGCCAATCATTGAGAATACCGCACAGTAAGAGCACGCATATCGAAGGTACAGGAAACACCTCAGCGACACGGCTGACTGTCCTGGCTTTAGTGAGGAAGATCTGACGCAAAGCCTGGAAGAGGCGATGGAAAAGTACCCTGACACATACGCTGTCTTGGTGAGGAGACATGGCGTGTATGTCTTCTCTATCGTTTCGAGGCACAGCACTAAAAGTTGACTAGATATGTATGGGGAGATGATGTACAAAAAGCCAAGACACAGGCAGAAAGGTGATTCGCATTTCTAGGAATTATATAATCAGCTAACAAGGTTTGATAGCCTAGACTACCTGTTTCGCCTAGCCGTCGAGATGAAGAGACTAGGGCTGCCATGGGTAGATGGGGCTGGGGCTCCTGGCATTCTCGAAGTCGCTGCTTGTTGAAGCATTCCACCTTCATACCACATCAATATGCCCCCACTCCGTCCATGGCTCCATCGTCCAGACTCACGTAAGGTAAAATAGCCCGGACCTGCGCCCGGCACAAAGCTGAATTATAACGCAAACAGCACCCTCTGCTTGAAGTTTGAAGACAAAATCCCTGAACGTCGAGTGTTCGTTACCCAGCGTACATCTCTTGTGGGATCGATATATGCATTGAGGTCCTTTAAACGTGGGTTTGAGGCAGTATTATTCGACCTGCGAGCCAGATGGATTGGAATTGAGAGTGCTCGGTAGGCTCAATAGGCCAGGCACAGCTCTCTTGACTGCGAACACCGACGATGGAAATAAAGTCATTGCTGGTAATGCTTATCACAGCTATCGGACCTGGCCACGCATGTAGAAATCCCACGCAGGCAATCCGCTGTCGTTATTGATCCGAGATATCTGTTGCTAAAAACAAAGGTCACTTTTTCACTTTAGATCAGGGATTAGCATAGCGAGATTTTTATAGCGCAATCTCAGTAGTGATGTGACATTCACCGAAAACGTGCAAGGTGAATGTAAGATAAGCTTAGGGAGCTGCAAATGCCATAAACGGTCACAGTCTTTGCTCGCCAACAATCAAACCAATGCGATAGACTCTTATCAAGTTTCAGACAACCTCACCTCGCTCGAACCGCGCTAGTGACAATCCTTGCGCCGATCGCTTCGCGTCTATCCTGGCAGGCGCGTCATGGCACTTGACAGTAATTGCTCGACGTGAGAGCTGCTCAGCGATCACGACCCCAGCCACTCTAGCTCGATAGAGAGCTTTCACAATGGGAGCTGAGCTTTCTGGCTCGTTTGACGAAGACGAATCTGTTAGGACAAGGCAGCCACGAGAATCAATGGATCGGCCTGCAAAGCGGCGGAAACTTACCTCATCTCACAGTGAGATTGATTACGAGGCTAGCGGCAACGAGGAGGACAGATCATTTACTTCATCACAGACTCTCGCTCAGGAAGACGGAAGTCAGAATGGCAAGCAGGATAAGGAAGCGGACCAGAATAAACCTAAATCAAAGTACAAAATACATATCCCCAAGAACTCAGACTTGCCAACGGATGCATTCTTTACTCAGCCTCCAGAACGATCACCAAGCCCATATAGAATCGACCAATTCCATTGGAGGAAACCCGGAAGACCATTAATTGCGCCTGCCCCGTCCCGCATACCTCTCACGCAGCAGACTTCACCAAACCCACATGTTTCCACAACGTCAGCTTCGACTAAGCCATGGAGCCACGACAACAGTGTGCGTGAACTTTCGTTTAATCAACCGGAAGATGAGTTTGACCTGGACGAGAACTATGAGCACCTTCTGGCTGATTTACCGCCTGAAGCTTTCTCCTCTGTCTCTGATTCTGTCAACGATCCTAGTCGGGAAGCGATACTTATCTCCTCGCAACAAGACCATTCGTCACAATTTGCACAACCTCAACGTCTTGCCGCCCCTCTGACTAATTTAAAACAAACTACTCTTTTTGGCACACAAGCCAAAGAAATCAATCCTCAAACCCAATCCGTAAGGCGGCGTAACTGGCCACTGGCGAATAAGGAGGAACCCGCCACGCATCACAAGCTGGATCGAGAGGCACTCAAGACCTGGGTTTACCCAACTAACCTTGGGACCATTCGTGATTACCAATTCAGCATTGTTTCAAGAGGTCTTTTCCATAACATGCTTGTTGCTCTACCTACCGGACTCGGCAAGACTTTCATTGCTGCAACTATAATGTTGAACTGGTTTCGTTGGACAACAGACGCGCAGATTGTCTTCGTGGCGCCTACCAAACCTTTGGTATCTCAACAAGTCAAAGCCTGTTTCGAAATCGCCGGAATCCCCAAATCAGCGACGACGATGCTTACTGGTGGGATATCACCTGGACTACGAGCTGAGGAGTGGCAGAGTAAGCGAGTATTCTTCATGACCCCTCAAACTATCGTGAATGATCTGAAGACTGGTATATGTGATCCCAAAAGGTTAGTTCTAATTGTGGTGGATGAGGCACACCGTGCTACTGGCGGCTATGCCTACGTTGAGGTGGTCAAGTTCTTGAAGCGATTCAATCAGAGCTTCCGCGTCTTGGCATTGACAGCAACCCCAGGCTCATCCATCGAAAGCGTCCAGGAAGTCATTGACGGGCTTGGTATATCACGAGTTGAAATAAGAACCGAGGAATCGATTGACATTCGTCAGTATGTCCACTCCCGCAAGATTGAAACGGTCCTGTTCGAAAACTCTGAAGAAATGGTCATGGTTATGGATTTATTTTCCAGAGCTTTGCAACCAGTCTTAAACAAACTGAATGGCATGAACGCGTACTGGGCTAAAGATCCTATGACTCTTACTCCCTACGGCTGCAATCAAGCTCGGCAGAAATGGATGGCATCTGTTGCAGGAAGGAAAGCCAACATGGGGCTCAAGAGCATGGTCAATACGATATTCTCCCTTCTGGCTAGTCTATCTCATGGAATTGAGCTGCTCAAGTTCCATGGTATCGGCCCGTTCTACCACAAGGTACTTGCTTTCCGGAACGAGATCCACAACAATGGTAAGAAAGGAGGCAAGTACTCAAATCAAATCAATGAGAGCGAGCCATTCCAGACCATGATGTCGAGAGTACAGATATGGATAAACAATCCAGATTTTGTGGGCCACCCGAAGCTAGAGTACCTGCAAAGCGTCATTATGAACCACTTCTTGGATGCTGGTGATGGACGTGGGGCCTCAGATCCCTCGGGTACCCGTGTAATGGTCTTCTCCCATTATCGAGACAGCGCAGAGGAGATTGCACGCGTATTGAAACGGAGGGAACCCATGATTCGCCCTCATGTATTTGTTGGTCAAGCTACGTCGAAAGGATCGGATGGTATGGACCAGAAGACACAACTGGAGACGATCAAGCAATTCCAAAAAGGCATATACAACACCCTTGTGGCTACCTCGATAGGCGAAGAAGGTTTGGATATCGGCGAAGTGGATCTTATCATCTGCTATGACGCTTCTGCCTCACCAATCAGGATGCTGCAGCGGATGGGTCGCACAGGTAGAAAACGTGCGGGCAACATCGTGGTAACGCTGATGAAAGGCAAAGAGGAGAACAATTTCATCAAGGCAAAGGACAACTACGAGAAAATGCAAGTCGAGATTGCTTCAGGGGCCCGCTTTACTTTTCACGATGAAGAGTCAAGGCGCATAGTCCCGAAAGACATCCAGCCTATTGTTGATAAGAGGGTTATTGATATTCCTGTCGAAAACACTCAAGCTGATCTGCCAGAGCCTACAAAACGGGGAAGGCTACCAAAGAGGCCGCCGAAAAAGTTCAACATGCCTGACGGTGTCCGTACAGGTTTCGTGAGAGCTTCAAAACTTGAGGATGACGACGCTAGCGAGCACGAATTGGTTTCGAAGTCTCCACCGAAGCGGCGTCATTCGAGGCTTCCTTCGCCTGCACGCTTGCCTTCCCTCGAAGAAGTCCTTTTGACACCAGCTCAAGAGCGGGAATTGGAACGCAAATACTTGGACATTAAGGGTGACACGTCTCAAGTCGTTGAGATCCCTCGCAATGATGCGTTTCCGAACCTACAGAGATCGCTACGTCCCACGAAACTTATCGGCCATGGCCAGGTCACCCGGAGGATGGTAGACATGCTCGCGTCGATCCATCGTTCGCCACACAATATAGACGAGCGTTATGGAAAGCTTTTGATTCCGCAGGACCGAGAACAAGGCGAGGCACAAGCAGAAAGGAGGGCCAGATTCTTCAGGTCCCCGCTGCAACAGCACACAATCTCTCCTCAGCTTTTGGTCGAGGAGGAAATCCGAGCGCGCAAGAGCGTGGAGAGAGCAAGTAGATATCTAGACGATATTTCACATCTCGATCGGACCCTCATCGACATCTCTTCCTCTGACGAGCTCGATGGTAACGGCAACATCAGCGACCTTGCGGATGACGGATTCGAAGCAAACATAGATAACTCCTCCTCGAAATCTTCATCACCACCATTGGTAGAGCCTCCGAACCCTTTCAGTCAAGCCGGAAAAAGGTCCTCTGGCTTCGTTCCTGATTCAGACGACGATCTCCCTGATTTTAGCACGTTGGTTCAGAGACTTGACTCCACAAAAGGAAACGTAGCCCCTCAATGTCCTTCGAAGGGCGAGACGGACAGTAGGCGGAACCGCAGGAGAGGCGCAAGGAGGGTGGTACAGGATGAAAGTGACGACTAATAATATGTCGATGGTCATATGTGATAGCTTTGCGGTAGTTGGCGCTACGATAGTCATGTCAGTGTTTGTGAACTTAGTCTTAGATACCCCATAGAGCGATGACGAATTCAATCACAGTCAGTACATTGAGAATGTAGTACCTCCATAGAAACCTATATATTAGTTTACGGAAGCTTGTCAACAGGCATACCATAACACATGTTTTCCAAAACTTAGCACTCTTCCCCCAATTCATTTCAACTAACACTTAACTCACAAAATGTCCACCGACCCATTTGACAGCGCTCTGTACCTTCCCCCTACCCTTCCATCCCTTCTCCTCACCCCACTAATACCACTGACCCAGCGACCTCCTCCGCCGCCTTCCCCCACACAGCACAACCGCCAACCTCAACCGCATCTGCGAGCTCGCGCCCCATCTAACAGAAGAGCTCCTCTCCTCCGTCGACCAACCGCTCGAGATCCGTCGCTGCAAAAAAACGGGCAGAGACTATTTGCTATGCGATTACAATAGGGATGGGGATAGTTGGCGCAGTCCGTGGAGTAATGAGTTTGAGCCGCCGTTGGAGGAGGGGGAGGAGGGGGCGAAGCCGAGCGAGAGGGTGAGGAGGATGGAGGTGCAGATGGGGGAGGCGGTGGATGTTTATCGGGAGCTGTGAGTGAGGGGTTTTTTCTATGTTTTAGTTTTGGTTTTTGTCTGATAGTGAGCCGAGTGGACAGAGCCTGGGCTATGTGAGATGCTATATGCTAACTATTTATGTTACGAGCTTGGTAGGTACTACGAAGGTGGTGTGAGCAGTGTCTACTTCTGGGATCTTGATGATGGGTTTGCGGGTGTGGTGTTACTCAAGAAAAGTAGGTGTCTATTTGGGTCTCAACAATAAATTCGGTTTGTTCACTGACACGGACTTCTACAGCTACACCTTCAGGGAAGAGCGAGGGTGGATGGGATTCGATACATGTCTTTGAATCTATTGATCGAGCACGGACGTCACATTACAAACTTACGAGCACAGTCATATTACGTCTTAGCACTGCTGGTGAGGCGCTAGGTGAAATGGATTTAAGCGGCAACATGACAAGGCAAATTGAACAAGATATGCCAGTGCAGGACGATTCAAGTCACATTGTCAATGTTGGTAGATTGGTGGAGGATATGGAGTTGAAGATGAGGAATCTATTGCGTATGTGATTTTCATTGACGAGAAGTTTTATCCCGCTAATCATTCTATAGAGGAGGTATACTTTGGAAAGGCAAAGGACGTAGTGGGAGATTTGCGCAGTATGCTTTTCACCCTTTCTGTGTCTCAGGCTGTGTGCTGACCTTTTTATAGGTATCCCACCATTGACAGAGGCGAACAGGGAGAAGGCGACCCATCAAGAGATGATCAATTCTATGAAACGGTAAGCAAGGTCATGGTCTCTGGATTGCGACTCCCAAAGCTCCCGTGTAGTGCATGTAGATAGCAAAATTCGCGATGAGCGACACAGCAAGATTTCATCCATTACCTAGCTTGTATCCTACTACCTTGCGATGGTCGCCATCCTGCAAATTTTATGCTCAGTTGTGAGGGCTGTTGTTGATAAGATTGTGGCGACACAAGGTACGGTCGACCTTATTGCCTTTGTTGTGGGCGGGACTCATGCCAGGCCGGTGATGTAGAGTCATTTGGAGACACAGTTCCACACCCACGAGTTATAACATCCTTTCCATTAAGCAACATGATGGCGAAGGTAGTATTATAACACATATGCTTGCGATACGGTCTGTCCTCTTCTTATGATATGCTTCTATGTGGTCGACTGGTGAGGGATATTTTAGGAATCGTCCAGAATCGGATACATTAACTATTTAATTAGCTAGAACACCTCGTGCGATTCCATATATGCTGCAGTGTAACCTTCGAAGAGATACTTTCGATATCTGCATTCCCGGATGACCTCTTCCAGAAGCGGGGCAGAAGAAGACATATTCGCGATGTTGCCGTCAAAGTCGATTACCGCGTGCTGGAAAACGCAATGATTGCTTCTTGGGCCATTCTGTGATGAACATGTCTGATATTTGCAGCCAATTATATGGATGGCAGGATGTGTCGATGGAATAGTGAGGTCGATGGATGGAGTGTCGTTGAACGCTCCAACCGAGATTAGCGCGGATTGGTGGCAGGAGCAAGGCCCTAATAGTCGAGGAGGGCCGGGTCTTAACCATCACTCACCTCAATATATAGCAGGTCCCTCGTTAATACATTGACGAATGGATCGGAGTGATGTCTCATATGGTTATTATTATACCTTCTTAATCACGGCTAAATTTGGGATGTGTTGGTAGCCCCTAACAACTTGTGTGCGGGCTCCGAAATGTAAGCCTGCCCCATAAATGACATGACATATACATAATGCAGGATATTCACAACATCGATAACAGCTGACGCATATTCACAGTGTATATACTCGATCTCCGGCTGCGTCAAAAACTAGAGAATGCACCGTTAGCAATTTCTACACCCACTGAGTTCCCTAGTCTTGGCCAGATATTGAGTTATGTCGACCGCCAAAGCCTACAGGAAAGGTATCGTGTCAAAAGGCGAACTCGTCTTTGATCGAGATCTGAATCCTCTACAAACCAAGAAATCTTCTAAAAGTATTTCTTTGAGCACGTGGATTGCAAACACCTTACCGAAAACCCTGGACCGTGCCAACGCACAAGCCAAGCATAACATAATTGATAGTGTGCAAAATCAGTCTACACGGTTTCCACATATTGGATCTTCGCAGTTCTCGGGTCAACCATACGCTCCGTCTTGGCATGCCAATGGATATCAGGCACCAGAGTTGGCTAGCAATGAAGGTATGTTTGACCTTTGAATATTGGAGTTAGACGGCTATAGTCGTTCAGCATATATTAACATTTAATAAGCAGAACATATGGAATCATTTCAAGATGACATGTCGGAAGCAATGGATATGAGCTCAGACTTCGAAGACGACTTGTCCGAGAACATGGACTTAAGCTCTGGGCCAGAAGCAGACAACATGTCCGATGAAGAGCTATCGACAGAGAGGATGGGTGGTACAGTATCCAGAGCCATAAGCCTGCAATCTGACCCAGGCATCGACCCAAAACCTAATCACACGCGTGCCAGCAAAGAAGGAGTTAAGCATTCACCAAAGGTATTGGACCTGAGCTTCAGCTTAGGGGGTGACGGCGGGTCTGACGGGACTTCAACCACCCCAAGAATGAGTAGCACCCCTTCAGGGCTTTCAGGCCCTTCTTCTCACACTTCAGCTGGACCCTCAAACCTGAAAGATTCGATCGAGACTGATGCTTCATTCGATATGTTGAAAGCACCATCTCGTACTTCTAGCCTCTCGTCTCAGCTATCTCCAGTTAAATCTGCTACTCCCCCTGCATTGAAGCTTCAGTCCTCAGCCCAGAAATACTCATCTCGCCGAAAAGCACCAAAACCTAGAAAAGTTCATGTGGCGGATCTACGAGCGAGAACATCAATACCTGCCAATATCACATCTACTGTTCTTGCACAACAAGGCATTCATGCGGCTTACTCGTCCAGGCTCAACCCCTTCGCTCTCCACCCTGACGAGTACCAGCTGCTGCGAGACCACATCTGCCATCTTCATGTTTCAGCTTATCTGAATATCAGAAATCGCATATTACGGCTATGGGTGAAAAATCCACTGGTCAGTGTTACAGAGGAGGAAGCCGCTGGATGTGCTCTTGCTTCCAGGTGGCTTGGTTTGGCCGAGGTTGCATACGAGTGGCTGGTAAGGAAAGGCTATATCAATTTTGGTTGTGTTGAAGCACCCGATTCATCAAATGCCTACGTCAAGAGGTACAAGTCTAAACGCTTCCGACGGAAGACAATTGTTGTGATTGGGGCAGGTATGTCAGGCTTAGGGTGTGCCAGGCAGCTCGAAGGTCTATTTGAACACTACCGAGAAAGATGGACCTCCATTGGGGAGGAGCCACCGCAAGTGATACTGCTGGAAGGTCGAAATCGAATAGGTGGGCGAGTATATTCGCATCCTCTGAAAAATCAGAAAACCAGCGGTATTCCGGAACAGAAAAGGAGCACTGCAGAAATGGGCGCGCATATAATCATTGGATTCGATAACGGTAATCCGCTGAGTATGATAGTTAGGGGCCAACTTGCGTTGCATTATTACGCGCTCAAAGACAATTCGACTTTGCATGACACAGACGGTAAAGTGGTGGATGAAGAGCGTGACAGCATGGTTGAGAAGCTCTACAATGACGTCCTTGACAGAGCAAGCGTGTATCGTCACAGAGTCCCGCCGTTAAAAACAGTTGAAGGAGACAGAGAACTTATTGAGGCAGGGAGAGATCCTCAGCGAGACTCCGGTCTGCCTCTTAGCGCTACTGAGAACGAGGTTTCCGACCCAGCTACGAGCGCTAACAGCAATACAGTAGAGAACGTTCCGGGCGGCATGGACAAACTCACAGGGAGAGCTCATATGGTGACTGGATCGCGCAAGAAGGATCCACCTGCTTTGGCTGCGGAAAGGCTGGGTTGGAAGTTAGCCTCAAGTGTCCTGTCATACCGGGATCTCAATCTTGACGTTGTTGCAAAAGCGTCGGAAAATCCTACATTGGGCGCAGCAATGGACGAGGCAGTGAAACAATACCAGTTCTTACTTGATCTCTCGCCCCAAGATATGCGGCTTCTGAATTGGCATTATGCAAATCTTGAATACGCAAATGCGGCCAACGTTGGCAAGCTTAGTCTTGGTGGCTGGGATCAAGACGCGGGTAATGAATTTGAAGGGGTTCACGCACAAGTCATTGGGGGCTACCAACAGGTTCCTCGAGGCATTCTCCATGCCCCTTACAAGCTCGATCTGCGGACTCGTAAGGTTGTCAAGCGTATAGCCTACGACATGCAATCAACCGCTTCTACTGCGGGTGGCAAAGTCCTCTGCGAGGACGGTGAGACTTTCGAAGCTGACCATATTGTCTTGACGACTCCGTTGGGAGTTTTGAAAGACGAGGCGATCTCATTTGACCCACCACTACCTGACTGGAAAGTTGGACCCATTCAGCGCCTAGGGTTCGGGACCTTAAACAAGGTTATCCTGGTCTATGACACGCCATTCTGGAAAGTGGACCAAGATATGTTTGGCCTGCTGAGGGAGCCCGAGGTTGCCGAGAGTCTCGATCAAGAAGACTATATTGCGAACAGGGGACGCTTCTACTTCTTCTGGAACTGTATCAAAACCACTGGTCGACCTGTCCTGATTTCGCTCATGGCTGGAGATGCTGCTCATCAAGCTGAATCAGCCACGGACGCGGAGCTAGTGGCTGAGGTAACTCATGAATTGGCCAAAATATTCCAGCTAACAAAGGTACCTGAGCCTTTAGAGACGATTGTCACAAGATGGGGCAAGGATCCCTTTGCTCGCGGCAGCTACTCTTATGTCGGTGCCATGTCTAAGCCTGGAGATTATGAAGCTATGGCCGCAGCAATTAGTAATTTGCATTTCGCTGGAGAGGCAACTTGTGCTACTCATCCAGCCACTGTGCATGGCGCATACATCTCGGGCCTGAGGGCTGCCTCTGAAGTAATCAACGACTTGATAGGACCTATTGACATTCCGAATCCACTGGTCCCATGGCCATCTCACGCGGACGTAGAAATGACAGAGACGCCTCAGAGACAGAGAGCAGAAGATGTCCCAGATAATACGTCTCCCAACGCTAATATGGAATCGGAAGAGGTCAAGCAGGCGCGGCTTGAAGCTTTTGAATCAGACATCCTGGATGCAATAAAAGCAGAGCTGGGCCTTCGCCCGTCGCCACCAGGAAAGCCCGGTTCCAACCCATTCCTTCTCTTTACAACCGATCATTGGGCCGAAGTGAAGAAAGCCTGTGATGAGATGCGCGTTGCAGCGACTGGAAATCCAGATAGTAAAGCTTCGAGGAACGAAGTTCGTATAAGGATAGGGCAATTATGGCGGGAGGCTCCTGATGAACTAAAGAGGCCATATGTTGAGCAAACATCTAACAATCGGAAGGTGAACTTAGAAGAGGCGGCTACATTCGAGGCGCGGTTAGCATCTTGGGATGCAAGAGCTATGGAAGTACGGCGGGATTATGTGAGGCAGCACCCTGGCGTTTTGTCTGAAGAGGAGGAGCAGAATATGTGGCGAGCACTAGGTGTCTACGGCGATTACGGCAATTTCGGTGATGAGCGAAGGGCAAAGAAGATGTCTGGGTACGCTGAGGATTCAGACTCGAACGCGGATGTGTAAATAAGTGTATGACTAGGAGGTCTAGCTAAGATGAGCAGATGTGAGATTGCTTGCCACACTGCACCCAGTCATTTGTACATAGCAAACGCTGAATCCGTATTCAATATATATTTACTCCTCCAATGATCATGATAGGTGCTGATTCTTATCGGACCTCCTGGTTGGTGGAAGGCTAAGATATACTTCTAGATTCCACTTAGGCAGTCACCGATATCAATTTAGCCAGTAGTCCCCATTCACCGTCGGAAAGCTATCCGTTTATCCACGCGATGAACTCTCCTAAGGAACGCCAGTACATATAGGTACCTTATTGGTATCGGAGGAATTTTATGTCATCGATCTCGGCCTTCGAGTTTCCGGGAAAGGCGAGGTGCCATCGTGCAGCTTATCATCCCTGTGTATCACTCCAACCATGAGGCCATATCCGCCATGTGGCTGACAGGTGTCATATGGCCAGGCTAGAGACAGTTAGTATGTGATGCTTCGTCTATGCTGTAGCCTCCCAACTCCTGTGATATCTTCCACGGTAGGAAGAGTGGACGTTGTAGTTTAGAGGCTGGATGAAAGGAGGCAGGGCGAAGGCATCGTGACGAGATGCCGTTCAGAAGTCCCCCTGGGGCACTAACCATTTTGCCGGGTCACAGACCTGCCTTATAAGGGTCTAGTAGCGACCGAATAGACTGTGATTCCCACATGGCCTTCTCGCTTGAGATGCCCCTCTAAGATGTGAAATGTGAATTTATGCAACTTGAATAAGGTACCTTACCTAAGGTACCTACCTACTGCGTACACAGCTCCACGCAAGGCAACAACTGTCCAAGCACATTTTCTTTCCAGACATTTATCGACGCGATAAACCTGCATATGTAGGCTACCAACACCGACTAGAACTATCATCGACCTTGCGCTTCGACACATAATCCTCGTCTCGGAAAACCACCTGCAATCTCTCCCGCTATGATCTACACAACCCGCGCCCGTTAACTCCCCCGCTACCAACGCCATGCCCCAAGGCTCCCTATGACATATCTTCCCATACACCAGGACACCCCATGAAACATTTGCAGCCTCGCTGACCAGCACCATCGATGAGCCATACCTTTGCCTCTACCCCCTGGCGGTCTACAAACATACCCAGATGAAAGTCCGCCCGCCAACAGCTGCTCCTCCTTCGCCTGAACCCCGGCTCGAGCAGCTGAGAACATCCCTACCCCGCCGCCAGGGGCTTACAACTTGAAGAAAAAGTCTCCGCCGCAATGGCGTCCTTCTTCAATAGAATGCGCTCAAGTGCTGTCAGTCTACTTCATTCACCCTCGTGAGACCAGCCGCATAGTATACCCCTCGCAAAAGATATATGCGCGAATTTTGGATGACTTGCGCTGACAGTCGCATCATACAGGGGACGTCCAGTCCATCAACCAGTTCACCATCCACAAAAAAAGACCCTAATGCCCTCCAGATCACACCTCTAGAGAAGTATCTACAAGATGTACCTCCCGGTCCTTTACGAGAAGATGGAAGTGATAAGTTTTGGGGGCTGGAGAATGTGAGTTGGGTTTGCATTCGCATTTTTGTCATGCTGACATATCAAGTTGCAGTTTGGTAACACCTGGTATGCGGGCCCCCTAATCTCATTAGGAAGACGGAATGCCTGCTTATACGATATAGCTATTGCAATTCGATTCTTCAATGTCTTTATTACTCTGTACCTTTTCGAGAACAAGTTATTAATTACCCAAAACGTACACCTCTGGAGGCAGTCACCATGACATCTACAGGAGAGTCAAGGATAAACCCCGACGATATAATACTCCCTCCTAATCATCCATCCTTGACTCCGGCAAAACTCATGAAACAGCCGCTGCAAGGCCCCAATTCAGCTCGAAATGCAGGCGGACCTCCACCGGCACCTAAACCTGAGGATAAGGAACATCCCGATTATAAGAAACGAGTCGCCCAGGCAAGGGGTCCCACCATTTCTATGACTTATGATAATACTGCCGCATATGGGATGCCGGAGTCTTTGTTCACTTCATTGAAAGATATATTTGAAGCTCTATTAGCCCACAAATCCAACGTTGGTGTGGTCAGCCCAAACAAATTCCTCGACGTGCTGAAAAGAGAAAACGAGATGTTCAGAAGCGCAATGCACCAGGATGCTCACGAATTCCTCAATCTTCTACTTAACGAAGTCGTAGCCAATGTGGAGGCTCACTCCAAAAAGCTAGAAGACGAGGAAGAGAGGAGGAAGATCGAGAATGGCTCCGCAAACGGTTCAGCGGAAGTGACAGGTTTTGAGCAAGCACTTGCCTCGGCGATGCCGAAAACCTCGCCTGGCAACACAGGATGGGTGCATGAGCTTTTCGAAGGGACCTTGACATCCGAAACAAAGTGTCTGACATGCGAAAATGTGTCACAACGGGATGAGGCATTCTTAGATCTTTCGGTGGATTTAGACGAACACTCTTCGGTAACGGCATGTTTGCGTAAGTTTTCTGAAGAGGAGATGCTTTGCGAAAGGAATAAGTTCCATTGCGACCGATGTGGAGGACTCCAAGAAGCGGAAAAGCGGATGAAGATCAAAAGGTTACCAAAAATCTTAGCTTTACACCTGAAAAGATTCAAGTATACGGAGGACCTTCAACGGCTACAAAAATTATTTCACCGGGTGGTTTACCCTTACCATTTGCGCCTTTTTAATACAACAGACGATGCCGAGGACCCAGATCGGCTGTACGAATTATATGCAGTCGTGGTGCATATTGGTGGAGGTCCTTATCATGGGCATTACATTTCGATAGTGAAGACACAGGATAGAGGCTGGTTGCTATTTGATGATGAGATGGTGGAACCTGTGGATAAAAGCTATGTGCAAAACTTCTTTGGGGACCGGCCAGGACTGGCTTGTGCATACGTCCTCTTCTATCAAGAGACTACACTAGAGGCTGTAAAGCGGGAGCAAGAGGCAGAAAGCCTTGCGGCAGCCGCGAAAGCAGCCGCCGAAGTGCATAAGGAGCCGGTCGGTCTAGGCCTTAAGACGAATGGTTTCTTGAATGGCATCACACACGTGAAGAGTGCTGTAACACCGACAACAGATGACGCAAACGGCTTCCCAAGCATTGACAAAGCCCTCGATAAAGCAACTACGGAGCCCTCGCCCGTAGTCGAACCTATGGTTTCTCCAAGCGAAGTCACAGCGCTACCACAAATTCCAACCTCTACACAACCAAACGAAGAAGTCAAGTCTAAGAAGGAGCTCGCGAAAGAGGAGAAAGATCGGAGAGCCATAGCGCGGATAAGCGCCAGAGCAGAAGAAAAGGCCGAAAAGGAACGCCGGAAAAACCTCGAAATCAAACGCAAGGCGATGGTTAAGAAGGCCGACGCTGATACAAAAGCTGCAATAGAGGCCAGCAAAGCCTCGAAAGCGGAAGAAGATCAGAGGCTAGCAGGGGAAACCGGGGTTAAAGATGGCCCAACCGCACCCTTAGGAGGTCTCAGTAGGTTCAAATCTACTGGTAAAAGCTTCAGGAAACCAAAGATATTCTCGAGAGAAGCAACCAAGGAAGAGCCCATCATTGACGCGGATGGAGAAGCTGAGCCACTAACAGCTGGCGGAACAACAGAAAAGACAATAGAAAAGCCAACTGACAAGTCAAAACATCGGTTCAGCAGCCTACGAAAGAAGTCATCGAATATGAAGATATTGTAAAGTTATTTGGTCCAGCCATCCCCATGTACGGAACAACAGGACTTGCCAGTTATGCATGCAACTCATATACGGAAGAAGAAGACTTTGCCAGTTATGCATGCAGTTCATATACATGCAATACATGCTGCTATACATGCTACGTCATCGGATCATTCTATGCATTTACCGGTTATGATACCACTGGCGGGGGCGTTTGTATATTGACCCAAGGGCTGGAGGTCGGCCTTTAGGGTGTAATGATGGATGTCATAAAAGCTGGATATGCGAGATTTGGGTGGAATCTCTGTGAGCTCCACATGCCTTCTTGTATACAACTTTGCTTCGCTCAATTTGCCCCTCAAAAGGGCGGAAGAGGAGCGAGATCGTTTGTACATTAGACATCTTCGGTATACATCTTCATCACATAACCATCTGACTTCCCGGTTCCTTGCATAGTACCTTTGACAATCCAGCAAATGGCGTGCCCGGAACAGTTATACAACTGCGTTTATCATGGTTCTAACCACAGGGGTATCTCGCGTCCAAGTTTTACAAATCGCGTTTCTGAAATCCTTCGCTACCTTCTGATTTCCTCACCCCAGCACAAGCTCGTACACTATCACCAGCGTATTGATCACTATAAGCGGTACTACCAACCCAAGTCCCGTCAGCAATGTCCTACCCATCAGAATATTCGCCCTTCCCCACAAGAAACCCCCCAGAAAAGAGAAGCCCCCCCCCCACACCAACCCAGATAAAAGGAAATTCAATAAACTCACTCCTCATCAAAGTCCTCACACTACTTATCAAATTCACCAGCTTTCCTTTCACACTCGCGGCATCATTTCCCCCGCCCCCAAACGATGCCTCTGTAGGCGTATTGCCCCATCCAACTATATTAACAGATACATAAGTCAGCAAATCAGCTCGCCTCTTAACCAGTTCTCCTCTCACTCTCCTTTCTTGCTCAAAGGAAAAAAATTGAGTGGAAGAAATGGAGAGGATAGGGGAATGCATGGATGGATGGGTTGATGAGGGAACAGACGTACTCCGTGCTAAGAACCTATCTTCTGAGAGCACGGCGACGGCGTTGACGAGAAGGATTGATACTATGCACCTGGTTAGCGATATGAGCGCAGATTAGGTTTGATTGTTGGAAAGGGAAGCGAGATGAAGGGATGGGCTGTACCGTAGAATAGGTTACCGAGGCCGAAAAGCATCATTTCTGGCGGTGGGATGTAGGAGGGATAGGGAGTGAGTCGTGGGTGTGTGCCTGGTTGCGATATGGGAAAGGGAAAGGTGGTGTTTCGTAGGGCTGAGGGATGTGACAGGGGTAGGTACCTAAGGTAGATCCGGGGTAGCTTAGGTCCGCGTTGTTGATATTATTCTAAACGATATGTGGGAAGAGGGCTGGGCATAGGAATGGGATATGGTGGATGTGATGCGGCGGCTTCTAGGTATGAGTTTTGCGCTCTTGATAATTGTCATGTAGAGGTTTTGTAGACGGAGCTAATCGCATGTGTGCCAGATTCATTCCTTTCCCTCCTCATCCCAGCTACGATATTGCTGTATCTGGTACTGGCTCCGTATACGAAAGTAGAGGAGAGTTTTAATATTCAGGCTACGCATGATGTTGTGAGCTATGGTATACCGTGGGGTGAAGCGGCGGGCGATAAGCTGAGGAAGCAGTATGATCATCTTACTTTCACGGGGAGTGTGCCTAGGACGTTTGTGGGGCCATTGGTGCTTGCGGGGGGGAGTTGGCCGTTGTTATGGGGTTTGGGGGGGTGGGGAGGGGTGGTTGGAAGGCAGGTTGTTGGTAGGTCTTGTTTGGATTTTTATATTGCTTGAAGTGTGCTCTTCCCAAAGGAAGATTGAAAGCTTACATTCTGGATGGTATATAGTAAGAGCTGTGCTTGGGCTTTTCAATGCCTATTGTATGATATGTTTCCGAGACGGAGTTGCCAAAGCTTTTGGTAGGAACGCTGCCAATTGGTATGCGGTCTTTCAAGCAAGTCAGTTTCATATGATGTATTACGCTTCACGGACTTTGCCTAATTTCTTTGCTTTCGGACTCGGTAAGTACAACGTCCACCTTATAACTAAGAGAAAGTTACTGACAACAAGAAGTCACATTAGCAACAAGCAATCTGCTTCCTCACGCTGGCCGCCGCCCCACATCCAAATCCACTCTCCGCCGCACCACCCTTGCCCTCGTCCTCCTCACCACCACCGGCATAATCTTCCGCTCCGAAATCGCCATCCTCCTCTCCACCTACACCCTCTACCTCTACCTCCGCCCACACATCGCCCTCCCCCTCACCACCATCATCCCCGCCGGCTTCCTCGGCCTTACCCTCGGCCTTCTCCTCACCATCCCCATTGACTCCTTCTTCTGGCAACGCCCCTACCTCTGGCCCGAACTCACCGGCTTCATCTACAACATCATCCACTCCCAATCCTCAAACTGGGGCGTCCAACCCTGGCATTTCTACTTTACCTCCGCCCTCCCCCGCCTCCTCTTTAACCCTCTGATCTGGCAGATTTGCCTCCCCTTCGCGCTCTCCATCCCCATTCTCCGTCGCCCAACCCTCGATATCTTAATCCCTAATATCGCCTTTATCGCAATCTACAGCTTCCAACCCCACAAGGAATGGCGCTTCATAATATACGTCGTACCACCTTTCCTCGCTGTCGCCAGCGCAGGCGCTTCCTGGATCTGGACCCGCCGCGCAAAATCGTTTCCTTATCGCGTTCTATCCCTCGTGCTTGTAGCGTCCACACTCGCTTCCTTCGCGGCCAGCGGTGCTATGCTTGCCGTCTCCCGCCTCAATTACCCTGGCGCCGACGCGTTGAACCGACTCCATGCGCTTTATGAGATCGGGGTCGTGAGGGTGCATATGGATACGCTGGCTTGTATGACGGGCGTGACGCGGTTTCTAGAACTCCCCCCTCCACCTGTTATGGTGGGAAAGGGAGAGGTAGCGCCAGCGTTATGGGTATATGATAAAGAAGAAGATGAAAGGAGATTTTTGGATCCGCTGTTTTGGGAGGGAGTTGATTATGCGATTGCGGAGTTTCCGGAGAGGGTTATTGGGAGGTGGGAGGTGGTGGATACGGTGAATGGGTATGCGGGGGTGGAGATTGTGAGGCCTGGTGAGGGAGTGGTGGTGGGGGAGGGGCTTGGGTGGGAGGAGGTGCGGGAGAGGTGTGCAGGGGCTGTTGGGAAGGTGAGGGAGGGGAGGGATTTGAGGGAATTGGGGGAGTGTGTGGGGATGGGGTATGAAGTGGTGGAGGGGTTGATGAGGAGGTATGTTACGAGGGGGTGGTGGATAAGGATGAAGATGGAGCCGAGGTTGAGGATTTTGAGGAAGGAGAGGATGAGGCTAATGGTTGATGAAGAGGAGGATGGAGGAGGAGGAGATGGTGGGGAGAATGGAGTCGGGGTTGAGAGGGCTGAGCATGAGTGGGAAGGGGAGGGGACTTGTAATATACCCAGTTGATTTGAATGTAGTATTATGGACTAATTTTTGGGGGTCTTCATGCTCTTCGCAGGTGCAATGTAGGACTGGAAATTGAAGCTCCTCAAGACAGAACACATATATGAGCCCAAGAACGGAATCTGAGAACAATTGATTTAGTCATTGTTCCCATAGCTACAAATACAAAAAAATTGCAATATTGCAAGCCAAGCTATGTACAAACAGTCAAGGCGCTTCCCCCAAACAACTTCAAGCATCCTCCTTACTAACCACCTTCCCCTCCCTGACCAGTCCCGGCGCAATCCACGGCCTCCCCGGCTTCCCATCATGCGGCAACTCATTCAAAAACCCCCACTGACTAGCCTGCTTCCACCCCTGCGCCTTCCACCCATTCAACCTCCCCTGCGGAAACCAATCCACCACCGGCAACAACCCGCCATCATGCGCCACGCATACAAACACATCCTCGCTCGCATCAAAAGCTTCTAATTTATCGACGGATTTCTGCGCCGTGGGGGGGTCGACGTACCAGGCGCCTTCTTGTTGGGTTATTTTGTAGAAGGTGCTGGTGCGGTAGTGGGCGGGGTCGCGGTGGGCGGGCTGGAAGAAGGAACAGGGGCAGGGGGAGGGGTGGCGGGGGTCGAGGGGGACGGAGGGGGGGATGGTGGAGGGGAGGGGGGCGTAGGGGGTGGGGCGGTAGGAGCCGCCGAAGTGGCAGATGTCGCCGCCCATGAAGATGAAGGTTGTGGGGGTGGTGCGGGCGAAGCCGGATATGTGGCCTACGGCGTGCTGTGGGGGGGGGTGTTGTTAGTTTTGACGGATGGGTTGGTAAGGAAGGGTGTTTTGAGAGGGAGGGGGAGCTTACGCCTGGGACGTCGAGGATGTAGAAGCTGCCGTCGCCGAAGAGGTCGTAGTAGGGGAATGAGCCGATTGTTTTGGAGGAATCGAAGGAGACTTCATGGACGGTGCGGCCTTTGAAGTCAGACTCCAGCATGGGGGAGTCTTCCTTGCCTGGGTAGCCGGGCATGAAGGCTTCTTTGAAGCCGGGGCCAACATAGAGGTCGGTCGATGGGGGAAATAAAGAGATGTCTCCCGTGTGGTCCCAATGCCAATGGCTCCATATGACGCCGTCAACCTTTTGATCGTCGACTCCACCCTCTCGAAGGATCTCGTTCATTGTTTTGGAGACATTGAGGCCGGGGATACCGTTCTTGATTGAGCCGTGGGCTGCTGGGGAATGGTTCCACCAGTCTTTCCTGCAGCCAAGGTCGAACATGAAGGTCTTGCCTTGCTTTTTGTTTTGCACGAGAAAAGCGAACGTGGGCATGTTCATCTCTTCATGGCCTTTTTGGACCGGTTGCACGAAGGCCCAGGCGGGAACGACAATATCTGTTGTGGTGTTTATGATGTGTACATCTACACAGTTGTCGCCTTTGGGTAGATTGAGGGAGGGTGCTGTCTCTGGTTTGATCTCTTGTTCTGCCATAGTGAGTGATAGTTATTCTGAGTATTCTTTATTTGAACGGAAACTGCAATTGGTTTGGCATTCGCAGGGACTTGAGTATGGAAGGAGCAATATATGGCCATAATGATCGAGCCCTGCCCCGCCAAATTGCGGGGGCCTGGGTGAATGGGAGTTGACGTAGTGAAGGCGCGAAAAGCATGCCCGCCCGCTAGAAATTGCACGTGTGAGAGGGCAAAAGGCTTGTGAAAGATTCATATGATCCAATAAAACAATGCAGTTAATCATGCTGGCTCAACCCGAGGACTAGGCCCGGGAATTGATACCATCGTATGCAGGATATAGGATATGCAAGATACGCAGCCTGGGTCAGAGCATGCATGAGATCCTGGTAGATCTAGAATTCTGTTAGATTTCTCAAGGATAATGCACCATGTATTGTGCTCGTAGACGGCGATGCCTTGTCCTGCCATGATTCTGTCGAGTACCTGCAAGGCTGCAAGTAAAGTAAACAATTTGGGCGATGGTCACCCTCGAACGGTTTCCCCGCGTGGACCTTAGCGCCGGGCTAAGGAGTTATATCCGAGGGCGCGTTTACACCATAGGGTTCTGCCCAGGCACGGAGAAAGGAACAAACAAAGTAGTAGGGAAACTGTGTGCAAACCTAGTACTGAGTAAAACAACGTTGTGCTTCGACCATGTCTGCCTCTACGATTCGCAAATACGCTGGTCTGCCAGATCTAGTACGTACTAAGAGGATCCAGAGCCCTCTCACCACTCACCAAAATTACAGGACCAAGCTGCTCCAGATATATACGAAACTCCAGAGCTCACAGACGACACCTCTACATATCCAGTAGGTGCTGCGTGCTTAAAATGATCGCTTACGCGTATTGATTCTCTGGAAGACATCCACGACCCTCCGCTCTGAATCCCCGGAATCCTCCTATAATGAAGATGATACTAGTGGAATTGATCGCCATCGGCTACATGCAGATGAAGCTCGCACACACTTTGAACCTGCAGATAGAGGAGACCATTCATTGTCAGGTCGTATCAGCAGTAAACGAAAATCTTACCGATCCACGAGCAGGAAGAGACGGAAGGATAGACCAGAAATAAATGGCATTATCAACGGTCTTGAATACTCTAGTGACGAAGAGGACGAGAGCCTGGAGAGGAAGCTTGCACGATTACGCAGGGAAGTGGCCGAAGTCAAAGATGAATTCGAGCGACGAGAAAAAAAGCCTCAGGACGTCGCAGCTAAGCAGAAAGACGAGGAGACAGGTTCTTTGGATGCATTGGGCCAGGTACTAGAGAGCGTCGGTCAGAAAGTTGCTGAAGGCGAAAATGGCGCGGCAAATCGGCTCACGAAAAGGCTGGCTTCTGCTGTTAAACCGAACGGGGTGGCAGTGAAGAATTTGCCAGCTGCATCTGCACAGCAGGATGGAATGAGTCCGACATATACAGTCACATACGCCCCCCAGTATCAGGAAGAACATACTCTTTCCAAGGTCTCTGATTTTGAGTCACGCCTGACCCTGATTGAAGCAGCGTTAGGCATCGACGCTATTCCATTGCCTACCCAGGACAGATCTGCAGCTAAAGCTGTCATTCCAACTTTGGACATGCTAGACAAACAACTCAATACTCTCACTACCTCTACAGATTCTTCACTTGACGCAGTCCGCCGACGAGTACAGCAATTGACTCATGATACGGAGAAGCTTGAGCAATCCAGAAAAGCCGCTAAGGCAGCATACGAAGCACTCCGGCAAGAAACGCTCAGTCCTTCAGGTAAAGGCATACGCTCGCCCACCGTGAATGCAGCGGCGAAACTACCAGAAATGGAAGACCCTGAAGTGACGTCTAAGATTAACGCTCTCTATGGGACCCTGAACACCATTGAATCACTAGCTCCATTGCTGCCATCGGTACTGGATCGTCTACGCTCTTTACGCACGCTGCATGCAGATGCGGCAACTGCGAGTCAAACGCTCTCCAAGGTCGAGAGCCGCCAAGAAGCTATGAAAGATGAAATAGAAGGCTGGAGGCAGGGTCTGGAAAAAGTGGAGAAAGCAATGGAACAGGGGGAGCAGACCATGAAGGCTAACACAGAGATGGTGGAGGGATGGGTGAAGGAGCTTGAGGAGAGAATAAGTAAGCTCAATTAGTTGCATGTCCCAAAGTGGCAGAGGATACGCTTCATTTCCTGCGATCATAGGCATATACCCCCATCGCGTGTTCAACAATTTTCTATCCGGCATTAGCCGTAGGATTCTTGCTCAAGAAAGATTGTGAATGGCGAGTCGATGTTCGTTGCTATTGGCCGCTCTTAACTGACGATGACCACACAGCGTGTTATGGTGTGGTCACTTGCATATTCAATTCTGGATCGAGCCCCTAACGGCAATGCAGGAAGTGAAAGCGTACCATGCATGTGATGCAGATCTAACACGTTGTTAGGCAGCGTTTGAACGGTGTCGGTGAGAATTCTTATTATATATGGACACGCGGTCCTCTCTGCTTCTGTCTTTCTTTTTTTTCTTCTCCACTACCGCACTGCCTAACACAATCATGGAACACCCCATATATATATATATATTATATACACCCCGAACTTAGGATCTGAAGTTGCCGTTCCGGGACGGGAAAGGGAGCAGGGCCGCTTTGGGGGGAGCACCGAGGGAGCAAGGGGGCGCAGTAAGGGAGCAGTGGGCGAGCACAGGGGAGCATCGAGGGAGTACGAGGGAGCACGGGGGGAGCGCTGAGGGAGCATCGAGGGAGCACGAGGCAGTGCAGGGGAGCAGCAGGTGGGAGCCTGAAATGGGCTTCCTCCATCTCGGCTTGACCTGCCTTTTAATGCTTTTCTGCTGCCTAGACTTTGCCACTTCCTATAGGATTCTACAGGCAATTGATGTGGTCGTATAATGTTTTAGTAAGGGGAACGTTTCGGTGAGAGGTTTTGTCCCATCTTGGCCAAAGTAAGGCGCAGCCTTGTCGGAGACCAATGCAGCTAATCCTGAGATGATGATGATGATGCGCGCTGAAACAATGGAAGCAAAGTACGTCCCCTGGGACCAACGCCTGGTCAATAAAAATTTAAAGAATTTATATTCACCAATTCGATTCCGGGTCAAGCGAATGTGGCAGGAGGCCGTCGACAACTCGACGCGCTAGACGCGTCAATAACAACATACCAAAGCATAGGCAAAATACGTAGCACGGCCAAAACCTTTGCTCTTCCGGCGAGTTCACCAACAGTACCTAGAACAGGAATTTTGGGGGCTCGAAGGACCAGCTAAGCCTCCATGCCTGATTCATTGATCGTACTCGGCCTTATGCTCTGTACCACTCATGTGCATCCCAAATACCGTCCTCAGGTGTAAAGCAGGACTGGCTGGGGCAAGGAACCAATCCGAGAGACCGACAAGTCTTGGTCCGGGTATTGATCTCAACAAGCTCGGTGGATGATACACCAACATTCGGCTTATAGTTAGACCCTGCAATAACTCAGACGTTTCAACACTTTAGTAAAGAATGCTCTCGCCAAAGCTTCTGTATCTTCTTCGTCGCCTGCGGTCCCAAAAGCGCTGGTAATGCAGACTTCGACAGCTTCCTTGTACGATGCTCCCATTTGGCCACCCAGAGCTGGTAACGAGTCCGTGATCCAGAGGCGTGTCTCAACGGGTGTCATTTGGTCAAGTCGAGGTATTTCTTCACTTAGCGGAGCCCATCGAGCGATTTCAAACAACACGACCCCTAAGCTGTATATGTCACGGACACGATTGAAGCCCCTTAAAGGCACGTCTGGATGGTAGTAGAGATCAAGTTCTGGCTGTCCTGTAGGTCTGGCCTCCAAAGATGCTTGACTTTCTGGCCGTGAGTAGTCGAAGCCTGTTATGTATGGCGAGGTAATTCGGGGCGTACCCTTTTCGTCAAAAAAGAAGAGAATGTTGTCGCTGCGCAGACCTTTATGTAGCCACTTGGTCGCATGGAACATTGAGAGGGCCGAAGCAATGGAATAAGCGAGCGCGAAACGCTCATTGAGAAGCGGCATATCTTGATCTTCACGTTTCATCAAGTCTATCAGAGTAGCAGGGTTGGTGTTCTCGTCGAACGATTCGGAAGGCCAATGGTAAACAAATCCAAGCTTTGTTTCTGGGTTGGACTCGGCGTTCCTGTGATCTTGCTCGATGGATAGCAGTCCAGAGCAAGGCGGTATGCAAAATTCTTTGGGCTTGGGGGCCGAGAGGATGGTAGCTAACGCCATTATACGGGAGACGATGTTCTCATCAAGGCCGCCGTCCGACCCATTCCGAACAATCTTCCATTCGACCCATGAACGCCTTGGTAGATGGTCAGGGCTCTCGAAAGAACCGAAAGCGCGCATTTTGGGTGCTTCTCTCACATCATATAGAAAGTCACGACCAAGTGTAAACTTTACCGCTTGATTCGCTACCTGATCCAGGGGAGCAGTTTGTAATTGCTTCAGTCGAGCCGAAAGCGTCAATAGGGGATCCAGAGTTGTTTCCGCTTGTTGAAGAGCGATGAGAGACAGGGAGTCTTTCAGTTGGGGCAGAATATACGCCGAAATTGATGTCGCAAGTGCTTCAGTGTTGTCAGATCGAACCAGTCCGTACAGATCGTCATTGAGAGATTGCATCCGTGACACAATTTCGAGAAATTTGTTCTTGTGTTTGGTTGCCCAGAGAAATTTCTTCCTCTGTACCTTTGCATCCCGTAAAGCCTTTACGCCCGTTACTGCTACGCTATCTATGCCCAAAGCCGCTTCTATGCCATCCTTGGAGGCACCTGGCTGATCCATGTCGTAGTCTTTTACATATTTTGCCGCGAGCTCATGAGCTGCTCTTATTTCGGCCAAAATACCCGCAACCAAGACTCGGGTAGATCGCGTCTCTCTCAGTAAGGGTGAGTTGAATTCATCATCTGCTCGATGCTCGTCGCCCCATAAAGTCGTCCTATGCCTTTCGATATGGTACTTGAGGGCCAGGTGTCGTGATCCATTGTCACGGGACACGATCAGATCAAAAAGGTTCACGGTATCTACAACTCCTTTGAAAGCGAGCAAGATACCGGCAACGCCAATGGCCACACCGATAGGCTCGACAGGCATTTGATCGCATATAGATTCTTGATCCTTGATGAGAACGTAGGCGACAAGGTAAGGCTGGCCCTATGAGGCTTGGCAAAGTGAAGTAGAGATCTTCTTCGGAGAAAGTGATCATAAATTCATATCATTTTTGAGCAATGGTTGCCTTACGCTTTGTGGTCAATGTATGGATTCTTCGGCGCGGGCTATAATGATTGCCCATGCGTCTCTATATTGCTCCTGGATGTCTGCCTTGTGCGAAACCACCAAGGCTCAGCCCTTACCACATGTAGTAGCCCACAGCCCCCACCTACCTCATAGTGCGTCACATCGAGCCAACAGCGCGTGTGAACGAATATGCCGCCGACATCAGCTTATTGGGGTTTCCACTCAATTCGGCTCTAAAGTCGGCAGCAAGATAGAGCAGGGTTAGGACATTCGCTCGGACCACTACTACCTAGCACTAAGAATTCCATTTCCAATCGCAGCAACTCATGGTTAATTTAACTTCAGGACTTACTGCTGCACATTCAGCATCAATTTCAGTCTCGATTGAAATGCAAGCAGTCAAGAGTTTCCTGACACAGTCACTATGAAAGCCAGGCGGGTGCCTCTCAAGCTCAGAGCGCCAAGGATCAAGGAAGGCCAGGCCGTAGAAACCCTTCAACTAAAACCATCATCTTCCGCTCTATCGCCGCTCTCCTTCAAGCCCAAAGACCTATTATTTCTCCAAATCATCGCAAGCAGTATCAAGGACTTGCCCTTCTTTGACCTCCCCGAAAAGTACGGCCTGCAAGATTTGGCACCCCGTGGGAGCCGCCACGATGACCAAGGCATACCATATCTACTAGGTCTCGGAACGTCTTGCCATGTGGTACAACACGAAACGGGTGACGATACCTCGGAAGTTGTACCAAAAGGCTCCATTGTAGCACTGAAAATATACCGTCAGGAAGGCCTTGATTACTCGGCACCGAGTGCTTTGGCTTCTCGACAACTTGCTCAAGCCATATGGCAAGATCTGAGAGTGCTTTGCCATCCATGCCTTCGATATCACGAAAATTTTTGCCGGCTTCTTTATGTTGGGTGGGAGCCGTACTCGCTTGTCCCAATATTAGCTCTTGAGCTGGCTGCGTTCGGTTCACTCCAGGATGCATTACAGTCGGAGGGCGAGCTATCATTGCTACAAAAATGTAACATCTCAATGGACATAGCGCTTGGGTTGGATACACTTCACGACTGTGGCTTCGTTCATGGCGATATCAAGCCTTCGAATATCATGTTGCAGACCCACTCCGAAAGGCAGATCGTTGCCAAGATCCTAGACTTTTCAGGAGTTACAGACGTGGTCACTTACGGCACCGCTGGTCATATGTCTTATATGACCAAATTGTGGCTTGCGCCAGAGGTACTACTCGGTTCAATTGCTGTCAATTGGCAGAAGGTTGATGTATATGCATACGGATTGGTGCTGGCTCATATGTGGTCACGCGAAGATATGGACTTGATCGAATGCTTCCTGGAAGCTCATCCACCACGGCGATTGACACCGGTAGAGAAGCAAGTTCTGCTGTTGTACTACAAATGCTGCCCTGATGACGCATCAATGAGCGTCCTCAACCAGGCACTACGTACGGTAGTGAGCTTTGATAATGATACTCAAACTACCAAAGCATCCATTTCTCTTGACCTCATTCTCACAGCAACACTTGCGCGGGACCCAGATCAGCGACAGACCATGAGGAGTCTGATGGCCCAATTTGAGAGCTTTGCGACTTCAACTGAACGCCCAATACCGTGAGAGCACTCCATTTCGACTATAAGTCTTAAACCATCATAGCGAATCGAAATCATGCCGAAAGGCTCTCCGATTCTTTTTCAATGCAATATGCTAATCTTGTATAAAGTGTGCCTGCAGGCCAGGAACACGCGCGATCCACAGAGCAAGAATTGTGGGCTTCAGCGAGTGATCGTAATTTCTTCGTAAGTACACCGAACTTTGCTGCTCTACCAACGGCTGCTGAACATATTCTCGGTATTTGCACGGTCTTTCACAGAGAGGACCGAGCTACACAGGGCGTTAACCTTGCAGCACATGAGGGTAGTGTCAGGCGAGCCTTTGCTGCACAAAACTTCGTTCTTCCCCGGGTCTGAACATGAGTACGAGGATCCCTATCTGCTGTGGTTGCTGATATGCCACAATGACACTGCACTCGACTCGGTGCCCGATGGGGAGCACTATCAAAGGGTTTTACATTATCAGATCGCGGCATGTCTCTTCCAAGGGCATGGTGCAAAAGTCGATGAGGGTGTGGCGTTGGAGTACCTGGCCTCTGCAGCTTTAGGAGGTATCAAACGAGCGATGTATATGTTGCAACAGGTCGAAGCATCTTGTGGTATTCGGCTTCCTCACGATTTTCCTCGCATGCTGTTTTTGATCCTTGGCCATCTAAATGGGTCGTCGGAAGCTTCTGATATCCTGCGTGATACGAAGCCTAAAGTGTACAACACGGCACAACTTCTTCTGAATCTCATCCGTTGGGAAGGCCTAGGACAGGAAGTGCCTTATCTTCGCCTTGTGCTTCTTCCTGATTGTGAAGCGATGCGAGACGAAGAGAACAGCTTAAGCTTGGATATCAGATGTGCGAAAGGTGACCCTGACTACTTTCTGGCAATTGAAAATGAACAAGTTGCAGTGGTTGAAACGCTGGCAAGTCAAGGTACTGACCCCACTGTTCTCAATCATAGCGGACTCTCTGTCCTACACACTCTGAGCCTGATCAGCGACGAAGTGTCTGCTAAGTTGGCCGATACCCTAGTTGCGGCTGGAGCGAAGATCAGCTGTGAGTCGATGGAGCCGTTTGCATTTTGGAAGAATCGTGTATGCAATGGACGTAGTACCCCTCTCATATGGGCAATTGTGAAGGGCAAAACGCGTCTCGCTCATACTCTACTTCGTCTGGACAAGGTTTTTGAAGAAAGCTCTACACCCTACTATCTTACAGCATTCACTCTCATGGTACAATTGAGGAGACACACAATGCTTGAAGGCACTCTCGAATTTGATAACAACATTACAAAAGCATTGGCTGGCGACATGCGCGATCGAGTATTATTTGATTCGTTATACTTTTGCACTGAAGACTACAACGACGGTAACTCTATTGGCCGCCGGTGGTCATTAGGTGCTCAGTTCGAAGAAGGTCGGAAGGCTACCGCAAGCTTTTTGCTAAAGCTCGGCGCGAACCTCTTGTGGGCGCGAGGGAACAAAAAGGCATGGCCACTTCGGAACGCGATCTTGAAGGGTGATGCGGTCTGTGTAAAACTCTATGTTGAAGATCTCGAGGCCAAGGGCCAGGATTTGCTGACTTTAATGGGGCGTTCTGGATTGTTTTGTAAGGGAAACACCAAGAATGTCTTTTGGTCAGCGCTCCGAGCGAGCCTCAATGCTCCTTGCCGAAAAGCTTTCTTGTACATCCTTGACATGTTTCCGGACACCATTGATGAGCTTTCCGTCAGCGGGTTATCTCCTTTGGGTCATGCGGCCAGTGAAGGAGATGCTTTCTCTGTCGACAGACTACTCACACGAGGTGCAAAGTTCCACCCATCTCGACAAGGTTCATCTCCCTTCGTCGATGCGCTTTGCAATGGGGACATCGACGTTGCCAATACAATTGCCCGCTTTCTCGACAGAGTTGTATTGCTAGCACCGAATGCAGAGTCGAAGAGTTATAACGCGTTCGGTCTTGTCCTGCACACTTACACTTCGGGTAGGAAACATATACCATTGCGTAGCTTCCAGTGTCTGTATCAACTTGGGGGTCTGGATTTTATGGTTAATACAGCAAATCAGGAGACGGCATTCCGGGTGCTATTACTCAAGGGTCGACCTACTTATCACGAGCACCGTGCTGCCGACCTGCGACTGCTCCGATATTTCCTCCACGAAAACATATTCCGCGAACACATCAACTATTTGGACAATACTGGCCGCAGCCCTATTCACTATGCCGCCCACTATGTATACCCTGAAGCAATGGAATTATTGCTTGACAGTGGAGCCGATGTTAACCTGGAGATGGTAGCGCCAAGCATCTCAGGTCAAAGTGAATCTAAACTTACAGGGTGGACAGCTTTGGATTTAACTGTGAGCGCGCACATACATGGTACTCCCAAAGCCGTCAAGACCGGAGGCGCCACCGAGATCCGATCATACCAAAAGAGGCTGAAACGTCTGGTCATATTGTTAGTGGACAGAGAAGGGAAGAACGGTAGCGGAGCGCCAGAGATGTATCCAATGCATGTCCAGAAGATCGTCGATCCTTCTGGCATGAAGAATATTCATATCCAGTACGCTTGTAAGTCAATTCCTACTCGTGTCTTGATCTTGCTCCTTTAGTGCTCTTTGTCTTGACGAATGTCACGGATAGTGAATCCTGTTCCTGGAGACGAGACATGGCGTGGTGCTTGGCCAAGTCCAATACCTGTCTGCCCTACTTCGGCTAGTGTGGAGGAAAGCTTGTTCAAAGCTGGAAACAGAACCCAAGATCTGGGGTCGGATGGAAAGTCAGCTCCCTCTGACCTTGTCCGTCAGTGCAACATCATATACAGGAATCGGAAAGGGAAAAAGGTTGTCACCAATGACAGGTTACTTATGATAATGGGACCTATGATGGAGTCTTCTTCTTCCGAGGAAGAGGACGAGGAGGCGGAAGACGAGACACGCATCCTGCTGAAACGTGCACGTTCGTTCATAGCGGCCCGACAAGCGGAACAATCAATGTCGGAGCTCGCGCTCAACAGGACGTAAAGTACTGCTGTTACAAGACGGAGGCGATGCCATGATAAAGGAGGAAGGAGTTGGCGAACTGAGCTGGACTAGCCTCAAGAACGCCTGATCTCTGGGCGGAGGCTCGTTGACTAATGGATGGCCTTTGTAACATAGTGGAATCGTTCGATCCTTCCCTAGCTACAGAAAGTAGGGAGCATACAACGATGAAGCTGTCACAAATACAGAACTTTTCTTGCACAGTTCACAGGTGCAAGATATCGTATGCTATATATTGTGTCCTTTTTCGAAAGCTTTTTGACCTGAAATGGGCAAGAGATTTCGTCAAATATCAACGCTACGCTGATAAACCTCGCTTGGCTCCTCTGCATACTGCAAAGGCTTCAGTTGGACTGGATATGAGCTGAGCTATTCAGCGAAAAAAAGTGATGTTCAGTTGAGAGATGCAATACAAGCCTTACGCATTGTTGTCGTCCACCTCTACCCGGTACTTCCTCGATTTCAATACCATCGCCAGCAGATGTCAGCTAGAACATTGAAAACAATGGGACGTCTGGTGTCTTTGTTTATGCCTCGGACGGGCAAGATCCGCCCGTGGTGGATGACAGCCCTAAGCCTTGCCCGATGTAGCAATAGCGAGCCCTATTTATAGCCGGTGGGGGAGAAAGGTCAAATTTCTAGTGCAAGTGTCCGATACGAGCTTACCTAGAGTCTAGAGATGCGACAAAGACGAAAAAGCTTGGAAAGCACCGACTCTGCACCCAACACGCCCTCTGACTTCTTCTTCTCTCCGTTTTCCTTTTCTTCTTGCACCTGCTCAAACGTCTTTGCATCCTCGCGTCTTGCTCAGCGCGCCGTGTGAAGGAAGCCCGGTTATCCAGTAACATTGATCAGGATGGTCGTGACGAATACGCAGAAGTCCGTGACCCGAAACAGAAACATTGGAGCGATCTCATTAGATCTTAAGGAGGAAGATGAGTGAATAGGAAGGAGACAGAGATATACAGTGTCGTTTCGCCAATCAGTAGCGCGTAGATATAGTATTCACGTCAAACAAGCGCCGCGCAAAGATCAGCTGCTCAAGCGTACCTCTTGTTCCTAGACGCCAAAGTCGTCAAAGAAGTACATTTCAGCGACTCATCAGGATGAGTAGATTGGATCGCTAAGTAGGCTTAATGTGACGCACCTGTGTTCGGCCCCCCTTCGACGAAAGAGTGGTCCTTGGAGAGTGAAATGCAGCACAGGATTCAACATTGACGTAGCATCAAACTCGAATGCTATCCCATTATTACTCAGCTGATGCAAACATTGACATAGCAAGCGAGAAAACACCCCATAGATCTCTAGATCCTCCTGCCATCAAAATGGCCCGTCATGTCCAGAAAGCCTGACTGCTCACCATCATGCTTTCAAGTCGAAGACGCTCTGCCGACTCAATCACCACACTCCAGAACGTCTCCATATCGTCGCCCGTATATTGTACACCAACCACATTGTCACTGGCACGATGATTCTTATGTATTAGTCTGACTGACAGCCCTGATGGCTGTACGAGCCGAAAATCTGATCGCGGGCCAGCACCCTCTGGACCAGGCATTACTGGGCTGTCTAGCAAGGCGTCAAAGACAATTCGTACATCTCCCGAATCATTCTTCAACTTCATTTCCCTGAGATAGCACAAATGGACATATTTCAAACGCGGGAAGCCGCAGTCTCGTAGTTCGCTCAATGTTGCCCTCCAATAATGACCAGGTCGTAAAGTCACGGAGCAAAGGGAAAGTCTTTCGAGATTCATTTGTGCGTCCTGTGGCAGCTTGATGATCTGACTAAGCGTTGGAGCATATATATTTGACATAGCAAGATCTTGAAGGCCAGGTAATTCATGCTCAGAGGTGAGGCGATCCATGAATGGCCTAGAGCTGAGGGCCATGAAGCCAATCGAAAGTGTTTGGAGGAGTTGCGCATTCGAGATGAGAGCCATACACCATTCGATGTCCTCCTCCTTGATAGAATGATGCAGATTGAGCGTCTGAATGTTGCTCCATCCTTGCTTGAACTTGGGCTGGTCGAATAGGAATGAAGGAATACGTTCTGCATCCAACCTATTTTGGTACTGCTGGGTCCCATTGATAGTAAGCTCGATGATAGGCTGCCCTGTCAGAGCGATAATTAGAAAGGCCACTCCAACTGCATCTGTCGATGATGGACGATGGCGTCCGCGCTCATTGTATCCTGCATTCCACCCAAGGTCGTCACAGACTTCGATTTGAAACGCTTGGCAATTCTCTAGCCCACCAGAGAAAGATGCCTTTAGGGTCTCAAGTAGTACAAGATTAGGCTCTAGATGGCCTGAGTCTTGCCGGTGCCAAGCAGAAGGGTTCTCAAGGTTGTCGTCGTCAAAATGTCTTGAATTGACTGCTGCAGTACGCACCTTCCTCTGTTGTTGAATGACAAGCCTGCGGACGTGAAACCTTAATGAGTCTACACCGGAGATACCTTTGATTCTTTGCAGACCTTGCGGAGAAAGGTCGGTTGATATGGCTGTGAAATAAGAGATAGCAAATATATGAAACGTCTTTCGGCTCAACTCCTTGGAGGCCAGTCGTACAGCAAAAAGACTTGCAATATCCAATTTACTAGCGATGGTCTCGATGGTCTCAACATTCAAGGTTTCAAGTCTATTTGACATTTCAACCATCTAGTCTATAAAGCAGTGGCTCGTCTGGAAGACTTCTTGAGTTAGATGTGATGGGTGAGGTGGCTGCTTGAAGGCTAGGAGGCGACGTGTCAGTCCTCGATCATTGGTCCCACTGCCTGTAGCCAGGAAGATGAGAGCTCCCATGAGCAGCAAATGTGTAGTCAATTTTTCAAGTCACGTCGGGCGACACTAGGTTACTATCGTGGTGGCCTTTGTATCGGTGGGTATAGGAAAGGTACTCCTGTATAATTCCGACTTCGCAAACGTTCCTATTGATTGCTGCCTGTTACGGCATCAAATAGCCTACGTATCGAGACACAAGGAAATGAAAGGAAGTGATGGCCAGCGACATACTCTAAGTCTAGGCAGCAGAAAAGCGACAAGGGTATCTCAAGCCCAGACCACGGAAGCCATATCAGGCTTCCATCTACTGCGCCCCATAGTGCTCGCCCTTGTTCCCTCACTGCTCCTTTTAAAGCGGCCCTGCTCCTTTTCCTATCCCGGAACGGCAATCTCTAATCCTAAGTTCGGGGTATATAAGGGAGCAGCGAGGGAGCAGGGGGCCGCAGCAAGGGACCACGGAGAGAGCACGAGGGAGCAGGGGAGAGCACAAGGGAGCATAGGAGAGCAAAGGGGGAGCAAAAGCATGAAATAGGCCTTTGCGCAGGAGCAATACGGCGATGCCGTATGTTTGAAACTCGAGGATACTATATATATATATATATATACACATATGTTGAAGGGCTTTCAACCCGACCTTCTTGTTCCAGGAGATCTCACAAGTAACCTCAGTCAGGAGTGCTGTCACCTATCAGAACCTCAGCTTTCTCATATGTTTTCTCTCGCCACGATTATTAGCTATTCCTTCGATCCTGTGGTCAGAACGGACAAGGACATAAAGCAAAGTTGAAGGCTACCCCATATAATGCTCTCGACAAGACATCAAATTCGAGGATAACTTCTGGATTATTCATAGATCTTCAGACAATGCAATCCTCGATCTATCCATCATAGAGCTGAGTATCTGCGACAGAATCTCTCGCATTCTCCCACCAATAACGGCTGTTTGCGCCTGCATAGTGTTCAACCTTCCTCATCCTTAAGGATACGATCAAGATGACTTCTTCACAAATAGAGCCAGAAAACCGACCGGCTGAGGTGGTTCTAGCTTTCAGTAGACTTCTTACGGCTGAGGTAAGAGACATACACGACTATGATTTCAGTGTGTTAATCCTTTATAGACCCTCCATTACATGACCCAGCTCCCAAAATCCGAATCCTTGACATCGGACCAAGTTGTTGTCTTACAACAAAACGCGAACCATTTTTCCGATCATGGACATCGAACTATGCTAGATCTTATGCGGACAAGTGCTTCAGAAAACGCACAACATGGTCCAGGAAATTCTACTACTCCATAGGATCGCCGAGGCCATTGTCCGCGTATCTGAAGTGTATAAGGAGCCCAAGCTTTCACTTCTCTGTGTGGAGAACGCAAGGTCCTCCGGTTTAATTCCACCATCATACCGGGACCTCGCCAATAATTTCGGTTTCATTTTCCTTATTCAAGCATCCATCCTCATACTGGGCAGGCGTTGATACCACAATCAACAAGCACTAATTTATCTTTCGGTTACATCTACTTTGTCGGACTACACATATTCTGGTATTTAGGCATGCAAGCAAGTTCTCAATATCCATGAATGTGTCTGAGACATAGTCGTCGTCGAAGAAGGGTCAATCATCAGAGATAGCCTGGTGGGGAAGGCCTGATCGATTTCACCTTGTCTACTTGTGGAGGATTCTTGTGATTCTGATTGGTATCCTCCGTCATCTCCTTATCAAGAAGAAGACAAGACCCAACCATTTCCAGCCCAATTCCAAAGGACGAGCCAGGAGGAGATCCCATCTGGGATCACGACCGCGATGAAGAGACTTACAACAAGCCTGTGGGCATAAGCAGGCGATACTTCCACCAACGGGCCGCTACCCTCGTAAACGGCAGCATCGACGAGCCGCTACCACTCCTCCGTTACTTCGCTTTAAGAAGAAGGGGAAGCCAGAAATATCGGCCCCAGATCCCAATACAACGGGCCACTGCCCACTCCCTCAGCATTCAGGTTCACCAGAATTATTCCATCATCTACATTGAGAAGGTGAGCCTGTCGAGATATACAAAGTCCAAAGCAAAACGCGACCAGAAGAAACCGAGCAAACCGACGAACAAGGGGGGAAAGCGCTCATCCCAGTCGGCATCCAAGCTAGATCTGTTTGAGCTCGATGCTCAAAACCTGGAGAACACAAAGGCCAATTTAAAGAAAATCTCGGCGATGATGGAAGAAAAAGGCTACGACGTACCACCTTACAATATACTGCACAATGTACTACAAGAGGCACATGAGAAAAAGCTGAAGAGTGCATACAATACAGCTGTATATGTGAAATGGGCGTCGAAGACGAAAAACTCAAAAAGACAATTGGCAGACTCAGAAGATGATAGCAGTAAGAGCGATGGGAGTCAGGAAGATGATATGTTAGTTAGAGCTCATGGTAGAGAAGTGGATGCCTCTAACGATGACAGGAACAACGAAAGCGAAGAGGAAGACAAAGATCTCTTTACCCTATTACTTCTGTTCTCCCTTTTCGCTTTCTGCGTAGCAGAAACCGAAGAAAACTATGCTACAATGAAAGGTAAGAGCATCCTCTTACTCGCAGATCAGTAGTAGTAACTAATCACAAGTCATTACTACCAGTCGCACCAAAGGCTTGCGTCCAAGAAACAAACGCTGATCACCCAAACACGCCACAGGTAACAACGACGTTCCACAAGACCGTCAACTACTTCTCAAACACGCCTACCACTATGATACTGTCGGATGGAATATCACAGATGCTCTCTTCCTCTAAAAAACTTGACATTTCCCATGCATTCAATCCCGCATTCTATTTCCCCCTCTGAGATTCTTCCAAATATAAAGGCCGGGTCTACTTCACATACACTAGACAGTCCCTACCGGCGGAAGTCAAGCTGCTCAGTCCCAAGCTTCACCCAGGATTAATCTCCAATCTTCGGAGTACTCCTCCAAGAGATTACAGAAGGAGCGCTTGTTACACATAGCTGCTTGCCTGCAGATCATGCAGAAGATCATACTTCGAACGAAAAAGCATTATCAAACTCTACCCAGCTCGAAGAAGTCGGTCCGCCAGAATTTTCACACCTTTCTCAATGAAACACGCTGTTGCACATCCTCTCGCACATCCTCTCGCACATTATGGCGCCTATCGTGGCATGTGGGGGCCGGCCATGACGATGAAGATTTGCAAGCTCATGCCATATTTTTTAGCCATTTCTCTAATCATTTATCATGTCTCCGTTTGGGATATTGCGAATATCAACTGCCCTGGTCGAGCTCTCCTCAGCCTATGCATGTTGGAGATCATGCATTCAGTCTTCGAGAACCGTTCATTCTACTCGGCCTCAGTGGGTTCTTGTACTTGACAGTCGCAACATTGATCAGCAAGCTCTCGCAGCATGGCGAGAGTGGCGCTCCTATACCAGAGAGATCAGCCCGTTATGCCCCGCAGTCCTTTCAACACTTCCATCATATCCATCGTCAACATTGCTTCCTGATGGTGCTCCGCAACTTTAGCCCGAGTGTTCCCATGGGGCATATTGATCATGCAGGTCGGCCAGGGGGCCACGTGTGAGATGTAAGGTCGAACAGCGAGTGCCTAGGACCATGAGATCCTCTCTCACACCGCTTAGAGACGGGCACGCCTGCAATGAGACCTTCGCCACGATGCTCCAAGCTAATATACTTGAGGAGAAAGGAGACCCACCACCTGAACTTCGAAGGGGTGGGCTTTCTGATCTTTTGAGAGATGCCAGAGTCCCTAGACGAAAGGAGGAGGGTTCCAGCACGGCTTTGGCCTGTTATGCTGTGCACCGAAGTTGGCATGTGCGACAGCTTACCCACCCGAGATTCTGACACAAGCTATGATAATGTATCATCAACATGGGGAAAAGCTCTTGTTAAAGCTCGTACGTGAAAGGCCCGAGAACATGACAGCCTCATTAGCTCGTGCCAATGCTACAACGACTCCACGGGGTTCTCACAACAAGCAACCTCAATGCCGCATTCGCATAGCAGTAGGGCTTCAGGCGCATCCAAAATCTCGAACAATGGTTTCAAGGACCTTTGACCCGCTCCCAATAGTAAAGAAATCCGGAAATGACGCGAAAGAAGCCGCCTCACTACGGCCGCCAATGCAACGGGGCATATATTCGGCAGGATTTCGCGTATCGATATACCTTTACAATGGATTAGTAGCACTAGATGATAATAATACCCGTTCCTAGGCAAGGAGATTCGAAGACGAAGACCACTTCGCGAGGCTGTTGGATTACTTCCGGAGGGATGCTGAAAAGATTATTACGTATCTGCCAACAGGTCACTGCGGGATTATAGCAACAGATGTCCAGATTTTTAGCTATGCCTGGTACGGCATTCAGGAGGAGGACATGGCAGAGTAAAAGGAAGGACCTGTAGTAACGACTTCCATCATGGTCCGCATCATAAAAGAGACAGCGATTTCTCCTGATCTTGGTGCCAATAAGAATAGCCCTTTCCTTTACCTACTGTCTATGGGAATGAACCAATGCGCCAATAAGATCGATGCGAGTCACAAAGGTTCCCGTTACGCCTGGGGACTGTGATAGAATTCTTGTGAGATCAGTCATGTGGGAAAAGGGCCACCCATCCTACGATTGCTGCATTGCCTGTCCCACTGCTGGTCCGAAAAAGGGGCTGGATCGAACAACTATATATATATAACACTTGAAGCGTGTGCGGACACTCACTTCCTTGCCAAGGTAATAAAGGCATACGGAGATCTCAGAGGGCAGATCTTCGCAGCATGGTGCGAAGACCGACTAGAGCCAGGCAGAGCTTGGTCCAACACGGCGGTAGCCCTTTGGACATCACCGGTTCGCAAACCAGTTTCGGGCCTTGTAGCGCTCACAACAGCGGGGATAGCGACCGAGTGCGTATATCTACTATATACAGGCAAGATCCCAGGTGGTGTTAGGATCCCAGTCATAACTTCGCCCTGAAGAGGTCACTGGACTCGCGCTGCAGCTGGAAAAAGTCATCTACGCAGGGTACTCCAGCTGCGTCGCACACTCGATTATTTAAGAACCCTGATGCCTAGGACTTTTTGATTTCTTGACAGCATTCAACATTCATCAGAAAGTAAGTAATTAGACACCATTATCATCAGCTTATTGCTAAGGCAGCCTCTAGATTGTATATAGTACCCTGAATATTCTCCTACCATAACCCTCACATTCCATACCAGGCACAGAACAACTTCAAGGTAATATTCATTCAGGCCTCAATACCCTCGTCAATACCAAAAATTGGCTAATAATCACCGTGCAGGCATCCATCACGCAAATGATGGTTTCTAAATTAATTCAATTCTTCAAATCGATATTCAAGAGAAAGGACAAGGCCAAGAAGGCCAAATCGCGTCCCACCCCACCCAAATCCACAATCTCGGAGCCAATCACAAATTGGGATGCTGCTAGATTCGGGGATACGTACAATCAGCTTTGTGGTAGACGGTAAGGGTGCTACCTGTGCTTGACAGAATCTACTGGTCGCTGAATGAAGACCAGTTGAAGCGCTTGCATATGAATTTGAAACCTTTCATGCTACCGCGAGGCTGCATCCTGCAGGCCAAGCCCCTGAAAGGCGGTGAAATGTCACGATCACTAGTTCAAGCATGACTCGATGTAGCGGCGGCCTTAGAGTGGTGTTAAGGATCAAGGCCTACGATACCATTTACGTCAAAGAAGCATGCGGTGATCTTCAAAAATCGGTGTTCGGCTTTAAAAATCGCAGCTGGTGGCAGTCTTTACTTTGGAGAAAGTGTTGTCTTATAATTACGTTTTACAACAATCTCCACGCTAATCAAGCATCTTACCACGAAAGTTTGTCCGAAAGTTTGCCCTTGCTCTTTTGCTTTAGATTTCTATCCGAGCATGTGAGTAGGCCAATATCATGGACAAGGATGGCCAGCTGTCGCTTTCACGTCCAGATGTCATTGAAGCACACCTGAAATTGGCGCGACAGTACTATCAAGCCGATTCAAGAGTTGTGAGGCCTCGAGAGCCCGCCAAGAAGCCTGTGGTGGCAGACGCTGAAGATGGAAGCCATGAAGATCGGGAAGGCCAGGAAGGCGAGGAATCGGAGCCGACATTCAGAGATCCTCTCCCTCAAAGCTGGGCTTTTTTCTTCCTGTTCTTGCCGATTCTTCTTCCCGTGATCCTGACTCGTCAAAGGACCAGCCAACGTGACCGCTCTGGGATAGGCTCTGCATTATATGCCATTGGATCTCTTACCCGAAGCCACTCTTCTCATATATCTACATACCAGCAGTCCCTCCGGTGCAATGGATTCGTATGAACGAAGGGTCTTCTATGGCAAACATTGCTCGAGTCATCTTTGCGGTTGTATTGGCTACGATTGTCAACTAACGTTGCCGATATATGGGAAAAGCAGGAAGGCTTACAGATAGAGATTGATGGGGCCGCCTCAATCGCCCTTTATTCAACCGTGTCATATACAATGGCAATTTTCTCGATAACTCCGTTTCTTTGGACCGCTGTCAACATTGTACGTGATGAACTCAGCCATGGAGAAAAGTAAACAAAGGCAGCCCGACTGCGTCTGAGAAACGAAAGAAAGCACGCAAATCGAAGCTTCCAGTCTGGCAGCCCAATTTGGTCCGGATCATCCTCGGAGATTATAGGCATATGAATGCCTGGAGGTGCAAGATACTATAACATCTTTACTTTATTACTTCTGTTCTGTGAACATGACAGTCTGGAGGGACAATAGGTGGAGGACTCTAGAGCCAAAACCAGAGGCAAGAGGCACTAGACATGGTCGACCATCATCTGTCCTCGTTGAGCTATATATATATAAATATAAAAGGCCCCATGCAGCCACATACGAAACGGCTGGAAACCTTCAGTATGGTTGCTCGTTCTGGCGTCTGGTCTCTTTCTTGCTACGACCGCTCAAAACTGCAGGAAGCAGCTGTTGAAGGCAGCCCATCATACGCGATTGACGGCATTATTACGCGTCAGCGATCCGCTATAGCCAACAATGGGGCATACTCGTTCTGCTGTGACTGTGGCATCCGAATCCACGACAAATGCAAGATCCAATGGTACTCACACGAATACGTAGTGACTAGGCGTTGCGGATACTGCATGGCCATTTCTCGGGCACCACATGATGTCAGGGTGCTCACCGTTATCCTTGAGGCAGGAAGGGCAGGAAGTGGAATGACGAGCGACAGAACAGGATCATGGAGAGATATACCAGCGTTCTAGATGACAACGGAAATAGAATGCTTTTCTGTACTATGGCTTACGGTTCATTCCAAGCGATAATCAAAACATCTACCGGACTATTACGATTTCTGGGATTCCGGAGAATATTTCGCTGCGAATGGTCTTGGACATTGTACGGACTTAATAAAAACCCAGACGGACAGACGCTGAGTCCCCAACATGATACTACTAAATAGGACCTCGCGTCTCAATCTGGCGGACGTGCCACACCATACTCGGACCCAATCCTCTGTGTATACACAGTTCACCGAAAGCACTTTCCACGGCACATCGAGTTCTGGCTCATCAACAGCAGTCGATCCGTTTGACACATCTGTAGCGATTTTGACATACTAGATCCTTGGGGTTGAGAGGTTTGGAGTTCAGGAGCTTGGAGTTCAGAGGCCTGGAGTTCAGAGGCTTAGAATTCAGAGGCTGGAGATTCAGAAGCTGGGGATATGGCAGCTGGGGAATTAGAGGCTAGGAGTTCAGAGGCTAGGGATCCGGGACCTGAAGCTGGGGACGGAGTCATTTCACGTCGATGTAAAAGGGCCCGGGGTGATCGAGTGCAAGATCGAATGCATGGTGGAGGAAGACAAAAACAATCTGGCAGTACTGACAAGCCAATACCTGAGACTTATTTCACTTGGGTCGCTTATCCAAGTCACAGCAAATTTTCTGACAGAGCATTGCGGGGAAGTAGTGGCAGACCTTTTTGTGCAGCTCCTCTTCTTCATCAGCATGATCTAACTGGAATATCATATTGATCAAGCATTGACACGAATCCTTGGTCACCCGCAATCCCCCACTGCTAACAACTGCGTCGAACAAGAAGCTACTCCGAACCCCTCATACATGCGCATCTCCAAAGCAACAGTCCATGTGCTGCTGGAACTCGCGGACCAAATACAGTACAGAATCAACAACCTCGAAGCCACAATTGCGAACATCATCGATGAAGGCAAGCACAAGATCCAAAGCTACTAAAGTTGGCGGACGGAATCCACCTTTGATGGCGCAATTGAGACTACAGAGCTCCCAACAGCCAGAACACAGCGATCACGAATCTAGGGAATGAGCGTGAAGTGCCAGCCGCCCTGCACCCAAAAAATTCTCATCGATGATCAAGAGCTCCGAGTTAACTTTCACCAAGCCCTTACTGCAATTTCTGCTCTTGCATCGCCTCCCACCGTAATCACAGAGGATGCCACAACATACATACCTCCTCAGTCTGCCACTATGTCACTCAATTATGACTCCACTATCGAGTACCAGCCATACATTCACCATTTTGTCCATGGGGACGGCACGACTAATCATTCACAGCAAATGTCGCGGCGGAGACTATCTCCTTCATTAATCGAAGTCAAATAGACAAATGCGGGAGTACTACAACAAACTTCCTCGAAAAGATCAGGAATCGTTCGATCAAGACGAGATTTCACTTCGCGCGCTGCTTGGCCTAGATCCAGATCGTGTCTACACGAGAGAGGATCTCAACGATGAAGAGGTCCATGACCGAGCGCTGAGGCTGCTCTACCGTGCTCGTTTTGGACAAGTCAACGAGTACGCGCGCATATCCCCCCACATTAATTATGACCAGCTAGACCGCACGGTCAGCGATCACATTATCTCAAAGCTCTCGGTTGCAGCTGGGATAAGCTATGTGCACCAACACTTATCGTCATTTCCGTGCTGCGAGAAAATACCAGATCTTGATCCGGCAACATCCCATTACCATAGGATATGGTGTGCTTCTCGACCTTCCACTGCTCCGCCGAGAACAGACTGAAGCTATTGCGACGCTGGCTAGATTACACCTTGATGTGGTCACCGCTCTCGCACTGACCCTAGAAGGCCCAGTCCTATGTACGCAAGAGTTTGTTTCAGCCGTCACAGAGCACCTCCTCGAATATGCCAGTTCATGTGGGAGAATGAGGCATAAGTCATGCATAGAGGGAAAAAAAAGCTTTCAGATTTCTGAGTCATTTTGTATTGCAGCCCTATAGGGCTGTAGGGCTGACTAGCTCCCCCACCAAAAGATTCCAAAATTTGCCCCAAACCAGCACCTTTCTATCGTGCAAGCACCTCCCTAAGCACCCCTAAGCAGCCCCCTAGGACCAATGGGTTTGGCCCCCAATCCTAGGTCGTCCCCCCCCTGGAATTCAACCCGAGGGGAGTTCCACACCCCTACTAAGGTGCGTATTAGGGCCCTCGATAGCACTGGAAGGACCCAAGCGCAAATCACACAAGATATACAGGCAAAATACCATATCAATATTAGCCAATCCACTGTTTCGCGCATATTAGCTAGCTCTCGCAATCGACGCAATCCACCTTGCTGCCGTCAAATTTATAGGGAATATGCTTGTTTTTTGCTATCTAATTGACCAGCAAGCCGTCGCTCACATCCAAAACCCTACTGAATGCGCAACTCAGGGGGCGCAAAAGCTTAGAGATGTCAGCATCCGGGAGAAAAAGCCAGGCTGCTCAAGCGGAATTTACCATTGGAGGTCAGATTTAGGAAATCCCGCCAAAACCTTACCCAAGCATCATCTTTTCCGCTCGCAAAGCGCGGATGCACCTTCGAGAACATAGATTCTGGCTGTTCTGGCTGGATTCACCACCTTAGGTAGTCCTACGTTTGGTAGAGGAGTAACACGGCGGTTTTACTTCTGCTCCCCGAAAGCTAGGTACACCGCGGTGCTATTTGATGGAGCAGAAATATGCAACGGCCTCAGTGCTTATGTTGGCCTGCGGTTTTGATAGGTCGACTGGGCGTAATATAGCGGCGAGAGAATCGGGCATCAGGTTTGGAACAGCTTGAGTTGATGATTGGTAGTCTTTTACGGAATAAATTGCTAGCCGTCCGAGCCAGCGAGAGTAGGGCAGGTCGCATAGACCTGACGTATATATACGTATATATTCCAATAGCGACGACCGGCGATTGAAAATTTAGAGAACGGGCGGAGAATTCGAGAAGACTTAGCTTGCAGATCTGTGATGTCTTTTGCTGGAAATGTGACTTTTTTCATCGATGTAGCTGATTCCCCGTGCCTGAAAGTCATTCCGCTTTCCTTTTGTTATCAGGCTTCGTTCATGCAAAGTGCTTGGAGATGGCCTCTCCATGGAGTTCGTTGTTATCATTCCTTTTTCTAAGTGTCGTTGCAATGCAAGAGACGGTCCCGGATGAGCAAGCTGCAAAGTATAAATTTTAGGGATAATTTCAAGTCCGCCCAGGGCCATCACATAGTCATGGTGAAGACAACTCCATGAGTATCGCTTAGCTGTTTGATCATAGCTGCCATATCTAATATCAAAACATAACCGCTGACAATCACCAATACGCGCCATGCCAACGCTTTAACACGCTGTGCCTTGCATCATTAATTATCACCTTGTCTATTACCGTCATTCATACGCCAGATCCTCATCAACTTCTTCTTCTTCCTTCTTCGGAGCATCACTGTCAGATACTTATTAGCATGCGTTCGAAGAAACGTCACTCTCAAACACCTCACCCTTTATAATCATAAACCAACTTCGCCTGTTTCCAATCCTCCCCCTTCCTCACCACCACATGTCTCACATACCTCCTCTCCCCATTAATCTCCTCGAACCCCCACACCTGATCAGCCGTCCAGCCTTTCTCCTTATTCTCAACATAACTCTGCACATGTTCCCCCTCCATATCATCCCACCCTTCTTTCAAAAACGCATCATCATCCACATCACCTAATTTCACCCAGCGACTTCGCCCCTTTAAGTTTCCAAATATCTTATCGCTATGATCGCGCCATTCCCAGTCTAGGGTGCGGTTTTCGTTCGTGGAGGAGATGTTGCCGGTGGCGACGCTGAGGATGTCGATATGGGTTTTGGAATCGGAGATGTATTGGTGAATGGTTAGGGTGACAGTGGCGAAGGAGATGGCTTTGCGGAGCCACCAGGGTATGCCTTGCTGGATTGGGTTGTATGTGAGTAGATTTAAAGGCGCAATTGAGCGGGGAGAGGAGGGGTACCATTTCCAAGATACGGTCGTAGTCGTCTGAGAGGCTTTTGTTCTAGTATATTGTCAGTGATTGAGACGGGAGGTTGAGGGGTGACGTACCATAACCCATTTACCGTTGAGATCTTTGAGCGTTTTTTCTGGTGGGGCTGCCATTTTCTGGTGAGTTGAACGAGTGTGGAGACTGCTGCTACGGTACGGTTGGGATTAGGAAAAGAATGAGGGATAGACGAGTAGGATGAAGAGATAATTGAGGTGGTAGAGCGGGTGTGAGACAGGTAAATGGTGGGGTGGTACTTAGCAAGGGGGCCCCCCGCTGACGAGGCTGATAAGGGTGCTTATCGGCTGGGTCGGCCCACTAGCCTTGCCGTCTGCATATCTCGTTACCAGGACAACAAGCCCTGACATTTATATCCTGCCAATCAGCATTGATAGGCTCTTGTAAAATTGTACATGGACGACTTTTTAAGATGTTTTTCACATACATTCACCACGTTGTATAATACATAATACATATCAACTTTTGTCATTCAGCGCCATCGCTATTCGCTATGCTGATCTCATAACTTCAATAGTCACTGGACCTCTAATTGTATACCAAACCATTAGATCGATGGTCATATCTAGTCATAATGCATCCTTCTTCGATCAAGAGGAGCGCTACTCAAAATCCTCTTCCGGCTCTTGGGGTGAGTGGTCGCTTCACTGCCCCCTGCGTCGTCACTCTTTTGACAGCTGAAAGCACAGGCTTCTTGACCGTTGTCCCCAAATCAGCCGCTTTTGCAATTCTTTGAGCCTCTCGCTCCTTGTCTTCCGCCATCTTGGTCTCTATTTCCATCTTTCGATTGAATTCGTGCTCGGTAACTCGCTTTTCCCTTGCCGAGTATCCTTTCTCCTTGACCGAGTAAAATACACCTCCAAGCTCGGCAAGCCACTATGCAGTGCGTTAGTCATATTATGTATATATAAAGTTGTAAAAGACTTACGTGTGGATCCACAGCAGTGACGGTAGACATGTACTCTTTCGACGTGAGAATAAGCTCGTGATATACCACATAGTCTGGCAGAAAACCCAAGCCGTACAGCGCGCTCGTTGGATGCAATTGCACTGTCACGCTGGTCCGCAAATTAATGTACTCTCCAATCCCCTTGACTTTCGCAGACTGGTGGTAGTATCCGGAGCAGATACATTTGCGGATAACATCCCAGTCTGTACCGCAGCTTGTCAGCTCCATCTTTTGCATCTTCATGATATCATGAAGCTGTTCCCGTATTTCCTTGGCCCGACGTAAGGCCTTAGGATGTAGAAAATGTCGAACGCACCACCCATCAGAGAATCCATTCGATTTCCATTGAGTGTAGACATGGAGGAGAGTAAGATGGTCTGACTCGGGAACGAAAAACTTTTCTCGAGCAGCATCAGATTCCTCTTGTCGCTCCTTGGGCCGATAGAAGACGCTAGGCACCGACAACATGGAGACGATGGTCAGCATCTCTTCGCTGCAGCCATACTCCTCCGAGGTGATGATCAATTTCGCCAGCGAAGGATCCATTGGGAAAGCAGTCATCTTCTTGCCCATTGGGGTGAGATCACCAATATTGTCGAGAGCTCCCAAGGCCCAAAGATCAAACAGCGACGTAGTTATAGTATCCTGAGGAGGAGGGTCCATGAAGTCAAAGTCTAGAAGATCTCTGACTCCTAAGGATTTTAACAGAAGTGCAGTGTTCGCCAGATTTGTTCGTTGAATCTCGGGAATGGTCTGGATGTAGAACTCATCTTTGAATGCGGATTCCGTATATAGGTGATAGGCTTTGCCTGGTCCCGTCCTGCCGGCGCGTCCAGCGCGTTGAGAAGCATTGGCCTGCGATATGGGAGTGATCTGTAGTGCATCCATGCCCATGCGAGGATTGTAGACCTTGAGTTTGGAGAACCCAGCATCCACCACGTACATGATACCATCAACGGTCAAACTAGTCTCTGCAATGTTGGTGGCCACAATAACTTTGCGGACACCGGGTGCGGCCTTCTCAAATATCTTTGCTTGCAGATCTGCTGGCATTTGACTATATATTGGGAGAATACTTAGCTTTGGTGGATCATTGAGTAGCTTAAGTCGCTCCTCTACGAGTTCGCAGGTTATCTCAATATCTTCTTGACCAGTCATGAAGACAAGGATATCCCCCGCAGGTTGAGAAACATGTATCGCTAGGACTTGCTTAACTGCGCTATCCACATAGTCTTCACAGGGTGTCCGCGAAAATTGTATATCTACAGGGAACGTACGTCCAGGTATAAAAAATTCAGGCGCCCCACCATAGAAGCGTGAGAATCGGTCTGAGTTCATGGTAGCTGAAGTCACTATGAGCTTTAGATCTCGACGTCGTGCTAAGACCTTTTTGATCAGCCCCATAAGCACATCGGTATTGAGTGCGCGTTCGTGCGCTTCGTCCATTATGATACAGGAGTACCTGTCGAGATCGGGTTCGTTGAGCGATTCGCGGAGTAATACTCCATCTGTCATGTACTTTATGGCTGTTTCCTTGCTAGTACAATCTTCAAAGCGAATGGCATACCCAACCAATCCACCAAGCTTGACTTCCATTTCTTCGCTGACTCGTTTCGCTACACTCATTGCTGCCACTCTTCGCGGTTGAGTACAGCCTATCAATCCTTTATTTGCGTATCCGTCCTCATAGAGGAATTGAGTCAATTGTGTTGTCTTCCCGGAACCTGTTTGACCGACAACGATGACGACCTGGTTGTCCCTTATTACTCGAAGGAGCTCTTCTCGTACTGCAAAAGCCGGAAGGTATTCTCTTTGTTCTCTCAATGTCTTGCTTTTGCTGAAGGCACTTTGACCTTCGCTTTTTTTCATATGTTCAGCGAACTTGTTGCTGCTTTTCACATCGTCTTCGCCAGGTGCGGGCGCTGCGCTGTCACCCTCATCCTCCTTGACACCCATGAGATTTCCCAACGCCGTACCTGCCATGTTAGTAGCTTCTTGTGCCTGTTTCTGCCTTTCTTTTTGTTGCCTCTTTTCTTTGACCACCTTGCTACCTTTGCGGCTGAAGACTGCCATATCACTTTGAGGGTCTCGGACTGCGGGCACTGGGTCCAGTTGCTTGGTAAAGATCTTTCTGCCATCAAGAAATGGTGGCTTTATGTCGTGAACTAGCAGATGTACTCTTGTAGCCTCCTCGTCATCTTCAAAATCGTTCTCGTGATCTCGTCGCTGTGCAACTCCGGAAGTGAGCATTCGATTAACCTCCCATGCGTCGACGTCCCGCTGTTTCTGCACAGCTTTAGCGCTAACTCGCTTTCCATTTTTTTTCTCTGCTAAAGCTTTTTCCCTTTGCTGATCTGCCCACGAGGAATCTGAGCCAAAAGGATTATGAGACTCGTCTCCTAGTGTATGACCAAACTCGTCTCCAGCATACCAGTCTCGGTCTAGGGCGTTCGAGTCTTCGTCATTGATAAATGGCTCAGGGCCATCGAATTCCTTCTGGTGAGGGGTAGAAGGGTATCGCGATGTCCGTGGGGTAGAGGTTGCAGCTGCATGACCAAAGCCATTACCCTGTGAGCGTGAAGTCTGATTTAGGTCGTAGGTTCTTTTGTGTAGAGGAGTCTGGGCGGAACGAAAAGGCTTTCCTGAATACGGCTCCGAGGGCTTGACAAAACGGTCTGAATCGAGTTTTCGCCTTTTGGGGCTGTCTCCATGCCCCATACTGGCTGATTCTGATACAGGGCCGCAAAGAGCTTCTAAAGCGCTGAAATAAACTGATTGTCGGCGCACGGCCGATTTGCATTCCGAGTCCCGACGTCAAAAGTTTTGCCGAGGATCTACCATAACACTCACAAATTTCTGCATGGAAGTGGGAAGAATTATCCATATCCAATGACATTATGTCTATGATCACAGCTACAGTCTGGGTAGCACGTGGTGCTGCCGCTGCTTTCCCCACGAAGTATGACGTAGATGAGGACGAATTGGCACGGATATCGAAGCTTGCGAAATTAAAGCTTGACGATGCGAAGGACGACCTGGATGACGCTGAACAGCATAAGAATACAACGGCAAGCGAGACTTCAGACATAGAAGATAGCAGTACCAAAGTCCCGCAGTCGCAAGCGTGAGATTCCTCTCATTTGAACATAATTAACCAACCTCTGATTTATTCCATAGAGACATCGACGACGATCTCAAAGAATACGATCTTGACCATTACGATAGCGACGCCAATGTTGGAAACGGGGAGACAGTGGCCATGTTTGGCAACGCTCGATCTTTGGCCTATCATGAATCGAACGCTGACGATCCTTACATTACAATGCAAGAGAACGATGATGAGGACGAGGAGAGAGAAGACTTACAGATTCTAGCTACGGACAACATGATAGTCGCCGCCAAGGTTGAAGATGAAGTTGCGCATCTAGAGATCTACGTCTACGAGGATGAGGCGGATAACCTATACGTGCATCATGATATTATGTTGCCTGCAATACCACTGTGCGTTGAATGGCTAGATCTACCTGTTGGTAAAGATGTCAATACGGTAGATGCAGACTCAAGAGGCAACTACGTGGCTGTGGGTACCTTCGATCCAGATATTGAATTATGGGATCTTGATACCATAGATTGCATGTACCCAAATGCCATTCTCGGTCAAGGGGGAGAAGATGCGATCACTGATGTCTCCCATGATCTTAAGAAGAAGAAGAAGCGTAAGAAGTCCAGAAAGGCCAATAATGACTACCACGTTGATGCTGTTCTTTCGCTGGCTGCAAATAGACAACATCGAAATCTCTTAGCTTCATCATCAGCAGACAAGACAGTCAAATTGTGGGATTTGAATACTCAAAAGTGTGCTAAGTCATACGCGTATCATACAGACAAAGTGTGTTCGATAGCGTGGCATCCTCGGGAATCGACGATGCTTCTAAGTGGAAGCTATGATCGGACTGTGGTAGCAGCAGATATGCGAGCACCTGACGCAAAGGTACCAAGATGGGGTGTGGAAAGCGATGTGGAGACAGTAACATGGGATCCTCATCATCCTAATCAGTTCTATATCACCACTGAGAATGGCATAGTGCATGCTAACGATGTTCGGAACGCGCCATCATCACCCGAAGCATCAAGGGCAACGTGGACGTTACAGGCTCACGACGAGTCGATCTCATCCTTTGATGTCAACCCAGTCATTCCTGGCTTTTTAGTAACAGGTTCGACGGACAAAACGGTCAAGTTGTGGAACGTGCAGCCTAGTGGGCCCAGCATGGTCGTCTCACGCAATGTCGAAGTTGGAAAGGTCTTCTCGACCAAATTCGCACCAGATCCTGAGGTTGCTTTTCGGTTAGCTGTGGCAGGTAGCAAGGGCTCGATGCAAGTATGGGACACTTCTACAAACGCGGCTGTACGTCGAGCGTTCGCAAGTCGTATGGCTTCCGGCGACAGCGAAGTAGGAAAAGAAAGGATTGTGGGAGTCGAGGAGGATAGCAGCGATTCTGAGGAGGAGGGAGGCGTTGAATCTGCTGCAGCAAATGCAACAGCGGAAAACGGGTGGGAATTAATGAATGACGATTCGCCCTGATGGTCGGTATCACACCGTGCACTATGAAGGGCCAAAAGCATTTCAACTTATCGCTTGCTACGTTGCGAATCGAACAGACGTTTGACAAAATCATCTTGGTTGCCGACACCTCAAGCCGGCCATGAGATTCTTCACGTCTAAGGATCATGGCTGGCATTCCATTATATGGCATAGCATACTCATGTCCGACACGCCGAGACGACTTCGTTATTGATCGGCCCCAGTATCGCACGAAACTCAAGGCTGACGTTCCAAGAGTAGGTCGGCGAATTTCTTCGCCTACGTTTCAGGTTCACCAACGATGAAACTTCGTATCGCTCCACCTCATCTTTGCCGTGGGTCAGCCATAAATCCTCATCCCACATCGAATCCTGCGACAAAGATGGTTTGAAGGGTAAGGACACTGGCTGCAGATGTTTGTAATATCGGCAATGGTGGACGCGCGATGCGAGGTTAGAGATGATGGTTGTCAACAACAAACGCAGAAACTGACGATTCTTTGGCAGGAAGCATTGTTGGCCAATCATGTTGGAAAAGTACAAGCTGAAACCCTTGGCTGACTACTTCATAATCAGCCAGCTTAGCAAATGACCAGGCACCACGCAAGCAGTGGTATTGTAACAAGGACTAAATAAAGCAGTACTGAAATATAATTTTAAAACAGAAGCGAGCGAATAAGAAGAGGACTGGATGACCGTTTTGATGCGAACTGGCGTAAAACTCCGGTACGGACGCTAGTAAGAAATGGTCTGTTCGTTCAGCCAAGAGGGTAGCGTGTGGTCCGGTTCTCTCTAGCCTGCACGCTGGCCCCTCCTTTAGTTAGGCTTAGAGGTAGGCTAAGCAGCCCAAAATCCAGGGGCGCCTTTCCCCCCTCAAGTCAAGAAATCGTCGTGCCTGCAGTCTCTGTTTCTCCTTCGTCACCCTCTTTCGCCCTTACTCGACGTTCTTTGTCGCCTCTCTTTCGCACGCCTGGGGTGTTGTACACTCCTTCACAACATCACCATCACATTCATTCGTCAGCTTTGATCGGACTGTGTCCGCAGGTTCAACATAACAACACTCATTCGCTGCTAAGCATCGCAGAATACCTTCATTTTAGACGCCCAAAATCACCAGACCACATCACATACCAAAACCAGACCACTTTCAAAAATAGCTGCCTACTACGATCGCTGTTAGACGATCAATCAGCATCTTTGAAACACTAATCGCCATCGGACTCTCAGTCCGCTTTACTGCGGACCTTTCGGGGACCTTTCGGACCTTTGCTCAATACATCTCTCGCCATCTCAATCCACGAACTCAACAACAACATATTGCGATGGAGCTTGCACGAGCACTTACCAGCCGTAGGAGGCATGCAGCTGATCTATCTCACCTTCAACCAAACCGTGCAGTCAGTATGAGAAAGGCCGGCTCCATCAAACGTAGCGCGATCTCTTCACCACTCGAATTGATATCAACAACAAATGTCCTGGCTTTCGACGCACCAAACATCTACGGCTCCTCGGATGAATCCGACAGCTCGCTCACATTTTCTCAGTCCTCACGTGCGACATCTCCAGACAACTCGTCGATCGAATCCGCTCCCAGTCCGGTCGAGCCAAACCATCTGTCCTCTTACTTTCAATCAGCAAATTCTGCAAGCGGTACCTCCAAAGGACCCAATGAGTGCGAAAGCCCAACGATCCCCCAACGTGCGCCGTCACATACCAAAAAGTCTCACCAGGCCTCAGCTCGTCTCCGACGGTCAGCTTCGAACTCCAAGTCCACCATGCCTCCTAACACTATCCACACCCCGCTTCCGACACGTACGAGCATCGACGTATTCTCTAACAAGCCGGAACCCGATCACCCCTTCGGCGCCGAGCTCACAAAGGTCAATGAGTTAGCGGAGGAGATAGGTGCAAGGGACGTCCTGATCTTGGATGACGAGGAGCAGTATTTGATGAGCCATGGGCTATGCAAATTCGGAGCGGAAGACTACACTGCGGAGATTTCAGGTTTATTTGGAGGAAGCTACAACAACCCGTTCAGCTCGTTCAATGCTGTATGGATCTAGAAAGATGTCGGACTTGCTCCGTGGACCAAATTGACCTTTCGTTTCTAGTTGATACCTTTTCGTCTACGAATAGCTTTGCCGCTGCGCTGCGGGGATCAAGCTGCAAAGGCTACGAATGGCGCTCAGGTCGGGTATGTCGTGAAGGTTTCCATGTGATGGCGTTATTAAGGGTTGTGGTAGATATGGCCACTACTCTTGTTCAATCTTTCGAACCAGCTGCTCACACTCCTTATCTGTGATCAATTTGTCAAAGAGCGCGATCTGGCAAGGGTATAGTGTTTAGTTCAGAATGGTTGCTATCAATGCTATGATATTTACGAAAACTTGCGTATGACATCCTGAACAAGGTGAAAGTTGACATGACAAACGTCCCGTTCAATCTGAAATGCATCGATTACGTTTAATAATCGTTGCACGACCGGCCCATTAGCTTGTATGAAAAAGTAGAATGCAGAACTGTAAAATGCGGAGATGAACAAAGGGTGGGCCTAGCCGAGAGACCGTACCCAGTCAGCATTCTAAACTCCAGGTACTCTCACGGCAGTACGAGTCGAATATTTGGCCTCAGATTGTCCGATAGTGAAAGCAACCCTCGTGTGATACGTATACTACTTCTTGTAAAGGCATCGGCCTCACAAATGCTTGACCGTATGGGTTTCCTCAGCCAGCGTCATGGCCGGCAATGAGCCAATCCCAGACGAGGACGAGCCTCCAACGGCGGCACCTCCCCAGATAGCCGGCGATGCTGTACCGAAGGGACGTGAGGAGGAAGACATTACGTCGAATGACATCTCGAGCTCGAGAGCGAATAGGACTGACGACTTTGGACTGCCTGTAAAAAGGGCACAGGAGGGATCAACCTCCCCAAGAAACAACCGCCCATTCTCGGACGACGAGGAGTCTCGAGAAAATGGGCAGCACTTCTATTCTGCCTCTGGAACACGATCACACTCCCCATCGCAAGAAGATGCTATCCAGAAAGAGGGTCTTGAAGCGCAACCTGAAGAGGAACTATCCAATACAGCCACGCATGCGGCCCTAGACCTGAACAGGACAGCCTTTCCAGATAAGGCATCAACGCCCTCAACTAATGTATCTGACGTACCAAAATCCTCCGAGCAATTGGAGGATAATAGTAAGATACAAACTGATTTACCAGAGCATGAGATTTCGGAGCCTACGTCCCCTGACCACTCCGCCGAGGTTGCTAAGAGCGCCATCGACACCGAAGACGCAACAACCGCCGTCGTGGAGCAACTCGTTAATGGCGGTGGTTCAGGCGGAGTATCACGTTGGTCGCATCAAGCACTTTGCTCCCCGAAGACGGAAGAGGTCCATGATGAGGAAGAAGAATGGCAGAATATGCCGGCTTACGCGCCCTACGATATTTACGACGATAACGGGAAGCTCATCGCTAGAGAGGCCCGAGAAGATGAGGAAGAGCCAGATGCCTACACTGGGCTAGGAGAGGCAGGGAAGGGCTACACCAAGGTCCAGCTTGACGATGATGCCAGGTCAGCTACGAGCATGGATGACAATACAGACTATTTGTTCAAACAGAAAGGCAACGATCTTGCGGACGAGTATGAGGACCGCAGGGATCCACTAGCACAGCTAGAAGCCACCAAAGACTTGCTCACCGAAGGTCAAAGAATAGCCTACGTGGGCGTCACGCGGTTGTCTATGGCTAAAATGACAAAAGAGGTCGGTGCTATTGAGGGTACGAGGACCACTAAAAAGGCCTTAGCGACAACTTTGGCGGCGATGAAGATGTGGAGTCAACTAGTGATGGTTAGACTCTACAAGCATATGGAAATTGACTCGTCAGAACAAGTTATGATTGAGCAGCTGGCTGTGCATGGTGTGGAGCCTGAAGACTTGACCCCTGCCCTGATGCAAAATGCTCGAGTCAAGAATCCCATGGCTGATGAGCCTGCTGCTGATAAAGAATCTCTAGCTTCACCAGCAGTCAACGGGGAAGGACGAGCATCAACGTCTTCTCACTCGCCATCCCGTTGTGAAGACTCTTCCGAGACGGCTTCGCTACCGCCGTATAGAGAATACGAAAACGGCGAGATACCTGAAGTTCGGACGCCGTCTCAACTGGGGACTTCTAAGAACATTGACATCGATATACGATGGACTGTGCTCTGCGATTTGTTCCTCGTTCTACTTGCTGACTCCGTATATGACTCGCGCTCAAGAACGCTTCTCGAACGTGTAGGTGCCGCATTAAAGATCTCCTGGCTAGAGATTTGCCGTTTTGAGAAACGCGTGACCGACTCATTAGAGATGCAAGAGTCGGCAAACAAAGAGTCCTGGAACGAAGCCGATCATTTGGAAAATCGGCGAAAGCAGGCTCTAAAGCGAAGATACATGATGATGGGGCTTGCTACCGTAGGTGGAAGTCTGGTCATTGGGCTCTCAGCAGGTCTTCTCGCTCCTGTCATAGGCGCTGGTCTGGCTGCAGGCTTTACAACTATCGGTGTAGCTGGTACTGGTGGATTTTTGGCAGGTGCTGGTGGCACAGCCTTGATCACTTCTGGAGCTGTGCTGACTGGGGGTACCATTGCCGTGAGAGCATCCAACCGAAGGACGGGCGCCGTACAGACCTTTGAGTATCGGCCTCTTCATAATAACAAGCGGGTTAATTTGATCGTGACAATCTCTGGCTGGATGAACGGCAAGATCGATGATGTACGCTTACCTTATAGTACCGTCGATCCGATCATGGGCGACGTGTACTCAGTCCTCTGGGAACCGCAAATGCTGCAAAGCATGGGTGATACTATCAATATCCTAGCTACGGAGGCTCTTACACAAGGATTGCAGCAAGTACTCGGCGCCACGATTCTTGTTGCTCTCATGTCTGCTCTTCAACTCCCCATCGTTTTATCGAAGCTCTCATATCTGATAGATAACCCTTGGACGGTCTCGATGGGTCGAGCCAACGCAGCCGGTCTTATCCTGGCTGACTCTCTGATTGATAGAAACCTTGGCGCGAGACCAGTAACGTTGGTTGGCTTCTCCCTTGGAGCTCGGGTTATCTTTGCTGCATTGCGAGAGCTGGCAAACCGGGGTGCATATGGCCTGATCGAAAATGTGTACCTGTTTGGGTCGCCCATTGTCGCCAGTAAAGACGATTACCTGCTTGCAAGGACCGTGGTGTCCGGAAGATTCGTCAATGGCTATGCCTCTAATGACTGGATCCTGGGTATGTCTATGTATTCCGGATGGATCTGTATTAGAATTACTGACTTTCGTAGGCTACCTGTTTCGAGCAACTGGTGGTGGCATTAGGCGAGTGGCTGGCCTCGCTCCTGTTGAGAACATCCCGGGTCTCGAGAATATTGATGTCACTTCACTCGTCAACGGCCACATGGCCTACCGATCTGCAATGCCAAAGCTACTGCGGAAGGTCGGTTGGGAGATAACGAGCGACGAGTTCACCGAAATCGAAGACCCTGATCCGGAAAACCATGACAAACGTCAACGGGAACTTATACGGGAGATCGAAGAGGTACGTAAAGAAGCAGAAGCTAAGCCGAAAAAGAGATTTGGGTTCTTCAAGAGAGGCAAACTCCCGGAGAAGAAAGGATGGGAAACTTACGACGATAGAATGAGAGTTCAAGATGATTGGGGTACAGGGAGCGCCGAAAGCGGTAGCAATGTGCTTTTTGACATTGAGGCCATAAAGGCCGAGCTGGCTAGCGAGCAGATTGAGGTCAGGCAACTCGAATCAACCTTGCCGCCAATGAAGTTGGATCTCAAGGAAAGCGGTACGAACATCCCAAAGGGTCCGCAGAGTCCTTACTTGAACCTACGGGAAACAAAGAGCTATGATGGCACTATGCCATTCCAGCCCCGGAATCTAGATGCAGTTGCTTCAAAAGCATCACTACCAAATGGAAATCGGTACAACCCATTCGACAGAGGCTACGACGAATACGATCTCTCAGCCGAAGCTCTGAAATCCCCCCAGAGCGCAGCGCAAAGCTCACTATCATTCGAGAGCGTCTCCCGATCACCTGGTCCTAACCCTCTAAACCCCGAACACGGCAAGCTCTCCTTCGAAAGTATGACCCGCTCCCCCGGCCTGACTCCCTCCACAGGCGGAGAGGCCAGCAAACCCTCATTTGAAAGCTCGCTGCGCTCTATATCCCCCCTACGCAATGCGCATTTTCCAGAAGACTCTCCCCGCCAGGCATCCCCAAGCAGGGATATGTACACCAGCACGCCCCCGCCTCAAAGGCCGCCGTTGAATCATTCGTTGACTGTGCCTTCGGGTTCGAGTCTGGAGCATAACGCATGGGCAGATGATCCGGACGATGAGCACTTCGGTATGGAGCAGGAAATAAAAATGACATTCTGATAAACGCCCTTGAAAGGTGTTTTTTTTGGCATAGCGTAGTGCGTTAGAGGCTTTTTTTCATTCGATGGTGTTCTACTTATACGGTGTCATGCCTCGCGGTGGGAAGTACTCGCTGTTGTATAACAGGCAGTAGGATGACGAACGCTCCATCTACGGAGAATGGAGTTGGAGGGGGAAATTCTCTTAAGGCGGAGATCGTTTCGTTTGAAGTAGAAGCGCTGGGAGACTTGTAAATATAAATCTTCAACGACGATGGACTTAGAGAGTTTGATAACATAAAGCTTCTTCAGACGCTATTGTGCAACTACTTGCCTAAGTCCGAGCTTCTACTTTCCGAATTTCTTGAACATAAAGATATCTACGCAACCCCCAGATCATCCCCTGCAGAGGAAGTGCTTATCGTTACCCGAATATCCCCATTCCGCCCTATATGTGCAAATCCTCCAGTCGAACCATAAGGATAATCGCCCACCGCGCAAGCCGCAATGATCTGACTTGCCGCAAACCTGACGGCAGGCCAATTGCTGAGGTCCGAACTACCCTCCGGCACCGTCACACCCACGTGGCATCCTTCATAAGACACCGAGACTGGCAACTGATAATCGTCACGCACACCAGCATTGTGGAAATTACCGTTTAGGGTCGCCTCGGGAAGTTCAACCAAGTGCAACAGGCACGTCACGATGTCGGCCTGGGCTATGCGGGAAGGCGAGCAAAAGATTCCGGCACCTGTGAACATAGAACTGTTTGTCGTACTGTTCGGGCTGGCCAGGCTTGAATTTTGTATGGGCGAGGCGTTTATGGTCACGCACAGAACAGTGGCAGTGGCTAGTAGAAGACTGTGTGAGTGGATCCTCATATTTCTGCAATTGCAGAGGGGCTTTTTGACAAGGACACCAATTGGATAAGTTGATAGTCTCATGAGGATCGATTCTTCCGGATACTCTCCTAGTGTGACGGCCAAAATGTGGAGCAAAATGGAAGTGTTGGTGGATTTTATGGCGTACCAATGTAGAAATTTGTACTTCTATAGCTCGACCGATCTCTATATACGTGGCCGTGTGAACTGAATAAAGCTGCAGAGTGTGAGGCTTGTGGATTCGTCCTCCGGTTTTTCCTCTTTTGTAAGAGCCTATAAAGTGGGGCTTCAGGTCAGAAATCAACAAGAGATAAAGTGGGACGATGACCAGCAAAGACGGCATGTACTGGAAGAGGTAGTTCCTTCTTAACATACCAAAACGCGATGCGGATATACATTGCGTTCAAGCGCTCATTTACCCAGCACCATTTATACGATCCTCTGCAATCTTCCTGTTTCATAATTCACCTCTCTATACAGCCGATGCATCGCAGGGGAGTTGCCGCGATGAGTTAAACTTAAAGTTAAAGAATGGTTCCAAGAGAACAGCCTCGCAAAACATAAATATATCGACAACAGAGTATGAGCTGCCTTCGTAATGGGAAGACCACAAGATATAGCAGCGACCACGAAAACAGAAACATTGATGGAACGTGTTGAAAGTAGAGTTCATGCTTCAGAGGAAGCGCCTGATATAAAAGAGATTACAGGAATAGCCACATGCTGACGTGGCTAGCTCACACGGTGGAGGGATTTTGGAGTTCTGAAGCCTATATCATGTCTAATCCGCGCAATAGCAAAGTGACTGAGCAGCAATATACATTGACTGGCAAATTTGCAAGAGAGTGGGTGGTATAATTAGAGATGGGATTGAGCAGAGTAGATGCGTGCTCGGAGAGGTATGAAGTGTGAGGAGTGAAGAGACAGGCAGACCAGCTTCTATCGGGATCAGTCGCGTAATCCTTCCCTCGAGACCGCGTCTCTTGACGCGACTTCGCTAAAGTGCTTTGGCCGGGGACCGCCATTAGTGCTCTTTCGGGATTTGGGTCTCGAATATGCACTGTACAAGTCTTATTGGGCAACAGCATTTGTAGCTACGGAGCTCAAGTAGCTGCAGACTGCTGAGGATGTCATTGACATTGTTGAGGCGTCCTCCAAGGATAATGGGGCTGACAGCAAGAAATCATCGTCATGTTTCCTTGCATGGAAACAGCGAACCTGCCCCAGAAAACACAGGAAAGAGCAAGCCTGTCCCGGATAGAGCCACTTCAGAAGATATCAATGCTCCTCCGGAAAGCTCGAGTGATGAGGAAGATGCTCTTTCCGACGATTCTATGCCAGAACTTAGGGAGAGTCGGAGAAAGCCATCGATGGACTCGGCACTATTAAAGAGCACCAGTCCAATACACACAACGGGCGAGGAGGATGGGCTTCCGCCCTCAAGCATTCCAAATTCCACATTCTTCATTAAACACAGTGGCTCACAAGGAAGCCAGAAAAGGAGTAGAGAGGAATTAGAAGCTGAAGAGAACGACAAAATCGATGCGTGGAGCTCTCAGCCTAAAAGACCAAAAAAGATGTACACGCATTCTTTACAGAACAATGGCGTTCCCAACGTACATCTCAGCAGGTCTACGGACGAATCGAAGAAGGTTACGAAGAAGACTGCTTCTCCAAAAGGCAAGAGGGATGAGCGTCAATTCCGCGCCCCGGACACTAGCTGGAATACCTCGCCTGGTAGGATCCAAGTCTTTCAAGTGTGAGACAGAACTGACCTCTTGGCAGTTGGGAGGCGGAAACCCAACGTCGAGAGAAAGGAATTCAGGAAACCTTCCTCAACTGAGAGCACCCCACGACCTCGTAGGACCTCACAACGATCCTTGAGAGATAGTCAAGGCTCCCAAGATACGCCGAAGACCTTCAAGCAACCTCCGAAACAGTCGCCTAGGAAGGTCACATCATTGAAAGCTCCTATATTTAAGACTACCTCTGTCAGAGAGGAGGCGGGCGCTCGCAGGTCTACAAGATCAGCTGCACTGGCTACGGAGCCTCTTCATCCCGTGGATTCCAATGCACTCGCTGCGTCTGAAATATACAAGAGTGCCAACATTGCAGCGAGCAAGCTGGGTTTATCGGACTTGCAACTCAAACATCCTCCGTTATCAGTCGAGACAGTCTCGGAACCTTCCACGTCGTTTGAGGCAGGAACTTCGACGTCATCCCCTCTCAGCTCTGTACCTGAAGAACTGGCTACTCTAGGTGGCGAGGAGAACGCTCGAATGATCACATCAGAGGACATAATTATTCCTAAACATTCGAACCAACCTTCATGTCCATTCTGCAAGCAGCCTTTGGAGAAGGAGTTCCTGGAAGAGCACACCAGTATTGACCGACGATTAAGCATCCGCCAGCAAGCGCAATTCTGCAAAGCCCATAAGAAGCGGACGGCAGAAGACGAATGGGAGAGACGACAGTATCCTAAAATTGACTGGTCAAACTTTCAGGATTACTTGAATAGTTTCCACAATGTCCTTGACGATATTCTGCAACAAAGAAGAAGCTCTTTCTACAGGAATGCTTTTGAAGATGTGGTTAGGGCCCGAAAAAGTAAGACGACTAAGACAGTGCGGGAAGGCTTGCTAGATGAAAAGCGAATCGAAGAATTGACTCCCGGGTATTATGGAAGCAGAGGCGCAAGGATGATGTTCGTGACGCCTACCCAACAATTCTGTAGCTAGAAGCGTCGAGACTGACCATGCGCAGGACCGAGAATATTATGGCGAAGTTCACGAGAAAAATTCGCCGTCTCGCTGCCTCAGATGATCTTATCTCATCCGGGGGCGTCTCAGAGTTCGTCCAGGCGGTGCTGGTCCCCGAAATGGCGGTTTTGCTGGTACAAGCGGATATGCATATCGATGATAAGGAAAAGGCGAGGGAGGTGCTAAGAAACAGCGTGGATATAGGGCATGTGTTGAATGAAGAGGAGGACGAAATGATTAACGATCCGGATCCAGAGGATTTGGCGTCTATGGAGGTGACGGTGGGGTGAATGGATGAATTATGATAGTGTGGGATATTTCAGCTTCTGGGCCTTGATCAACGGACTTGCTAATATGAAAATCTTTTGGCACCCATCATTATCTTTGTCATGATGTGCAAACTCCTTTCAACCTCCTCTTGCACCTTCTCTGCCCCAAATCATCCACACTCCTACCAAGGCCTTCATCGCCCACTCATCTCGCCTGCGCACTCCAAACAGTTCCGAACCTATACAACCCAAACGCCGCCACAACGCTCAACCCAATCGGCAACGGCTTCATCGTCTTAATCGCTCTCGGCACACTACTCCCCGCCAGCACGAGACTGGCCAGCAGTGCCAATTCCACACCATATGGTTGTCTATTGCGGATGCGAAGACCGCCGAGTCCGTACTATTATCCTTGTTAGCAAGTCGCTGAATGGTATAGCGGACCCGGAAGGTTGGAGGAGGGCGGAGGTACCAGAGCTCCAACGGTCATACCGGCTGCGACCGAGGGTACGGAGCCGGTGCGTATGTAACCTGTTAAGCCGCCACCAGCTGTAAGGAGGGCGAGGATGAAAGCTTGGGTAGAGGGTTCGTTAGCCTACGCAGATGGGATGATTAGCTGGTGCATGGACACATGGGAAGGATAACCGTCTCGATTTGAAGGGCATTGAGGTAGACGGACTACGTACCATTGTATCGACTGGTGCTGGCTCTAGAAATTTTCTGTGCAGCTTTGATGATGCCAATTACCTCGTTTGCGGAGAACGGAAGTCAAGAGAGCTCTCCACGGAACATGTTCCGCTGCAAGAAACTCCTGTCTTGGCACCGCAACGTTGCCTTCTTCATAACGTGCAATAACCACAACTCCCAATATCCAATACTCACCTCATACCCCCCACCAATCCCGCCATGCCAGCCAAACAACGCAACCAGATCCCCTCCCAAACTGCCACCGGCGTCCCTCCCATCCCTAAAACGCCTTCCACAGCAACAACATCAAGCACCACGCCGCCCTCCTCGAAATCCAGCAATTCCTCATCAAACCAGTCCGCACAAGATATTCTTCTCGGCTTATGGAAAAATTACAATGACACGACGGCGCAGCGCGTGAAGCTGATTGATGTGTTTATGGCGTTTTTGGTTGTGGTGGGGGGGTTGCAATTTGTTTATTGTGTGTTAGTTGGGAATTATGTACGTATGCACTGAGAGGGGATGGATAGGTAGATGATGGGGTTAGGATTTTCTGAGAGAGGGGTTTTTGCTAATGAGTGTCTGGGTTATAGCCGTTTAATGCATTTCTAGCGGGATTCAGTGCGACGGTGGGCCAGTTCGTGTTGACGGCTAGTTTAAGGATTCAGACGAATCCGGAGAATAAGAAGGAGTTTGAGAGTGTGAGTCATGAGAGGTGAGTTGCTCGGGTGGGTGGCTACGGCAGCTATATATCTGTGGAGAGCGTTAGCTAACTCTGGCATTTTTGACAGGGCGTTCGCCGATTTTGTGCTGGGAAGCTTGATACTACATTTCTTCTGTGTAAATTTTATCAATTAATGGTATTTTCACGGAAAGTTGTTGAGCATAGAAAGCGTGAAGCAAAATCATGACTTTAAGGTCGTCTATGTACAATATTGAGTCAAAGATTCGAACCTATCTACCAGAAGCTCAACTGATGCTGATCTTCCTATAATGAGATCAAAGCCGAAACCGTCAAAGGCCTTCTTCCGAAGGATTATGCTTGTGGCTCCTGTTCCTTCTGCCCACATGAGAAGTGACGTTTCTTGGGAATCTAGAGAGCCAGTTGATTAACCAAGGCGCCTACCATTGGCAGGTTATCCAAGCTGAAAAACAGCCTTTAGAGCCTCGGCAAACCGCTTAATTCCCTCCTGCACCTTTTCATTCGGTGCAGCGGCGAAGGTCGTTCTGAAGAACATATCATTACCTGGGTTGTTGCTCTCAGCACGGAACCAACTCCCCTTGGAAGTCAGAGCCCCTCTCTTGATAGCCGCATGAAATATCTCGTCTTCTATTTCGAGCATCGATTTCGATCCCTTCCGAGGGTGACGTTGCCAATCGATTTTGATCCAGTGAAACATGCCAGCCATCGGTGCAGTCCAGCTCGCAACTTCCTTTGGTAGATATTCTTCACAAGCATAACAGATGTTGTCTCTTCTCCTCGTATATTCCAGCCTGAGATAGATCAACCAATCCATGTAGCCTCTATGACCCCATTCTTCTTCTAGCAATTTATAAAGTATTAATTGAGAAGGGCCATTTGGATTTTGAGTCGAAACTTCGGCATGCCTAATGAAACGCTCGATTATTTGTTCAGAAGCTGTGACCCAGCCTATCCGCAAACCAGGCGCGATGGTTTTAGAAAACGAATCGAGGCGCATGACACGCCCATCTATGTCCATGCTCAAAAGAGACGGCACGAGAGCTTTGATAAACGCTTCGTGCGATGCTGGTGCTGGGACGTCAGGGGCATTGGGACCAGTGTATGGTTGCATTTGAAGGAAGAAGTATGGTTCGTCTTCGAGGATGTAGAGGTCGTGCTTCCGGGCAACGTGATAAATTTCTTTCCTCCGCTTCTGCGACTGGGTTGCACCAGTCGGATTCTGTCCGGAAGGCACAGTGTAGAGCAACCAGGGCTTAGGAGCGTTATTGTGTACTGAAGGGTCCCAGTTGCTTAGAATCGAGTCAAGAGAGGTCGCCAGAAGGCCTTGCTCGTCCATCTTCACACCAACACATTCGACGCCCATAGGGCGAACCGTCTCTGCAGCGCTGGAGAAGGTGTATTCTTCGGTTATAATGCACTCACCGCGTGCAACGAACATGCTGCATGCCATGTCAAGGGAGGACGTGCTGCCGACGCTCATGCAGCATTGCCAATCTTGATACGGTGGGTTATGTATGATCTGACATATTGTTTGTATGAGCCATGATTTGACAAATTGCAAGAGCAGATCCTCACTTCTGTATGTTCCGTTATAAACCGTAGCAATTGCGCCGATCCTGTCGCTTGTCCATAATTGAGGGCTACATGAAGGTCTGCCCGCGTGATCTCAGTCATCGTGGCAACTCATGATTCATTTGTACTAGACTTACCGTAGTTGCTTCTCCCCTCTGCAAGGTCATATTTGCCAATTCTCTTGAGAGCACCTTGTGCCTTGGTCTCATCCTCAGAAAAATGCGGGGCTTTAGGTACTTTGACGTCGATGTATTCAATCGGAAAGTATTGGCTTGATGGTAGACCGCCTCCGAGGTTAACAATGCCTGCTAGTTGTCAACGCGATTTCTATGCCGTGTACAGGGTGAACTGAGTGAAGCGAACTTACCTTCGTTCTTAAGGTACTGAGCTGCGCCTTTCAAGCTGCCAGGCTGTTAGGACCGTCAGCCTCTTTCTGCTTCTCTTATATGGAAAGATCTGGTGACCTTTCGTGATGTACTTTCTTCATTCAATCGATCTGTTCTCTGGTCAGTATCTTGTTGAGAGATTCTGATAGCATATTGATGAACTCACAGTCCCATCTCTTTGATTTCGGTTTGCCGTGACCCTAGCGCTCTATCAGACCATGTATTCCAGCTCCGGTAACAGAGGCTCATACTGGGCCTTTGAACATATCACTGCTTGTATGCGCCGCTATGCCCCAACTCATCTGTTTCGCTTTGGAGCGCCGGGCCGCAACGCCATCGATGGTCAGTCCGACAGATAAATTGGTGATCTGGGTATCCATAGTAGTCTGTGACTCAGTAGCCATTGGAGGTGCCATGACAGCTGGTGCAGAGCAGCGTATGATATACTAGATCGGAAAGGTGGACTGCAGAGAGCAAACAAAGAGAACGGTCTTCAATCCCAATTGGGGTACGGAGACTGTATCAACCACACGAAATGAGATCCGGAAGTATTTGAGACCTGACGAAGTGAAGTTTGCGTGAGACGAGAGAAAGCCAGAGAGTATCTTCATCAATTGAATGAATGCATCATCCCTTCTTCAAGCGGCGGCAACATTCACGCTTTAGTAGCACGCCGATGCTAGCCGGCATAGAAACTAAGATCCCTTGCATTGTTGGCTTGCCTGGGCGGAGCCTGTTCACTTTCCTTTCCTATCGGTTGAGTGACATGGTGTGTTCAGATGTGGTGAAGGAAACCATTCACAGACGAGGTGAGAAGGGACCGGGTGTGGTTTCCTTACAGATCGACCATGCAGGTCAACCTAAGCGAGGGGGGCGAACGCGAATCTACAAACACGAGATGGCTTGCTAGCCGATTGTAATGATTGGCCAATGGCTCTGCTTTTAGGGCAAGGGAATAGGGCATTGGGAAGAGGTCAGCAATGTGTACCAGGCAGTTCAGCCACATCATTAAATGAAATGGTTTATGTCAGGCCTATTGAGAGGTGTGGAAGAGGACACCTATGTTGTATAGGCGCGAAGGGAGGAAATATGTCAAGAACGCGAACTTCTTGGTATCCTACAGAAGACATTTATGTCTCTTGGTATCTCAGATCACAAAGCATGATTGTTCCGTCCCATCCACCTAGTTGCCCTTCGAAATCTATACCCAATCTCCTGACTCCATGCTTGAGATCCTCCAGTAGCCTAGTCAAATGCACGTCCGTACTTTTCCCTGTTGCAATATCAAAAAGGACATCCTCCAGAGCATGCCCAATGGTGAATATACATGTATCGAGATGACCACCCAGTGCCAGTCTCCCCCGTGTATGTTCTCCGCGCGAATTCTATCAGATAATAATCACATTCGTATGGGAAGTGGTCAACGATCTTCTCAGGAGCGAGGAGAAGTCGCTGTTTAACGTTTGCTATCAGTAGCAAGTGAGACATCTGCTTTAGCATAATATAGCTCAGAGGCGCAAACGCCGACGATGCTAGCAATAAGAGAGCTCTAATACGGATCGGTGCCGACGCCGTTGTTCGTCGAAGCTGGTGGGTAAACTGCTCCGAAGGGACCAGCCGCAGGCTGTGATGGATCGAGGCCGTGGGGATTGAGAATGTTGTTCACGCCTTCTTCTTGCCCTTGGTAAGTGGTTGATGCTGAAGGATCTGTTCCAGCGCCTACACTTGCCCCACTCGCACCTGTCTGTGCTGCAGCAGCACCGTACCCGCTGCCAGGCCGTGGCTGGTTCTGTTGATTATCTCCTCGCTGCGATTGAGACTGAAACTGCGAGTCAATAAGTTGATCCGTTTCTATTATCTACGCTGACGTGAAGAAGATCGGATAAAAGGTGGGGCACAAAAGGCAGAGGAAATGATGGAGACCTACTTCTCTATACTTTGCCAAGTATATCTTGAGGGCTTCGGCGTAGTTCTCGAAGCCAGTCGACGTCATAGCGAAGAGGATGTCCTCGCCGTTGACGGTCTTTCGCTTTTCTTGCTGGCATTTCTCTGAGGCTGGGGGGAGGGATTAGATAGCGCTCATCGCACTCTATTATCATTGTACGCACCTTCACTTGTAATGAAAGAAATAAACTCGCTCACGCATTCTTGCATGCATTCTTTTGCTTCTTTGGCAATTTTGGCGTTCTCGGGCAGCGCAGTCTTCATGATTCGAGCGACTGGAGCAAAGTTGCGTATGTTAGCATCAGAGACGAGGCTATGTTGCCTTGAACCACGCGGAGGAGGTGATATTGAATGCGGGGAACTTCGGGACATTGTGAACGCCCACTAAGCAAATGTTTCTTGACCATAGAGATTAAAGAGACAAATGCTGGCGCAGATCTTTAGACTGTGGAGATGGACCTCGGAGTCCAACGATCGTTGCGCGTGGAACCCTTGTAAGCGACGGCAATACGGGGTTCCATCATCATGCAGCGTCGCAAGACGAAAACGCGCGATTCATAGGACGAAAATGCAGGCAGAAACGACTGGGACCAACCATTTGCAATCGGTAACCATCTATCTTGCTCCTTCACCTCAAAATCGTACGCTTCTCGCGCCTGTACTTCTTCTCCTCTATCCATGCTCTCGGAATTATTCTCGGGGGTCGCATCTCCTTGCTCAGCTCCTTCCTTCGGTGGGGAAACGGACATGATAATAAAGGGCGGCTGCAGCCCGGGGCAGCCAACCGATTCTAGTGACTGAACTTGAAGGTAAGGCGAGTAACTTGGGTCGGAATAGACGGGTTACCGGACCGCAGTGATGTGTTGGACAATGTGAACAAGGGGACAAACGTAAGTTTAGAGTTGAAGTCTGCTTTTCCCCCACAGCCTAGCTGAACTTCTCTGCGCGATCTCAATGAGGCTTTGCTATGAAATGGCTATTGCTGCGCCAATTTTCCCAGGGCATGGACACAGATTCGCCCGAATGACGCGCGATATTGGTAGCACTCCCGCGAAGCAGCGTGGGCTGGTCACCGCTCAACCAGAACTACTAAACCCAATCTGTGTCTGAAGAAAGGATTTATGGACGGATACACGCAGTCCTTCTCGGAGCCGGCGCCCTTGGTAAGGAAGGGTGACACGCAGGCAGTTGGGCTCCAATGGCGGTCAGAGGACTGACTATTTTCAAGGCTTAGCTTTTCAACGAGAAGGTACTTGACGTTGGCGGCGCATACGTGAGTCTGCGGTCTGCTAACCTGGACAGCGCTAGTATTGCGAGCTTGTGTCTTGCTTCAGGCGCAATTGGCAATTGGCGGTGGGGGAGAAGGGGGGGGTTGGTTGAATTGCACAGCTGGTAACACTCGAAGTGAAGCTTCCTCCGGTGGGGGTTGGGTACGATGAGGGACGAGGAACTAAGGTAGATATAAAGAGTGAAGCTGCAGAACTACCTGATCGCGTCAAACGCGTGTAGGGTCGCCTCAAGGAGTGTGTTTGTGTATTGCTCAGTGGCTCTTTGTCGCATTGGCTCGTCCAGTGGGCAACGGGGTGGATTTCAGAGTGGGAGACTCTAGCCTCTAGGACTGGTTGCACGGCTGGAGTAGGCTGGTAGCCCGCCTGGGGGCCGCTCAGGGAAGGAGGCACACCAGGCTAGACAGGGATCAAGCACGGCTCCACGGCGGCAGTCTACCCAGTCTTCAAGCATTTCGGGAATGTCTCCCAATGACAGCTGGCATCGATACCCTAAACTCATCTAATTCCAAGCCGCATGCCTCCTTGTGGCCCTATGATGGCCCTATGATGGCCCCCAAGGTGTTCGGTAATCTAGGTGTCTATGCTGTCGAGCCTGCATCTGCCACGCATCTGACGTCCGCACTACTGCGAACTGCCTGCCCCCATTTCTCGGGCTTGGGTATCAATGCCTGACTGGCAGCAGCACCGTCTACCATCTTGGGCAATATCAAAGTCTCTCTACGCTACATGTACCGATTTGGCTTGGTGCAGATTGGCACTCGATTTTGATTAGGGGGTCTATAAGACAATTCGCGGCTATCTCAGCGTCTGTAAATACAATGAGATCCTGCCTCTCAAGAGACATCCGCTGCAGTGGGATGAAACATCTGGAAGGATACCCGCTGATGCGCAGTTGATTGGTTTTTGAACCACGCGTTCCACCTTCTGTCTCACCTGTTTGATAGTTGCGATGGTGAAGCGACCGTTGACCAAAATAGTAATGGGAGCCGGTTCAGCGGTCGTAAAGTACGCCTCGTTGCGCAAACATTCGATGCTGGTGAAGACAAGGTGACCAAGTGCTGAGATCTTGCGCCAACCGCCCCATACATTTGGGGATGTATGATGGTGTCCGAGAGAAGCCCCGAGATAGGGGTTGCCAGGTCTATGGGATTTTAGAAACTCAGACCCAAGTCACAGGTACTTTATAGAATTCCTGGTATTGGGATTATGGGAAGCCTTGTGTTTACCAATGTAGAAGTCGAGGTGACGTTGGCTGTCCAGTTAGATTCTTGTCGTACCTTGAATTAGCCCATCCTATAACCGCCTTGCCCACGTTTGACATAATCCTGCATAATCCCCGATCCAGTAATGAAGCCTCGGAACCATACCGTCAAAAACAAATGGTTTTGCAAGCCCTGCGCTTCGGTGACATCGAATGACCATACCGACGGTAATTCAGCACCACATAGCCTTTCTAAGCTCGCCCTAGAGAACGATTGATGTTCCGGAAAAAGGTTATCCACATTGGACGAGGAGGTTGGGCACGAATGCATTAATGTGCATGCTGGGCCCATCACGAGCGTGGAAGTAAGCATTATTTTGCCCAAACCATTCGAAGATGACCTGCTTAAAACGATACTGCGTCCGCCTTGCGTCACATGTGCAAAAGCCACGTGCTCTCGATAAGGAGACCTTGGAACGAGAGGCTGTCAAGGTTCCGAACAAAAGCTTGGCATCTACTGCTGGACAACCTGGATGTTGTTCTTTTTCTGAAACAGGGGAACGACGTCAGCAGAATTTGCGATATCCACTTTGGAAGACTAGCCTTCCACCTTTCCATCTCCTCCTGCTGCCTTTTGTATTGCTTGACCAACTCCTCCAGCACTTTCTTCAAGCCTTCCGAATTCGTCTCTATTGCGGGAGTGACATCCTTGACTGTCCTCTCCACTAGCACACCATTTATCATTCGGAAGCACTTGCGATCGGGTGGTAACGGGCCCAGAGTTTCTAGAACTAGTCTGTAGGGCGGAATGAGCGGTGAGGTTCTGAAGAAAGCGCTCGGACATGGTGTTCTGAGATGCTTTGCCGAGATTCATGAACGATCTGGTAAAGGCAGGAGATGCTCACTTGTGCTCTTCGGTATCCTGTTCGATTTCCCCAATTCTTTGAGCAAGCTGTTGAAGGCTATTCTTGTAGTTGGTGTACTGTTGTTGTAGCTCTAAGAATGCGGTGTTAAACACAGACAACGAATGATTTCGAGGAGAATACCTTGCTGCTTCTTCGCAGATATCTGCTGTGCCATCCCGAGCTTACTATGCCAGCGAGACTTTTGGGTAGAGAGGTTAGAGGAGAGAATAATGAAGGTGGAGCTGAAAGAGGCTCAAGAGGCTCTTCTGCAGCGGAGAACTTCCGCTCCGCACCAGCAATTCGCTACTCTACTCACAAGGTCATTCAACCTCAGGGATCGGGTCTTTTGTGGCTGCAATTGTCTTGACTATGCATCCTCATCTTCATACTAAAGATAACAGAGGTATGTATAGCGATTACCCTTCCCTAGTGTTGGTTAGATCTTCCTCCATTTACGCCCGACCTCTTTCGTGGTACGCGCCTCTTGTTCCCTACTGACTCGTCGGCTAGGCTGCGAAGAAGTCATGGCCGCGCTCGATGAATGCCATGCCCGAGGTTTTCTACACAAGATGTTCGGCGCATGTAATGAGGCCAAGCGAGAGGTGAACAGGTGTCTGCGCGCTGAGAGGTTGGAGCGGACGGCAAGGAACAGAGAAATAGCGAAGGCAAAAAAAGAGAAGATTCACAGAGTCTGGAAGGAGATTGACGAGGAGTCGTGAAGCTTCGAGCTTGCCTACGCAATGACACACCTCACTCAATATGGCGTTGTCTTTACGATCGAAGATAATAAATTGCTTGGAGCATAGCGCGGAGTTGTGCATTGCAACATTCGGAGAGTATGCGGAGCGTACTTATGGGGCGCATAAGGAGTCAAGCTGAAGAAGACAGCCCCACCGGGTATTCGTAGCTACGTGTTCATATCCATCAGGTTGCATATAAGGGGGAGTAACTGATTTGACACCGCTCATTCCGTGCCTTCATCACCACTATGTGCAGCTACAAGCGATCCGAGCTGTTTTGATTTGTGTTTTCTTTTTCTCTTGCGCCTTGCCGGAGGATTTGGTGCCTCATCCAAAGCTCCTTCAATCATGTCGGCAGTAAGAGTCAAAGGCTTCGGGTCCGCGTCTGTCTCTCCTGGATCAAGGGACGAGGCTTTCTCCCCATGCTCGATTTCCGTCCTAGGGGTACTGTTTGCCTCTCTTTTGGGCTTCTTCACGCTTAGTGGATTCGGTCCCTTGAGTCCCTTCATCTTCTTTTTGATAGCGCCCTTATCGTCACCTCCCGGGCCGCTATTCGCCTGCGTTTCTTCAGTCACGTTCACATCACTGCCCTCTTCCTCCCCTCTCTTTCTCTTCCCTAACAATAGGGATCCCTTTCCCCTCAATCCACTCCTGAACTTCGACCTCTCAATTCCGTCTCTGACACCCACACTGACCTCTGCCATTGGTTCCATAACCATTACCGACCTTTTCACGTATACCAGTGGCACACCTCGCACGTCTCGACAGAATCTTCTGACCCCCTCATCCTGGCTCGCTACTACATAGCGATTCTTGTTCGTTGATGACTTTTTAGGGTCTATAACGCTTGAAATGCATTCGAGCGTGGAAAGAGGCTCCTCGAGGGTGTGGTGGCCGCAACGGCGGCGTTCCATGTTTTTGGCGATTGAGATGAGAACATCCTTCTGGGGTTGCGGAAAATCTTTGAGAGTGTAGAGGTGACGAATGGAGCACCTGGCTTTAACATTAGTCTTCATCATCCGTCAATGAAAGGGCCACAATAGAAGGGCTGACTGTGTTATCACTGTTTTATGAGAACGTCAGTATTGTTTCCACTTCTCAGAGTAGTGGGGGCCCACGAGTTACGCACTTGGTTTCACCTTGCCTATATAGAATAAGCCATCAGCCAATACACGATGTTACTGTCTACCATAGCATCAATGCATGGACAGACCATTGAGTGTTCGCTCCAACGCTGAAGGGACAAGTATTAGCATATGGGTCTAAAGTCGCGTGAGAGAACTCTCAAGAGACGAACCGCCTACAAGATCCATTTTGAAGCGCTCAGTATCTTGAATCATATCGGCATCCACTATTCGCGAGCATTCTCAATAATTGTATATCAGATATTGCGAATTTTAGTGGGGTTACCAAGAATTTGATAGGGTTCTCTGAATCCGAAAACCATACCATACTGCTGCATCAATTTGCGATACTGCTTCGAACGCTTTCCCCTCATTTCGAGTATCTAGAAATGCTCCAATGTGACGTCGTTCTACAGATATATATTACGAAGAAATAGTAAATTCGCGGCAAGATTATCTGGCGCTAGTCAATAAATTAGCCGTACCCAGATTGACTCGCTTCCCGCCGCACAAAATTTTCCACTAGACATCAACCTCAGAGTATCGCCTTAAATTCTTTGGGTATTCTTTTCAGTTGCTATGCTTCTCAATAACGGCCCTAATAATGTCCACTGTCCAGCGCCCAGCGGGCCCTGTAACCGCCTCTTCACCCAAACCACTTCATCGCCGCCCCACCTTAGTCCGCAAGCGAGACGATGACGAAGGTGCACCTCCATCTAGCCCGACAAAGCGAGCGAAAGTTACTTTTGATTCAGATGTTGAGGTTCGTGTGATGGACGACTGGGAAAAGGCGCCTGCACTGGTCCTGGAAGAAGTGCGCCGAGCCTTTGCGAAACGCGCATTGGGAGATAGCTCAGACTACGACAAGCTCAAAGACGTTTACTCTACTAAGAAGGATCAAGAAGAGGACCTCAGCTCCACCACTATAAAAAACTATACCATAGCACTAACTGGGGACGTGTCTATGCTCAATAAATCCAACGCTGACTTGGTCCACCTGGTATTGCAAAGCGAATGGTTGGGAAGACAGGAGGACTACATCACGGTCTACGTCCGTCTGTTGGCAAACATTGTATCGACTCATAGTATCTTCCTAGGAGACGCAATGAGCATGTTAGTCAGCAACTTGACAGCTAGTAAGTGAAAATTTGCAGCATCCAACTAGCCAAGGCTTATAGTGTGATAGAACCTCCTTCAAATAGACAATTACCTCATCATCCACCGGTCTCCCGCCCAACAATTTATTCGCGGGTGCACAGAAGTATCCAGTACCTTCTCCATCTGATCCCTGCCGCTGGCCGAGTACTGTCAAATATTCTCGTCAAAGCGTTCCCTCATGAAACAGATTCCATGCGGGCCCACGTTATCTTCGTACAAAACTTACTCAAGCTGGCTGGCTACGCCCCAGAGCTGCGTGGAGAGGTACTTGGGCTTATCACGGAAAGGCTTGTGAAGATCGACGTGCAAGTGCAGGTCGACCTGGAAGATCTAGCAGAGGACGTAGGGGAGGGCTTGGTGGATAGCATACCTCAAGTGCGGCCAGATCTTATTATCGAAGAGGAAGATTCGGGAAGCAGCGAAGAAGAGTCGGATTTCGACGAGGATGAGGGCGACACAGATGCGCAAAGAACCAAAGATATAGCGAAAAATGTGGAGAAGATGGATGCACTACTCGATATTCTATTCTCCCACTATAATCAGGTCTTTCGCAAAACATCTTCCACCCAAGATCACGCGGGTGCTATCGACATCCTACTGTCTCAATTCGTCACCACTATCCTACCGACACACAGATCACGGCATACCCAATTTCTCCTCTTCCATTTCGCTCAACAATCACCTGCACATATTGACACTTTCGTTGGAACTTGCGTACAAATTACCTTTGACAAAACCTCGCCAGCAATGCTGCGTCAGGCTTCCGCAGCGTACCTTGCGAGCTTTGTTGCGAGAGGCATCCATGTGCCCTCAGATATTGTACGAGACGTCTTCGACTATATTACCATCGAGCTTGAAAGGCTGAGACGTGAGTATGAACCGAATTGTCGCGGGCCGGACCTTAGACGTTACTCATCTTTCTACGTGCTATCACAAGCACTGCTGTATATCTTCTGTTTTCGATGGCGGGACCTCGAGTCTCACCTTAATGACGATTTCGAGCATAACGACCTGGTGTCCACATTTGGGCATCAACATCAGTGGAATTCCGGAGTTAAGGAAGCTTTGTCTTCAATCGTCTTCTCCGATCTGAATCCTCTTAAAGTATGCTCGCCAGCTATTGTAACGGAGTTTGCTCGCATAGCACATCATCTTGGCATCGTCTACGTGTACCATATACTAGAGAAAAACAAGAGAGTCCGCCTTGTACGTTTTGCAGGCAATGTGTATGGACAGCCCAATCGAGAGACGGCGCTTTCAGCGAAGAAAGATGAAGACTATCAGCATTTAGACGAGTACTTTCCATTCGACCCTTACCACTTGCCCAAAAGCAAAAGGTGGATAGAAGGCGATTACCGGGAGTGGGTGGGCATCCCGGGCCTAGATGACGACAAGGCTTCTGAGAGTGAGAGCGATGAAGAAGAGGCTGCCGACAGCGACGTGGAGCAAGGAACGGAAACCGACGAGACGGGTTGATTATTGTGAGCGTGCCATGAGATTGATTGATGATGAACAGTCTTGCATAGCGTCCTTTGAGCAGCGGCGTTTTGGCAATTACATACATGCTTTGGCATAAGCGCAAAAGATGAAAATTGGAGTATGAGCATTGGCTAGAAGCGGGCTTATTTTCAGGCGTACCATATACATCCACGACCTCTCCAAGGAGAGCTTTTTGGTCAAAAATGTTCTAATAGTGAAAAGCGGTAGATAATAAGATGTGCTATATATTGTGAAGAACCCAACGAAACCGCTACCCCATTATATCTGACCAATCGAACCTGATACAATTTAGGTATAGAATACAACGATTGACCGAATGATCTAGCACTCAACAAGGCTATTACCCTGATAGTTATCAACATACAACGACGAGGAAAAAGATGCCAGTGTTGTTCCTAGTTGTGACTATTGAGGCTCAAAGATAGCGGGCCAGCCACCAAAGAACAAGCCCTCGTCAAGTGCCCTTGCGTCTTGCAGACTTAGCTGCAGGCTTAGCAGATACAGTCGAGGCATTCACATAGCTGTCGTGGGAAGAGCGTGTTAGAGCTAAGGCATGATGCTAGTAAGGGGTAATTAGTGACACGGATTGGTGGCCCAGGTTCAACCCTGACACGTGCATCCCAGCCACCAGTGGGATCTCTGCATATGCCTTATCTTGGACATTCAACACCTTGTAGAACGTCGTGAAGCGTGGTAAAGCGTGGATGTATTCAACTCTAGCCGGGCCGCTGGGATCGGCACGCAGCGCCGCAGCGCCCCCGGCTAGCCCTGCCACCACTGGCTGCTTTTCCAACGTTGGGTCGCGTACTTTACCCTGCTTTCATGCTCCAACTTCAACTTCAACTTCACTTCTTTGTAGACAGTTCCACAGACCCACAGACCCACAGACCCACAGCCCCACTAACTCACTCCGATGGGTAACGCGCTGCACTAATTACTAAAGTCGTAGAATCGCATGGCAGGTCCGACGTCAAGCGTGTGGACTTGATGAGCGAATAGAACCCCTAATCATTGGTGGAGGAAGGGAGGGGGAGAATAGGATGCTACATACAGCGGTGATTTATCAACAGACATCGTAGTACTTGTCAAGCCACCCATAGTGAGCCCCCGCCTGCCATCCACTTTTGATTCCTTTAGTCCCAACTGTTCTTCCTCGTCACATTTATCTAAATCACTACTCCCAAATGCATTCTTCATCCTCATCTCGCCCCTCTTATCACCGAATACGATTATGTCGTTGACAGAACGGCTCAAACATCGTGGGAGAAAGCTCTCGAACAAAGTCCTGGGTCCACGTAATCCTGACAGCCTGAATCTAGAAAATTTCTTCTTCGATCCGAGCATCAGCCTCCCCACAACGTGCCCGTCCACAAATAATACGTCCGCTTGCAGCTCCTTTGAATCTGTTTCGAGCCGCCCTCGCCTGCTTCCCGACAGCAAGCCTGAGCATAAAACAAGTGTCAATGAAGAGAGAGGGTTTCCACCTCCCATTCCTACCCAGAATTTCAGCCGACTGCGCCATAGACGTCGAGATACTTCACCAGGCCGCCGACCTCCAGAGTGTCTCCGATGCGCATTGGCAAGATCCGCTACCGACCCCAGCACTATCGATTACGAGCAGAGTTCCTTATCGCGGATCCAAGACGGAAGCCTATCACACTGGGAGCTCAAGCATTTTAGACATTCACCAGCCTGTGCAGCTCAACAGCACTTCCACAATAGTGATCTAGAAGTCTCGACACTTGCTATCGAAATTGAACAGACTTTTCACAACTCAAGACGCTGTCCAACACTCCAAAGTCATCAACACCTTCAGACATCGCCAGCCCGCATAGGTCAAGACCCCTTCCGCGACATTGCAAGACTAGAGCTAGGCCGAAGATCTGCGTCGGTATCGAAATCATTTCACTCCAATCAGTCCTATGAAACTCAGGACCATAGAAAATCACCATTAGACACACAAGCTCCATCGCAACACCATCCGCGGCTCCTTGCAAGCACTATCTTCGACACTTGCAGAGATAGTAGCTTATTTTCTCTAAGAATAGAGCAGCCGGCTCAAGTGACCTGGGATCAATCTAAGAATCCCCCAGTACCCACCAGTATGGCCACAATGAGAGCATCGACGTTTCTCGATCCAAACTCCGCACGTTCTTCGCGACTACCCGAGAGTCAGATATTCACCCGGAATGAAGCCAAGAAGCAGGAAGCAGTGATTCACGCCAAATTGAAGAGTGCTGGTGAACCAATTCCGCCGTATGAGTTTCTGAACTTCATTGGTAAGGGAAGCTATGGCAGGGTCTACTTAGCGTAAGTTGGCCCAATCATGCTTTTTGCCCCCATGAGTCTTCAACGACGGGATCTGGTTTTTTCATTTGTGATTTCAATTGTTTGGTTGAATGTGATTTCATTGCAAAGCTAGATTCTGGTCGGATATACTGGCTAATATAGGTTCGTAGGCGAGATCTAAGGAATGATCGTAGAGTAGCGCTCAAAATCTCTGATATCGATGCGGCAGATTACAAAGTTGACCCGTCGCTACGGAATGCAAACCTCGAATCCGTCATGCACGAGTACAAAGTTCTGAAGCAGCTCGAGGGTGCTGAGCGGGTCAATCAGATACTTGATATCCTGGATGTGCACTCTCAGGTGTGGATTGCTTCCGAATACTGCCCGGGGGGTAGTGTACATACCTTGGTAAGACTATTACGCTCAAGACCTGCATATGCAAAATTTCTCCTCGCGTCTAACTAGGGTTTTCCAGATGCAAGCAATGAACGGCAGAGTTGAAGAGAAATACATAAAAGCAATTGCAAGAGAATTAGCCAAAGGCCTCAAAGCAGTTCACGATGCAGATATAATTCATAGAGATATCAAAGGTATGTTACAGCAGCCGCTTGCTTGCTAAAGATCGCAAGGCATACGCATTTTGGTTGGTGAAGACATTTACTGACAACTTTGCGACTTAGCTGCAAACGTCATGATTCTCGAAAATGGCGGTCTCCAGATCATTGACTTCGGTATTGCAGGTATATTAGAGACAAAGTCTGATAGGCGCGATACAATCATTGGCACCCCCCATTGGATGGGACCCGAATTGCTCAGAATGTTTAGTCAGCCTGAGGGTAAGAAGCAACATGGCAAGGAGGTAAGGGGTCTATTACCGTTAATCTTCGAGTCCCCGTTACATTTGGTGTTTTAACACGCTTGCCAGGTTGACGTATGGTCGTACGGCTGTACTATTTTCGAGATGGCTACGGGTAACCCCCCTAATGGCAGGATACCGACAGCTCGTTTGGACAAATACCTGCACAGAAATGGGCCACCAAAATTGAAGGTGGAGGATGGCTACTCAAAGGAACTGAGCGATTTCATCGCGTTCACAATGGAGCTAGAACCAGAGAAGCGGCCGACAATGGATGCCATATTAGACCATCCTTATGTTCGTGATACTGAGAAAGATTATCCGACCAGCTCATTAGTCGATCTTATCAAGGCGTTTGAGGAGTGGGCATACAAAGGCAACCAACGTAGTTCTCTGATATCGCCATACGGAGCTGAGGCAGCTGAGTTCCACGTGGAATCAGCAACGAAAACTGAATGGAGGTTCAGTACTCTCGAATCAACGGAAATATTCGAAAACTTATCGCCTGACTCATCCTTCGACTTCTCTGATTCTGGCTACGATGGCATGGCTGCGTCCACTAGTCACTTGCCTACAACACATATTGACCCAATAGCAGATATCTCATCCGCTCAAGCACAGGAAGACACAATGAATTCGTACTTCGAAGGGGAACCTCCTGATGAATATTTGGACCAGGACTTAGCAGATGAGATCTATAAGCCCATGTCATCGCCGCAACCACGCGTCAATGCAAACTTCGCCCCCGATGAAGCAAGTGTGCGAAGGGGGGCAAACCACCTTGGCTCACTTTTTGGTCGAAATGTCTACAACTATGAAGCGCCCGACACACGTCCTCAATCCTCTGACCTACCACTTCGTGACCAGAATATGGGTCTTACACGTCAGGATGCTGACGGAAGCACCGGCGGTTCCTCAAAATCGGGCAGAAATCTTGCGAACATTGACACCCTAAGAGCCAATTCATATAACGCCCGTCCACCTACCATGAATTTTGGATGGGAATTTCCGGCAAAAGTAACCACTGCAGTAAACAACCACAATGAAGACCATCCAAACTTAAGAACATGGACCCCTGATGCTGAACTCGACTATGGTACTCCTAGCGACGACTTCGAGTCCTCCTACGATGAAGAACCCAACGTGCCACCAACCCGCCCAGCCCTAAAGCATGCAGCCACGGAGCCTATCCACATGATCCAACCCTCTGTCATGGACTCAACTCGCGGATCCCGGCTTGACATGGATGCCTTGATGGGAACCCTCAGCGTTTCTTCAGGCCTCTATGTGGCACCAGCGCAAGACCACTACAGCCAAACCCTCCAACCCCAAGCGTCTACCACCGAAATGGGAACCTACGAAGAAAGCATCGATCTCGACGCCATGCTGAACGGCTACGACGCCACCCCCAGCGACAACGGCTACGCTGACCCCGGAGACACTCCTCGTGACCACCAACAACACACCACTCACCTCCCTCCCGAACACTACGACCCCAGCAGTGAAGGCCAGCCGCTCGTCGTCCCTCTCCCCAATCCCCCAAGCGACGAAGCAATGCGGCCCGGCGCCCCTCAACTCGTCCTCGAAATGGAAGTCGGTCGCTTCGCCGAAGCATTCCGCTCAGGCCTGGGTATCTTGAGCCAGCAATTCGGTAGTCTACTCGAAGAAGAACCTACATCTGCATCTACATCTACACCTCTACCACCAAATACAAACGGCTCGGAGGAGACCAAGGTTGCAGCGCCTGTTGTTGGGGTCGAGTAATAGCAGCGCCTGTGGGTTCCCTCTAACTAGTAGCGGATACGACGAAAGCGAGAAAGCGAGAGTAAAAATTAGGAGAAGAGAATATAGGATGCTTGCTTAAATCGTAATATTGCTGACGATGAATCATTGTACGTACCAAATAAAATCTTTTTTGGAAGGGGTTGGGTGCTGGACTGGCTGGCTGACTGGCATGGACTGAGGTGGGAATTGATACCCTGGCGTTTTTAGAAGATGAGATGAGATGAGGATATGTCCGCCGTACAACAGAAAATTATTGCTTTAATCTATGCTACCTGAGGGAAGGGGTTGTGCATTATGTATGTAGCTCGTGAGGCTTTAGATAGATAGGGCTGTTGAGACGCTTGATTGGCTTCATGGCCTGGTTTTTGCTTTGAATGTGGATGAGTGGATGAGTGGGGAGAAGGGTGAAGGGGATTAGACGAGTTGGGGGGGTTGGGGGGGGATGGTTCGTGGATGGATGGGTATCATTTATACATACATAGCCTAGCAGCAAAGTTTCATACTCCATCATCGCCCATCTTTTCATCCAATTTCAATTTCCCAATCCTATCCACCACTTTCCCCCCCTCCCCCTCCCCTTTTTCATTCCCATTCGGCTCTTCTGCTAACTCCGTGCTCTTCCTCTCCAACCTCCCTCTCACCTCCCCCACCAATTGGATAGGATTGTTGGCGGATGGGTATCATTTATTCCGTTCTATGCTAGTCCTACCATAATGCAAATTCTCATACATAGCCTAGCAGCAACATCTCATACTCCGTCATCGCCCGTCTTTCCGTCCACCGTCAACTCGTTCATACTCTTCACCACTTCATCCCCCTCACCAACCCCCTTTCCCTCCTCCACCTCCCTCCTCTTCCTATCCAACCTCCCCCTTACCTCCCCCACCAATTCCCCCATCTTGACCAACACCCCATCCTTCTCCCTATGCCCCTCCTCCAACCCCATCTCTTTAACCCTCACTTCCCCCCTCCCCATCTCCTCCTCCCCCAAAATGACCGCAAACGGAATCCCGCCCTCCTCCGCCTTCTTGAACTGCGCCACCAATTTCGGCTTCTCCTTATACGAGAACTCAGCCTTGATACCCGCATCCCATAAAGTCTTTGCGACTGCCATGCGCTCTTTTAGGAGGCCAGTGAAACCTTTGCCGCCGAAGGCCATGACGAAGACATCAACTTCCGTGGGGCGGAGGGTGGAAGTGGTGGTGGAGAGGCGGGATTTTGTGAGGGAGAAGATGCGGTCGACGCCGAAGGAGATGCCGACGCAGGGGATTTGCGCTTTTCCGGAGAACATGCCGACGAGTTCGTCGTAGCGGCCGCCGGCGGCGATGGAGCCGACGCCGACGGAGGGGTCGTTGGAGCGGTCTTCGTCGAATTCGGGGGCGGATTTTTCTTTCCGGGGGGGTTTGGGATTTTGATGGTGGTTGGTGGAGGGGGCTTTCTTTGTGGAGGTTGAGGAAGGGGGGGCGGAACCTTCAGTGACGACTTCGTAGATTACGCCGGTGTAGTAGTCGAGGCCGCGGGCGAGGGAGAGGTTGAATTCGACGTGGGGGAGGACATCGAAGGCTTCGAGGTAGGTGAATAGGAGATCCATGTCTTCAAGGCCGGAGACTAGGCTTTCGTTGCTTGTGACTCTGGGGTCTTGTCGTAGGGTATCTAGTATATCTCTTGCTCCTCGCAATTGTACGAATTCCCATATTTTATCTGCTACCTCCTCATTCAACCCTTTTTCTTCAACCATTTCCTTTTTGACCTCTTCCCAAGGTGATTTGTCCAATTTGTCTACCGCACTGCTAATTGTGCGTATCTTCTCCTTGGGCACTCCGCACACCTCGAATATCCCATCCAGTACTTTTCTGTGGTTAATCTTGATATTGAAAGCCCCTGGGCCTGTCCAACCTAACCCCCCTTTGCCAAACACCTCACACACAATCCGTATAATTTCCGCATCAGGAACCATCCGATCATACGACCCTGCAATATCAAAGTCACACTGATAGAACTCCCTCATTCGTCCCTTCGTCATAGCAGGCTGGTCTCTTCTATACACTTTTGCAATATGGTAACGTTTTATGCTCTGTATTGACGGGTTCATGGCAAGCCACCGGGCAAAGGGCACTGTAAGGTCATAGCGAAGAGAACAAAGCTCGCCGCCCTGGTCTGCGAGATCGTATATTAATTTGCTATCTTCGCCGTATTTGCCAGAGAGGATTTGACGAAGTTCGAAGACAGGAGTGTCAATTGTGACGGCTCCGTGACGCTTGAAGACGGACGTTATGGTGTTGAAGATTTGATCGCGGATGACCATGTCTATACCCTCCCCTGTATGGTGTTAGAGCGAAAGCCTCCTCGCTAGGTTGAGTACCGGATTGGGTCTCTACAGTCTTTCGTCCCCTTGGGAGTCTTCAATTGGTAGGATAATTTGTCTTTCCCCATGTCTGCGGTGTCAAGAAAGTCGAGTGTATGGCTTCCGAAGGGTCGCTTGCAGGGAATTTGCTGATTGAAGTTGGGAAGAGGACGAAGTCTTGCTGGAGTCAGGCCAGTAAGCCGGATGATGGCCCTAAAATGGTACCGCATGCACAGGAGCAGGTTCGGATCTAGAACATGGATTGGAAAGAGTCACGGATTTGATAATAGCTGCGTGACTGCATACAACGGCCGCCGTAGAATTTCCATATCTTGGCGATATGAATTTCATTGACGAGCAATATCTAAACCACTATGCCATACTATTATTCGATTTTGCTAGTAGAACGTTGCTCTGACATTCTCTAACACTTCATTGCTATTGGCTGATGGTTGAAGACATGCATAGTGCGACAAACGGACAATTTCTTTCCACTTCTCCCAACGATATCAAATCCCAGCCTCGATAGCCAGGTTGTCAGGCCTATAAAATAATCTTCATACACTCTCTTGGGCCTTCGTCCCTATTGTGACAACCCGTTGCAAATTGAACGCTGTGTTGCTCCTATTCCGTCCCACTTTCTCAATTAATTCTCTTGCAACGTCTCTCTTTCCTTCTCCCAGCTTATCGAGCACATTCGTACTGATTTCCTGGCTTGCCATCATCCACGTATCAAGCAGTAAGGTTGCGATCTCCGGTGCGAACTTTTGGCGGTCAACCACAATAGAAGAGAGGCCATTTTCGGCAAAGGTGAAAGGGAGCCGGGTTATCCAGCTGTTACGCTACGTTAGAACGTGTATTCTCATGTCTAATTTTTCTGTGGAGGGAATATAGGGCATAGTGGGAGGAACAACGAACCCACTACTGATGAAACTGGGGCCAGGCTTTGTTTTGTCTAGTGTAGATAACAATTCGCGCAGTTCCTCGAGCTCGGCGTTCGATTGAGAGGGGGCGGATGCCACCCGTATGATTTCCCAGGTGTTGACATCCCATTCGGCCCACTGAATGTAGCCACCTGGCTCTGGAAATCAAAAGTCCCTCAGTAACCTTCTTCTCAACATTACGGCTCCTTCATTTCCCCTCCCTTTAATACAAGGTTAAGAAAGCATTGCTTTTTCGATAGAGTTCTTAGCACAAATTAGAAGATAAGAACTCACTCAGCATCTTCATCAGATTCTGCAGCATCGGCACCGGATTACCGTCTCTCAAAATTGTGATGAATAATTGGACATGAATAATGTCGTATGCCTCAAACAAGCGAGGAAGGAGGTTCTGCGAGTACATCTTGTGTTATAAAGGAAAGATTCGAGGGCAGCCATTCTTTGGGCGGGCATTGCGCAAAGCTAACGTTTAGTCCGTCAAGTTGAGTCGAGGCTGGAAGCATGCGGGCGAGTTCAATGAGCCATATGCTATACAAATATCAAAATTTGATAAGTGCTGCTAGTAGAGAAGAGCAATGTGGAGACAGGGATTTTATGTACCCAGTTCCAACGCCAACGTCTGCAATTCTCAAATGTGGGTTGTCAGTGGGGATGCAGGGGTGGAGGAGATAGTTAAGGCCGTCTTTGAACAGATAATGCTGCAGAGTTGACCTGTGACATAGTGTTATTGAGCTTACCTGCGAAAGGTGGAACGGATGGAATCAAGAACCTGCGGACCTTCCATTGGCTGCGAAGCTGCGAGATAGCATGTAATCATTTGAACCACCACTCATCTTGATGGGTGAGCTGGGAGCTGAATCTCGAGAGCAAGAAGTAACAGACTGAAAGAATTCACAAGCGGTTCACGATTATCAGATTACTAAGAAAACGAGACATACGGGGATGAGAGACATCATAGAGACGATTCATCCTGTTCGAAAATCGGGGTCCGAGGCCAGACAGATTGGGAAGCTGACCACCGCATCATCGTTGAGCATGGGGTTGTTCGGCAAGAGGTATTGTAGAATCATTTGCCGGTCATGGTGGGCCCACTACAGACTACAAGATGAAACCATACATTGTTACCATCAACAAAGACTCATTTTTTCCCCAAGCATGCACGAAGGTCCGATTGCCATCTGTGTGGCACAACACTTCTCGACCCGGTCGAAGCAAGCAGGATGCAAGCCTAAGAGCAGGGATGGTGATCCTCATTCCTAAGCCCAATCAACATCGCACCATCGAGTCCCTCGCCAATTTCATGACCTTTGGTGTCACCAGCCTGTTCCTACATGGCTTTTTCCGGGAGCACCTCGCCCGCAGCCTTTTTCAGCACTCCAGCTAGCCAATAGGGACGGCTGATCATGAGGCAGTGCCCACCATCGTATCTCTCGATCACATTAAATGCACTGGGTTCCGACAGCTTTGCTCTCTTGATGATCATATCCACTACCTGCGGCGTGAAGGTTGTCTTGTCCTGCTCTCCAATTACATACGTAGAAGGGACATGGCGCCAAGCTGCATGAGTTTGCGTGCTCGAGTAGACCCCGAGGTTCTGGTGAGTGAGCTTCGAAGCCCACTTATCTGCTTCGTCAGGGGAAAGATCGTTGTAGAATACTTTCTTTGCGTCTTCTGGGTCCACATTTACGATGCTTTTCTATATGATCAAGAACTTCCCAATTAGCATTCCGAAACAAGGGGCTTTGTTGTAGTTGATTTTCAGAAGATGCTAGAGGCGATAGGGTAGCTAGTGAACCAGTTGAAGTCGAACGAACCTGCATGTCCATTTTCATCCACTCCGGCATCTGCTGCCCACTAACAGTGGGTTGAAAGCCTTCGGGCATCGCGAATGCCACTATGAACACTAGCCTCACAACGCCACCTTTGAGGCCTTTGACTTGACGGTATTTCTTACCTAGACCCTTAGGAGCCTCGGCTCCCGGCATACCAGTGTAAGAGTGTACGACGAGGATGACTTCTTTCTCCTCTGTATCGACGAGCTTGGTGAGAGTATCTCGAATGGCTTTCACGTCTTCGTCAAAGGTCCTGTTAGGAGGCATGGCGCAGGTAGAGGGGAGCGGGAGGCAGACTGTGGGATAGCCATGTTCATTGAGGCTTTTGATGACGGTAGAGTAGATCTCGGGCTTGTGCCAGGCACCAGGGACAAAGACAAAAGTCGGTTTGGTCATGTTGAGTCACTTTGACTGCTCTTAGCTCTGTATTGAATAGCGCAGAACTATCCTCAAATGAAGTGAAGGAGAAGGGTTAATTTAGCAGGAAATCGTTTGAAGCCCGTAGCACCAGCACAGGCGGGGATTTTAATCATTTTAAAGGAAAGACGTTTAAGCCGGCAATTGTCAAGGTCCGCTTTCCGCAGTGTGCAGCAAGACGAATCCATTCTTGTGATGTTTACCCATTTGGGTCGTTATTGATGGATTGGAGCTTAGAAGTACACATATTTGAAGATTGCTCATCGGTCTATTGCCGTTCAAACGGGGTTTCGCCAGTTTGATCAGTCTGGATGAAGAGCCATATGGTGTATAAACGGTAGAGCTGCGGATAATTACTTCGATGTTGCTGCCTCGTCTTCAGCATTGGTCAATTTCCGTTGTGCGTCTGTCGTCAAATTTGGTGCTATTGACTCGCCCGAAAAGCTTCCATATTGCTCCTGGCTTGCACACACACTGAATGATTATGTCCTTAGATTAGTGAGACTCGGGTCTGTAAAACAAGTAGGACATCTCAGAATGCTGGTTGCAACATCAGACGAAATAAGAAGCCTAGATGTGCAATGCAAATATCCAGTCTAATATCCGCCAATTCACCTACTTTGCCGTAGAGCTCCGTCTGATGGTTACAGCCACCGCCTGCATATTTCGTAGGATACGGCATTCCTTGGAGCTGAAATATACATAGGGTCTTGATGCCGCTCGAATCAGCCGGAGGTCGACAAGGCGTATATCATTCAGCCTTTCTTGCACGGCTTATAATGCATCGGAAAAATAGCTAGAATTATATCAGCCTATGGGACGCGGGACTGGTTCCCAATGCTTGCATTTCCCATGAGCTTTAGGAAAACATGCACCACTCCTTACGATTCTGTTCCCAGATTTTCGTGATGTACTCCATTGGCACACCAGTGTGAAATGGAGCAAGGTCCGGAAGGATCGTGTCAATGAGGGTTAGAGTCTACATAAGATGACGCACAAGTATCCCTCGCACATCTGCTGATCCAAGCCATACTCTTAACAAAGCATCCTTTGCGGCACTTGCATCTGTCTCAGGGTCTGCCACTTGTGCAGCATGTGATTGATTACTGTTGGCCCTGAATGTTTCGTCGGGCGTGGGCACCACCCAGGAAGGCTCTTCCCTTACAGGTAATCTTCCAGTTTCCTCTGCTCAGCACATCCAGCATTCAGGATTCTGGCCTCCTACATTTACTAGTCGTTGGACCCTGATGGCTAGATAAGCAGGATGTTCGATATGAAGACGGTCTACAGCGAGACAGTGACCATATGCAATCTCCACTTGTCATTCTGTTGTCATAGGAGATATGTGTTCTTTGAGGTCACGTAGGATAAACTAACTGTCGCCTCTTTGAACGAATATATTTCATCCAAAGGAGTCACTCACCATGGTTCTAATTACCTCACTTGCCAACTGTAGCCCGTTAGTGGAGATTTCCATAGCAGCAGCAGGCGGCCTTGCCTCACATCTTTGTTTTCATCTATGGCGAACATCACATGAAGGCTCCATTGAATTTTAGGCTTCATGTCGTGTTATTCGCGGCATTAGTATACGTGGAGATCGTAGTCAAACATCAAGATGTGTTTCCTGGCACCAAGCAAGCCTGTGAGGTTTTTGCCGTCTACACTTTATCCCTCTTGACAAGCATCTTCATATACCGGAGATATTGTCATCGGCTTCGACACTTCCCTGGTCCCTTTATGGCTAGTATCACAAAGCTCTGGCAAACAAAGAAAACATTGGACTCCCAAAACCACATCTTGCTCGACGGCTTGCACAAAAAATATGGAGATTTTGTGCGCACTGGTAAGGAATTTCCATTATCACCTGGGTAGTCTCTGCTCTAATTCGTTGGAACACCTTCAAGGGCCGACAGAGATCACCGTATTTACACCGGAGGTCAAATGGGCGGTTGGCGGCCCTGCCAGTCAGTGCAACAAAGCTGTCCGGTACGATATATCTCTGCCTTTGATTGCGCTCAATACGACTCGAAGTAAGGAAGAGTATGATCAACGACGACGGACTTGGGACCATACTTTTACTTTGAAAAGGTGTGGCTAATCCTTCTGCGGAAAGGTGAAACTTCTAACACTCCTCTTGATAGCCTTGGAAGGGTACGACTGACGTGTCCAGAAGCACGGAAGGCTGCTCGAAAGGCATATTGCGGACAGCGCCGGCAAACCCGTCGACGTCTCGACATGGTTCTATTTTCTTAGCTTTGACGTGATGGGAGATTTCGCTTTTGCAAAGTCTTTCAACATGTTGGAGAATAAAGAATGGCACTAATGCTACGCAGAGCGCTCAATCTCCTTGGACCCTTAAGTTCTGTTCCTTGGCTAGTCCAACTAGCCTTCAGTTTCCCCATCATCCCCATTGTGCGGGACTGGAACAGGATGATAGATTGGTGTGCAAATCGAATGCAAGACCGCATACAGGTAAGCAAGCGGGCCACTTGTCAATTTTGAGACCCAGATATATCACCACAGGCTAACATCTTCTATGCGTTCAGACTGGAGTTGACAAGCCAGATGTGTGCCATTCCCACCACCACACGCTCCTTTTGTCAAGCTGATGCTGAAGGATCAATTCACGGCTGGCCCAGGAAAATTGGCACTTGTGTTCCCACGGAGGGAAGGGTAGCATAAGGCGTTGACGTTGCTCATACTACTTCGAAGTGGACAGTATGCGGAATAGCTAGGATATCTTGGGATAGCTAAGACTTATGCTATAATCTTTGCAGATCAGTGCTCCATATCAATGCAAGCGGATAGCCGAGCCGATGGCTGGCTTTACGCACTAAGGAAGGGTAGAGAAATGAAAGAGCAAGTAGATCCACCGAAAAATAGAGCTTCTGATGAAGCGAATCGTTACTAATTCGTTGGGCCGACTTCAAACAGACAATGCTCATGCTGGATAAACTGAAGAGACGGCAAGGCAGATCTTACCCGATAAGCGATACCCAATTGGGGGACATCTTGGCGTTTGGTGTTGCTTCACCCAAAATAGAACTAGCTGGCCTTGAATGAAGCATTATCTTGGCCTCTCTTCACAAAGTTCATTGATCCCTCATCCTACGGTAACCCTATCTACCCTGGAGAGCCGACCATCGTATGTCCCTCCAAACATTTAGAGTTTGCAATCAACGTTATCGACACGCCTGACGTTGCCCATCCCAATTGACGGTTGTTTGGCTCCAAACCCTATTTTGTCCTTGCCATTCCTTGCTACAGAAGGAATGGTGAGGTAGAGACTCGCACCAAATCTCTCATCTTCGAATTCGCCAAAACGACATCACCGCTACACCTTCCGTTCACGTGAATAGGGATGGCCTACGCCCTCCTGAAAAGACAATATGGTGGAGACGAGTTAGACGATGGATGGAACTACTCGAACGTGAGCTGCAAATCTCTGGTGTTCATCGTCACTAGTGCTAAAATCTTTGTAGACCGGTATCGCCATCAAGTGGGCTGTCATTGGCGCTATCATATTGATATTCCTACTCTGGTTTGTCGGAGGCTATTATCATGCGCAACGCAGAATAAAGAAAGGCTTGCCACCTTTGGGCTATCACAGAGTATCACCATGACATCTGATAGGTAATCAAGATGCTAATACGCTGCAGTTCCTTCTCCCTCAACGGCAGCGAGCCCAGTTCATGCCACGCCCTCAATATGGTTACTATCCACAGCAGCCAAATCGTTATCCGTACGGTCACGGATATCAGATGCACAACTACCCTGCTCCACCACCCGGTAAGGGTCCTTGGATTATGGAATAAGTGTATATAGCTAACAGAACAGCTTACAACAACGCTGAGCATATCCCTCCGCCCGTGTATCAACCTCCTGAACACGGGTCGAAAGTCAATCCAGTCCAAGATTGGGCTGCGCCTCCAGCGGGTCCGCCCCCGTCAAATGTCAATGGCGGAGAGGCTTCAAGCGCGATACAAAATGTGCCTCTGAATCCATCTACCGAGGGTCAGGAAGACGCTGCTCCAGATTCACCTATCCAGCCACCAAGGAGGGGAAGATTTTCGAGGTTAAATCCTTTTTCAAAGTGATCCTATGTCTGGGAACGATAAAGCATAGATTGTACTTCGATCTTGGCATCGTCGGCGTTTTCAGCAAATTTCAATGGTTTCGAAACATGCACTGAAGGGCGTTGGTAGTTTGGGTCTACATAAGATGTATTGTGAGAATACATTGGGTACAATCGTTCAGTGTGAAGTGGATTGAATGTGAATGATCTCAGAGACTCTTTGATCTGATTCTTAGAACAGCATATAGCTGCCACTTAATGTTCTATCCAATATCCATAGCATCCTCATCCTCTTCAAAGTCGGCAACCCCGTCCTCAGCGACGTGCCCCAAATTACGAATTCCATTCTGCTGGTCCTCGGTCCTTGTCCCCGCACCATTGGGTAGTGCAACCTCTCCATTGGCTCTAGCCTCATGTAATTGCTTCTCCCTCGCTCTCGCCCTGCTCTCAATGATGGCCTTTCTGACGTTGTCTTGCTCCGCAGGTACGGTCAGAGACGTAGGCACGCGGTAAAGTATCATTTCATTGCTCACCACAGGGTGACCATTTCCCTGTAATACCGATTTAGGGATCTTGGCGAGCTTCTTCTCTATATCCGGTAGGAAGACCAGTCTCTCCTCCTCCGACTCAATGTCCGATATCTCGTCGTCTAGATTATGGATGTAGACTTTATCCTTTGTGTCATCGAGCTGCATCGAATCCAAGTGGCCATTGGTCTGCGATGCGCGTACTTGCCGAGGCTGTTTAACAGGAATATAAAGCTTGCCAGTGTGGTCGAGGTTCAGAAGATCAAACCTCTTCGAAAGACGTTGTTCGTTTTGAAGGTCATCTTCGGCCCGTCGCTTCTGGGCTAAAGTCATTGTGGTACTGTCAGGGCCACTTTCTCTTCCTCAATAGGTTCGGGCGTTGAGCTCGAGCTTCGCACGACATGTCCAGATGGATAGCAGACAGCTTTCTGCCCTTAATGGTCTGGACTGGGATTAGATGTGCTGGTGTGAGTTAAATGCGGGCTGGGAAGGCTCTGGAACATTCACCCGAATGATAGGCCGACACTTTCGGTCCATTCCTAATCAGACCTTAGCTCCCACAAAGGCTAGCCTTCGATATTGCATTTCGAGATCTGAAAATTACGTGACAACGACAAGGAATCCCAGCATCCTCTCTTCACCATGCGTATGTATACATTCTCGACGTCATATATGTCGGCGCTGACATGATTGCACACAGCTCCCAAATTCGATCCTAATGAGGTGAAGGAGATGTGCGTGATACCAGCCTTCAAGAACGGAGCTCAGAGCTGACTATGAATTCTCGCAGCACCCTCAGAGCCACGGGTGGTGAAGTTGGTGCTTCCTCAGCTCTTGCACCCAAGATTGGCCCTCTCGGTCTGTCGCCAAAGAAGGTTGGAGAAGATATCGCCAAAGCTACTGGTGATTGGGTGCGTACAACTTGCGAGTCTTGAGGACGAGCACTGTGCGAGACGTCAAGGACGGCTACTAACATCCACATAGAAAGGTCTGCGAGTCACAGTCAAGCTCACAATCCAGAATCGACAAGCTGCCGTCTCCGTTGTCCCCTCCGCATCCTCTCTCGTCATAAGAGCTCTGAAAGAACCTCCACGAGACAGGAAGAAGGAGAAGAACATCAAGCATTCAAAGTCTATACCCTTGGATGAAATCATCAATATTGCGCGGACAATGCGGTTCAAGTCGTTAGCGAAGGATCTGAAGGGCACTGTTAAGGAGGTTCTAGGGACTGCTTTCAGTGTGGGATGTCAAGTTGATGGGAGATCACCAAAGGAGATCAGTGATGACATCGAGAGCGGTGCAATTGAGAGTATGTTCACAAATTGCCGTTTTGCGGATCCCTCTGCTAACGTCGTGTCAGTTCCTGAATCATGAATAAATTTACACTACATGCCTTTGCTACATCACTACGGTAGCACAATATGAAGCTTCATCAACAGGCATTTTTAACATACTTTCATCTTGCTCTGCATGCTGTTTGCCGAGTCAGTGACAGTGTACTTTGCCAACACTCTGGCCCTTACCCCCTTTCCCCTGCGGATTGGTTCAATCTATGGTTCGGGCCTATTTTGGTGCAAAGGAGATGATATTCTTCGGACAGGCCAATTACTCACCACGACATTCTGTCTCTTGGGCGTGAATGTGGGGGTCCATATGAAGGCCTACATCTCACTAACGCTTTTACTATCGAGTTGAGACTCCATGCATCTTTACCTTTTCATACCGGATGTCTGCCTCTGCTCCCTTCACTATTCAGGCCATCAGCGTGTGCTACTCTATATCCGTTCCTTTCTTTTTCGCCAGACGTGGAGGTAGATGTCTTGTGCCTATGAGAATAGTGCACTAGAAGTCTGAGGATAATGCATTATATGGACCAGGGAATGGCTTCATCATCCAACTCATCTCAATATATAGCACCTAGATCAATACATTCAATATCAATGAGGAGATATATACAAACACGCAACGGAAGATTAGTTGCCTCCATCGGTATGATTTGACAACGGGACTCTAGCTCGAATCTATCTCCCACCCCTACCTCTTCACCTCCATTCTCCCCCTTAGCGACTTAGGTCGCACCTAATTTGGTAGCCCAGTCCCTCTTTTGATATCATGTGATCATCAATACTCCGCAAAATTGCTATTCTCTTGCACCACTTGATGCGAGGGGTGAACACGTTGCGGAGCTGCGGACTTCCACTCCTGAGTCACGGTCGTGTGAGGGTCTTTTGCCCCAAGCTTCCGACCCATCAACACAACTTTCCGACTAGCATCAGATACAGCACGACACCTCCCAATATGGGCTCAACAGAGCAATGGCCCGCTGTGCGGGTAAGAGACACTTTTATAGACTATTTCAAGCAGAAGGAGCACACATTTGGTGAGCTGGCCCGGGGACGTGAACTTTTTGATATTGGTATTAATGGAGCTTATAGTGCCTTCATCCTCTGTCGTACCACATTCAGACCCTACTCTACTCTTCGCCAATGCTGGTATGAACCAGTACAAGTCAATATTCCTTGGCACTGTCGACCCTTCGTCTGATTTTGCTCAACTGAAGCGTGCGGTCAATTCCCAAAAGGTCAGCTCAAGCTTCCCACTACAGACAGGGATAGCTGACAGGAAAAGTGTATACGCGCGGGAGGCAAACATAATGTAAGCCTCAGACACTCTATGAAGGAGCCACGGCTTATATCTTAAGGACCTGGATGATGTGGGTAAAGACAGCTATCACCACGTGAGGCATGGCCAACTTCAAACTGCGAAGGCTTTCGGCTGACAATCTACCTAGACATTCTTTGAGATGCTGGGCAATTGGAGTTTTGGCGACTACTTCAAAAAGGGAGCTATAGAATATTCCTGGGAGCTACTGACGAAAGTTTACGGCTTGGATCCTGATCGACTGTATGTGACATACTTTGAGGGCAACAAAATCGGGGGCCTGGAACCAGATCTTGAAGCCAAGGAACTATGGAAATCCGTTGGTGTCGCAGAGGATCACATCTTGACTGGAGATATGAAAGATAACTTCTGGGAGATGGGTGATCAAGGCCCTTGTGGACCTTGTAGCGAAATACACTATGATCGTATAGGAGGGAGGAATGCTGCACATCTTGTGAACAAAGATGATCCTAATGTGCTGGAGATTTGGAACAACGTTTTTATCCAGTACAATCGAGAACCGGACAAGTCTTTGAAGCCTCTTCCTCATAAACACGTCGATACTGGATTAGGTTACGAGCGCTTGGTCTCAGTCCTTCAAAATAAGATGTCGAACTACGACACGGACGTATTTACGCCCTTATTCGAGACTATACAGAAGGTTACTGGCGCCAGGGAGTACAGGGGCAAATTTGGGGCTGACGACCCTGATGGAATTGATACAGCTTACCGAGTAGTTGCGGATCATGTTCGTACCCTTACATTCGCCATCACCGACGGAGCTGCACCCAACAATGATGGGCGAGGGTACGTGGTCCGAAGAGTGTTGCGAAGAGGCGCTCGTTACGCGCGAAAGTACCTCAATTCAGATATTGGCGAGTTCTTTTCCAAGATTGTGCCAACGCTAGTGCAGCAAATGGGCGATATGTTCCCGGAAATCAAGAAGAAAGAGACAGACGTCAAGGAAATCCTGGACGAAGAGGAAGCATCCTTTGCCAAAACCCTGGATCGAGGAGAAAAACAGTTTGAGAATTATGCACAACAATCAAAGCTTAAGGACTCAAAAAAACTTCATGGTGCTGACGTGTGGCGATTATATGATACCTTTGGCTTTCCAGTCGACCTTACGCGCCTGATGGCAGAAGAACGTGGCCTTAAAATCGACGACAAAGAGTTTGAAGAAGCACGACTGCAGGCGAAAGAGGCTAGCAGGGGCGAGAAGAAAGCCGCATCAGATTTCGTGAAGTTGGATGTTCACGACCTTGGAAATCTTTCGAAAATGAATGACGTTGCACCAACAGACGACAGCCCCAAGTTTGGCAGGGGAAACATAACCTCTCTAATTAAGGCCATATACCACGAGAAAAAATTCTTGCAAGGGACCAAAGAGATACCGGAAGGTGAGCAATTAGGCCTGATAGTTGATCGGACCAACTTCTACGCAGAACAAGGCGGTCAGGAGCATGATACGGGCAAGATCATCATAGATGGCGTTGCTGAGTTGGATGTGCAGAACGTCCAAGCCTATGCAGGATACGTGCTTCATACTGGATACATGAAGTACGGGTCACTGTTCGTTGGGGATGAAGTACTTTGTGAATTTGACGAACTTCGACGATGGCCAGTACGGAATAACCATACTGGTACACACATACTCAACTTTGCCCTACGAGAGGTGCTTGGCGATGGCATTGATCAGAAAGGTTCTCTGGTTGCTCCTGAAAAATTACGTTTCGACTTCTCCCACAGAGCAGGTGTCTCAATAGAAGAACTAGAGAAGGTTGAAGACATTTCTACCCACTACATCAGGCAGAATTGCGAAGTTTATGCGAAAGACGTACCTCTTGCCACAGCAAAGGAAATAAATGGTGTCCGTGCTGTCTTTGGTGAAACGTATCCTGATCCTGTACGGGTAGTATCTGTGGGCGTGCCTGTGGAAGACCTTCTCCAGAACGTCAAATCTGAAGAATGGCGGCAAGTCAGTGTAGAGTTCTGTGGAGGAACACACGTTCTTAAGACGGGTGATATCAAGGAATTGATAATAATAGAAGAGAGCGGAATTGCCAAAGGCATACGGAGAATCGTTGCGGTCACCGGCTCAGAGGCCGATGAAGTGCAGAGAGTTGCAAAAGAATTCAGCGAGAGATTGGACCGACTAGAGAAGAAGCCTCACGACCATGCCAAGGAGCAAGAAATCAGAACGACACAGGCAGATCTAAACCAACTCTCGGTATCATGGATAACCAAATCAAAACTTCGGGATCACTTCGCGAAAATCGTCAAAGCGCAACTGGACGAACAGAAGGCACAGCAGAAGGCTGACGCCAAGAAGGCATTGGATGCTATCAGCAATTACTTTGCTGAACATAAAGATAAGAAAGATTTCATTGCCAAAGTGCCCTTTACTGCCAATCAGAAAGCCATCAGCGAGGCTGTTAACCATGTCCAAAAGAAGAATAAAGACAAGAATGTATATCTGTTCGCCGTGATCGATGGCAAGGTTATCCATGGATGCCATGTCTCAGAGGTATGCCACCAAATTCCGATATAACTATCCCTTAATCACAAGTTGATCCTGTTATAGGGAGCAAACAAGCAAGGCTTGTCGGCCAGCAAATGGGCGACTGCGGTTGCGGGTGTCGTAGGTGGCGCAGCAGGAGGCAAAGGGTCTACGAGTGTCGGTAACGGCACGAAACCGGAGAAGGTGGATGAAGGAGTCGAGGCAGCCACGAAGTATCTTCAGGACTTTCATCTGTGATGGTGTTCAGGACCGTGCGCATGCTGGCCGGTTCGGGGCTGTTTGCTGTTTGTAAGTCATACCCCTTAGATATGCATGCATGATCTTGAAACCACCACGGAGATTGACCAGTGGCTTGTGAGTACGATAATCTCGCTTCGGACGTACATAATACTACATATAGCCATACTTGCGTGGGATTGCGGCCCATCTGTCTATACTGTGCATTTACTTGGTCCACGCAAACCATAATTGTTTGGACAGCGGTATGTTGTCCTTCGGATGCCGATATTTATTTAGCATTCTGTCAATGCTAGATCTGAATGCAATTTCTGGGCGACAGGGCAGTTGATACATAACATGACTTTTCAATTGTGGATTTGTGACCACTAGAGATACTGAGCTTTACAACTACGGCCCTTCGACGGGGCCCCTCAACTAACATCAGAAGCCTGATATTGATACGGCCATTAAGGTCGTGCGTCGCTTTTTCGACGCAATGCCTGGGAAACTATACTATACATTCTGCTCCCACATTATCCTACTTCTTCTCGCGCATGCGTCCGCCGGAGTAGATTGTGAGTGCCTCCATTCCTGGAGTCTCTGCGGTCTTTCTCAGCGTCCCTTTTCTGACGTAGTGTCTAGCGTTCACTTCACAGTATACACATGGCTTTGACAGGTTACAGGTGCTTGCGTCGCCCTGGTCACCATCGACTAGCATTCGAAGCACCCCGCTAACGATGGGCGAAAGTCATTCTCAGCTACCGCTCGAATATAAACGAGGATGCGTAGCCAATCGCGCTCATGAGTCAGAGTGCGATGGGCTGGTTCCACCGCCTAGTACATCTAGCCAAGCTCCAGTCTCGAGCGTGCCCACCTCGGAGGTAGCCACCTCAGAGCAACTTAGCTCATTAAAGATTGCACAGGCCACTCCGCCGCCAGCAGCACCAGTAACACCGACAATCAGCAACAATAATGCGGCCAGTCCTATTAATCTACCTGAGAACACAGCATCTGTCCCCGCTGCTGAACCTGATCAACCTACTGCGTCAAATTCAGCAGTCAATGCAGGTAATGTAACTCCTGTAGGACTATCTCGGGTGTCCGCAGTCCTACAACAATCAACAACTTATACACCTGAGAGCTCAAATAACGTTCCCGAGCCCACAAGCCTCCCAGCACCAGAGGGGATCCAGTCATCACCCAACAGTCGAGGGGCTACCTCACCAGCACTACTGGCAGCAAGCGAATACGAAACGTTGGTGGGAATGCCTATGGCTCCTATAACAACCCTCTCACCGACCTCCGAACACGCTTTCGCTGTTCCCGGTACTGATCAGCCCTCCATGCCTCCTACTGCGATACCAACGACAGCAATTGCCGTCCTTACCGCCCTTGGCTCAGCCCACAATGCCCTGCCAACCTCTCAACGCATAGGGAACGGTGGGACACTTAATTCATCCGACACAGCCAGAGGTTCTGCCGGTATCTCTAGCGTTGGCTTCATGGGCAGTGGCACGAGCGGGCAGAAGCTGTCTACTGCCGCGAACATAGTAGCAAATATGACAGCGCCAAGTCGTCCGCTTCTCATTGTATCCTCAACATCATCTATTGCCAACAGGACGACGGTGAGTGTTGCAAGCACTGTCGTCACGCAGATCAGTTCGAGGAGCAGTGCTTCCTTGTTATCCGCAGGAACTACAGCTACTTCGCCGGCTAAGATTAGTAGCAGTAGCGGTACCGGTGGACCTAAATCCAAGGGTTCAGGGTCACAGTTTAGAGGCCTTGGAATGACACGGCTGCTTGGATGTCTGACTGCGTGCATGGTGATTGGGGCATGGATCCTGGTGTGAGGAGATCATCATCTGATTTGTCCATATATATTGTACAGTATCCTCATGCACATAAATGATTCGATGGGTGGAGTGCCAAATCATGCAGTGCTGAAGTGTGCAACGGACGGTGTGCTGGGAGGCAAAAGGTATGATAACAATTACACGTAATGTTTGGATAATTGGCATAGAATAGTTGGTACTCTATTGTCATCTTATGGAAAGAAAGGCTCAAGGGGCAGAATAGAATGCCTTCCCTCCGGGTTCGAACTGGAAACCCCAGGATCATTGCCGAATGTTACATAGGTAGGAGGCAGCATCATCGCGAGTTATGTGGAATGATAAGGTCAGCTCACGTGTCACGTATTACCAGCTACAGCAGGAAAGGTTTGCTACTTAAGGTGCGCGAAATAGCAATGGGTATATACAATTTTTTGTATGGACGCTCGGTACATCTTTGATCTCTTTGAGCACTGGAGCGGCAACGTATTACTGTTGGCGTCCGTCGACTCATATAGACCACATTTCTCTATAATTCATCTTCAGCTCGCCTACTCTTAACTTTCATCCACCCACTAGTTCCCTTCCTTTCATCGTCTACACGTGCTGGCGCTCCCTCTCTCCCAGACCAGTCAGCTCCCCTATCACCACCATTCTCACCCTTCACCAGAATACCCGTCTCCTCAATAGCAGGCTTAGCCACAGTCTTCCCTTCCTTCTTCGTTTCAGCTTCAGCCTCCTCCTCCCACTCGTTGCCCTCTAAGAGTTCCCACTCCGCTCCCGTCCTTTCGGACAAGAGCATTGCTTTGACCTTTTCGATGAGTTTGAGCGGAGTTTGCAGGCGCCAGTCGCGCATGTACTCCGTGCCAGATGCTGTGGCGAGGTAACCGTATGCAGTGCCGTGAGAGAAATGACCCATAGGTGGAGCTTCTTTAGACTTTTCTGTTAACGGGATACGAGCCGCTGCTGCTGTGGATGTTCGAGAAATCGGAGGCTTCGATGCATTGGTCCTCGTGGAAATCTCTCTTGATAAAGGAGGCCGAGAGGGAGGAGCTACTAATAGCTGCCATAGATTCTTCCCCATAGCACACACTTCTTCCCACGAGCTACCGCCAACATCGATACCCTGTGTTTTGCAGAGCCAAGCGATATCCCACGCTAGAAATGTAATACCTTCAACGAAGGAGGCGTATGCAACCTGATCGTCTTTCGCCAGCGCCGAGAGTTTCTTATTAAGGTGTAGTGGTCGCGGTCTGGGCAGCGGACGCTGATCGGCGTGGCGCGAAGCTGAAGGACTGTTGTTCGAAGAGTGTGACGGCGTGGAGCCGGGAAAAGGGAAATCCCGCCCATTATAGGATGAGCTTGGAGAGAGGATGGTAGGGAGAGGAAAATCGCGGTGAGGAAGCGTGACTTCGGCTGGGAGTCGAAGGGATAGGTAATGTGAAACCAAGTGGACGAGATGAGCAACATTGGTGTTCGAGGTGCTAACTTGAGTTGGAGAAAGGTCTACAGGAGTGGTAAGCATGTGCTTGAAGCATCGGAGAAGTCTACATGCACTTACTATTTAGATCTCTAAGATCAGCAATTGGTACCCCTCCAATAACATAGACATCTCTGCCTAAACTACCCTTCTTGCGCTTTCGCTGCTGTAGGCCGTAAAGTAGAGCAGCCTCTCGGCATAAGAAGATGCGCGACTCCGCTGTCTTGTTATGTAATAAATCCCATCGATGTTCTGTACGCCGCATTCCTTTCTCAACATCTTCGACAGAATGGTGCCGGGGGTGAGAAAGCTCTTGCTGCGCGGATGCCAGATCTGATCGGCGTCTCTGAAGAATCTTCCTTCTTGCCGTGATCTCAGCCTTTGTCTTTTGTATCTCTTCACGAAGAGTCTGAACATGGTCGTGGATATGTTGCGATTTGTCCTCCGAAGCTCTCTGTTCGGCTGCTGCACGCCGGACGGACCACGTAGGGTTCAACTCTGGAGCTTTCGTACTACCAGTCTTTATGGCCTTGTTATGTGGGGGAACACCGGCCACATTTTGCTCCACCTCCTTGCCTAAGGCTTCTGTTTGTAGCAGTGTTTGGGCAAGTTGTACCCTTGGTTGATAAAGGGCACTGCGGGCGCAGAGCGTGCAGTTGAATGGTAGTCGATTGCTCGCAGAGCGCTGACATACATCGCACTGCATTTTCGCGCTATCCTCGAGCTCTCGAGTGGTGAGTATGAAAATGGATCCAGGCAAGCCATTTTTTAGTCCATGAATGGGGTCAAAGTGCTAGGCGCTCAGTCTCATGACTGCGAGTTGTGACTGTATTATGGAAACATATTATGCATCTATGATACCCTTTGTTGAAGGTAATCCAAAAAACGAGGACTGGATAATTCAGTGGTAGGGAACCCAGAGTTTCATAGATAGACAACCTCGAGAAGAAGATATGGGTGGCAAGGCCCTCAGATTTAGGGTTTAGACCTAGTCGCAGCCTTATCGGTAGGGCCAGCGATACATAGCCTAATTTCAACTTTCACTACTTAGCTCTCAAGTGTAATAGTCTTCACAATAACACTGTCTGTAACTGTGGATGCAAATAACTTATGCCTGAAACAGAACCGCCTGGCGCTTGTGGATACCAAAAGCATCGCTCACAATGAGAAAAGTCCCTGATCTGGTATATCTTCCAAAAGATATTATCTTTGTCCTCATGAAATTCCTTGATGGTGTTGCTACCGCCCGTTGTCGTTCTACCTCAGAGGGATGGTATCAGGCATTGACATAAGACTTGCCTCTCCGTGGTAGCCTTGTCACAAGGTACAGCAGGGTGAGTACAAAGGTGCCTTCTCTTTTGTCTGATGGGTCGAGCGACCTCGGTCGGCTAGTAGGCATGGACAGCTATCATCCATCTGCAACTTAGTGGGAAACCTTCCAGCTCGTTATCTCATGGCATCGTGCTCAGATTTCCAGGAAACCCGCCTGCGTCGGCTTGATGGCGAAGCACGTTAAGTGGGACTCCGTGAGCATATTCATTGGACACTTTCAATATGCGAACAGAGACTTAGAAGCCAGTACGGTTTCTCTACGAAGCTGGAAGAAAGGGTTGCCAATCGGCTTGAAGGAGACGCAATGCACTTATGATGATGGTCTGTTAATCCATTATGGATTCGAAAGTGCTGTATACCATCTGCTCAACATTGAGGATAGCAGGACTTTCATTGTGCCTTCGACATTTCGGACATTGGCGAGACACTACTGCGGTTAAAATACAGGTTGCTGAGTATCGACACCACCGCTTTTGACGTCTTCTTTGGCAAAGATACGTTTCCTTAGTTCCGTCGCAGCATTGTCATTCTACGGGATGAGTGAGGATAACAAGAGGAAGGATTACGTCTGACGCAGTACAACTCCTTGTTACCGATCCACAATTCAGTATTCTATGTCACATACGTTTGGCAAGACATCCTTTGGATCTCAAGTGAGCAAAATCAGTTGAAGCAAGAACGTTCAAGTTGCTCAAATACTGGGAACGCGTAATCGGTACCCCCAACATTGGAGGAGGCCCACCGTGAGAAGACTGTTTCGTTGAACACAGTGACTTCTATTCCATGATACCTTCCGGATGCTAATATCTACAACACACGAGAGCCACGTGCCGGCGTCACAGAGGCATCAATCCGCGCTTCCGTTGGTAACGAATTGTGGATCACCTAGCAAGCATTGAATTTGTGGTGGAGAGAAAGGATTACGGCCATCTTGTATTTCAGATTATATTGTTTCAAGGTTAGGCTTTGAAGCTGGAAATGGATGGCATCGATCGGCATGCGACACAGACTGCCTGTGACGAACGTCGGATGGTCCTCCAGATCCAGCAGGAGCTTCATGTTTCGATTCGATATGCATGTTAAATGGGCAGGCGCCAAGTAGAGAGGAATGAACCTGCTACCCAAGAAGCATCACACTGGCTTGGACAAGAGCGAGTCTGTTGTCGAAACGTGCTTTCTCAATCATCTTGGATAGCTTGGATTGAAATGCAATGACACTTTCTATTCTTGCTTAGTCGTCATTCAGTCGTTGTCAGACTGCCTCCCGCGCTGACACCAAGATCTCCCTGAAGTTCCTACTCATCTTCCAAGACCGCAAGTCCAGACTTCAAACCCCTGGCTGGTCTCCCACCGCGACTGTTGCCACCATCATATTCAGAGTTGACGGATCCCATACTACTACAGCCGTCGCGACTACCTAATTCTCGACATTAGATCCTAACGCCCTTTCTCAATGGGCAAGCTCGAGGTATCATGCAAAGCGGACAACAGTCAGCTACTAGAAACTTTCCTCAGAGCTTGTACCGTACGCGTGTGTCAGCATCCACTGATAACCCTCACTGATCATACCATGCCTCTTCATCTGGACTTACTACCTCTCGAGGTCCTGCAACAATGTTTCCGCCTTCTCCTTGTGGTGTGTGATCAAGCCTTGATCCTCTGTCTAGACAGTTCAACCCCACCAGCATACCGCACTTATCTGCAACCATCGCTTCTTAGAGTATGTCGTCGTTTCTACCAGACCGGCCTTCCGCTGCTGTACGGTGAAAACACGTTCACCACCTCGTCACCAGCCACTTCTATTGATTTCGACGTTCAGCTGTCCAGCTTACCTGGCAAAAACCGCCAACTTATTACCAAGATCGTTCTCAATATCGACTGGGCTACTCAGCTTTGGGCAAGATTTCCGCTCATCGCTCGCCAGATTGCAGAACTCAAATCTCTGCGTCAGCTTGAAATCATCATCGCCGACAACGGCGACCCTAAGCCCGTACGATACCCAAGGGACGGTCCGTATGGCGCCGTGATGCTCAAGTCCGAGAAGAAAGTCTTCAAAGAGCTTATAGCCGGGCTAAAAGGCTTAAGGGTGTTCAAGCTGGAGGGTTTCCAGGATAATGATTTTGCTAAAGCGTTAGAGAATATGGTTAATGTTGCATGACTCGGGGGTTATCCGCCACATTTCCTATCAATTGTTAGCGTCGTAGCCTATCTGGTCGGCTTCTCACAGAGCCTTGCAATTATAGCAAGCACCAATATCTTGGCAGTTTGGAGATTTTTCTTGGTGTAATACACAGGATACCCTACCATAGTTAAATTGACGGGGACAGGTCCCAAGAATTCACGCAGCTGGAGTTCTTGAAGTAAGTGAAGCATACGATAATAGTGACAAAGTGGATACCTATGTACCTAAGGACATGAGAAGTTCTTCAATCTCATCATCGAAGATGTATTTGCACAGTTCACCTGGGACCCGAGCGTTGCCCCGGGATGGACTATTCCCTGGATATCCAATGATAGGGAAAGGTATTTCAATGATGCAGCAATTTGCAGTCTTGAAGGAAAGGGAATGACGCAGCAGAATGGCAAATTATAGCATGATATATCGCCTTGAATAAGACATGTGAATGCACATACAGTTCACAGAATCGTCGTGAAGCCGGTAAGTGCATCGTGAGTCCTTGGCATGTCGCCCATTAATAAGTGAGATATCAAGTAAATTTTAAACGTGCTAGCTTCGCTAAACGCCTCTAAATATCAGAATACGCTAGAGTGGGTATCTTTCGCACGATTCTACTCTCCACCAGTCTGCTCAGCACCAGACCTTGAGCCCCCTTCTTCAGCCTGTCTCTCTTGTACCTTATTCTGATCGGCATGTTTCGCAGGATCAAAAACATATATAGGAAACTCCAAGAATACCGTTCGCTTCAAGATCGTCGGCATCCTAACATACAGCTGCGGCGGAAATGGTATAAGAATGCTGGTACGTTCCGTGTACTTTTTGAATGACTCCCAATGGTTCCCACTTTCGTACCGTTTCTTTGCTCCTGGTCGTTCTTGTAGTGTGAGTCCGGATACGAACATGAGGAGGAGGGTAAGGAAGAAGGCGCCAAGGATTGAGGCGTAGAGGGCACGGTAGGCGCCTCCGTGGACGTAGCCGTATGCGGCTGGTGAGACAGCGATCATGAAGATTGCTGGTGTTGTTAGCAAGGTGCTAAGAGGAGAGAGGGGAAGGGCTTACAGAATTGAATGATGATCTCCCCGAAGTAATTGGGATGTCTCGTCCACACAAAGAGGCCTACATCGCATACTTTGCCCTTGTTCTCAGGCTTGCTCCTGAAAATGTATTTCTGTATGTCCGAAACACTCTCCATAAGAAATCCAATTGTATATAATATCACACCAGCGATATCTCTTCCAGTACCAAACTTTGGCTGCGGATACTTTGTCACATTCGGCGAATTCAACAGCGTCACAGGTAGCGAGACTGTCCAGACCCAGAGCATTTGGAATACCCAGAAACCCAGAAAAGGGAAGAATTTATCTCTCTTGTCATCAAACCTGTCATCCTTGCCAGTCTTGATGATCCGGAAGAGAAGGAAGGCTGAGAGTCGAGCTCCCCATAGCATTATAAACAAAGAATCTACGATCTGTCGCGCATTGTGGTGACCGGAAAACGAAAGGGTTATGACGGCAAGGACGACAAAGTTTGTTCCTCCAGCGAAGTCTGCAATTAGGTATTAGCATTGCTCCGCCCATCTTTTGAGAGAAACATGCCAGTGAGCTTGTCAAACTTGAGCGAATATGCTATGGAGAAGAAGAATAGCTGATATGCAATCGTGATCAGGAGGGTTATTGCGAGATAGTAATCGTCCAAGGCGTGGACTTCGGCCATATTGAAGGGTTGGGAAGAGAGAATGGTGTATTTACTATACGAGAAGCTCCCAGCTCGCAGCAGCAGTCTCTTTATATGAGCGCCATGTGCTCATAAGGGAGTATGCTTACGGAGTAATTGTTCGTCCGCTTTCAAAGTCGCGCTTTCACATAGCAATTTCGTATTCGCGTTGCAGCTCCCAGCCGCAGCGTCATAGACTAAGATCTGACCTAAGGTATCCTCGGCTCGATGCTAGCGTTCCCGCTGACAGATAAGATTACCGAAAATCCTTGGCGGCTGATCAGCTCATGAGCCTCTATTAAGATTTGTTCGCAAATGTTAAGGGCCTTGTAGGAGCAGAATGATTTGGATCCAGCGAGTTGAGGTTTAAAGTATGCGGTCAAAGGCATGCTCTGCTTGATTTCCTGGCGCATTAGCCGAGAGGATTATCCATTTGTAATTCAGCAAACACAGCTTGTGTGATTCAATCATCGTTTGGAGATGTAAAATACATGGTTGAGAGGTCATTCTCCAGAACCTCTCTTCGCCCCGAAGTGCCCTTATGTCTATCCTTTCTCCACTTCAGACTTCATTACAGTTGATCACAGCTGTATCCTCCCCTGTGCTCATGATATTAGGTGGGTGCTGTTGTGTATTAGCACTTCTCGAACAGCAAACTGTCTGTAGTCGACCCCTGCCTGTCTGTATAATTAGCTTGCAAGAACTTCTCGAGGTTTTAGTGGGTCCGATGATGAATCAAAATTGCAGGCAATAGTTGGCTTTCAACTAAATCAGCCGTGCAAGATTTGGGAATTAAAAGCCCGTGTCTGCACCACGCTCTGATAAGAGTGTTTCGGGCACGCTGCGGCTGCAGACCCCGAGTTCAGAAAAGGCGGGCCGGTCCCTTGTTCCCAGTCACAGTTTGTCATCATGCCGTGAAGCCGCGAAGACATAAGGCCACCTAGTCGGAACCTGGTCCCACGTCTTCTGTGGTTTCTAAGGGCCAGTGGCCTTTGAGTATCACGATCAATGCAGACGCGTCTCATCCAACATCTCCATTTGGGAGCAGCCGCGGATGAGAGTTGTCCTCGACAGCTGGCGCTTCTACAGATAAATTTTTGGCCTGGTGTTCTTGCGCCTTTGCATTTTCCAGCCTCGCCCTTTTAGCTTGTCGCTTTTGCTCTCTCTTTGATATAGGTCTAGGTGAGTCACCAACCTCTTCGCCCTGGTCCTCCAGCACTTCGGCTTTCCTCTTACTCTTTGATTGCTTCACTTTTGCTGAATTTTCCTCCTGAACCAATGTTTCAGGTTTCTCTCCTCCATACACCACATCGACCACCCCCCCATAACTCCTTCTCTTCATCTGTGCCTGTATCACCACACCACGTGCCTCCCGGCCAACCGCCTCTACACCCCTTTCCTGCCCGAGACCCCACAGGACCGCCATATTAATAACATCTGCCGGGCCTCTACAGGCCAGCGCTCTCCTTGCCTCACTGCTCATAATGATTCCTCTTCCTCTCGTGGCTCGTATCAGTTGCGTAGCATTACTGATCAAATTCCTTCTTGAAGCACCTCCGTCGCTATTCAATATTCCAGGGCCGTAGCAGATCTCAAATTTAATGCCCCGCTGTAAAGCGCCCGCAAGAGTCGTATGCTTGAAGTAGAATGGATATCTGATACTCAGGTCGACGGAAATGAGATCGCACTCGAACGCTTGACAGGCCAACATAAGGCATTTCTCAGTAGTCGGTCGGAGTGCTACAATGTCGTATACTGAGCTGATACTGTTGAGGCGGTGATTTTGCGAGGGGTCTGAAAGATGTACTGTGCAACGTCGAAGGACTTGTAGAGAAGCTGGGACGCTGAAGGGTAGAGGCGATGGTATTTGGTTCGTAATGTTCGCCGGGACTTGTCCAGAGACGGTATGATCCAACGCAACGCTGTTGTAGCCCACTATCATAAATCAGTATCTGCTAAAAAAAAGGCCTGGGATCTCAGAATGACTGACGCTGTGCCAAGAAGGCTAGTGTACACTGTAGCTCTCCGTGGTTCGCGCTGTATGGGACGTTGAGATCATAGTACATCCTTGTTCCTCCCCTCGCCCCCTCAAACTCCTTCACCTTTACAGTGCACAGTGTCAGTGATGTTATTTCACTAAAGCAGCGCCGGCGACGAAAAGTATGGGAGATCCAACCCAAAACAAGCGAACTTAGCGCGCGGCTCAAATGATGTGCGAGGCTTCGCTCGGTCCCCACTATCACACGACTACCAGGCTTTTGTGGGATATGATGCCCCATAGCTCGCTAACTATATTCTAACGATGGTGTGTATATCTTGCTAGTATTCGGGCTTTGATACGTTGTTTGCTGTACATTAGTCAGTCGTACCCAGCATGGCGCGCGTATATGCGGATGTCAATCAGCATATGCCAAAGTCATATTGGGAGTATGACAGCGTCAACATTACATGGGGGGTCCTAGAGAACTACGAGGTAGTCCGAAAAATAGGTATATTTATGGTGTTGATCGCCGCTCAAGATTTTCAATTAGCTGACCCTGCGCAGGTAGAGGGAAATACTCAGAAGTCTTCGAAGGCATAAACATCGTCAACTACCAGAAATGCGTCATCAAAGTCCTCAAACCCGTGAAAAAGAAGAAGATAAAGAGGGAGATCAAGATTCTACAAAACCTGTCTGGTGGACCTAACGTTGTTGCGCTGCTGGACGTTGTGCGAGATAGCCAGAGCAAGACGCCGTCGTTGATATTTGAATACGTCAATAATACGGATTTTCGGAGTCTATACCCAAAGTTTGTAGATTACGATGTGCGGTACTACATCTTTGAATTGCTTAAGGTATTTGCGAAGCTATCTTCACGCGAAAACAACTCAGTCGGCTGACAAGCGACGCCAGGCTTTGGACTTCTGTCACAGCAAGGGTATTATGCATCGAGACGTCAAGCCTCATAACGTCATGATAGACCACGAGAAGAGGAAGGTTTGTCAGAAAATTTCTCTGAGACTATACACGGCTGACTATTCCAAGCTGCGCCTTATCGACTGGGGATTGGCGGAATTTTACCACCAAGGGACTGAGTACAATGTTAGAGTGGCATCGAGATACTTCAAAGGACCCGAATTGTTGGTGGACTTTCAAGAGTACGATTATTCACTGGATATGTGGTCATTAGGAGCTATGTTCGCTTCGATGATCTTCCGAAAAGAGCCATTTTTCCATGGCAACAGCAACTCGGATCAGCTCGTCAAGATCGCCAAGGTACTCGGGACAGATGATTTGTTTGAGTATCTTGACAAGTACGATATTGATTTGGACACCCAATATGATGACATACTGGGAAGGTTTCCAAAGAAGAATTGGCATGGCTTTGTAAATGCTGAGAATCAAAGATTCGTCAGCAATGACGCTATCGACTTCCTTGACAAGTTGCTCCGCTATGACCATCAGGTACGTTAAGCTTCTCAATAATCCCCGTTCGAGCTTGAGTGGAATGGCCCTGACGCAAATCTCAGGAACGGCTGACAGCCAAAGAAGCCATGGCACATCCGTATTTCAGCCCTGTAAGAGCTGCAGGATCATCATCGACACAGAATCATAGCTCTTCCGTATAGCAATTGGCCGCTTAACCGCCTCCTCTTCTTTAATTTCTACAATACCGCGTACGCATCCACTCACCTCGTCATCTATCAATACAGCTTGCTCAAGCATTGAGCTTGGGACTCGAGTCTTCGAAGAGCATTTGCATGGGCGCGCGGCGCTTATAGTGGGAAAACGCACCTGACTGTTTTCTCCAACGAAGTATGAAACCATGACAGCTTACTCTGATACCCCTCAACATCTATTCTCCAACTGGGCCGGCGAAGGGTGCGGGCAACCGAACAAAGTTTCTTCCGTAGGCTGGAGAAACACTACAAGGTAGTCTTTGCTGTTACTGGGCGTTGGCTAGTCTTCTAGGCAGCTTTTGCAATTGCATACAGGATGGTTATTAGCAATATGAAGAGTGAAATCAATCGTCTCCATCTAACATTGGCAAGCCCTAGCCCTTATGTTGTAAACGCGCGTTTAGGTCGCTAGAGTTTAAGTATTCACATGCAAAGTTAGGATTAATTGCTTTTTCATGATGAGTCAAAAGTCTCTCTTGTCTCTCCATTATTTAGGCGATACGCAATTCTAATTAACACGGACGTAAATTAGTTTCTTCTTATGTTCGATTGACGTACTAGCAACATACTTCGAAAAGCCCTCTTCGTTCGCGCTCCAATTTGGAGACACATTGGAGCTCGACAACGCGCAACAATGGCTTTAAACGCTGCATCACATAACTCAGGTAAATACTGACTGCCCTTTTGGAAGTTGTATAATGTCTGATGCACTTTATATAGCTGGTGCGAAGACTGGTCCTGTATCTGGACAGCCTCCATCGGCTTCCCAGGAGACAACGGCAGCCCTGCTCGGAGCTTCTAGAGATGATCCAATGGGTCAGCATGAAGGTGGACAGGATAGAGGGGACAAAGAAGCTCCTCAAAAGATAAAGACCGAGAAAGAGCGTACGTGCCTAGGCTAGCAAGACTCCGCACGCTGCCAGACATGATATTGACGCCAGCATCTAACAGCTTCGTCTAGTCGAGAAAGAACGCAAGAAGGCGGAGAAGCAGAAGAAGTTCGACGAAAAGAAGGCAAAGACCGTGAATACTCCAGCTACGCCGGCGACGTCGAAGACCAAGGAAAAGAAGGCTAAGCAGGAGACGGCGAAGGAGGAACCTTTACCGGACTTCGAGTGGTATGTTGGGACGGGAAAGAAGAAAGGTTTGTGGATTGGTTACCGATCCCCGCCAAGTAGCTTTGTCTAATCGTTACCCAGAGCTCAGATCATTCGATGATCCGTTGTACAAGGCCTACATCCCAAAAGCCGTAGAGTCGGAATGGTACGCATGGTGGGAAAAGTCTGGGTTCTTTGAACCTGAATTTGGGCCCGATGGCAAGGTCAAGAGTAAAGGCTACTTTGTTATCGTGGAACCACCGCCAAATGTTACCGGAGCTCTACACATGGGCCATGCGTTACCAAACGCCTTACAAGATGCCATGATACGCTGGAATCGGATGCGAGGATTAACTACGCTGTGGCTCCCTGGCTGTGATCATGCTGGCATATCTACACAGGCTGTAGTAGAGAAAATGATTATGAGAAAGGAAGGAAAGACAAGGCATGACCTTGGTAGAACCGCACTTGTCGAGAAGATCTGGGAGTGGAAGGACACATATCAGAAAAATATCAACATGGCCCTTAAGCGTATGGGTGGTTCTTTTGACTGGACAAGAGAAGCATTCACCATGAACCCTACCTTCAGCGCTGCCGTAACGGAAACATTCTGCAAACTACATGAAGAAGGCCTTATCTACCGGTCCAATCGCCTTGTAAACTGGTGTACAGCACTTAGCACAACTCTATCAAACCTTGAGGTTGATAGTAAGATGTTGGAAGGACGGACATTGCTTGATGTTCCGGGGTACGACAAGAAGATCGAGTTCGGGGTAATCACTCATTTCCAGTACGAAATCGAAGGAAGCCACGAGAAGATTGAGGTTGCTACGACGCGGCCCGAGACCATGTTGGGCGACACTGCTATCGCAGTAAACCCGAAAGATGAGCGGTATAAGCATCTGATAGGCAAACACGCGACACACCCGTTCGTCGGTCGGCGCTTGCCAATTATTACAGATGATTATGTGGATATGGAATTTGGTACAGGAGCAGTCAAGATGACCCCGGCTCATGATCCTAACGATTTCGAAATTGGCAAGAGACACGGCCTAGACTTCATTAATATTCTCAATGATGACGGTACCTTGAACCACAATACAGGCGAATTCCAGGGAACGAGGCGTTTTGACGCCAGGTATAAGGTTATCGCTGCTCTGAAGGAGAGAGGACTTTACGTCAAGTGGGAGAACAATCCTATGAATGTTCCGCTGTGCCAGAAGTCTAAAGATGTTATTGAACCCATAATGAAACCGCAGTGGTGGATGAAGATGAAGGGAGGTTTAGCTGACGCTGCAATTGACGTCGTGAGAGACAAGAAGATTGTCATTAAGCCTGAAAAGTCGGAGAAAGACTATTTCCGCTGGATGGAGAATATCAATGATTGGTGTCTGTCAAGACAGCTTTGGTGGGGCCATCAACCTCCAGCGTACTTCATCAACATCGAAGGAGAGCCTGGAGAAGATGCGGATGGTGAGCGATGGGTTACTGGAAGGACACATGAAGCAGCGGAAGAGAAAGCAAGAGCCAAATTTCCTGGTAAGAATATCACGCTGACAAGAGATCCTGACGTGCTTGACACCTGGTTCTCGTCCGGTCTTTGGCCCTTTGGGACATTAGGCTGGCCCGAAAAGACGGCTGACTTTGAGAAACTCTATCCTACGTCTGTCCTTGAAACCGGTTGGGATATTCTGTTCTTTTGGGTAGCTAGGATGATCATGTTTGGTGTCAAAATGACTGGACAGGTGCCGTTTACTGAGGTCTACTGTCACTCTCTTGTCAGAGACTCAGAAGGCAGGAAAATGTCAAAGTCGCTGGGTAACGTTATTGACCCTCTCGATGTCATGGGTGGTATTACGCTACAAACGCTACACGACAAACTAAAGGTTGGCAATCTCGATCCTAAGGAGCTGGCCACGGCAACCAAATTCCAGAAGACCTCCTTCCCAGACGGAATACCTGAGTGTGGTGAGTGATGCCTGTCCTTGAGATACATTTCACTCGATATTCTCTGACAAGCGCTCCTATAGGTGCTGATGCTTTGCGGTTTTCTTTGGTCAACTATACAACAGGAGGTAAGTCGTCCAAAACTACTCGTACTGCTTCCAATCTAATGCATTCCAGGCGGCGACATCAACTTCGACATAAAACAAATGCATGGCTATCGCAAGTTTTGCAACAAAATCTATCAAGCCACTAAATACGTACTCGGAAAGCTCGACGCATCCTTCAAACCCCAAGAACATCCCACTAAAACCGGCCATGAATCCCTTGCTGAGTTCTGGATCCTCCATAAGTTCAATACCGCCACCGCCGAAGTCAATGCTGCCCTTGCTGCCCGCGAATTCTCCCAAGCTACCAGAGTCACATACGAGTATTGGTACAACCACCTCTGTGACGTCTACATCGAAAACTCCAAATCCATCATCCAAGACGGCACCCCTGCAGAACAGGAATCTGCCAAACAAACCCTCTACACCGCGCTTGAAGGCGGCCTTACTATGATCCACCCATTCATGCCCTTCCTAACCGAAGAACTCTGGCAGCGTCTCCCCCGCCGACCCAACGACACCTGTCCCTCAATCGTCAAAGCCGCGTACCCGGAGCATCGACCGGAATTAGACGACTCCGCCGCAGAAGAAGCCTACGAGCTCATCCTCGCGGTGTCCAAATCCATCCGCTCCATCGCAGCCGGATACGCCATCAAAGAAAACGCAAACATCCACATCCAACTCTTCACCGACTCCGCACACAAAACCTGCACATCCCAACTCCCCTCTATCAAATCCCTATCCGGAAAACCCATGCTCGGTTCCAACGCCTCTATTTCCCTCCTCTCCTCCACCGCACACAAACCGGCCGGCTGCGTCGTTCAAGCTGTCAACGCTGACGCAGCGGTCTACCTCGTCGTGAAAGGACGGATTGATATCGATGCGGAGATTCAAAAAGCGAAAACGAGGTTAGACAAGGCGAGTGAAGGGGTTAGTAAGCAGAGGAAGATCATTGAGGGGTTAGAGAAGGCTGGGAAGATGGATGGTGAAGTGGGAGAGGCGGAGAGGAGGAGGTTGGAGGATGCGAGGAAAGAGGTGGAGGTGCTGGAGGGAAGTATGGGACAGTTTGAGAGGTTGAAGTTGGAGTAGTGTAATTCTTGTGGGAGGAGATGCGATGTATGTATTTATGTTGCTTGCATGCTGGGGAAAGGAGATGTCGTGATGCCTGTTTGTTTGAATATCAACTGTTTGTCGCTGTATGTAAGAAGATGTGCTATTTGAATGGAGAAATGGGAAAGTTCGCTACCTCAAGAGCCCACTTTCGCGGATTTAGTAGCCTGTGATGGGATATATCCCATGATCAGGCTAGGATCCTAACTTTCTTTTTCTACTTGAAACCTAGGTGTCCCTTTAAGGATACGCTAATAAACGAATTGCTCTTATTGAAAAGCTGTATGGTATAAGGTACTAAAGCAGAAATCTGTATCTATACTAATACACACACACCTCCCACTCCCGAGTATGCTGAAACCAACAAGAATACCCACCCTCCCCCCGCCACCAAACGCTCATGTCTCATGAATAAATACTCCATGCACTCCCTCCCTCCACTAGTGAAAAACAGAAAATATATGCCACTCAAGTAGCACACTATTAACGAAAAAAAGGCTCTATCACCATCACCCACATCTATTTCGTCCCCGACTTCATCTTCCCCGTCGCATAAGCCGCCCCCACAGCGCTCAACGCACCAATAAAAAGACACACAGCAATAGCATTCGGCCCATCCGCCGCCTTCTGGATATCCTCCGGGCTCCCATCCTCATGCAGTTCAGGACTCTTTCCAGGCTCGAGGATGGAGAAAACAATCATACTTATAAAAGTTCCCACGAATTGTGGAAGAGTGGTAAAGAGGTTTAGGATACCGAGGTAGATACCAGCGGTTTCGCCTGTAGAGCTGTCGTTGGTAGGGGAATCGTCGAGGTCGCGGTCGAGATGTTGGAGGCGCAGGAAGGTGGGGGAGGAGGGCATGGAGATTTCGTCTGGGGAGTCGGAGAGGCGGCGGTAGGAGGTGCCGTTTGCGAGCATGGTGTTTGGGGTGGTGAGGCGATTGATTTCAATGCCCATGAAGGCGAAGGGGGCCCAGCATGTTAGGGCCCAGGGGATGCCGCAGATAGAGACGAGGATGGTGGCCATTTGGAGGGAGCGGACGAAGGGGGCGAGGCACATGCTTGCTGCGAAGAGGAGGTGAGAGTATTGCCATGTGGTGAGAAGGTCTGGTTTGTATTTGTTGACGGTTTCGAGGATGGGGGTTATGGTTGGGGGGCCGCGGGGAGTGAATTTTCGGCGGTCTTGGTCGGGGGATTGGACAGCCAAGGGGAGGAGGACAGAGGCGGCGAAAGTGATAATGGAAAAGACGACGAGAGAGAGGGAGCCGACACGGCCGACGTCGCCGAGGGTGTCTTTGGAAGCAGACGCGTCGGTGTCGGGATGGTAGCGGAAGTAGACTTCGCCGACCCAGGTTGCGCTGTAGAAGAGGAAGGGGAACCAGCCTGGGAGGGTTAGCAGACGTTGAGTAAACATGGTTGAGGAATCAATACCGATCCAGGCCCAGAATTGGATCCAGCAGATGGCTTGTATCCGGTCTGGGAGGTGCAGGGTCGTCTTGACAATTTTGCTGATCATCTTCACGGCGTCAGATCTTGCTTCTGAATCTCTTTTCCCTATGTCAGCTTTCGTATGTTGATACAATGGGCATTCGAATTTACTTTGACGATATCAGAATCCGCTCATGGACAGCCCATGAGGTTATGCCCACAGCAATATTAAAGAATATGGCCGCAATCACAGTTATTTGCTTGAATTGAGAGTCCCCGAATGTTGTGCCAAATATTTTGACCAAGTCGAGAGTCCCGATGGCATACCCTACGAGATGACCAATGGCTATCATCCTACTTGCTGCACATATTTAACATCTATATTTTTTCTGAAAGGGTTGCTATGCTTACCCCAGGCAGATCCGAGCTGTTGCTTTGCGATTGGTAGCGTATCAACAATTAAACTTCGACATGATGACTGGACTGGCACTTTCATTAGCTTCCATGCCTTGGCTCAGTCGTATATGAAGCGCTTACCTGCATTGATAGCAAAGTCAACTGCGTAGATGCTGAATACCGCCAGAGCAATCGTGCAGGATTTGGCCTGCAATCGCGTTGTGAGATATGGTCCTTATGGTCGGATATTCCTGGGCACTGACCATGCCCGGCTCTGTGAAGAACATGCCCACTATCTCCTTCGTCCAGCCCAGTACTAAGAGGCAAAGGCCTACGGCCAACGATCCCCCTATCATAAAAGGTCTCCTCCTACCCCATTTTGACTTGGAATTGTCGGCCAAGATACCCACCACAGGCTGCATAATAAGGCCTGATAGAGGTCCAGCGATCCATACTAGCGATGTTTTACTTTTGGTCAAACCGAGCTGGAGAAGATAGGGTGTACAGTCTGTCAGTTGGTTCAGCGCTAATCCCCCTAACAGTGTCGCGCGCGCTGAGGTTCTCACAGGTCATCTCGATGCCCCAGGTAAATCTGTTAGAGCAATTGTTAGCTGCGGTGGCCCTATCAAAGGCAGGAGGCATCGTACTGCAAGCCCACCAGACTGAAGGTCAACAGAGCCATACGCATGGACTCTGATGACCCCTTTATGGACGGGGTGCCTGCCCATGACGCAGCCTGAGGCATTGCCTCTTCAGTCTTTTTTATACACCGGGTATCATCTATGCTGAAGGGGATTTGCGTGTATCAATATGCACAGACCAGAGAGCAACAGATTGCGACGTAATGCGCTAAGGGAAAGGCTGCAGGACCCAATTGGATTACTGCAGACGACCTGTAGTTCTGAAGCGCTGAGGTAGAGCTGCAAGTGCGGGTTCAGCTGTTGTCAAGTATGGAGTATGCAAGGAAGACTTGAGGCCACGCATGCAATTAGACCATGCTACACGTCTTGCCCAGGATTAATTTTTGTTATCGTCGCTGGTTGGAACTATAATTATCAGCCTCAACCTGCCAGCGCACAAGTGCCGATTGGCATAAATTGCATATGAGCAGGATAAAGTTATGCAAACGATACACCGACATCTGAAACGAACATGAGGAGCGTTTCAAGCACTCCCTCAAATTTGTCCACCAGTCCGTCATAGCTTGGCCAAGTCGGTTTGGGAGGCTGGCAGTAAAGGGTCAAGCTTAATGTGTTAGGTCGGTTTCATCCAGATTTGACGGATGCTCCCGGTCAGCCTTCACTATCACACCCGACCCCCTATTGAGACCTATTGAGACCTATTGAGACCTATTGAGACCTCAAATTTGATATGACCGGGATCAACCATCATCCTCCACCCCCAGAACATCCAAGCTCCCACCCAGACGCACGGCCTCGGGCGGGCATGCCGCAACGAGAGGCTCTCCTTACCCACACTCCTTGTATCTTACTGGCTTGAGATGTGTCTGTTCTTTGGAAACATGTGGTGAGCCATGGAGGTTCGAGAAGCAGCAGGAGAAGGTATCCATTATCCTGCATATCCTCCAACCTTCTATACACTCTGCATTGCGTCTTTGCACCTTACAGTGACGGTTTCGTTTATGCGATATTTGAGTCGTATTATAAATGATTTTGTCCCGTCCCTGCAACCGTGATGCGCTTAAGCGCCGAAGAAAACAATCAAAAGGCCCGCCTCGTCCCTTGCAAACTCCGATGATAGGTGAGATGCTGCGAAATTGTGCGGGGTTCAAGGGAGTCAAGCTCCCTTCGAACCCCTTCCTGTGGCGTTATGCATGCCTGCTGGCTACCTGACTATTGCCCATTACGATGAGCTACCTTCGTGCTCTAGACCTGAAGCAATGTAAACATTGGGCAGGGGTCCATGTGAAATGAGCTTCGACCATGTTCGAGGGGAATACTGGTCCCTGCCTGGTAGGTAACTGGAGGTTTTATAAAGTCAACTCGATATGTCTTGTCTTCTCCTCTCCTTCGCGGCCACCGTCCTCACTCTTCTTCCCTTGTTTTTCCGTGCCATTCGTGCTAGTCACGACAGTCATTCATTTGAGCTCTTGCTCGTTCCGTTCATTGAACTTACCCTGTCCTTACCTGGCCATTTATCTCGTCGATCGAGATATTGCCGTAACACCTCGAATATTCTACACTCGTTCTAACCTGAAAAAAAAATGCACTCCCTTAACATTCTCTTAACGCTGAGCGTTGCCCTGTCTGGTGTACAGGCTCACGTTGCCCGACCCCGTGGCCAAAGTCATACAGTCTGCTATCAAGACAATCAACTACGTGCTCTGGAGCGCTTCTCCCAGTACGCGAATGAATTTTGTCCGGCCTACCTTGCTGGCAATACCTCCGATTATCCTAAATGGCTGAACAGCTGGAACAAGTGGAAGGTTTCCAGCGCATGTTCATGCTATCAAAAGACTGCTACATCCCTCGGCCCATCATCTACTGCTGCCCTATCAAAGAGTGCCCTGTCCAGCGCTCCGCCTGCCCTTACCGCTGTCTTCGCGACTACAACTGCGTCTGCCAGCGGAAATGTTCCTTCGAGAACAGCTCCCTCGCCTACCAAGGGCTATGTACCCACTGGAGGTTATGTACCTTCTGGTTCTATGTTCGGTTCTGGTACTGGAATGCCTTCAGTCACAGCTCCTCGCTATACCGCTCCTGCTCTCCCCAGCCCCACTTCCGCTGTACCAAACACAGTTGTTCCGACCAGTGTAGTTGACACAAGCGCTATTGACATGTACTCTTCGACTGCATCCTTAGTTTCAGAGGCTGCAACCACGACTCCTTATTATCCAACTCCTACCGACAATGGTGACAAGTACCCACCACAGCCTCCAGGGGCAGGTCCAGGCAAGCGTGGCCTTTGCTACAATTACGAGACCAACCCACAATGGAGCGAATTCTTCGTCGGAAGCCAATTTGCGACCTATGGATCTAATTGGGATGTTTTGCGCGGTGACCAGCTCGACCAGTCTTTCTCCTACGTCCCTACCATCGCCGTCGACGCCGATCTCAACAATGACAACTGGAACGACACCGTACCAGTCCTGATCGAAGGCGGCACCAAAGCCCTATTCGGATCCAATGAGCCCGACAACGCCGGCGAAGCCAACCTCAACGTCTCCGCCGCCGTCACCGTCCACATGAAATATTTGCAACCATATTACGGCACCGTCCAGCTCGGCACCCCAGCCGTAACAAACGGCGGCGGTTCCACCGGCCTCGCATACCTCGAAGCCTTCGTCGAAGCCTGCACAGGCTGCTCCTTCAACTTCGTCAACGTCCACCACTACCTCCAACGCTCCGACGTCAACACCACCCAATACGCCCAAGCACTCAAAGACTACATAGACACGGACATCCCCGCCGTCCAAGCCAAGCACCCTTCCATTGCCGGTCTGCCAATCTTCATTGGCGAGGTACATTCCCCCATCCCCAGCTATACTACTTCCTTAACCAACTAACACTCATCCTCCATAGTGGTGGCTCTGGGACGCCTCCGAATCCGAAGGCGGCGACCTGATGGACCTCCTCCTCCCCTACCTCGATCAAAACCCAAACGTCCTCGGCTACCAAGCCTTTGGCGGTCTGTGGGAAGGCAATTTCATCACCAGCGACGGAACGGGCTTGACGCCTGCGGGGCAGAAATATAATACCATGTCGGCTGCGGCGCCGACTGCAACGGCGACGGCATCTTAAAATAAACTCCCTTTATACCGCTGGCGGAAGGGGGATGCGGTATATTCATTCATAATGTAAATATTTAGCGAGAATTTTAAATTCTTTGTGTGGATGAAAAGAGGAAGGCGACATGCATTTTGTATTCAGCATAGCGTAGCGTAGGCTCTATATAAAAGGGCCAACAGCCGCATTGGATATGAATCCAAAAATCATTATCAATCCAATTCCATACCAGGGGATATCTCTAACTCAAGCCCTCACAAAACCATCTATCTACAAAAAACATCCTCCCCCCTACCCCATCACTTCTTCCCCTTCCCCCCCAGCATCTCCCTCGCCTTCTCCGCCACCCCCTCCACCCCCCCATCCATCCTCTTCCCATCCTTCCCATTATTCAACCCCTCCACCTCCCTCTCCCTCTCCCGATGAATATTCCCCTCCCCCCCCCTCCCCACATGAAAGTTCTCATACCCCTCTCCTAGCACCTTCGTCGCCGTCTCAGGTACAACATCTCCATCTCCAGGTGTTTTCCCCTTTTGAGGACGCAGGCCGGGGGAGGAGATGTTGCCGGCGCCGCCGCGCTGTGAGAGAAAGATTAGTAAGTTTGGTTGGTTGGTAAGTTGGGGGAATGGATGGGGGTTGATTGTAGATGGTTTGAGGAAAGGGTGGGGGGGGAGATGGGGGGGGGGGAAGGAGGGAAAGGGAAGGCATACGCCAGCGCTGTAGGAGCCATCGCCTTGGTCGCCGAGGGGGCCTTCACGCACGATGCCGCCGTCGGCGTAGGGGGTTTCGTCGGGGGTGATGTTGCCGGCGCCGCCGCGGCCGTGGGAGATGCTCATTGTTGTTGTTGTTGTGGGGTGCTTAGAAAACACAAAAGAGGCTCAGGTGGGATGGGCGGTATATTCAGTGTACTACTACGCGCGATGTTAGATCGTGGGGGATTTGGCAAGGTAGGAAGGGAGGGAGGGTGCGTACGTATGTGTTCGTTATGGAGGGAAGTTGTGTTGCTCTGGGGGTAGGAAGTGTAGAGGAGAATGGATGTAGGTGGGGGTATTTTCGTTGCAATGGGGTAGCGACATGTTGATTTGAGTAATTTCGTTATTCATGAGTATGGCAATGCCTAGGAGCGATGACGTCCCGGCGGAAAGTCAAACCGATGATGTTTGTCTTGGCGCCGGAAGATGGAACCCCTCGGCAGGAGCTGATAAGGCGGTCGATAAGGGGAATGGAGTTCTGAATGCCCATGTTTTTCATGTGTATCTTACATCAATAAATGTCATCGTTTCATGGGGACCGCAATAGTGGAAAATATACCCTACAAACAGTGTATTTCATATTGTCGAGAGGAGAGATGGAAGACAAAAGGGACCATGAATCATCGCATTTGTAACAAGAATGTACAATGTACAGTAGTTGAGCCAAGGATAGAGAGAAGCTTTCTGGCTCCTGACAACAATTTACCTAAGACTTGGAAAGCCTCGCGCAGTCCCCTGCTTCATTGCGCGTCTATCGCATTGGTCTAGAGGCGATCCGTCTGTTTTGGTGGTGGAGCAGCGCCACCTGTCGTTGGGAAACCCATAAAGACTTTGAAGCTGTCATAGATACCCCATTCTATTGGTATTATTAGTGATTTACAGTCTCCATAAATGGGAGAGACACTTACGAAGGGATGTGAGCGTGCCAATCATGAAAATTCTGATGACCAGACCGTTCCAGAGACCCGGAAATCCGATGTCTTTATAAATGCGCCCCATAGCAGCCCCGAAAGCTTCTCCGGGCTGGCGAGTTGCATTGAGCTTGCTGACCATCACATCTGCGGGGTGGGAGACAATGGCACAGAGGATACCGGCTAGGGGAGGTCAAAAACAAGATCTAGTATATGTTACTCGGTTGACAAACGTACCGAGATAACCACCAGCGAATGAGACAGCAGTTTGTGTTCCTTTGCCATATTCAGACTTCTTCTTGGGCATCTGATCATAGATCATTTCGACGATTGTCTCAAAAGAAGCGAATTTCATCATTGTGTACGGGATCTGGCGGCCCCAGAGAGGATACAGGCCTTTGTACAGGCTAATTGATCATTAGGATATCTTCAATTGCTGCAACCTTGGAAATCCATGCTTACCCAGCAGTACCCTCTTTCCCAGTAATTACGCTCAGGCCATTCACGGTACCAGTAGCAAAAGGAGGAATCGTGGTCTGCATGCGGACTTTCACGGCTTCGAATGGACAGAGAGCGACATCAGCGATGAATTCGGCCGAGGCGCTAGCAGCGAGGTAGAGTGATGTTTTGTATCGATAGGCGGCTTCTTCTCCGGCCAAGTCGGAGTAGAACTTTTTGAAAAACTCATATCCACCGTATTTGAAGGCACCTTGCGCCTGCAAGTGATCAGCATGTTGGGCCCCCTGAAACTTTCTACACACCTACCGAATAGCCGAAAAAGGTAGGTGACCATCCAGTGAAGATTCCACGGATTCCTTCTGCTCGACCAATCTTACCCCAAGCTTCGATATTGCCTCTGTACATCTTGGGATCGACTTGACGACGACATTTCACCAGATCCAGCGGGGTTACCGCGGTATGTGTGACACCCTGATGTTATGAGCTACCGGAATTGCTTGTAATTAAGCTGGTATACCCACGCAGGCTACAAGCCCCCCAAAAGTACAAGCAGCATAATATTTGGCCGAATAGAGCTCTATCTGTCCGGTCTTGGCTCGAGCACTTGCGCTGGCCTGGCTGATCTCTTGTTGGGCCTTTTCGCTTAGAGCACTGGCTTTCGATTTTGCATCTTCAGCAACACTCCAGGCTGTGAACCTAGGCTTTCGAAGTGGTTTTTGCGGTTCTGGGCGAGTCAATGGATGTCTGGAGGAGAAGACATCGTTGAGGGCGCCCTGTGTAGGATAGAGGATGGGCATAGTGCTTTGAAGATGTCAGTACAGATAGCAATGAAATTTTATCGCGGATGGAATACTTACATTGGGTAGAAAATGAGATGCAGGGATTGGATCAATACGCCAATAGATAGGCAAAGAGGTGAAAGCAATCAAAACTGGCGGGTGAGGGGAGCTCAAGCTATGTGCCAAGGCCTTACGTAGGATCGACGTCCAAGTTGCACCGGCGCTGAGACAACTACTTTAGAACTAGGCTGTATATCAGACTGACTCAAACAAATCTCAGTGAATATCTTATTCAGGTATCCTTTTTGAGTCACGGTCGTCGCAAATTGGCTCAATCCGGGTGCTGATTTGCTGACTTGTTGATTGAGGTGTTTCCCCGTGCTGAGGTATCTCCAATGCAGCCTATTGGTAGCGCTAAGCTCCGTGGGATTTCTTGAGACGTTAACTCCGTATTCACCGCTCAAGTAGAGCTATAGAATGATAGTCGAAGCTCCATAGCAGGGAAGTAATTCCGTGAAGAAGGTTGCAATGGCCGCCCAGACCAATGGTGTTGACGCAGCTTCGAATACCAGCTCCACGACTTCACCATGGGCACACAAGTATCGTGGAGTACGTCCTGATAGCCTCAATGTTGTTAGGATTGAGCGTTCATGATATACTGACTCTGGATACTGTACAGGCAACAGTAGAAGATCTCGATCCACCACCTGCACTCTCCTCCAAACCTACCGACTCAATCTCCACAGCTTTAATGAACGCATATGAACGAGACTACACCCACTTAACAGTCGTCTCACAAGACACCCGAGCACTACTCGGTTACCTCAACATCCCGCGCTTAAAGCAATTACTCAAGGACGGCAAAGTCAAGGATTCTGACTACGTAGAAAAAGCAATGCAGAAGTTTAGAAGAAGGGGCAACGTTTACAAAGTCATCACCATGGACACGCCATTAGAGGAGCTTGAAGCTTTCTTCAATGGGGGCGTTAATGGGAATGGCCCGCAGGACTTTGCTGTTGTTACGGATGTGAATAGGAGGTTTGTGCTTGGGGTGGCTACGAAGGGCGATTTGGAAGAGTTCGTGAAGAGAAGACCATGATGCATGAGGAGAATGAGGTTGGCTTGGAAGCATAGCGAGGGCGCTGAATACACAGGCGGGTTCTACTTTCTTTCTTGCATATCTCAAAGTCGTCGTCGATGTAGGAAGTTTTATTTGAAAGCCAAAACAGAAAAGGATACGTGCAAAAAGCACGTATACTTCTGATCATGTTCTGCTACAGCCCACTTTTTTGTGCAAACAATATCAAGCGCTAAGAGCAAGCCAGACTGTTGGAAGGGTTTTAGCTGCGCACGACCTCTCAACTTGTCCCTCTCCTTTACTTCGATTCCTCATTTGCACACAATAATTCAGAAAAAGAGGCGCTACTACAGCACCTGAAATACTTCACTCCAGAACCAGAATCTGATCTCATCCTCCCCCCAAGACCAACCAAAATCTCTCAACCTTGACAAAGAAACCACAATGGCCACCCCAACCCAGAAAAACAAATCCGAACCATCATCCCAACCCTCGCCCGCACCACCCTCCACAACCACCATCACCACCCCAGAACCAACACCCCCACCCTCCTCACCAACCCCTCCCCCCACCATCTTCAGCATCACAACCCTCCACATCAATCCCACCACCTCCCAAAACCCCGTCTACATCGTCCGCCCCACCCAAATCTGGGACAGCCTATCTCGCTACCGTGACTGCATAAGTACGTACCCTCCCCCCTCCATCCATCCCCTAACCTCAAAAGAATCCCATCCACACCACAACCCCTACACAAGGTAAGATTACTTACCCCCCAACCACAGTCCCCCACCCCTCCCACCCCTCCCACCCCACAACCCTAAACCTCCACACCGACATCTCCCTCCACCGCCCCAATTACCCCCACAACCACAACCACAACCACAATCACCCCTCCCCACCACCCCTCTGGTACGCACGCATCCTCGAAATCCGCGCCTCCTCCCCCCAACACGTCTACCTCCGCATTTTCTACTACTACACACCTGTTCAACTCCCCCCCAACACACACATCTCTATCGATGCAGCCAAGAATGGGTTTCGTCAAGGGATAGGAGAGGGGAGGGAGAGGGGGAGGGAGAGGGAAGGAGAGGTGTTGCCGAGTAATGAGATGGGGATTGTGAGGGCGGAGGATGTGCTGGGGAGGGTGGATGTGGGGGTGGGGAGGAAGCGGGATGGAGAGGGGGATGGGGAGGGGGGGTTGTGGAGGGAGAATAGGTTTGATTTTTGGGGGGGGGAGGTTTTTGAGGAGAGGGATTTTTCGGGGAGAGGAGGAGGGAGGAGGTCGAGGGGTAGATGATGGGTTGGAAGGGGTGGGAGGGATGGGGGGCATTGAGTGTATTGAATTGCCTGGGGGGGGTAGTGGTGGGTATTGCACGTTTGCACTTTGGGGGCTAAATTGCAGAAGCTAGGATATGTTCTAGTTGTACGCTATGCAGAAGCTTCTCCCAAACGGATATGAATATTCCAAATAGTTGTTTTGAGCATATCCTTTGGCGTGGTAGCTTCTTGCTTTGGGGGCCGTGTGAATGGCTTGAGGTAGGCAGTCATTGAGCTAGACAGGAGGTCCAAGCAGCGAGGAGATGAAGAAGGATCGTTGACGATTCCGCGCCATGGACATTGTAATCTGCAGCCTTCCGCGTCGGAAAATATGGTTTCAGCGTCTCGACCCTGCATTCGGGAACGGCCTTCTAGACCTCCGTAACTGCTCGTGGCCGACATTCATGCTGAAAAGCAAGGAATGCCTGAATGCGATATGCAAACAGGGCACAGTCTGGGCCTGTCCTGACCTGAGGTTAAAAAGGAGCAAAACATGACGCCACATAATCGCTAAGTTGGTATAGTAATCTTACAAGCAGTCCCCCAGTCTATGCGTACAGCCCCCAGAGGGACTACGGCCACCATCTCATCCTCTCGTAGCTTGCCAGAATCTCTCTGACTCTCTCTTCCGTCAACCCTTCCCTCTCTACTGTCCACCCCAAGGCCTCTCTGGCTTTCTTCCCGTCAAGGCATAGACTATGGTCCTTGAGCAACTCCTTCTCCATGAATGGCGTTAGCGGACTTCCTTGACCGCCATCCAACCCTTTCGACTTTAGCATGTCCGCCCATGGCTGCAAGATCTCTTCGTTCACATCATCGACCACGTTGTCAAGATTCATCTTGGCGAATGCCGAGACCAGTGAGCCTTGGAAGCCGGTTTCAATGTTGAAAATGTGGGAAATTATGGTTGAGAGGGTCTCCTGCTTTGTGTCTCCTGTATCAACGATATTGAAGGCGCGCTCAGCCATGGTGCTTTGCGGCGTTGGCGGGTGAGTGGTGCACCATTGGGCAGCTTTCCATGCTGCGTTGCAGACATCTAGGACGTGCACGGTGTTGATGCGGAGCTCTTTCGTCCAGAGCCATTTTAGCTCCCGGTTGAGTCCTTGGTACACTCGTGCAAGACATAATCCGCGAGCCAGGAAACCGACGTCATACTCGCCATAGACATGGGCTAGACGCAGACAAACATACTTGAGCGACTTCTCTCTTGCTAGCTTCTCCAATACCTCCTCTGCTTGTAATTTGGCCTTTGCTATCTTCAGCCATGGCTTCAGGGCTGCGGTTTCGGAGCATCCGCCTGCATTGATAGTGGAAGAAGATGGGGGCTTGTACACCATACCCGTACCAAATTCTACCAGGGCGGGTGAAGGGCTCAGACCTGCAATATAGGCTGCTAACGTTGTAGTAAGGGCTGTAGAGCGCACGGCGTACACGGATGGGTCTTGTGAATACCGGGTCTCCCCACCACAATTGAATACGTAGGAGAAATGGCGGCCAGATTGTAGGTTAAAAATTCGAGAGAGAGATTGTTCGCGGCTCGCGTCCGCCTGCATAAACTTGTCGGTCGAACATGCCTCTGCAAATTCTGGGGGTAGGCGTGCGAGTTGGGGAAGGACTTTGTCAACCAGACGCACTTCGGAGGCGAGATTGTTGCGGTGTATGTAGAGGGCCAGGAACCGGCCAATGTAACCTGGGGTGAGACGTCAGCATGATGTCTTGGTAAGAGAGATATCGTATGAAAAGCTACCTAGGCCACCAATGATCAGGACTGCAGGCCTTTCATCGGCCAATTCAGAAGCCGCTGGGGCAGGTTCCCCGGCTCTTGCCTCGTCTGCCATCTGTGCACGTCTCGTCGTAGACAGACCAAGACGGTCCCTGCTCTGGCACAGCAGTTGGCACTTGAGCTAGAATTGCACCAGCTTTCCTAGCTAGCTTGATCAAGATAAAGATTGAATAAGAGAAGGGCAGAGGTTTTATAGAAGATGGAACAACTGGGATCTTTCCTTCGCAGGAAATTGGAGGCAAGAGCAGTGTTGCTTTTTAAGTCAACTGGTTGGATGGCAGGGTGCTTGGACCTGGGAAAAGATTGCAAAGACCCGGAAGATTCTGATATCAAAGGTCATGGGCGATGGCCCCCAAGAAACAAGGTATTGACAGTCACTGTAAATAGAGAGTGAGCATGTTCTGTGTAGCTTTTGCGGTCCTTGGGGTCCGTGGAATGCTACCTAGCAGGGGGATGCAAACAATATTTCTCAGAGGTTAGCGTTCTGGTCACACGACCTAGCCAACAGTTGTTTCAGAGAGTTGCAGTGGTCCTCGCTGCAACATAGGAATCAATTGCTCGTATCCGGGGGGGCCTTTTGTCAGATGGTCAGGATGGGAAATTGGCCATTGAACTGTTTGGGACGGTGACTTGCATGGGATTATATATACATGATGCCATTGTGCAGGGGCCTCCGGCTAGGGTCAGCTACCTGGCCTGGAGAAGGTTGCGGCCCCCAATTTCAAGGGTCGGTCACTGAAGGACGGACCTTCAGGGGTCGGCCTTAGGGCCTCACAGGGGCAGGGTCAGCGCGTGGGGATCAGCCGGGTAACTCTCAAACCAAAGCCACCTGAATCCACTACCCAGAGCTTCATCTTCTCTGGCCACCACTAGCTGTCACGAATGTGATCCTGTGATGATGATGATGCACAATGCTACTAAAAGGTCTCATTGGGCTTACTTCCGGCTCTCGCTTGCAACCAAGGACCATATTGATGCGGCATTTATTTATTATTAAAGGAACTGGATTAATGATCACCGTGCTGATTGACACTGTGTTTCAAGCGTATCATGTATATCTATCTATCGTAGCAATGTATCAGGGATTTCAACCATAGGATGCTTACCAGTCTATGTACATGCAATGAAAAAAAACAATGTTTTGAATGATGCAAGAGCCTCCACCTGAGACAGCTGCTCGCCATCATATGCAGAAGCCATGTGCCATGTGCAGTCCGCAGGTCCGTGCCGTTCGCGGTATCCTGGTATCCGTCCCAGACGGCGGAGGGACGGAGGTTTCCAACTAATTTGTCTCGATCTGAGATCGAAACCAAAAACCATGCAAACTCCCGAATCAAGGGCAAGTGCGGCATGCACCCCAAAAATCAAAATTCAAAGGCTCAGAGCATGGAATAACAGTGCACTTGCGGTATTTCAGATCTCATGAAAATGAAATGATTGGAAAACGATAATGCGCGATGCCAATTTTCAGAACTCCCAATTCTCGTCCACCGACTTTATCGCCCAGTCGAACTTCTCCCGTAGTGTCTTGGAGAAGAATTTCTCAATGGGCACACCGAACTTCTTGGAAAACACCACGGTGAGACGCGGGTCGATGTAGTTCTGCGAGTAGTTGTCAGCACTATCCCACACCTGAAACCGAGAAAGCCAGTGCTTACAATCTTAGATGTGCCCAAGGCCACTTCTTTGTTGTTTTCCTTGTCCTTGGCTTGAAAATCCATGTTTTGGATCCGCTGATCTAATTTCTCCAGGTTCGCTTGACACCTTTCGATAGTCGGTCCCTTGCCTTCCGCTTCCACTTTACCAGTCTTGTTTTCTTTCTTGAATTTCTTCTCCAGCTCGTTAGCAGCGTCAAGTCGCTCCTCCAATTCCTTTTGTTTCATCTCTTTCTCCCCGTCAGCTTTTAACTTCTCATTCTCCTTGTTAAATTTCTTCTCGATCTTTTGGCGCTGTTCCTCGACAAGGAAATTCTGATGCTCTCGGATCCAAGCCTCATCTAAGTCGTCGTCGAGCTCAAACATTTCTGCACCTAACTTCTTCTTGATCTTGGGGTCAATATCGAGCATCATTTGCTTGACACGCCACTTCTGATACTTGAGACCCTTGATTCGGTCACCTAGCTTCTCCATCTGTGTCTCATGTGCTGCCGCAACGGTCCGTTTATGGTTGCAAAGGATGGCAACTCTACGATTGGCCTCATTATAGTCGACTACCTTCTCTGCAACGCTGCCGGTCAATTTCATATCTCGTAGAAGATTGGCCATGGTACAGGAGGCGTTGTAGGTACGGAAGACTTTAGCTGTCAGGCCGGGCATGTAGTTGGATAGATGCTTGTTGAGCGCACTAGTCTGTACCAACATTAGCATGGGTGAAGTCAAAGCATCTTTGCATCCACGAACCGTCAGACGATCAAAAATCTCATCACCATCGGTCTTGGGGGGCTTCTTGAAAATCATCAAGTTTTTAAAGACTTGTTGATCTACTTCTACTTCGTCGTAGAAGCGGATACTGTCTTTCCCCAAGAAGTCGAAAATAACCTTGTTCGGAGGCTTCAGGGTAACATGCTCGAATTTCAATGAGCAGCAGCCAACGGTGTCTGCTTCGTCGTCGCCTTTCTCGTTCCCTGCACGCAAAGCAAACTTGTCGATGAGGTACACAGCTGTTGCGCGTTGGCGGGTTTGCATGACTTTGTCTTTCAATTCTTTTTCGTAATCATTCCGAATGATATCAATGTATTTCTGATCTGTTAGTCTGGATCACAACAACGGATCTGCTAGCTTCGCACCTTCAGCTCCCGCGCCTTTTCGAATTTCTTGTAGTCACTCTGGCCCTTAATGTCCGAGTTAGCGGCGAGCATAACATATTTGTACGCGCCATTGATGTTTTCCTGCCACATTGCCAACCAAGTGCCCTCTTGATCATGCTTGATTTCCTTCCAGCGATGTCCTTCCGGTGGCGAAGGGACCTCAGCTTCGGCTCCAATGTTGATAGTGATCTGTTCAGGCTGAACGCGCTTCTTGACCCTGCCTGTCTTGGGATGGTCTCCACGGCCACGGAATAAACCAGGAGGCTCGACGCGAAAGTTCCCGACCTTTTGCTTGCGGCCATCCCACATGCAATACAAATAAGGAGCTTCGGCTTCATCTTTCTCTGCCTTAAGCTTCTTCTTCTCCGCAGCAGGAAGCGCTTTCTTTGCGGTGCGTTGAGCATCGTAATACTCGAATATGGGTTGGAAGTCGCATTTGCTAAATTCCTTGATGTTGACTTTATTGCCATTTTTGTCCGTAGCCCCACCGGTCTCCTTGAGCGTCTTGGTAAAGTCCTCGAAAAAGTTCTTCTGGAACGTCGGGTTCTCCACATTGTGAGTCGAGTTGAGCATTGCACCAAAGAAACCAGCGACTTCCTCGGCTTCGGGTGCCATCCTTACAGATATGCCATCATACCGCATCTGAACGTTTTTTGGAAGAGTTTCATAGGGAGGAGGGAATACGACACCATTGTGCTCTAAAGTTGACCACTTCTTGGTACCGTCGCCCTTGGATAGATCTTCCCACCAACGGTATTCTTCCTCTTCTGCCTCTGCCGCCAGGTCTTCCTCAGTCTCTTCTTTCTTCATTGCTTTGCTCTTTCTCTTCGGTGTAGAGGCTTCGGGCTTAGTGGCTGTCTTTTTCTTTGCCGGAGCCTTGCTGGATAAAGGCACGTCGTCATCCGAAAACTCCTTTTTAACGCCATTGCTCTTCCTCTTCGAAGATGACGGAGTAGTACCATTGGCTTGTTTCTTGGTTGATGCCTGCTTTTCTTCCTTACGTATAGCCTTGGCCTCTTTCTCTGCACGCTTTTCAATCATGGCCTTTTCTTTCGCGAGCTTCTGCCCCAAAGGAGCATCTGAGTCCTCAGACTCGCCTATTGCAGTCTCTGATGCTTTGACAGGCTTTCTCATGATCGTCGGAGATTTGCTTTTGCTCTTTTTAGAGACGAGAGGAGCGTCATCGGAATCCGAGTCGAAATCGACCTTGGTTTTGCCCTTGGACACGCGCCGCCGCTTGTTCTGTTTTCGAGTTAAGACGCCAGTCCTCAATTGCGACTTGCTATGACTGAATACGCACCAATGGCTTTGCGTCCTCATCATCCTCATCACTTGCTTCTTTGTAAGACTTCCCATGGCCCGTGCTAGCACGTGCCTTCCGTTTGTTACTGGCCTTGCCATTGTGTTCAGGACCGTCAATGTCCATCTCCTCCATGGGGCCATTTCTAATGGAGATCCCGGGTGCACCATTTACTGCTGACGGGATTTCCCGGTCCATTGCCTTGTCTACGCTCTTGGGGATGACACCGTTCGACTTATGTCCGCTGCCTAAAGACCGCGTCGTTAGCCTTGCATTACTTTATATTTGAACATGAGTACAGAGTTCAATATGAGTAAAGAGGTGAGGTAATCCAGCGGATAAGTTACGTCAAAGAATGGCTTGAGCTACCAAAGCTCAAAAAGCGCCTTGCAAAAACCAAATTAGAGCAGTGAGAGGACATACCATTCGTGATGCCATTGGTCTTGGGTGCCTTCGCCAGAGGCATGTCATCGTCTGAAGAACTCATGGTGGTAAAAATGTAGAGGATCGAATGCCTAACGGCGGGTTTTGAGTCGTTTTCCGCAGAGGGCGAACTAGCCGACGCGATATTCAATACGAATCCTGTACGATAAGTGAATATATTATGCTGCTAGATGGTTTTTTGCTATGAGGGAATGGTGAGAGAAGGTGTTGGCAAAGGTTGCCCTCTTGTAGTCGTTGCCTTAAAGAGTGAATTTGAAGAGAATGAGGGAGACAAATGATTGAAGCGCGGATGCTTCTTCCCTTGGATTATTTGAGTTGCTGCGCCGGGAACCCGCAACACAAAAAGCTACGACAACCCACTAATCCGGAAGTGGTTAGCTTGGTCTGCAAACGGTAACCTCAACTCCTCTTTAGCAACAGCAAGGTAGTTAGTCAATTGACCTTCGTTGCCATCCTAATTGAGGGTCAATTGCCTTCACGTAATTGGCATATTCACTTTCGAGATGCTCACTCGAGCTGTTCGTCCAGCTCTTAATGCTGGAGTCGCGGCCTCCGTCCGGTGAGCTCTCCCCATACGCAATTTCACTGCCAGCTTCATTCATGCTTCACCTCGCGCGAAAGGTCGGCCACCTAGCTCAGGAAAGGGTTGCTAACAACATTGTGATGTCCCAGGCCCGTGACCGCCCACGCCGCCAACTATGCAACTCTTCGAGAAATCGAGCAGCGCCTAAAATCTATCAAAAACATCGAGAAAATCACGAAGACCATGAAAATTGTCGCCTCCACCAAACTCACCAGAGCTCAACGTGCAATGACGGAATCTCGAACATACGGTCAAACGTCCAACACCGTCTTCGAGAAAGCTGAAACCAAACCTCTCGAGGACGAGAACAAGAAAACACTTATCGTAGTTGCCAGCTCCGACAAAGGTCTTTGTGGTGGTATCCATTCCGGTCTAACAAGAGCAACACGAAGAATGTTGGAAAAGAAGCCAAACTCTGATCTTGTTGTACTTGGCGAGAAATCCAAAGCGCAACTCTCCAGATCGAACAGCAAGAACATCGTGTTAAGCTTTGCTGGCGTGGGAAAAGATGTACCGACCTTTGCCGATGCTCAGGCTATTGCCGATCAAATTTCACTGCTGCCTACCGACTACGGTGATATACAAATTATGTACAACAAGTTCATCAATGCGACCAGCTACGTAGCCACGCCCCTTGAGGCTTTTTCAGAGGAAGCTATTGCCAATTCACGTCAGTCATGGTCGTGGAAAGATATCATGCAACGCCCACTAACTGTTGTTAGCGCAATTTGCCCAGTTCGAAATTGATGACGAAGTGCTTAGCAACCTTCGAGAATACGCTCTCGCCAACTCACTCTTCTGGGTGAGCTTTACTTCCCCTACATGGCTAAATGAGGTGACTGACCATGAAGAAGGCTCTAGCAGAGGGCCATGCATGCGAACAATCTGCGCGCCGTAACGCTATGGACGTAAGTTTCCCCATTCTCTAACTCTATCCCTCAATCTGCATTGACTGATTTTGTAATTCATAGAATGCCTCCAAGAATGCAGGGGACATGATCAACAAATTCCAAATCTTATACAATCGCACCCGTCAAGCCGTCATCACTGGCGAGTTGGTCGAAATTATTACAGGTGCTTCCGCCTCAGAGGAGGGATAGAGCAGAGAAGGCAGTGTACATTAGCTCCAAATACCTGAGACTTTTTTTGAGTAAAGACTTTTTACCTGAATCATGCTTTGATAATTTCATTTTTCGGCAAGACCTACTAAATGTGTGGCAAGCGCCCTACATCATTGTCCATGGTGACTTCATCTGTAAAGACTGCAGGAGGACATGTCGTATCGCCTACTGAGGGTTATTGAGCACGTACCTGGAGCGTTAAATGTTCCATCCTGAGCGTTCAATAGTCTCTAAACCACTAAATACTCCTACAACAGTCAAGCTAGTCAAGATATTCCGCGGTCACAGGTCTGGCCGATGACCATTCGTAAGAGAGCCAACTGATTACAATCGTAGCCTCACCATCCAGTGTAACCACCTGTATCATTGAAGGCAAAGAAGAATAATATGAATTTGCACAAAATGTAGCCTTAGTTAGCGGGACCCTGACAGCCCTAGCGTTGACCGTGTAAGGTAGGCGGCACTCGTTTTGGAGGCCAACATGGGAGGCCTAATCCCACCTCTCTAGCAGCCCCTGAATGGGTGGCTGGCTGACCATCGTACAAGCTGTTCATGCTCATTGCTGTGTCGGCCTTTGAGGGTGGATATCAGTCAGCCTAATGTTTCTCGCCAGGGTTTCGTAAGGTCCTGTATTCCAAGCAAGAAGTAGCCACTTTCGACGCACATTTTAATATCAAACCTGTTCTATCATCTATTCAACACTCCCGTGCTATCATCCAGTAACATCTCCTAACAAGATGGATTTCTCTGCACTAAACATCGTTGCTGCAATTGCCATTCTCGTTATGCTTGCTACTCTCACGACAGTCATACAACAGATTCTCTTTAAGAACCCCAATGAGCCGCCTATAGTATTCCATTGGCTCCCTGTGATAGGTAGTACTGTGACATATGGCATCGATCCGTTCAGGTTCTTCTTCGATTGCCAGAAAAAGGTCGGTAGATTATCGTCTGGCTTGACATTTGAAAGGGTTCATTAAGAGAAATGCTGACTCTTATTAAAAGTATGGCGATGTTTATACATTCATACTCCTGGGCAGAAAAATAACTGTCTATCTTGGATCCAAAGGCAATCGATTTATACTGAATGGAAAGCTCAAAGACGTCAATGCCGAGGAAATATACTCTGTCCTGACCACCCCAGTGTTCGGAAAAGATGTCATCTACGATGTGCCAAACGCGAAGTTTATGGAACAAAAAAAGGTACTACACCCACAATTCCGTCAATACTTAAGGCTAGTGTTAACTGGCAGTTCAGTTCATCAAGTTTGGATTTACAGCCGACGCCCTTCGGGCTCACGTTCCCTTAATGGAAGAAGAAATCCGGTCCTTTCTCAAGCGCAGCCCCCATTTTAAAGGCGAAAAAGGCACAGTTCAAATCGCCAAAATCATGGCTCAGATCACAATTTTCACCGCTTCTCGTTCTCTCCAAGGCAGAGAAGTCCGCCAACAGCTCGACACCACATTCGCCGATCTCTACAAGACCTTAGACGACGGGTTCCAGCCAATCAATTTCATGCTTCCCTGGTTCCCCTTGCCAGCCAATCGAAAGCGGAATATAGCGCAGCGGAAGATGACACAGATATATTCCGATATTATCAACGCTCGGCGCGCCAAGGGTGGAGGAAAAAACAGCGAGGATATGATTTGGAATCTGATGGGCAGCGTATATAAAGACGGCACGCCCGTCCCAGATCACGAGATCGCACATATGATGATCGGTCTACTAATGGCCGGACAGCATTCCTCCTCCGTTACCAGCTCGTGGATAATGTTGCACCTCGCCGTAAACCCAGGGATAATAGAAGAGCTTTACGAAGAACAATTGCGAGCCTTAGGCTCCACCTCGACACCTCTCACTTACGAGAACATTCAAAAATTACCGCTGGTAACCAATGTAATCCGTGAAACTCTCCGCCTGCACCCGCCCATCCACTCCATAATGAGAAAAGTCAAAAATCCACTCCCCATTGAAGGGACAAGCTGGATTGTCCCACCGAGCCACGTCCTACTCGCCGCACCAGCAACGATGGGGAAAAGTGAAGAATTCTTTCCGAATGCGGCCGTGTGGGATCCGCATCGCTGGGAAGGCATTGCCGATCCTGCAGAGCAGGAGAAGGAGAAGATGGATTACGGGTACGGCCTTGTTTCTACAGGGGCGGATAGTACGTATTTGCCTTTCGGGGCAGGGAGACATAGGTGTATTGGGGAGCAGTTTGCTTATGTGCAGCTTACTATCATTGTGATTATGATGGTGAGGGAGTTTAGGCTCAAGGGTATTGGGGGGAAGAAGGACGTTGTTGCCACGGATTATTCGGTGGGTGATGGTTATCCCCCTTGCTGCTGCTCCTGTGCTGAAATACTTGCTGTTAGTCTATGTTTTCGCGACCAATGGAGCCGGCATTTGTGGAGTGGGAACGGCGGGCAGATGCGCCTTGAGTTAACAGGTTGGCGTACGCATTACATTGAGCGGTGGATGAATGGCTCCGGGGAAGGCTCTCCCCCATGCTGATACTCCAAATATACAACAAGGCAACTGTCAATTGGATTTTCCGGGATATGGTTGCGGGTACCGATCCAGTCGAAACCCGTTGAGCCCCGTTCTTGTCGATCATACACGAAGCCCCTGATGTGATTTTGATTGAACGTTTTGGAAATCCATTCTACGAGCGGGTATCGTGCCAAAAGAAGAGGTCTCGAGACTTTTGAATATTTCCATAGAATAGTAGCACTGGCGGTCATTAAAATCTAGAGATCTGCATTGCATTTCAAGGTACTCTAGACTGATTTTCTGTGATAATATCTGATAAAAATATCTGGTGTCGCAGAAGATGCCTACCAACCGCTCTAGCACTACCATCACGTGTATAGACTTCAACGTGCTCGAAGATCGTTCAGGTGGAGAGTAGACCAATTATAAATGGACTTGCTACTCGAGCACCCAGCCTAGCTCCGTCCCCTAGATTCGTGGCGGGGTTTATTCGTAACGTAGGACGTAGCCAAGGATCCAGTAATCATCTCATACCGAGGATCTGCTGTAAGTAGAGCGCTCTTTTCGTGACTGGGTAGATGGAGAAATTCTCAGTCGCGACCATTTCATCTGCGAAGTAACAATTCGTTGAGGATGTCCTGGTAGCTTTCTGCACACGAGTCCTGAAGAGGGATATGATGGAGCGAAACGGCATCCCAGGAGGAGACACTGGCTCACGCCAGATTTCCTTACATTAGTAGGAAACTCTCTCATCGGGTAAGCGATGCTGTTCCCTTGGTACAATTGGTGGTTTTCGATCTTAGGCGTAATGAAGGCCCTCTTGATTTTCAGGCATAGTGATTCAACCTTTTCGTCTTTTACACAAGGCGGCTACGACACTGATGTCATCCATCTTCCCTAAGCCACAGTCAGCTGAATAATCCATGGTAGCACAAGGTTCACGAACCTCCTTCCATAGCTAGTCCCTCTTCAATCGCCCTCTCCATGAACGGACTTTCGGCATAAGGATCTTCTGCAATCTTCCTTGCGGCCTTTACGAGTTCTTCTGCCACAAAGAGCATACCGCCTCCAGCGCCACCGGTGCGATCACCTTTAGCCTCGCCACCCTCCCCAGCCTCCCATTTCCGAATGCTGTCAAGCACATTCTCCAATACCTCGTGCTCCCAAAGATTATCCACGACTCCATCTGACATGGCAAGCACAACATCATTCTCTTGGATTTCTACCTTGTCCATGACAGCATTTACTTCAGGCGTATCTGGACTGTTGGTGCCTAGTTGACGTGGGCAATCGAACCAATGCCATTGCTCCGTGGTCTTATATACAATAGCCTTATCCCTAGGTCTCATGACAAGACATTGAGAGTCGCCTAGATTCGTCACGTAGAGAAGAGGTCCTCCGGAGGGCTCTTTCGCATTGTAATGTAAGAGTGCAGCGCAGGCGGTTGTGGTACCATTCCATTCGTTTGTGGCCTTTTTTGTCTGCTCGAAAGCTCTTTGTAAGTATTGAACAGGATTTGGCTCTGAAGACTCGGCGGCCACTGAGGTGACAGAGGCGTCTCGTTCGGCTTCCAAAGCCCAGAAGTGTAGAATCAAACGCGACCAGAGTCTGCAAATGTCAGCCCACTTTATTCATGGCATCCAAAACGTGATTAGAACTTACGCAGCATGACCCTTCTCCCTTGTCGCCCATGCTCCAACTCCATCATTTGCTCCAATGAAGTTCTCTCCTACCAGCACAGCGTCATCTCCGTTGGTGATACCTCGTATCATTTCTCCATAAACCCATTGCCGGCGATCTCTGCTTCTGTTGTGCGTACTTAAAGGATCCGAGAATGACCCAGAAGGCGGAGAGGAGAATGGAGGAGGAAACGGGCGAGATGATCGCTTCGCGAACAGCGCATATCCTGTGTCGAAGTAGAAAGGCGACTTAGCCTTTTGATTGAGGGCTTCTTCTGGGAGCGGAGTCTTCGTTCCCACCGAGGTCGCGGAGGAAGAGAGCCATCGTCTAGGCCGCGTTCGAAGGTGCAGAGTCAGGCGGGCTGTCACAGTTCTCATCCCAGCTGCCAGAGAACGACGATGACGTCCCGTAAGAGAGTTTGGGTTCCCAAGGGCGGTATCACTATTAACATGGTCATCTAGTCACAACAAAAGATCCGATCAGCCTCAAGGTCAATGTAGAAACGAGCGTCGATGGTGGTATTTATCTTCCCCGCAAACCGTCATTTTAAGTCCTGTAGGCCCAATGCGGTTACTGCTGGGTCTCTTTACCAAGGAACTTTACAAGGTAGTAGAAGAAGGCAGGTGCTATTGGAAGGGTGTTGCTTAGTCATAGATTAGCTTAAGTAGAAGGGGCCTCCCACCATTAGAATCTTATCCTTCTTCCACCCCTTAGAACGCTACTAATTATTTCTAGTGACTATGGTGTGATCTCTATAAGGCCTTAAAGTCTAATTATTATTATTCTATACCTATTATTAATATTTACTTATAGTTTTTTAGACTAATAACTATCTTTTTTTATTTTATTTAAGTATTTTATAGTAACTCACCCTTACTTATAAATCTTTAAATTCCTTTATTATACCTTTTAATCTAGCCTTGCTAACCCTATTAGAAGAGCTTATATTATATTATTAACTTATAGACCCTAACCTAATAAGGCTATTATTATCTTTAAGCCTTTATTATAATAACTCCTTATCTTTTTATCCTAACCTTATTTTAAGTACTTTAGGTTAGGTACTATCTTATAAATCTACTACTTTTATTACTATAATATTTTATAAAATTAATAGACCAACCTATACTTTCTATAGAATATTTTTAGGAAAAGATTTTACTATATATTAGCTTAAAAAGCTTAAGTATAAGCTTTCTAAGTATAAGTAAGCTAATAAATAAATACCTTCTAATAAGTATCTTAATACTTTTAATATACTTCTTATAAATAAAGTTAGAGACTAGGCTGATAGCTATCCTAATACTATTTATTTACTAAATACTAAGGAGCCTACTAAGACTACTATTAATATATTTAAAGCCCTCCTCTATAAAAGATTCCTATTAAAGGTTATAGAGCTAATATTAATACTATTTAATATTAAGCTAGCAAAGCTATACTAAAAGTTAAATAAAACTTTAATAAACTACTATAAGCGTGTACTTAACCTAGTTAATTAGTTTAGAGGTTATAATAGGCTTATTAGCTTATTACTTACTCCTTAGAAATCTATAATATTGGATACTATACTTTAGGCCTTTCTATAAGGTATTATTAACCTTAATATTCACTGTAAAGCTATAAAAGGTATAGGATTACTTAATAGATCTTTTAAGTTTATTTATATTCTAGTAGAAAAAGTATAATATATAAACCTAGATATCTAGAAAATAATAGAGGAAGAGATTAAATTAAATAAACTTATATTCTATAAAGACCTTATATATTAAAACTTATTAAAGTATAAGATTAAAGCTTATTTTATAATCTATTATATATTAAAGGTTAAGGTAGCTAAAGGCGTTTATTACCTATAGTCTATCTATAATAATATATTAGCTAATAATCCTCCTATATAAGTAATATCCTCTACTTATAAGAGTATAATCCTAGTATAAAACCCTAATAAAGTAAATAGTACTAGCCTTATTAAGCCTTCTTATTAATAAAACTATTAGCCTATACCTAGACCTCTACCTGATAGGTTATCCTTTAAGAATTTATATATTAATAGTAGTAAGCCTTTTGCAATTAAGAAAAATAGTTAATTATATATTAAGTATAGCTATCTAAGTTATATTACTAAGAAATATAATAATAAGGTATTATTAGTATGGGAGCAGTCCTATCTATAAGAAATTATATTTAGTACCTCCCCTTAAGTTAACTTTGCTACTACTAGCTATAAAGATTTTAATAGTAGAGTCTATCTATTTAGTATATTAACTTTATCTATGTCTATAACTCCTACTATATAAATATTATAAATGTTTACTAATTCTTCGCCTATAATGTCTAGTATTCTTACTATCTTTATCTTATCAAGCTTAAATACTATTACTATTAGGTGTACTAGCTTATTAAAGCAGCCTATTAGTCTATTAAAGTAAGGCCTTAAATTTTTAGACCTTATAAAAGTAAATATTAATACTATTAATACTAATTATAATAAGGGATCTAAACCTAATAAGCATCTCTATATTAAAGAACCCTTATTATAATAGGCTCTAGGTCAACCGTAATAGCCTTAGTAGCTACTAACTTTTTAGTTTTAATCTAATAATTAAGCAAAGGTTAAGGGCTAGAAATATATAGAAAAGAAGGCTGAACCTTAGCCCTTAATAGATATGTTTAATAACTTCTTAGGAAAATATAATCTACCTATTTTAATTTAATATATTCTATAAACTAATAAGGTTAATATAATTTAAATAGACCTTATTATATGGTCTCCTATAATATATAAAGAGCTAAAATAATTATATACTTATATTTTAAAGAAGAAGATTAGTAAGGGTAAGAAGTCTAAGGCCTTATAGCTTAATCCTAATCCTTTTAGTTAATTTTAGTTATAGTTTAACTCGTAGCTATAATAGTAGGCATAACTAATGCTATAATAGATGCTGTCGCTACTCTAGTAAGTACCCTAAATAAATATTCCCCTTATAATAGCTTAGTAGTAGTAGTAGTAGATATCTTAAATATAAATTCTATAATTTTTCTAGCCTTAAGTAGGACCCTAATCTTCTGTAGTATAGGCTATTATGTCTAGTACTTCTATTAATAATAATGAAAAGTATATACGTTTTATTAGCAGCATGCTAGGGGTTAATAAAGCTTTTAAGATACTTTATATAATTATTAATCTAGATAGCTTTAAGGTCCTATTAGATAAACGCTATATGTAGGTAGACTAAGGTTTTGATATAAATATTATCTTTAGTAGTCTAGTTAAGAAGCTTAATCTTATATTTTAATCTCTCTTAAAGGTAGGCTTTTAGGGTTTGTTGATATAGATTGCTGATTATAAAGAGACTCTGTTATACTATTAGGTATAGGTTTATATAGCCGTTAAGGGCATTATAAGAGATATTTAATACTTTATAGCCCTAGCTATTACTAATATTACTTTTATTAGAGAAATAAAGTATCTTAGTCTTATTTTTAGTTTATTATAATTCTTTACTATTAATACTATCATCTCTATTTAATAATCTGTAATTATGGTAGGGGATATTATAACTAGGGAAACTTATTATACTATTGTTAGTCTTAAGCTTATATTTTATAAAGATTATAACTTGCTTATATATTTAAAGTCTGCCCTAGTAGTTTCTAGCAGGATCGAAGAAGTGGAGTCTTAGGATAGTTTAGATTCTTTTAAAGATAATAGTAAAGATAATCTATTAGATATTAAAGATCCTACAAGTTTTTAATAAGTTCTTTATATAACTTTAAACTATAAGGGTATTTATAATCTATTCTATCGCTTTAGGATGTCTGCTCTCTACTACCTTATAATAATAACTTATATAATATTCCTAGCTTTAGCAAAGCTTTTAATCCTGTTAATATATTAATTCTTAAACCTAGCTATTTAATTTTAGTCTTTAGCGCCTCTAATACTCCTAGTACTCCTTTATTAGGACGCCCTTATAATAATATATTATTAAAGGTTAATCTATTCTTTTTATAACTAATTTGTTAGCTCTCTATTCCCTATACTATTCCCCTTAATGTATTAGAAGACTGGGCTGTATCTATTAACCTTATTTTAGGACTTCTTATTATTATAGAAGTATAAAGGTATAAGGTACTATACTTACTCCACTACTATTAATACTTTAATAGGATAGACCTTATAGACCTACTATATACTAATCTTATTATATATAGGGTTTAAATCTCCCCTAGTATAAAGCTAGTATTAAATACTACTTAGAAATATTAGCCCGCACATACTAAATAATAGCTTAGAAAGATTATATAGGACAGCCTTAATAGGGGTATATATAAGCTTATAGAACCTACTAATAGATATTTATTACAATAGAATGCTAGAGCTATTATTATTAATAAGATTAAAAACCTCTATCTTAAGAATAAACCTTAAGTAACCTTTAACTACTCCTATATTACTAAAGAGCTACTAGGCATATATATAGAGCTTAGCTCTAAGGTCTATAATAACCTTTTAAATCCTTAATATTATATCCTCTTCACTATAAACCTAAAGTATATATACCTTATAATCCCTTTATATTTAGAGGATAGATATTATTTCATCTTTATAATCTTTAGTATTAGATAAGTTCAATCTATATATATATAATAAAGCTCTTAGTCCGCTCCTTTTATTATAATTAAGTTAGTATATTATACCTTTAGTGTCTTACTATACCCCTATAATAAGCCTTTACTACTATACTTAGCGTCTCTAAATAACTTACCCATACTAATATTTTATATAGATAATTTCTTTAGTGGCTTCTAAACCTTTAAGGAGCTCTATAACTTCCTTTACTATTACTTCTTACTAAGGGTTAAATAAGCTTATTTAAGGTTATCCTTTAAGAAGCTATAGCTATTTTAAGATTAAATTAAAGTACTTAGTATAATTTACTCTATTAAAGGGCATATTAATATTCTTAATAACTATATAGCTAAGATTACTAAGTGGCCTACTCCTATAAATTAGTTAGGCGTTTAAGCCTTCTTAAGCACTATTAGCATTATTAAATAATAGATTAAGAACTTTACTAAGATAGCATAGCCCCTATCACGTTTTATAGATAAAATTAAGTAGTAATAAATAGGCTTAGAATAGCTTATATTTAATATATTAAGAATTAAGTATATTATAAGGTCTACTATATATAGTATAGACTTTAGACTACTAGTTTACTTTTATATTAATATATTTAGCTTTATAGAAGATTTGGTTATTATATAGTTCTAAGACTCTATTATAGTAGACTCCCCTATTATAAAAGTAGTTAAGATCCCTATCTTATATAACTCCTATACCTTTACTAGTATTTATAGGAAATATCTTATCTATAAGAGGGAGCTATATATTATTATCTTTTTTTTTAATAAGTATAATTATTTATGCAAGCACCCCTACTACCCTATAATTATATATATAGATTATAAATCTCTAATCTATTTCCTAGATTTTAACCTCTATAAGGGTATATATAGTTATTAGGCTAATTAATTATAATATCTTAATATCATAATTGTGTATGTTCTAAGATATTAAAATAAGGTAGCTAATAGACTATTACGCATACTCTTTTAAGATTTAGAGTACTTAGAGGACTTTAGGACTTATTATATATAAGTAAAGTTAGTATAATAAGGGCCTTACTAGATCTAGAAGGATAGTAAGGGTGGTTTTATAGTATTCTTAATATTATTAGACTAGGTATAGCGCTTAGAGGTCTTAGATTATAATATAATTAATTATATATCTATATTTACTACTACTACTAGTATTAATAGATTATAGTATAATGCCTATGCTTCTTCTACATAATTTAGTAATATCTATAAGTTTCTAAAGAATATAATCTCTAATCCTAATCTTGTTTTTTTAAAGAAGGCTTTTAATTATTAAATCCTTAATAATATTCTATAAATATATTGATATAACTCCTATCTACTATATATTCTAAAAGTAAAGGTATTATAAGTTATAAAGTCAGTTTATAATAATACTAGTTATTAGGCTAAGATAGGAACTCTAATATATCTTAAAAATTATAGATATTACTAGCCTAGACAGTCTCATAATATTAAGAAATATATTATAGAGTATATTAATTATATAAGGTATAGTCTAGTAATATAATTATAACCCTTAAACCCTATCTAAATTATATACCTCTTTTAGCTACTAGGTATAGACTTTATAAACCCCTTATATATAACCTCCTTAGGCTATATATATATTTTTAATATTATTTACTATTTTACACAATTTATTATCCCCTTTACTATTTAGATAGCTAATATAAAAGATATAATCTAGTACTTAAAGCTCTTATTTACTATATATTAAACCCTATATACGATCTATTATAATAGAGGTTAACACTTCCTTAATAAGGAGCTATAATTATTTTTATAATAGTAAGGTGTCACTATTAAATATAGTCCTTCTAATACTTTTAAGAGTACGAGTATAGTTAAAGTATATAATAAACTTCTTAAGTAAGTATTATAAAAAGATTATAACCCTAATTAAAACATTTATTTTTTAAAAGCTGCTAGTGCTATTAATACTTAAATTATCCTTTATCTTAGTTTAAGCCCTATAGCTATTATACTAGGACTAGTATAAAAGACCTCTACTATTATAATAACCCTCTAAGCTCTTTTAGGTTAAAGTATTAGAGTATAGTATAATACTCTATTAAAATTAATAGTCTATATATTTACTATTAACACCTACCATACCTATATTATTAAAGTGTATAATATAATAATATAGACTACTTTATAAAAGTATAAGATAGAAGTACTTAAATATAATAGAGGTATTAACTAAACAATATATTAATTAGGCAATATAGTTATATTATTTTAAAAGGATATTAATAAATTATAGCCTTATTAGCGTAGCCTATTTTATATTAAAAGTTATAGAGGATCTTATAGCATTTCTTTTACCTTATAGTAGCTTAATAGCTAAGTTATTAAAGGCGCCTATCATAGTAACTATCTAAAGACCTTTAAGTTATATACTAATTATCTAGCAAACATTTCTAGCCTACCACAGCAACAACCTATCAGAATACCTTAGCGAGTCCCCCAGATATCATAATCTTATAGTTGTAAGTGGCTAAGCGGCCTCCCATAAAAACAAGTTATGATCTCTTATTATAGCATGAGGCTATGATTATGAAAGCAGCGGTTATGTCTATGATAGCAGGGGTTTTAAGCTTTGTTTACTACAGTTCTATCAGGTCTGCAAGGCCTAGTAGGGGTTATGTTTTAGTTGCTACGGAGCATTCAAGGGCTATCAAGCATGTAAGGTTTAGGAGGTCGTAGGGGCTCTTCTTTCTATAGCTTATGTAGTAGAAGGCAGGTGCTATTGGAAGGGTGTTGCTTAGTCATAGATTAGCTTAAGTAGAAGGGGCCTCCCACCATTAGAATCTCATCCTTCTTCCACCCCTCAGAACGCTACCAATCATTTCTGTAGAGCTCGCGCATTTGCATGGCAGTGAGCTTTACTCGGCACCTCCTCACCCTAATCATGCCCACTGAACGTGAGCTAGCCATCTCTCCCATTGTCCAAGAGTCGGTCCAACACAACACCAGGGTAAGCTTGCTATACTCTTTTACCACTAACACCAGCTTACATTCATTTCCAGGTCATCTCAAATATCCGCTCCCTGACAGCCTCTCTTTTTGGCGTTGCCTCTGGCATTCTCGGTCTCGAGTCGTATTCTGGCTTCGCCTTTTACCTCCTGGGGACTTTCTTTGTGTCAGTATTGATTTGGGCATTGCTGGCCAAGGGGAAGCAAGGGCAATATTTCCAAGGGCCACTGTCGGAGCTGTGGGCAGGAGATGTGCTTGGAGGTGGCATGAGCTTTGTCTTAACTTGGACTCTGTTCTACGGACTTGTGAGGGCATAGGGAACGGAGAATGATTGAGAGGCATCTGGATATGATAACTGGAAGCTTGACAACTTCGACAACCTGATACGTGACGATGGACACGCCTTGACGCAAGGGCCCAATGTGCTCCTGACGAGCGGTTATGAGGTTTCAGCTTGCATAATCGGGCACACACCGGTGTTGTGAGGGCTGAATTAGCTAAATAGCACGTTGGGAAGCATGCTGGAGGGCCAAAGCGAGCACCAGGGCGTGGAAGACCACATCATTTCCCGTCTTGACGGTTTGGAAAGAAGGGATAGAATTATAGAACTGATTGTGAGGATGGTGACATTGCACGTTTCAATTCTACCGCGTTTCGGTGGGGAATCTAAATCTGGGATGCCTACCATCAGCTTACATCAATGAACCCTCTCTTCTTTCTCCCCTTCCCGACTACCTCTTCTTCCTCCCATAAGTTCTCGTCTATGTAGTCCTTATTACCAACCTCTCCAATTCTCCTACCGACGAATCTTAATGCTGCAAGATTGAAGCCCATTTCATCTTTCTGCGCCTGTAGAGATTCTCTTAAGTTTCCCCTTATCTCATCTAAAGTCCTCCGCATTGCCTTGCTCGCCACAATCTGCTTGTGATGCGTTTTCAGCAGGAAGAATAGTATGCGGCACGTAAGCGGCATGTTCCACTGTCGTTCGGCCCAAATGCTCAGGAATGTGAAGAGCACGGTAACTTTATCGAGAGGGAGGACCAAGAGGGCATCTTGCAGGGCTGCAGCTTTGATCTTTTGAACAACATTGAGAATATGGGCCTCGGCGGAGATATTGTTGTAAGCTAGGAATATAGGATCGCGTGATGGTGGTGCAAGATCGGGTTGGGCTGCTCTGGCTTGGTAGTACTCTCTCATAATCTCCAGGTCTATCATCCCAACTTCCAATGCCTCGGCAATCTTCTCGCCAGCCATCAATGTTTCGACGGTTTGCTTACTGGCAGTGACAGCTTCGGCCCTTTCCTCGCCTTGCTCTTCATCCTGCTCGAGGGAAGTAGTGAGGGTGCTTTCGTATAGCTCTTCTAGCTCTTTCTCCCGTTCTTCCTCCAGGAAGATTTGCTCATCAGTCTGATTCCATACTCGAATGCTTTTGTCGTGACTTGCGCTGATGAGAAATTCACCAGTACGGCTTACAGCCAAAGCCCAAATCTCGCCATGATGACCATCGAGCTTTTGTATCTGCTCAAATTTATCACCATCCCAATACTTGATGAGATGGTCTTTACTGGCACTAAAGAAGTGGTGGCCACTGCCATCCTGATTGTGAGGAATAAACGCTACTTGCATGATGCTGTCTTGATGGGCAAAAAAGGCTTTATGACAGTCCCCAAAATCTAGGCCCCAGAGTCTTACGTTTTTGTCTGCTGAACAGGTAACGATGAGCTTACTGTCGTAAGAGATGTCCATGTTGAGTACAGGTAATTTGTGGCCATAAAGATTCAGAAACAGCTTCAATGAATCGGTAAAGAAAACTTTGACGGTATTGTCAAGTAAGGAGAGAGCGAGGAGTCGGGAATCTGGAGAGAAGCATAGACTGAGTATATCATCCGAAACTTTTAGGGTACGGGTATGAGCTAGTCTGAAGCGAGGCGTCGTGCGTGTCGTTCCTGGTATCTCTACTTGTATAACCTCAAAATTGTAGAACTTGGCAGATTTGTCCGCGCTACCCGTCGCCATAGATTTGCCATCAGGATGAACGTGAAGTGTCCAGACAGGGCCGTCATGAGCTTTTACAGTGTCTATGAGTGTGGATGAAGCAATGTCGAAGATCTCCAGCTCCCCATTTCGATTGCCAATGATCACGATCTTATCTCCGGGCAGGAAGGTGGCGCAGAGTGCATAACCACAACCAAGTGACCGGATACAGTTCTGTGTTTGAACATTCCATATCTTCAAACCGCCGTTGGAGGCAGAAGCCAACATCCTGTCGTCAGAGCTCAATGCCAAGCAACGCACATCGGTTCGATGACCAGGCTGGTCTATGGAAAAAGACCGAATATAGTCGGGTGGTTCGTCGGACTTAGATGCCTTATCCTTTTGTTTTATTATAATGTTGTACAGTTCCAATTGATTGTTCGTCGTCGAGACCAGTAGCTGAAAGTTTTTCCCTGCTCTTCTGCCAGCCCAGTCCATTGAGCGAACCTTTCCCGTGGTTCGGACTATCACCAGTGGGACGATGACATCCGTGATCAGAGCAGAGGAGATGTCTTCAAGTTCGTCCTCAATATCAATCTTTTCCCCGTTAGGTTTCCCTTCAAGGGCTGAGGCAGCCAGCGCTTTCTCTCTTCGTCGCTTGCGTTTTCTTGCCAAAGTCTTCTGCACCTCGAGCTCTGTCCGAATCCTCCAAAGCTCTACCGATTTATCCGAGCCGTGAGCGGCAATGTAGCTACCTTTGGGATGGAAGTAAACACCTGTAGTTCGGTCTTTGCCTTGTCGGTAGAGAACACCTCGTTCTCGCAGGTAACTTTTCTTAGAACCCTCAGAAACCTCGTAGGCATCTCTGGCGAGACTGACCAGATCGATTGCCCAGACCTTCAACTCCCCATCATTACCTGCCGTGATAACGCCTGATTGATCGGCAGAGACGCCCATAGACCAGCATTCGCCGTTATTCTGAGCGACATGCGTCTCGATACAATGCTGAGCGCTGATGTCCCAGACCTTGATGAGCGCATCTTTGCTCGTTGACAGTAGATATCCTTGGCTTTTCTCGCCTTGTCCTCGATTCCTGTTTGCAATGACACCATCTCCATTTGTCTCACTGTCGGTAGTTGAAGGCCGGCTATGAGCGGAGAGATAATGAAGGCCTGTGATCTGGTCTTTGTGTCCTCGGAGTTTGAATAGGCCCGTCTCTGCTACCAGATCCCATACGATAATAGCTGTGTCCTTTGACCCACTAGCGAGGCGAACACCATCAGTGTCGAATACTAGAGTAGTGATACCTGCCCGGTGCCCGTTGAAACTAATGATAACCGTAGCTATTTTTGAGTCCCATATCCTGATACTACCGTCGCCATATCTGGTAATATTATGAGCACTACATCTGTTACACGTACAAGAACGACTTGCTCACCCAACAGCGTAGATGTCAGGGTCTGCTCCACTGCGTGCTATCACTGTGACCTCCGCACTACAATTTGCATCTTTCCATCGACTTAGAAGCTCCACTTTCTTCACATCCCAACAGAGCACCTCTTCGTCCGCCCCGACAATGGCTCTGCCAGCGCTTGACGATCGCAGCGCAGCATTTTGGGGGTTCTCGTCCTGGCACCAGACGGCGTTAGAGGAAGCAGATGCTATTAGCCCAAAGGTCTTTGAATGCTCATACTTCCTACATTGGTCAGCAGAGCCATATGCGGCGTTTCAATGAAAGGTACACGCACTTACAGATATGATTTAACCATCTTTGAAAGGACTTGATAGCTTTCAAAGCTCCAAATTTTTGCTCTACGCCCGCACAAGTGCCGTCGTTCGGAGGTTGCCGCCCCTAGCTTCGAAGCGCCATTGTGCAACTCTAGGGCTTTAAGCGCCAGCGGTACCACTCTATTGGAAGTTCAGGCAAAGTCCACGAGCAACTATAGTGACAATTGAATCGAGCTGTTCCGTTCTTCTAGTTATAAAGTTTCTAACTAAGGATATTCCTCATACCCAAGCAGATGATCCTATTACCAAAAGATGCCGCGGGTATAGAGTGCCTGTCTTACTCTGCTAGCGACCTTGTGTCCTAAGCCGTCAAAATGCGCCGCTCTAGGAGATCTCGAATTTGTCGGGCAACCTTGACAATGCAATTCTATGTAATGGGCCAAATCCCGACCAAAACTTGCATGAAGGAGGCACACCCGAACACCGCGAACGTCAATGACCGCTGCTACTTAGTAGAGGTAGGCCGTCCGAAAGGTGGTTCTATTAGGCAAAAGAAGATTACAAGGCTTAGGAGGGCCAAAGACTTTCAGTATTTGCTACCTCTTTCGCGAATCTATTAGCTCAAAAGCACGATACGTATGTGCTAGTTGAACGCATGAACCGGTTTTCGCCGTTCGTCGTACCGTGCTTTGACTCAAGGTAGAGCATGTTGGTGACTTTGCCTTTCGCTTGTTTCATCCCTCGAACCACTAAATGCTAGAAGAAAACCCATCATGCATTGCCTTAGCCTACCGTTGATCAGATGGAGCACGTTTTCCCAATCAGACTGAGCAGCATCATTTATCTTGCAGGGCTATCCATTACCCACATCGCCGCTGTTTCCCACCGCCCCTGTATGGGAGCTACGGCCGAGTGGCGAAGCATTCCGTGCGATGAATTCGACCAAACCAACGAGACTAAATAGGCTGTTTCCATCGGGCTGATTGATGCTGTATATCAAGATGCGAGACGTGGATCAAGTCAGCTTGGAGATGGACGCTGACGACTCCTCGTGGCACACTAGCAAAGCAGCACTCACCGTGAATTTCTAGTACGGTATGCAAAATTGGGGGAGGTGTGGGTCTGTTATGGCTAGTTGAAGGCTTAGCGATGTTTCGTCTTAGGTAAGAGAGAGGACCGTTTGTATGAAGCTCATGTGGAAAGTGCTCGGACATGCTGCAGTTCATGTGATCGACAAAAGAGAGGCTGATATCTAAGTTAAGTAGGTGTTGCCCTGTGCAATAATGACTCCAGCGAAGCGATGCGCAAAAGGTCATTCCTCTGAAAGTTCGTCACCCAGTTCGACAGTCAAGTATGGTCAAAGGAGGACAATCAAAGCAAGTAATTGCAAGTCCGTTGTCTTGATCTGTTAGGACAAGATCTAGCTATTCCAAGCGATAGCGGTGAATGGCAGAGTCCAGCTTTTAAACTTTGCCGCAACATACTGCTCGGTCTCTAGACCTAACACCCTAAGCAGTAGTATTGATTCTCAATTCGTGATTTCTACACATAACGGCGATAAGGATAGGTCATGTCGATAGGACAGAGAGCATCGAACAAGCAACCCAGACGCATCAATGCTGGATGCCGAACCTTCTGATTGCTGCGCTTCTGGAGGAGTGCTCCGAATCTTGTCGCAGTCTATGAGGATCCCGCAGGATATCACCCGTGATAGATTATCTTGTGGGTCTGACGATTATCATTATATTAATCCCTTAGGCAGAATCAAGAGACGGATGTTAATGTATTCAAAGCACGGGGAGGTAGCCTTACATGCTCCACCCCCACCAGGACAGAGGCTTGTTCGACATACCACGGCCTCAGAAACTCGGACCCGAACACCAGCGGCGAGCAAGAGTCAGTACCGACAAACTCATCCGGAAGGTTAGTCCTGTCTACGATGGTGAAATCCCGACGGACCAAGCGCGGGTAAGATCTACCGACTTTTGCGGCCCTGTGGTGGAAGCTGCGCACCGAGCGAACCACTGCCGTAGGAGGCGCTAACGGGCCTTAAAACCAAATGCGGCAAGCCTAAGCTATCTAAGGTACCTTAGATCTTAAGGGGAATTCTAAGCCGAAATAGAATTATCTGCGCGGACGAGCTATGATTCGGAGGTATGCGAAGAAACCATGATAACACAGTCGCTGTACGGTGTAGCTTTGTACCAGCACCGTTACCTAGGTACCGAAGCCAGGGCGAACTACGGGACTAGGTACGTTGATGTTTCGGACTTGTGCAACCTGAAGGCTGGAAAGATAGTAAGCTGAAAGCCCCCTACATCACGGCTTTCTTTCTTCGGTGTGCGGTGATTACGAAGAAAAGATCTGCTCATTGAATCACCGACGGTGTCCATCTTCCAATTGCTAGCGCATCACCTATTTGAGCTTGGACACTGCAGTACAAGGCGTACGGATTGTAAAATGCCATCGCTATTGGGCCTATGCCTGACCCTTGTCTTATCTCGGTGTCCGGGCCCACAAACTTCTCGGCGTCTCGGTTGTACTACAAACATTCTCTGATCGATATTTCAATGCTTTTCGTCAAAGGGCAGACAAAACCATTTTCCTCCCGCAACCTGCCTGACGATCTCCATTATCTACCGATAGACAGTCCTTTACGACACATCTTTCATCATGATTGCGAAATATACAGTTGAACCAGATGATTCGACACTCCACCTACCACGCATACTTTGCCTCCACGGTGGTGGAACGAACGCCCAGATTTTCAGCGCTCAGTGCAGAGTTCTGAAAGCGCAACTCAAATCAACATTTAGATTATGTTTCGCCAACGCACCTTTCCCCTCAGAGACCGGTCCCGACGTCCTTGCGGTTTACAAGGATGCTGGGCCTTTCCGACGCTGGCTACGCTGGCAACCTTGGCATCCCGAAGTCGAAGCCAGTACAGCAGTTCGGGCTATCGACAATGCTCTCAAGGCTCCGATGGAGGAAGACGACCGGAAGGGCGCGACTGGCGAATGGGTGGGCTTGTTGGGTTTCAGCCAAGGTGCGAAGATGTGTGCAAGCCTCCTGTTCCGGCAGCAGGTCCGAGCGGATTGGCTTGGTGAATGTAAGACTGAGACGAATTTCCGCTTTGGGGTTTTAATGGCTGGTCGAGGGCCTTTGGTCTCTCTGGACCCGGAGCTTGTTATGACCCCGTCATTGGTTGATGCGGCACACGTGGGCTCCCAAGTCTACATCTCTCCTGACGAGAAGAGCACGGAGCATGTTTTGCGCCTGCCAACTATTCATGTCCATGGGTTGCAGGATCCGGGTTTGGAACTTCACAAGCAGCTGCTAGAGGGGTATTGCGAGAAGGAAAGCACAAGTCTTATTGAGTGGGACGGTAATCACCGAGTGCCGATCAAGGGCATTGTTGTTGCCAGAATTGTTCGCGAAATTTATGCTGTTGCTCAAGAAACAGGAGTAATATGAGCGGGTTAATCTGTCGGGTACGATAACCAGATAGAGCAAGCTCAATGCTTGTTCTGCATGAAGGCTTGTGGCATTGGCACTTAAGGTTATGTACCACACAAGCAGATCCTATCAGCACTGTTGACAATGAAACGTGCCAGCACGGAAATGGGCGGACCTGGTGGTAGACCGATATCGCGATCGGAACAGCCTGGCGAGCTACTTGAGTCTTGGGCACCTAATTCAAAAACCTTGGCGGGTTCACGTGCTACCTGACCTTTTCTACACCCATTCCGGGATCCTCAACTACTACCCTTATTATCAATACCTATATAATTCTTTTTACGCAACTGCATATTACTTTAAGTAATTCGTCCGTAAGTCTTCCGGTTAATTTGCAATGTTTGACGCTACCCAGAAAAAACGATTACCTCCGCTATCATCACCTTCAACAAAACACGTAGTCCCTCAAGCATCTCTTTGGGTCCTCGTTCCCAGAGCGATGCACTGAACCACACAGCCCGATCGAAAAGGTGCTCTCGCGTCACGATTGCTATAGGAATGTTCAATCAATTGGAGTCTCAATCAAGCCCCTCAGGCATATCCTCTGGCTATGCACCGATCAGCGGATGAGCAGCAAGGCTGGCGGCAGCCTAGAAGCTTCTTCGAGCTTCCTGATGAGCTAGACGCTATATTCGGTTCCATCGACTTTGAAGCAGGCTGGTGCCCTCGGTGCCTAGTTCGCATTATGCGACATTAGCATTTCGATCTCGAACACCCTTTACTTGCGCAAAGATCCATCCATAACGATCACATATGACTTCATTTCGCCCTAGAATTTTCCATACTGGGGGTGATTTGGAGTCAGCAAGGTCGTGACGAGCTCAATTTTTTGTGATACTGAGTGTTTTTGTCATTCTGTAATAGCAGCATCATTGACGAACTTGCTTTGAATAAAGATCTGGGATCAGTTATGAGGCACGCTTTGCAGAATAGTGCTGGTGGGGCATTCATTTGAAAGCCAGATAGCCGGGCCAGCTAGGGCTGGGCTCGATCTCGACAAATATCAAGTTGGAGGCATCCTCCGCAACCCGGTAATCGTGGTGCAAAGGCATGTGGAAGGATTTGGCTGCCCGTCCGGAAAGCTACATAACGCTGGGAATGATCCAAATTATGCCTGGCGATTCCTGTTCATGCTATTCAGTGAAGGCTATTAGGGCGAATCATGCGGAACAGAGAGACTCGCACTACTTTCTGCTTGGTGAAGAATTGTGAATACTCCTCTGCCTGAGGTCAGCCAAAGGAATGAGAAAGCTCGGGCTTTATGAGATAGATGTGGTCTTAGAGACTGGAGGGAGGCGTTGCAAAGCCAATTTCCGGGTCTTGATGTCATTTCTCAATGGGACTGAACTGAATACTTGCAGCGGTCTTCTTACGTAGCCTCATTGGAGATATGAATTGAAAAACACTTTGACTTGGAGCATATATATTCAACGTGCGTACTTCTGGAATAAGGCTCCGTGTGAAAAAGAGGATGCGAGACCTACCGGACTTTCCATCCTGTTGATGCTGGATGAAGCAATCCTCACGCTTTCTAGTGTAGAAGATCGTTACCACAAGCCCAATAGTCTAAACTCCTCCGCTAGCTAGGGTGTCTCGTTGATGGCTGTGTCTAATCGTAGATCAACTCGCTATTCGAGGCTGAGTGCGTTCAACCAGCGTCCACACTCGCCAACAATCTCCTTACGATGTCTCACCACCCTCTCGCCACCCCGGATGAGTATTCTTGGGGTTTTAGATATTTTGATGGTGGAATGGACCATCTCATGTTAAGGCTTGAGTAATAAGAAGTCGCCAATATACTTTTTCTGCAAGAGCTGAACTTTACGATGATACTGATTTGATTATGTTTTACCACGACAGCGTTCAAGAAGATGCAGTACACAAAAGGGTCATTTACACAATTAGATTGTACAGAGTACGTGTCTCAGACATAGAAGCCACTAAGCGTGGGTAGGTCAAGGATCCTGTGTATGAAATACTAGAGACGACTGATTCAATGAGGAGGATGCGGTAGACATACGCCCGATTACATGGTGATATAGAAGTCTTCAACTCCGTAGCAAGAGAAGCTCGGTGTGGCTAGGTGAAGAACCCATGACAACGCCTAAACGCCTAGACGCGCCTGCCAATCGAATCAGTACCAATCACTAGGATAGCCGGACGCGGCATCATACGCTTTTCCATAAGGAGTAATTTATGCGTGTACTTAGTAAGGTACGCGACCCGCGTAAAGTGGATTTCTCAATTCTGTCTTCGGGAAAACACCTATTTGACAAAGCTTGACGCCTTCTGCGCCGTTTCTTGGAGTCACACTCGTTCCGCTACTATCTCTGTCTGTCAGTGAGCTGTGCTCGCCCTCGCACTCTGCCGTCTAACACCGTCATGCCTTCTACAATATAGACGTCATTCACAGAGAGTTATGTAAAAGTGAGCCGACAGTGAGCCGTAGCTGCTGAGATCGTTCACCTCGACTATCATGGACTGCGTCCAGGAAACGCCTGCAAAGAGGAGGAAGCTAGTTAATGGAGACACGACGAGCAGTCATGCCTACGATTCGCAAAACGACAGTGGCGATGACATTTTTGATGATTATGAGACCGTCGCTACCATTCCATTACCTACGAGGCCAACCCAACAAGATAACACAATCGACCCTATTTCGTCTCCTCCCACACACGTCACGCAACCTACCCAGGTCATATCTAAGGTCACAGCGGGTCGTCATGATAGCAGTCAATCAACAGTCCAGGTTGCAGCATCCTCACCCTTGCGCGTCTCAAATACGGCGTCGCCTACTCCGAGCAAACACAATATTAATGTTGGCCCAGGAGGAAGGATTGCAAACATGATGGCGCCCGCGGGTACGGCTTTCCGCCCGCCACCAGGCATAGCCAAAGCTGCTCCTATTCCCGCAGCGAAGGCTCCACAAGTGCATGATATCTCTGACGATGATCTGCCTCTTTACAATGATTCCTCAGAGGAAGACTCGCAAAGTAGTCGGAAAGCGGACATCAAGCCCTCCGAATTCATTCAATCTGCTCAGAAATCCTTTGCGATGGGCACGGCTAAGAAAGGCGAGACACCTTTTAAGGAGATTATCTCCAGCTCTTTTTACAACCCTACTGACAAAGGAAAACCTAAGTCTCAATCTACGTCAACACTTCAAGGATCTGTCTTCGATAACCGGAATCGGGATGAGAAGCAGACCACGTCCCAATTTGCTGCTCCGAAGAGATCCGCGGATACCATGGCCAATGCGTATGGTGGAGCTAGTAGACCGCCACCCAAGCAGCCACGACAGACAGGACCTGCTAAAGCTCTGCCAGCTCAAGACATTGAACTCAATGATATTCCAGACTACCAACTAAGGAGTAAAATTCAGCGCATTCGTGCCATTCTCCCTTATCATAGCGTACGGGCCTGCAAACATGCACTAGAAATAAAGCGATTCAACTTCGACGATGCCATGGAATTCCTGGCAGACCAAGAGGGAGACCCAATGCAAATCGACCTCACTCTCTCAGACGATGACGGCCAAGGCCCGCCAGCTGCTCAAGCTACCATCGCCACAAAGAAGCCTACAGCAAAGCAGCAACTCAAGGCTCCCAATCAAAAGATTCAAGAGAAGTGGACCGCAACACAAATCGCTCCCAAAGTCAATCAACCGTCGTCTCCCCTCGCGAGTGCTTCATCTGTTAAGGCTCCTCCAAAGCCTAGACGTCGTTTGGTACAGGGCCGGAAGAACCCTTCATCCCCTGCTTCCACTGTAGTGCCACCAAAGCAGCCATCTCCAGTCCCATCCATTAGAAGCGCCACTCCTGAGGATTCCGACTCAGCTTTGGGGGAATCAGATCCCGATACTACCGAGCTAGACAATAAAGTGCTCAAGTTCTTCAACACTTGTTCTGTTGCAGACCTTACAGACATCGCCGCGATTACCGAGGAGGTTGCTACAGTGATGCTTTCTCAGAAACCCTTCGAAACATTAGACGAAGTTCGTCAAATTTCAGGGGTCGCGCCGCCTAAACGACCCGCGAAACCAACCAAGAGAAAATCTATAAAGAAGCCGATCGGGGACAAGATTGTAGAAAAATGTTTGGATATGTGGACAGGCTATGATGCTGTGGACGAACTTGTAAGGCGATGCGAAGCGCTAGGAAAGCCCGTGAAAGAGGATATGAAAAGCTGGGGTGTTAGTGCTTTGGGCGCTTCCGGCACAGGTGAACTCGACATGGTCAGTTTTGAGCGAGATAACTCCCCTAGAGATAGTGGGATTGGAACCCCAACCAGTCTTACAGTCTCGGATGAGGAAGAGGGAGAAGCTAAGAGAATTCGAAGACATGGCTTTTTCCCACAGCCTTCTATATTGGCTAAGGGTGTACATTTGAAAGACTATCAGGTAGTTGGAGTCAATTGGTTGTCTTTGCTATTCCACCGAAAGCTTTCGTGTATCCTTGCAGATGACATGGGGCTGGGCAAAACATGTCAGGTCATCGCGTTTCTCGCCCATCTCAAAGAGAAGGGAATCAAAGGGCCACATCTAGTCGTTGTTCCTGCTTCGACCTTAGAGAATTGGCTCCGAGAGTTCTCAGTGTTCTGCCCGGAATTACATGTCATGCCATACTACGCAAGTCAGAATGAGAGGCCGGGTGTGCAAGCTCAGATACTCGATGCCCTAGATACCCTCAACGTGATCGTCACGACATATACACTGGCCAAAACCAAGGACGATAACAAGTTCCTTCGGAGGTTGAAGCCCGTTGTTTGCGTTTACGACGAAGGCCACATACTCAAGAATAGCAAGTCAGCAGGTTATGATGCCCTGATGAGAATACAGGCCGAGTTCCGGCTACTCCTAACAGGGACACCGTTACAGAACAACTTGAGCGAGCTTGCCTCACTTCTAGGATTCATCTTGCCCGCAGTCTTCAAGGAGCATACAGAAGAACTCGAGGCTATATTCAGCCACAAGGCCAAGACAACGGACGATTCCCATGCCGCATTGTTGTCTAATCAGCGTATCGCAAGGGCTAAGTCCATGATGACGCCATTCGTCCTCAGGCGAAAGAAGCATCAAGTCCTAAAGCATCTACCCGCAAAGACCCGGCGAATCGAATATTGCGACTTGTCAGCGTCTCAATCCGAGATATATAAGAGAGAAACGGCCAAGGCGTCGCGTATCGTTGCTGCGAGAGCGGCTGGGGAGAAGGTTGGCAACGAAACCGCTAATGTAATGATGTCGCTCCGCAAAGCGTCTATCCACCCACTACTGTTTCGCCGCATTTATGACGATGAAACTATTGCCAAAATGTCGAAAGCTTGCTTGAAGGAAGAGCAGTACAAAGATTCCAACCCTCAGCTCGTCTACGAGGACATGGGAGTCATGACTGACATGGAGTTGCATCGTTTCTGTGAGCACAATCCAAAAACTATGTCTCCTTACCTGCTACGTAACGATGAATGGATGGACTCTGGGAAGGTCAAAAAACTAGCCTCACTCCTTCAGGAGTACAAAAGGTACGGGGACCGTGTCCTCGTCTTCTCGCAGTTCGTCATGGTCATGGACATTCTAGAAGCAGTAATGGAGAACTTGGAGATGGCATTCTTTCGGCTCGATGGGAGTACCAATATCAACGAGCGTCAGGATATGATTGATCAGTTCTACAAAGAAGAAGACATTACTGTCTTCCTCCTCTCTACTGGGGCCGGAGGTGCAGGCATTAATCTTGCTTGTGCGAACAAGGTTATTATTTTCGATTCTTCTTTCAACCCTCAATCGGACATACAGGCTGAAAACAGAGCTCATCGGGTGGGCCAGACACGAGAGGTAGAGGTAGTGAGGCTTGTGACGAGAAACACCATCGAGGAGCAGATCCATGCCTTGGGTGAAACCAAGCTGGCTCTTGATGACCGTGTAGCTGGTGTGGTGGAAGCTGTGGCTGATGATAAGAAGGCAGAGAAGCAGGGGGCTAAGTTAATAGAGGAGATGATGATTGGCAAAATCGAGAAAGACTTGAAAGGAGCAAAGGAGGTGGTAGAGGCGCCTAAAACCGACGTTGAGATGTTGGATATTTGAATGAGAAGATCCTAATCAGGATCGCTGTTTGAATGTATGTACTATACATTGCTGAGTTGTAAGATGGGTCATTATCACTGTAAGAGCAGTACCAATGCTAGTGAGCCTTTGTTACCTTACAGAGTCTGTCAGCTACAAATCGGCGCCTTGAGATTTACTTTCGACGCCTCTAGATAGCTAATAGAGTAGACTATGAATACAGTCTAGTGAAATTATCATAAGTCTACCCCTCATCACATACATGTCTACGTTTAGATTATTCCATTGCTGATGAAGTTATGAGGGTAAGAGGAAGGAATATAGAGTAATTCTGAACAATTATCTGCACTCATCACAGCCCATCTCCTCTCCTCCAGCCTTTGACACACCCTCTTCAGCTGGGGCCCCTCGTGCTACGCCAGCATCTGGGTCTATCGGGATCGTCTTCTCGTCTGTGTCATTCGTTGACGAGGTTTCAGCTTTGCCGGGCGCCGGTTCTCCTGACTGTTCAGTCTTTTCTGGTTTGTTATGGCGATCAACGTGGCCAAGGTCACGTGTGGGGTCGATAATGTTGCGGACTAGTTGCTTAAGGTGCTTGACTTCTAGATGTTTACGGATAGGTCAGTCCGTGCATGAAAGAGAGCTCTCTTTATAAATGGGGAGGCTGCTCTTGTGGTAGGAATTGAATAGAAAGGTAGAGAGATCCGGGATACGACGTAGAAGCAAACCATCGCATTGGATGAGCTTTACCTGCTACCTACCAGGAAATCCACCCTCTGTCTTTCGATCCCATAACCGAGATGTCTGAGTGGTCAATTGACCCTCTTGTGACACCGCTTGTGGGGAGCCAGCATGCACTATATCAATGGTGAAGACACCACCAGTTGATGGAACCAAGGAAACTTCACCAAGAGATGTGGAGAACGTAGACAGGAGTTCCTGTGCGAACTGGATAGGTCTTAGCAGGCGTTGAATGGAAAGGACAATATTGGTATAGTTAAAGAGTAGCGAGCATGGCCGACAGAGAAAGTACGCAAGAAAATAGTAACGGGCACCAAAGCATGACAAGTGCTGGAGTCCAATCAGACCAAGACATCGGAGATTTGTGGGGGAGTCGCATAGATGAAGCAATGCTGCAGGTGGTAAACACAGCGCCTTTGTTGACTTACGTAGGCGGCTCGTAGCATCCATTTACATTGTGTGCAAAACCGAATTGTCACGCGAGGCAATACTATAGGACCTTGAGGGACTGGGAGTTCGTGTGTAGGTGTAGGACTCATGACGAGACAGCCACTAGCTGGACTGGTTATGCAGAGATGCGTAGCTTTGGCGGATAAATGTAAGAACGTTGGGGAAGTCGTGGGGCAAATGTTACTGACTGAAACGGTCACGTCACACAAACGGTCGACTAAAGGTTTGGATCAGAAATGCATGACCAGAATAGCTATCTACAAAATAGGCTTGGGAGCAATAATGGCCTTGCCCATAGATCTGATACAGGTCCATTGTCCTTCCAACAAGCTATCCATTAGCGCAAATTACGAACCGCACGGACTCCCTCCATAGACACAAAGAAACCATTGCTGCCACACAAATAATTGATCCTGCATGGTGATGCGAGCCGTGCTAACCCAAGCTTCGTAGACCCAGGTGCTTCTTGTCCAACGTAGGTCCTGAGTTGGTCAAGCCGGAAGGCATCTTGTGGCGCAGGAAGTAGGAATGCGGTGTATATAGAAGGGATATAGGGCGCTCTTAAACGACTAGACCCGTCCAGCTTTTGTATTTCCTAGCCCACTACGTACATGGGGCACCCAAATAGAGGCCGAGGTTGCTTAGAAGGGATGGAGGAAATCGCGCGGGAGAAGTGAAAGTGGTATCGAGGGTGACAATGCAATCGAAGAACCGAGAACGCCTGATCGACCAAGGTATACGTTTTACATGACAGAGCAACAGCCGCCCGATTGTTGTGGTGCGTATGGATCTTCGCGCTTGTCGACCTGTTGAAAGGTGATGTTAGCCAGGCTGGATTCGACCGCACTTGGTACGACCGCCAACGCCACGCGCCATTGGTGATGGTATTAGATGTAGAGAGGACTTACCGAGCCCCACATTGATGGCACCATAAAGTCCTTCGTGTTTGAGCAATACTGAATCAATCTGGTGAAGTGATTAAGATTAGCCCGACGCACTACTGTCGCAAAGGGAGGGTCATCACTCACGACATCGAAGCCTCTGATACCTTGATCCGAGGCCGCTCGAGGTCTTCTCTTAGTCGTGAGTTTAACTCATTTAGTCTCCGAAGCTTTAGATCATTCATCGACTGCTTCTTGTTTTTCACATCGCCTCCAGCGCGGATTTCGTATGCTGAAGGCATCTTGTCTTTGGGGCGCTCGCCCGGTCGAGAATGCCCGATAGAAGATCCACAAATGCGATGAGGGTATTTGGGGTCTGAGAGATGAGAGAATTGTAAAGGATGCTGTTTCTGTTATTCCGAAGGTGTCGTCTGGGGGTACTGATTCTGCACTCACAGTTGCAAGGTGTGAACCCAATTAGCCTCGTTAGCCCGCAATTTGGATAGATAGGGCTGAATCCAAGCTTGGCGCACAAAAACGGGAGTCATCAGAGACGAACAGAACCCATCGTACTCTGGGCTTTACCAAGGTTTGCATCATACAACTCAAAGTCTGCAAGGCTATTGGGATACTACCGTCAAGATGCCTCCGCCACCGCATACAAAGCCTGAGAATGTGCTCAAGGTAGGTCTCTAGAACCGCTCGAACACCTGAAGCATGCCAACTTAACATCGCACAGCGGGCACAAGAACTCATCGCAGTGGATCAGTCTCCAGCTGCACTCACTATCCTACACGAGCATGTCACTTCCAAGAGGTCCAGGAACAGTCCCATCACGTCTCTTGAGCCTGTGATGATACAATTTGTCGAGCTTTGCGTGGATCTCAAAAAAGGCAAACTAGCAAAGGATGGGCTTTATCAATACAAGAATACGGCACAAAACACAAATGTTGGGACAATAGAAGTACGTTAGATCTGATCCGGAGAGTATTTGGCATATCCGGCTAACGTGCGGACTTTTCCAGCTTGTCCTCAAGAAGTTCATTGAACTTGCAGAGGCTAAAGTGTCGGAAGCTCAGGCCAAGGCAGACCAGGTTCAATCAGCACTTGAGCCGAGTGCTTCAGGCGCGAATGTGGAGGATCTCGAGGCTATCGAAACCCCAGAATCAATATTGCTCTCCACAGTATCCGGGGAGCAGTCCAAGGACAGGACGGACAGAGCTATCGTTACACCATGGCTGAAATTTTTATGGGAAACCTACAGGACTGTCTTGGAAATTTTGAAAAACAATGCTCGATTGGAAGTTATGTATCAGTCTACTGCTATGCTAGCCTTCAACTTCTGTCAAGAGTTCGCCCGTAAGACAGAGTTCAGGAGATTATGCGAGTTGCTTCGAAACCACGTCCAAAATGCCGCCAAATACCAGTCTCAGATGCATGCTATCAATCTCAGTGACCCGGACACCCTACAGCGTCATCTCGATACACGGTTCCAGCAGCTCAACGTAGCAGTGGAGCTTGAACTATGGCAGGAGGCTTTCCGCAGTGTGGAAGATATCCATACCTTGCTCAGCTTAAGCAAGCGACCGGCCAAGAACATCATGATGGCCAACTATTACGAGAAACTTACCCGAATATTTCTTGTCAGCGAGAATTACCTATTCCACGCCGCTGCTTGGAGCAGATACTACAACCTCCTCCGCCAATCTGCCAACATCATGGCTTCAAGCCAAAGTTCGAAGAAAGATAACCCAGCGGTGACTGAAGCAGACATGAGCCGTGCGGCGTCATTCGTCCTTCTCTCGGCGCTCTCAATTCCTGTCATAAGTACCTCTCGCTCTCGTGGTGCTCTTATCGATGTCGACGAGGCTCGCAAAACTAAGAACAACCGATTAACCAATCTCCTTGGCATGTCACACGCTCCTACCAGGGCCGTATTGTTCAAGGATGCTATGAGCAAAGGACTCTTGAAACGTGCCAAACCAGAGATCCGAGAGCTCTATCAGATCTTAGAGGTTGATTTTCATCCTCTGTCGATTTGCAGAAAGATTTCGCCTATCCTCACCCAAATTGGAGCCGACGCCGAAATGAAGCAATACGTCCTTCCCCTGCAGCAAGTTATCCTGACAAGGCTGTTCCAGCAGTTGTCACAGGTGTACGAGTCTGTGGAGCTTAATTACGTGCATAAGCTTGCTCAATTTCCTGACCCGTTCCAAGTGACAGCTGCATCAATCGAGAAATTCATTATGAACGGTTGCAAAAAAGGTGACTTGGCAATACGAATTGATCATGCTACTGGCGTCCTTACCTTCGATTCTGATGTCTTTTCATCTGCAAAGGCTCTTCATCCAGCCAGTGGCTCCGGCTCTGCAGAGAGCGAGGGGAGCTCCGTTCAACGGCTGCAGCGCACCCCAGCAGAGATTGTTCGCTCTCAACTCACTCGCCTGGCGAAGACACTATATGTTACCTGCCAATACGTGGACCCAGATTACAATGAAGCTCGTGAGGAAGCTAAAGCGGCAGCGCTTGCTCGAGCACAAGCGGGTGCCGAGCAGGAACATCAGGAGACCTTGGCACGGCGGGCTATCATAGAAAAGAAGAAAGAGCTGGCTTCAGATGCACTCCAGAAGAAGCAGAAGGAGGAAGAGACTCGGAAGCGAATCATCGCACAACAGCGCCAGGAAGCCGAACAGCTGCGATTAACAGAGGAGCACAAAGAGCGTGAACGTAAGCGTATGAAGGACGAGCAAGATCGCATCCGCCGTGAGAACAATGAGAAGGAGTTGAGCGACCTTGTCAAGAAAGGCATTAACATTGGAGATGTGGACATCAAAGATCTAGACAGTAACCAACTTCGACTCTTACGGATCTCACAACTGGAAAAAGAGAAAAACGATCTGTTCAAGAATCTCAGAGTCACTGGGAAGCGCATTGACCATCTGGAGCGGGCCTTCAGAAAAGAAGAGATCAAGCTTCTGCCAAAAGACTACGAGGCACAACGGGAACGAGACTATGCTGCACATGAGAAGCACAAGGCAGAGACATTGAAGGAGGCGGAGCGAAAGCATAAAGAGGATGTGGCTCTCAAGAATCGATTGAGCCGTCTACTCCCTGTATACGAGCAATTCACCGCCGATCTCATGGAACGACGTCACGATGAGTTCGAGAAGCGAAGAAAGGCGGCAGACCGGGAATATCAAAATGCCATTGAGAAGCGAAAGAAGGAAGTGCGCGAGCGTAGGCTTCGTGAGCAGAGAGAGCGTGAAGAGGCGGAAAGGCGTGCTCAAGAGGAAGAGGAGAGGATCGCACGAGAAGCGGAGGAAAAAGCTGCTGCTGAAGAGGAGAAGAAGCGCCAATTGGCAGAAGCCAAGGCCAGGAGAGAGGCAGAACGAAAGTAGGATACCTTGCCAAAGTTTCATCTATACCATATGCTTACCACACATTACAGGGAACTTGACGCGCAAGCTCAGATTCAGCGAAAGCGAGAAGAAGAAGCAGAGCGCAAACTCGCGGAAAAGCGACGTGGTCTCACATCCCGAATTCCAGACCGCACAGCACCTATCCGCCCAGCAGAGCCTGTCCGCACAGAATCTAGCGAGCGTCCCTCAGGGCCTCCCCGCCTCGCCCTCGCCGGCAGCAAACCCACCTGGCGTGAACGCCAAGCAGCCAAAGAAGCCGATGGCACAACCTCAACCCCACCCCCGGCTGCGCCCCAAACCGACATCGCCACCGAAGAAGTAGCCCTCCCCAAGCGAACAGGCGGCTACGTCCCTCCCGGCCGCCGTGGCGGCGATGCTGCTCCTCGCGGCCGCACAGACGCCGCTCCCTCTGCTGCTCGAGACGAGAGCACCGCCAGCAGTGCCGAACCAACTGCTAAATGGCGGCCTGGTGCTCCTCGCGATGGGTTAGGAAGGGATGGCTCCCCAGCTGATGGCCCTAGGCCAAGATTCTTGGATGGATTGAGACCTGCTGGTAATAGGGACCGGGATGGTAGTCCTGCTGATGGGGCTGGGTCGGGTGGCAGACCGGTTAGTTCGAGTGGGACGGCGAGGACGGAGAGTCCGGCTGAGGGGAAGCCAGCGCCGACGCCGGGGAAGTATGTCCCTGTGCATTTGAGGAATAAATGATAAGGCTATGTTGTGGAAGGATGATTGGGGAGGAGGGGAGGTCGAAACACAGATTGCATGGAAGAGATGGACAAGAAGGGAATTCGAACACTCATGATGTATTAATTCTAGATGGTACAGTTGGCTTCCAGCACACGCGTGCGAACCCTTGTCGTTATTAGCATCGGTTCGATAATGGTTGGTGTATACTGGCGAGTTCAATTATCTTAGCAGGACAGATCATCTCAGTAGTAATGTATCAAAAGTCTCGTTCCCGATCCTTTTTTCCGTGCTTAATTAGACTCCATTTGCTATGCTCGCCGTGCTTTAAAATTCTTTTCAAAGATCTCTAGACAAAAATGGTATCTCCGCTCTCATCATGCACATCATACAGCTCAATCCAAAAATCAAGAGGTCTATTCACCACCCACAAAACACCGATCCCAACCACCGCATCTCCCCGCTAGAACCCATCTCAAGCAGATGCAACCCCCACTCCCCCAACCAATCTCGCCCTCCACCCTTGACAAACCTCTTCAAACCCCCCCACCACATCCCCACAAATCCTCGCACACTCCCTCCCCTTCAACCTCTCCTCCCAACCCCCCCTTTCCACCCACCTCTCCCCCTCTTCCCTCATCTCCGCCTCCTTTCTCATCTCCCCAACCAACTCCCTCGTCGCTCTCAGCCGTCTCGAGGCCAGACTAGTCGTCTGTCGCGTCATATGTAACGTATCTGACAGATAGGTGAGTATGGATGTAAGCTCTGTCATGGAGGCGTGGAGATGGAGCAGGGAGTGGAGTGGTTGCGGGTTGGGTTTGGGGATGTCGAGGATTAGGGAGGTGAGGAGGGGGAGGAGGGCGTCTATTGTTTCTGGGTCGAGGGGAGCGGAGAAGGGGGAGAGGAAAGGGTGGCAGAGGGTTTGGAGGGTGCGGGTTTGGTTTGTGAGATGGGTGGTTAGGGCTGTGTGGGCGGTTATGAGGCGGCTGGTGCCGTTTTCGACGCCGGCTTGGGAGGAGAGGTCCTTTAGGTGGGAGGAGACACGGGAGATAATATCGTCGTGGGAGGTATTACTTGCTTCTGTGCCGCGGCGGGCTAGAGATTCGATTGCTGACATGCGGGCTTCGAGGGAGGGGGAGATGCCGGAGGTGGTTTCGGGATCGGAGTCGTTGTCGTTGTCGGAGCCGTCGTATTGGGAGGCTTTTGAGGGTTTATGATGGTGTTTAGAGCGGGTTGAGTGTTTTGGAGGGTTTAGGGACATGTTTCTTCGGTGGTTTGTTTGTGGTGACATGGATATGTTCTGGGCCGGAGATGCTGGTTGCTCGCCTTCACCATTGGCGTCCGTGTCATCGTATTGTACTCCTGACATTTCATCGGGCTCACCCTCCTCTTCCTCTTCAAAAGCTTCTGCCAATTCGTCTGCGAGGTTACCAAGCCCATTTGAATTCTCCGAATCCACCGCGTTGCCGAACCCGTTTGGGAAGCCCCAATCCCCACTTCGACTCCGGTCGTGGGCTGAATTCGGTCGGGGGGTAAGGGGCGAGGACATAGAATATTGTGATGACCTCCGACTGCTTATCGACGGTCGTTTCGAGTGGAAGCCATTGCTCAGTGGGCTAGGCGATGTGATGGAGCTGTCGAGGCTGAAGGTGGATGACCTTCGTCGCTGCATTGGCGTTCTAGGGGAGGTAGGCATGGCAGGATATTTTGGACCGCAGCCGATAGTTCTGCTGGAATCACAGCCTGCCAATCGCCACGTATCCTGGTGGAGCGCGAATTCCGGGGTATGGTTTGCTGGGGTTGCTGCAGGCTCGGCTACTTTTCCAGGTTGCTGTGTCGAATGATTTTTTGCCGGACGAAGTCAGTAGCTCTTCTATTAAGATTAAATAATGCCTTCCTGTTTATTACTTTGTCATTGCCCCAATACAGCTTGTTGGACGACACAAAGACACGACAAAAGAAGGACAAGAGTGGTCTTTGAGAAATCAGGAACCCATGGGGGCACCGGTCATACCCCTGCCTGGCAGCGGCTGTTCCCGCCCGTCAGAACATTCGGCTTGCGGCTTGCATGATGCTGGTGGGGGCCATATCCCAGCCCGAGTCCACTACACGGTGTATTGATCTGCGCATCCAGCTTTTCGTCCTATGTCCAGGACATATTCCCCCAAGTGAAGAGAATCTCAAATACTCCTCAGACAACATGACATCCCTCCGCGCCTTCCGCCCCCAAGACCTCTTCCACATGAACCTCACCAACCTCGATCCCCTCACCGAAAACTACAACATCGACTTCTACATGCACTACCTCATCAACTGGCCCTCTCTCTTCACAGTCGCCGAAGACCAAGAAGGCAATATAATCGGCTACAGTAACTCTTCCCTCTCCCATCCACTTCTACAACCCAACCCGCCCCCCCTCTCCCAGACACCCAACTAACACCCCCTCCCCCCCCAAAAAGTGATGGGCAAACTAGAAGAAGACCCCTTCTACCGACAATTCTCCCCCCACTACCTCCCCCACCACGGGCACATAACCGCCCTAACAGTATCCCCCCAATCCCGTCGCCTAGGCCTCGCCCAGCACCTCACCGCCGCCCTCGAACACGCCTGCGACGCCGCCAACGCCTGGTTCGTCGACCTCTTCGTGCGCGCTGGGAACAAGTCTGCGGTCAATTTGTACAAGGGAATGGGGTATAGTGTGTTTAGGGTCGTGGTGGATTATTATAGTGATGATCCGACGGGGGGCGGGGCCGGGGAGGATGCGTTTGATATGCGGAAGCCGTTGAAGAGGGATAAGAAGAGGGAGCATGTTAGGGAGAATGGGGAGGATTTTAGGGTGGAGCCGGAGGATTTGTGGCATGGGTGAGTGGGGAAGGCAGGGTTTCAGGAGTGTTTATATTGGGATGGAGGGATGTAGCTCGACGTGGAGCTATTGCGATTCGCTGACAATGAAGGACACTGACTCGAGGGGCGTAGGGATGAGTACTGAGCATACAGTCAGTCCCAAAGTTAAAGGGTGGCTAACGGCAGTCGATCGTGGTCCGGTTGAGCAGGTCACTCAAAACAATGGAACAAACTTGAGATTACGAAGCTGTGGCATTTGTTAAATCTGAGAAAGTTGTCGCCTACCGTCAAGGCAAGTCTTTGCCTCAAAGGGATTAAAAAAGCATATTTTATATCCGGCACAAGTAGAAAACAGACGAGCATCAAAGCCTAGTACAGGCCGCCTTATCCTGAAAGCAAGAGTTTGCCTTCCCAAACCCCCATGCCTAGCCTTGCCGACCTGTCGAAAACAATAATGATATTACTACCATCATTCACTAAGTGCACATACCCCAACCCTCCCATCCAGCTCTCCTCTGTAGCTTCGCTTCAATCACCAGTTCCTCAGCACCATCCAAAGTGATAGTAACCTGAATCTTCTTAATCTTTTTCTCACTGGCTCTCCGTCTGCCGACAGTCTGGGTTGCCTCGTCGACTTGCGGGCTAGACTGAGTCGGATCTGTTGGATGCTCGAGAGGAAGTTCGGTCACGTCCGATCCAAGTCTCTGGGGCGAAGCTTTGGAAGATCTGCTTTTTGGTGTGTTATCTTGACTGGGGACAGGCGAAATCCAACCAAGCGATTTCTCAAGGTGGAATGTCATCGAGGCTGTAGGAGTCGAGGTTTGTGAGTCCATTGGTGAATGTTGCGTTACCTCTTCTCCATTTGATTCGTACGGACCAGCAGTGGCGAGATTCACGTCGGTACATCCAGTCTTTGGGGGATGCTTTACTTGTGTTGGTGATGGCGTGGGTAGGGGGTATTTTTGGCGCACTGAAAAGTAGTCAACTAGCTTTGGCGGACTGCGCTCATCCTTTCTCAGTGGGCTTTCAGCGTCTGCGAACAATGGGCAGGCAGTTGGCGTAGGTTCGGTCAGACCCTTAATCTGCTCCGACATCCGTGAGCTCTCACTTCCCCGTCGTGAAGCCGAGATTCGTAGCTCTATAGAGTGGGGGGGAACGTTTTGCGGCATGGTCTCGGCCCTTTCAGTCGTTCCCGGCTCCTTTGAGCTACAAGTGTCCATGAGAGAAGCATCTGACTTGCTGTCTGCATCTCTAAAATCATGTTTAGGAAGGCTACTGGTCTTGCTATCGCCAGCCTCGTGCTGATCAGATTGCACAGAAGAATCCTGCTGAGAGTCACCATTTGCTCTAATAGCTGCACTTCCATTTGGATCTTCGTCCGAGAAATCCCAAAGAGCTGGAGGGTTATCCGACGGTACTAGCTTGGGAAGAAAGCGATATTTCTTGAACCAGGAACTGGATCTTGTAGCAGATCGAGCAGAGTGGGTTGTGTTAGTGCTTGTACGGCGTGAACTAGACGTGATCTCTGATCCTTGGTCTTGATGATCGTCTGGGAATGTCTGCGGCTCTTGTTCTTGCTCTCGTTTTGTGTTGCCACTTGACAAAAAGTGATTTATGGTTTTCCGATCTTGCTTTTCAGGATATTGACTTGAGTTATGACCAGAGCTGATTCGTTCAAGCTCGAATTCCTGGCTTTGACCCCGTCGGAGACGACTGAGGCTACGTAAAGACCACATTCGGTGCTTCGCAGAAGAACTGGAAGCAGAGTTTTCTCCTCCACAGAGTCCAGCATCAGAGCTGCTTCGTTGAGCATCACTCTTCCTAACAGTGATTCCTCTCACTGCTTCATGTCCTGGTGTGGGTTGAGCGTGTTTCCAAAGGGGGTAAAGATTGTCATCTCTTTCGTCCGAGAGCTTCTCCATGTTCGACTCTCGGGTATTGCTGGCAACTCTGCTGCCGGAGAACGAACGATGCCTTTTAAGGGGAAGGGGCCTTGCCCGTTGTTGATGGTTCCCCAAGGACCGGCTCCGTCGCTTTACCCTGTCGTTGGGAGTCGATTCGCTAGCGATGCTTCCAGATGCTTCTCGGTCGTTGTGCGCTTCGCCAAAGACATCAAAACCTACCCACCCGCGTTCGACCATGGAACCCAATCTATCGGCAATGCTTCTCTTCGATCGTAGGTTCTGGTTATGACTATCATCGTTGTCATATGAGCCTGCCTGCGAAATATCCCTCCACGCTTTTGAAGGCTCCGCTAGGCTCGCGGGTATAGCACGAGGACTTAGAATTCCGTCCTCCGAGGGCGTTCGTCTCCCAATGGTAGTCGAGTCTTCAATCGCTACAGCATCACTATGAGGGGGCCGCAATGCAGATGACTCAGGTAGTTCGATAGGGGCCTGACCTTGGTGCGCTTGTAGCCGCAAGTCTATCAGCCTCTGGGCTGGCACAGCATCTGAAAGGCTCATCTGGGCCGAAACTTCGTTGCAAGGCTCTTGGCTTCTGTTTGACACGGCGTTTCCGTAATCGTCATTGCTGGTCTCACATTTGGGCCCATCGTGGCCCTCCACGCTTGATTTGGCTGGCGACTCTGGTATTGGCGGGGTATGATGCTGTCGCTCGTGTAGCCATGGTCCTGGACATTCAAGCATTGGAGAGTGAGAGCGGATGGGTTTGAACGCGTCGTTTGACAAAGCCTGTAGAGTTCGAATCCGAGAAGCAACGAAGCCATCTTGGACTATTGGTCCAGTCGCCTCACAGTACGGCGAGTGGTAGCGTACAGGTGATTTCTCCGGAGCCGGGGTATTGGGTCTCCACTCTCTTCTTCTGAGCAAAGAGCGATGTTGCATGATCATAAAAGGTCTCTGGAGAATAGCACGCTTGCTGACGATGCTCTTTAAAGAATGACTGTGAGATACCTAATTCAGACCGATATCAGTACTGCCTGTACGTGGCAGCACTGATGGAGATAGGACTGGCAAAGAGGAGGGTGCAAAAGTATGAAACGGTTTATCGTTATGGGGTTGAGTAGGAGCAATGAGTAATGAGCAACGAGCTAGCCAAGAACTCATTGGAAATGGTAGGTGCGAGATGGAAGACACACGGCAACAGCAAGTGCAGCCATAAGTGCTAAAACAAAATTGATCTCTATGTAGGCATCTTTGGCAGTACAATAGGACTTATAGAATTACACAATCGGTCACTTCAGCGACGCCTGTAAGCTCTCTAGAACCTGTGTAAGATCATTAGTACCGTAAGCAAAACGCGAACTTGCAAGTGCATTAACATGCCTCGAGTTCTATCTTAGCCTCAGCTATATCCTGCTCACTCCCACTGCCTCCGGCGATCTTTTGTGCCTCACTGATTTGTGATCGAACGGCCTATGACCAGCTTCATGTTAATATCGTCCATTAGCCTTAGATATCTGGATCTAGCTCACATCAGGGTTGAAATCCTCCAAAGGATATCCTTCTACGGCGTTGATGCTAAGCTGCGAACCGGGCTGCACAATGGCAAAGCCTCCAGATACTAGAAGTGACCAATTAATTAGCACAAACGGGGCGTCCTTGCAATCCACTTTTGACTCCTTGTCTGGATAGCCAATGGCTTTTGCGGGGGTATTGAAGACACTCTCTGGCGTACATACGGAAGAACTGCTTGCTTCCACCGCTCTCCTCAATGACCTCCACAAGCCCAGGTTTTAATTGCTCAATAGAAGGCACGTGGTTGGCAAGGACACCCATGTCTCCAGACTCAGCGGGTAGGTTGACTTGGACGCTGGAAGTTGGTTCAGACGTCAGCTAATTGCCTTAATCCTTCCGAGGGTATGGCCTCTAGGGACGGCATGGGCGGTAGGGTGACGTACACATCTTTGGAGGAATAGATCGACTAGAGGAGATATACAAGGTCAGCGTAGGTAGGAGAGAACGGGTTGTCCCGGAGCTGAGGAATCATTATGAGAATGTGCGTTGGTACCCACCTGGTGAGGAAGTGCGAGGGAGAGCTTGATTTTGTCCGATACAGCATCCGCATAGCTTCTTCGCTGCAAGGAAGAAACAATTGCCGATGGACGGACACGAGTAGCGGCTCGAGCTGCACGCAAGGAATTCATATTGGGTGACAATGGATCCCGTATATTGTCTACAACTCCAGCTCCCCAAACTGCTAAACTCCTCGACCGCGGCAGCGGCTAATGCGTCACGTGAAAGTGAAGGCTTGGCATTATTGGCAATTTGGGATTACTTAAGCCTATACAAAGTGGCAATTCCATGCGCCGAAGTAGACAGCAGCAGGACCGAATTTGCCGAAGAGTGGATTTTTGCCATGTAAAACCGGAGCATCCGCGGATACGATGTGCGCCTCCATCTTCCATCATTTGCCGCTCGAAAATACCACTTCTTTGGACAGATCTGTCTGTCCTATTCCTATGAGCAGACTCAGTGTTCGCTTTCTTTTTCGAGACCCTCCCCAGTTCCATGTTATTGACCTGCATGTGGGTAGTTCCGCTCGGTAGACTGCTGCTAGGCTCTAGACAACAAACAGTGCTGCCTCTAGTATTATTTTCGGCTCCGTGGAATTGGGCCATTGGATCTGGAAAAAAATCCCTCATCATTGACCAATCATCAGTCGGGAAAGGTGCATGAAGGCAAATCCCCCAGAACCTCCATCTGGGCGACACCTTCCTTTGGCGCTTCCAATCTTGAAGATCGCTACCGAGCTACACCAAAGTACTGTACATCTTATCTGTTCCACCTAAATTACATGAACTCCTGTCTAGATGTCAGCAAAACGCTCGCTTGACCCAATATCCCATAGCCTTTCGAGTACGGTGTATGCGATATGAAAGCGCTCAAGCAGCAGAAGCGCTTTCGAAGCCGCTGACGTGAAACAACATGCATAGCTTGAGTAGGTACCCCAAGCTCCGGCCAAAAGTGTGGGGTATTGGTGCAAGTTGTTGCAGGATAATGCGGGACAATTAGCATGCAATAGTGAACTATTGGAGCATACTTGACCCTTTTTGTTCCATTCAACTTCCCCAGTGGCTTGGTCACCTTTGCCTTGGTCAGGCGTGAGGCCGGCTTGAGGACTGGGCGATGCTTATAGATCATTGGGCTTACAAGTCTCTGTGGGGGTTGATGACTTTCGCAGACGGGCTACACCGATTCTTTTCCTTCGAGCCTCTCCGTTTTCGGCGGGCGTTTTAGGAGGGTTTGGGGTTGGTCATGTTACAGTGGATAGTAGAAGAACTCTATGCAGCACTAAAGTAGAGGCCACACCATTCATAGGCAAATAGTAATAGGATTGAATATCTTTAAGTGGGGATCTCTGCCTCGATGTACTTGTCAATCTTGAATGAAGGGTAGCCATTCGCATTTGTTCTAAAATTTATTTGCGGGTTGTTTACCCGGGTCATACACGAAAGTGTCGCACCCAAAAGTCTCGCCCCACGACATAATCTCGGGCCTCGCTCCCTCGCTCACACCCGCCGTCTCTCCCTCAGTCTCTCTGACTGCTGTAATAAATATCACCCCTCTCCACTCCACTCCTCTCCTCTTTTCAAAAACGGCACTTCCATCACTGTGCATCGTATTATACTTCTGAAAGCAACTACGTACCGTCTTAGGCATTCAAAACGCGGTAAAGGCTGTTAGGCTCTGCAGGTGAGTCTACTCCCGTACCTATCGTTCGCCACGATCCGGCTGAACGTACATAGCAACCAACATCTTCCTTCGAACACCAAATTCTGATTTCAGCCGTCCTTCAGATCCTTCTGTGGCACTTCCCTCCCGCAGGGCTGAGTTTCGGCTTCGCATACGCTTCTCTCATTTTCGTCCATAACATTCCTTGCGAGTACGCTTACTCGCCCGGCTTCACACCATGTCAGCATTATGTTTATAGCATCACGGTCCTGAGGGACAATTCACATAGTCGAGATTGAAGACGCAACTCGTCAGTCAAGAAATCATTCCCAGGACACCCCACCAACATATATAATCCACTCCGATGTTCTGTTGATCGTTTGCTCGGTCAAAAACGTCGGTAGCTATTTCTCCCACATATCCTGGATTTGGAAACCACAAATAAGACTGAGAAAAGTATTAACCTCATGGCACATCATCAACGGCATAACCACGGCCGTTTAACAGTTGCCGTTCAAGGACTTTCCTCTGGTAGTGGGCCGCACGGCTCCACCAACATGTCTACAGCTGGCGATGACGATCTAGCGTCAGACGTTGACGAACCGCCAGATAACCATATACACTTTACAAAACTTGCAACTCCAAGCTCGCTCCGTTCATCTTCTGATTGGGGTTATATATCGTCTCCACAACTTGGCCACTACAAGAAGGAATCCCTTCTAACTCAAGGTCTTCTCTCGAGCCCTGAACTGAACCCTACGTCCGACGTCGAGGCCCCGGTACTTACTAGTGATGGGGGTTTGACCAGTCCTGCACGGACTACTACCCCAAGCCCTCCCTTACCAACCATGAATCATGGAGGCTTGGCCACACTGGTCTCGAAATTGTCGAAAGAAGCTGCATTTTCAAAAAATGAGAATACATCAAACCCATTACCACCTGCCCAGACAACTGAAGTCGGTCGCTCGGAAGAGGGCAAAGTAGAAGAAGGACTGGGCCGCAGACGTTGTATTAGGTTTGCATGTGGACGACAATCAACTACATCTAACAAAGTGGAGTCGCTAGCACATGACCAAGAGACTGTCGAACAACCTCAGAAGCCAGCGGACCCTCCGAAGCGTTCATGTATGTTAAGATTTGCGTGCCCAACGAAACCTCAACGTGACGACACTCCGGTTGTCCAGCCTGCCCAAAAGCCTGGCGATTACGTAGCGGAAACCCGTGCTACCATCGATCGCCTTGCGGAGGAAAAACCCACAACATCTAGCAGTCGAGAGCACCGAAGATCTACCTCTACGGTGAAGATTAGTCCGGCCAAAGTGGTTGGCTCTGAGTCCGTGGTTGTCCCTCAACCTAGGAAACCGCAGAACTTCAATCGCGTAGACTTCCAGAAATCAGAAGCTACCAGATTCCACGAGTTCGCCGGGGCTTTCACCGCCGAGGATGAATGGATCAATGAGCAGACAGCTTATCGGCAAAAGATAACCGTCAATGATACACTGCGCAAAGAAAATGCCATCAGACGGCTTGCCGAGGAGGCAGAGGCGGAGGCACTGGACGAAGACGATGTGCAAGCTGAGGTTGAGGATGACGTGGATGAGTTAGACGATGACGACGAAGAGGAGGAGGAAGAAGCGGACGTATCCGATGGTGGTAATGAGACTGATGATGAAGAGGGATTTGCTGATTCCGATGACGAAAGCGATGGCAATTCAGAGTACCAGTTCTGGACGCCAGGGCTAACCACAGCCGCTACTTCTACAGACCAACTTGACCACATTCGTCCGTTAAAAAGTAGAGTAGACTCAGAATCCTCGGTTGAGTCCGCCATCGACACGCAGCACAGGGATCCGATCAAACGTCGGAAAGGGTCGCCTACACACAGGTCGCCGCGGATGCGGCCTGGTACTCCCGAATTACCGGATAGCTCGGACTTCGTTGTTGGAACCTTGGATGAGGATCGCCCCCTCGAGGAAGCTTATATGTCTTGTCTCGAAGAACGCCGACGCTCCAGGCATCGCTTGATTCCTCAAGACATCGATCCAAGTTTCCCCACGTCGGAACCAGATGAGGATAATGATGATGATGATGGCAATGCTACTCAGACGGACCACGAGCCGGAATGGGTGATGGGACGTCCAGACAGCTCGGAAGAAGAAGATTCAGCTGTTGGAAGAAGAGCCTCTTCGGCAACAATGGCTTCGAAATCTCCAGTACCCTCGCCCAAACGTATGCATTCACCACCGCCGAAGCGCAGCATAGTGCACAGATCACCTCCTCCTCGCCGTTTGTTTGGTCAAGCCACTCATCGTCTAAGGTCTCCGCCGCCCACGCATCGGAAACTTACCTCCCCACCTTCCTCGCGTAGACCCTCTCTCACCGATTCTCTGCATAACGAGACCCAGGGAATTCGCATGCCGCATTTGGCTCAACGTCCGAACCTGACGCACACAACATCGCTTCCAAGAACACCCAATCCTTTTTGGGACCAACATCGCAGATCTCGCTTCCACGTCTCGGAAACTCCTTCTGCCGGCACATCACCAAGGACTGTGCGCCCATCGCGTATGGACATCCATAGTCGCGGCCCCATCGATATCGTCCAAGGCCTCGAGACGAAAAGGCAGAGACGTAAGGACAAATTTTGGCGCCAGCATTGCCGCCAAGCCGCGAAAGAGAAGGAACGTAGATGCCAGCCTGGCAAAGGCGCACAGAGAATGAGGGAATTAGGCCTGGAGATGGCTGACAGATGCCGAGGCTATGGTCAGAGGCAACAGCTTGTCCTCTCCATTTAAGGCTTCTCAGTCGTCCTCAGTTGTCAAGACTTTGCACATATTGTATATACATTTCTATCCCTCCTCGCCGTTCAGGCACGGAGCTATCACATACTCCTTCCTTCCTGTATCTACGGCTTCTACGATTGGACAGCGCGGAGTCCTTATAGGCATTTTAGGGTGGTCAACCATCATTAGGTGGTTCTGGGTTTTTGCAGCATAGTTAGCAATAGTCATTGCAATACCCATTTTGCCTTGAATACAAAAATTTTATACCATATAGATATCATTGCACTGGAGGTGCAGATTGTAGCATAGATATATGTATAGTAAAGTGATTCAATCATTATGGACATATTCGTGCATTAAGATAAGTCCATGAACTCAAACATAGATGTTCGTCTCACTTCTCGTCAGTTCCGCCGCCAAGACATTTCCTAGTCATCCCCATACTCAAAACACATGTCAGAGCTGGCACATTGGTAATACGCAACCTGGCATCTGCGACTTCAATAGCGACTGCGCTTTACTTCTATTGGTTCTTTGTTTCGCACCTGCGCGACGATCACACAGAGAGCTATCAGCCATGTGGATGATAAACTGGTGTAAGCTCTCCATCCTCCCCAGCTTCTACAGTGGCTCTATCTAGGAGGTTTACTGACGACTCTTTGCTTAAATATAGTCTGGGATGTGCTTGCATCTCTTGGCTTGCTAAACAAGCATGCAAAGCTTCTGTTCCTCGGACTAGATAACGCGGGAAAGACTACTCTACTACACATGTTGAAAGTGCGTTTCCACCATAAATTGGACCAAGGGGCTTCTCCCCAGGTTCTGCAGTCCTCGAAGGGACATCTACAGAATGAAAAAACAATGGCTGATCCAAGAATCATAGAATGATCGGGTTGCCATCCTGCAGCCTACGCTCCATCCAAGTACGCCACCCTTCGACCTGATACTGAAGCAACCCTCTCGATATGAACAGCAAGCTGACTCAACTCTCCAGCATCTGAAGAACTTGCAATTGGCAACTGCAGGTTTACGACATTCGACCTAGGTGGCCATCAGCAAGGTAAGTTGCTCTTGCACCTACACCTTCAAATCTCACGTCGTAGCGAATCTTGCACTGACTACAGCCGCTAGCCCGTCGTCTTTGGAAAGATTACTTTCCCGAAGTATCTGGCATCGTGTTCCTCGTTGATGCCAAAGACCATGAGCGACTACCTGAATCCAAAGCTGAGCTCGACGCGCTCCTGTCCATGGAAGAGCTCTCAAAGACGCCTTTCTTGATTTTAGGAAACAAGATCGATCATCCGGACGCTGTGAGTGAGGAAGAGCTTAGGCATCAATTAGGTTTATGGCAGACAACGGGGAAGGGAAAGGTGCCATTGGAGGGAATCCGGCCGATCGAGGTCTTCATGTGTAGCGTTGTTATGAGGCAAGGTGAGTCGATATCGAAGCATTTATGGATTTGGGGTAAAAATCAGCTAACAGGATTGCTGTGCAGGTTACGGAGAAGGAATCAGGTGGCTGTCACAATATGTCTAGCAATTTGTCCTAGTTGAGATCTCAATGCCTCGAAGCTTCACCATGGCGCCGGTAACGGTGTCGAGGAAGTGTATCATAAGATAGAAATGCGAGTATATCAACGAACAGCTTATCTGATATTTTCAATTGGCTATAAACTTGTTCTATCACCTTAGGGATGAGAATTGGTTTGCTGGCTGAACTCAAGAACTGGGAATTTCTTTCATTCGTCAGGGCGAGGGTACGGAGCATGGATATTGAGAGTGAGACCACGAAGAGCAAGAATATGCCGATTAAATTTGGTTGCTGTCTATGCCTCATATGACTGTGTTCATTGACTCATGACTTTATATTTTCTTCGTCAATATTTGCATTGTCACTATCTATAGAGCGTCTTTCCAAAGACCTGATCTTTGCCAGCTTTGTCGTCTTCCAGTTTGTGCTCTTGTCCGGTCTTTTGCGTGAGACCTTTACCACACCCTTAGGTAACACCCTGTCAAGATCCAGACTGCTTGACCGGTCTCCCCACACCGCTCCTCTATCTCTCGCTGATACACAATCTGCGGGACGGGAGCCTTAGTCAATGTGGCAAAAAGCCTTCAATACTCGAACATTACAACCAAAACCTCGACTGCTCCCGTCTCCAGGAAACGTGTAAGCACCGGCCTGTTACAGGCCGATGATGACGCCAATTTCCATTAGCGAGCTCAGTAGTATATTATCAGATAGCTTGGGAGCTCTTCAGATGATGCTGACCAAATTCGTCAACGGGTCCGTGTGGTGGTGGTGTGGCGACTACATAAGCCATGTGACTGTCTGACCACAAGGTAGCAGGAAGGAAGATTATGCAAGCCCCCAGGGGTTGTAGGTGAATATTAAGTGCCAGGCTGCCAGAGGCAAGAGAGTAGCTACCCGTTTTGTTCTCTTTTCCCCAAAGCCTGGATGCACCATTTTCGTTATTCCTCGGCGCATATGGCGACATCAACTCGATAGGCTGGTATTGCAAAGCTAAAGAAGATTCATTGCTTGCATGAAGGATAAACCCCCACACCACCACGTTGTGCTTGTTCGTCATGTCGCTTAGACCCCAGACTTAAAGCAACTAATAGGTACTAAGGCTTGCCTCTAGAGAGCCGCGAGACCCCATCATTTATCAAGGTTTGGAGATCTGCCCCCGTACCGTGATACTGAGAGGAGCGAGTGCGAGTGCGGGAGCTGCTTATTTGTTATACATCGTCAATAACATTACCTACCTACCTTACAACAACATCCAACACCCACCGCTCTTCCTTCCGCGATCCAATTGTGAATAGTCGCCTTTCTTCCGAGACAAGCATCACCGGCCGTATTCTAGCAGGCGTCAAAGTACCTACAGTAGGCAAACGTCAAGCACACCTTTTAGCTTCACGAGCTTCGTTTGATCATCTGCAAAGCCAAGGCGGCAAGGCCCCACTAGAACCATTGAACTGCTTATCTTCGCCCCCGCCGTTGTATAGCAACATACTACATAGTTCGCAAGCTGCAGCTGTACAGCATCGTGCGTCGAACACCTCAGCTTTGCTGCTCCCCGCATTCAACTGCCAATCTCATTCGCTGGCCCCCTTTCACTTCGGGCTCGCAAATCCTCGTCACTGATTTATATAATCTGCCAAAGGCCTTCTTATTCGCCCGTCCGAGTTTTCATGCCTTTTGACCTCATCTGAGCTTGGAGCACTCGCCGACCCTGCGTCTACTGGACTGATTTTCGAATTCTGGGAGGCTATTTGTCAGGCGTTATTCCTCAACAGCACAAAAGCACCTCATAGCCGTTGTTGTCGCGCAAGGCTTCCTGGCTAAACAGTACCGCCATTGGCGCCCTAAGAATTCAGGTTCGCATTGCTACACTTCACGTGACCATATATCACTTATGTATTGCTCAATATGGATTCGGAGGACGGACAAGTATTTGTCAAGGTAAGATGCTAAAGGCCCTTCTCGCTGCCCCTGAATCTCCCAATGAGCAGCTCGAACTAACCATACCCACAGAACTTAGCACACTTTGTCCGTACACACGAGAAAGCCCTTGCAAATGCCTTACAGCTTCAGCGGCAAACGCCCAGAAATGGACACGCAAGCCATGGAGAGGCTTCGCCAACCCATATTTCTACATACCAAAGCTCTACCTCTACATCGTCTGCCACAAGTGCTCTGGCTGCGGCACTTTCACTTGGAACCCTCAACTTCTCCTCCCACAATATTAAACCTGCAAAACTCTCTTTGACTCCTCACCATCTCTATTACCTGCTGGATCGTTTCGAAGAGGTGGGCATACCAGTTGGGCCAATGAACGTACGACTTGAGAACATCCATTCAGAGGCGTCTCCTGCAAATTATGTTTCCTTCCTCAGCCAATCACAGCGGTCTAGGGGCCGAAGCGACCGCGACTCAATCCACTCTGTCTCCAGCGTCCGCAGTGTGATATCAGGAATGTCGAACCTATGGTCCGGCCTAGGACTGGGGTCTCCAACCGCCAACGGTGTGAAGACTGAAAAGGCCAAAGCACAGCTGCTCATAGACCTGAAGTATCTATACTCCGCATTCACCAAGATTCCATGCCTCCGACTGTGTCCAGATCGTAAAGCGCATCTTATCCGAGGGTACGAAGAATTCCCTTTTGATTCTGCCGTCCCATTGCTTGCTTTCAAGAATGTCAGTGCGCTTGAGATATGTGATGTAGACTTCCGACAATTCTATGGCTGGGACAAAATGGCGGACCAATTACGCTCACTGATTGTGAAACGATCCAATGTCGATGAACCTACCGATCTTATTGTCAACATCGTCCTTGATGACATGGACAAGCGCCGGCGCCGCTCTTCTAAAGCTCAAAGCTCCCCTGTACTGCCTTGGCCTACAAGCCCATCCTTGCGTCTCAGCGATATAGGCCGTACAGACTCCACGCCCCCGTCTCCAATGCCAGACGATAAGCTTAGTCATAGCACCAGTCCTGGAAAAGGCCATCATTTCCAGCAGGAGTCGGAATCTCTAGTGCCGCGGAAGAGACCCAGGACGAAAAGCTCGTCTCCCACTCGACCCAAAAGTTCCAGGCATGATGGATCTTACCGCCAGCTGCGAGCCAATACCAGTAGCAACATAAAGCGTTCGGGATCTGGAAGTTCAAATTCAAGCACTCATTCACGAAGTGGGAGCTCATCAAATTTACTTTCAATGGGTATACTTCCTGCTTCCAAATGGCGATTCTTGAGGCACCTTAGTCTCGCGGACAACTCAATAACCTCGATGACAACTTCGAGTCTTGCACCTCTCTCAGCTACTCTTCATTCATTAGACTTATCCTCTAATCTGTTCACGGAAATGCCTGATTGCCTCGCAACGCTATCAGCTCTACGAGCTTTAAATATCTCCAACTGCATGATCGAATCCCTGCATTCCTTGACCAGAAACCCGCTGCCTCCAATCACCGCGTTGAATCTTCGAGCTAATCGCCTTGTCTCCATCGCCGGTATTGAGCATCTAACATCTCTACAGCGGCTCGACCTTCGAGACAATAGATTACAAGATCCTACAGAGCTGGCAAGACTTACAGGCGGTCCAGATATCCGTGAGATCTATGTTTTGCGGAATCCTTTCGTCAGAACACATGCCAATTACCGAGTTACAATTTTCAATCTCTTCCGGGCTACACCAGGCTATTCCGAAGACATTGCGATAGACTCTTCAGGTCCAGGATACAGTGAACGAAGGCATCTAAGGGACCGCATGCCAGAACCTGAGCAAGTCCCTGAGGTGAAGCCCCACCCTACTAAGCCACCACCAAGCACTCCACCCCCAACCAACCCGCTGGAAGATACCCCAATGAGTGAAGGTACGCAGGAAATACATCGTCCTCTGCCTCAGAGTACGCAAAGCGAGTTTGCGGTAGGGTCTGGGCGTCGAAGAAAGGGAATGCGGCGGCGGATCGTTGATCTTGCCCAGGATCAAAGCCCGCCAGTGATCCACCAGGAGCTCCCTATGGACAACAGTCAGGAGACTACCCGTCCGACCCTCACGACTGCTTTCACAGACGAAATATCCCCAAAAAGCAACCCCAACATGCTTCCACCACTCCAGGTCCAGCTTGAAATGCCAGCAGCGCAACCCTTCGACGCGAAATATTTGTCCAATCATCTTCCTCCAGACGTCTCAGACAAGGGCAGGTCCCTTGCGACCGAGATCCAAAGTCTATCCCTGAATGGAGAAGAATTTCGGCAAAAAATTGAAGCTTTCAAAGACGAAGTTGGGAGCAAATGGCTAAGCATGGTGCCTGAAATGAATGGCCATCACTTGACAGCTCCAGCTTCTAATCCACATCACAATCGCATTGGCGCTGTGAGGCCCGAAGCCCCGCCATTTCGAGCTTCCAGTCAGGGAATCGTTAGTGGGCAACGCACATTGGGTTAAAGACTATTGAGAGACAGTGTAATGCCTTCTCTTTCTCTTAAGCATACAAAGTTCTTTTGTTTCCTGAGTTCGCCTAAAGGCTTTATGAGCTACGACACGCCCCAAGTTGGGCCTGTCCACGAGCTATACGAGATTAATCATTCTGACGGCGTTCTAGCGATTCTCTTCGGTCCATGTCTGTACCAATACTTTTGTCATGTTTGGGTTCTCGATATGCTTGTATCACGGTGGCCTGTTTGTCTGAAAATAGAAGTCTGAAGCATTAAGCGAAGGCGTTGGAAGGCGTTACACTTTGAGCATTTCACCGGGCGTATAGACTTATAGCAGACTCGAATACATTGAGTGCTGTGCATGTCAAAACCGGTACTGCTGTTGTTCATCAATCTGTTCACACTCTAAGGTCTTCACACTGTTACGATGATCATGCCGTAGATATGTCTGAAGAGGATGACTTTAAACATCAGCGTCGAGATTGATGATGGAACAGCTATAATTGTAGATGCACCGAAATTCGTACTTCACAGCCCCCATTCCAGATCTCGATGAACTCTGATCTGGGTTGAGTAAATAGTGGGTCTCCGTGACGAATCGACCGTTAATGTACACGAACCAATCTAGGCCGAAAGTCTATGAAAGACCCTTCAATCGTCTTATATAATGTTTTCAGATATACATGTCGTTTCTCGAAGATATCACATCCAACGGTCAGCGTTGTCTTAAGAGAAGTCCCTGGGATCCTGTACCAGCGGATACTCGCTACTACAGATTCCTTGGCGTTACTACACCATCTGCTAACGGAAGGAACCCTCCAACAACATCCAAGGTGGAACTCAGCTCTTGACCGAGAAAATTTCTTCTACTCTGCACAACTACGTGCTCAAACACGCTGCGATCCTTGACGTACTCCACGTTTATTCCGTGGCACAGCACATAATCCAAGCGTTCCAAAACATCAGCCCAGCAACAACAAGGAAAATTCATACATACGGCGCTTGCAACGACCCCAGCAGCACTGAGAAGCTGTTGATCGAAGAAATCACTGTATCATAGCCCCTTGGCCGAATACCAGGATTAGTGTGCTCATCCAAAGTTTTGTGAGGTAGGCTTCCAGAGCCCCGCCGCGACACGAAGCCTTTGTCCCTTTCACGTTACAGACGCGCAACAGATTGGGGGAAGGTAACCGCACGTTACATTGTAAGATACTTCAGGTCAGTGATCTCAAATCGGGCCTTCCACGCTTGCCGGGGCACACAAATTTTAATACAGTGTTGTAAAATTTGAGTTGCCTCACCTTATGACGGCACTGTTGCTGACGCAACATCACCCTAGGAATAACAAATAGAGCATATCGAACGTGGAAGACGAGAGAGTGAAGGACCCGCACCCCGCCCTGCGCTCAGTCAACCATACATCGTATCCCAAGCTGGGACCACACTATGGCGGATACGAATGATGTTGACCTGGATTCTATCATCGATAGGCTGCTGGAAGTGAGAGGAAGTCGACCAGGCAAGCAGGTTCAGCTTCTCGAGGCAGAAATCCGCCATCTATGCCAGAAAGCCCGTGAAATCTTTATCTCGCAGCCGATCCTCTTGGAGCTAGAGGCGCCGATAAAGGCAAGTAACCCCACTCTCTATAGGGCCTATACTTGCTACTATCGAGACAACGTGGACCTTTGTAGCTAACGCAATGCTTTGCAATGTACAGATTTGCGGCGATATCCATGGGCAATACTACGATCTCCTACGCCTGTTCGAATACGGAGGTTTTCCGCCTGAGGCGAACTACCTTTTTCTAGGTGATTACGTGGACAGAGGAAAGCAATCCCTTGAGACCATCTGCCTGCTTCTTGCATATAAAATCAAATACCCTGAAAACTTCTTCATCCTACGAGGGAACCACGAATGCGCTTCGATCAACCGTATATATGGGTTCTACGATGAGTGCAAGAGAAGGTATAACATCAAGCTATGGAAGACCTTTACGGATTGCTTCAATTGCTTGCCAATCGCGGCAATCATTGACGAGAAGATCTTCACCATGCATGGTGGTCTGAGCCCTGATCTGAATTCTATGGAGCAGATCCGACGTGTCATGCGCCCTACAGATGTACGTACTACTTTTCACATTCTGGCCAGCCTTTTGCGAAGATCAAGAGGGGCGGTCTCTCTTTGGTGATCCGCTGACTTCCGTAGATACCTGATTGCGGTCTCCTCTGTGACCTGCTGTGGTCAGATCCAGATAAAGACATCACTGGCTGGAGCGAAAACGACCGTGGTGTCTCATTTACCTTCGGGCCTGATGTTGTATCTCGCTTCTTGCAAAAACATGATATGGATCTTATCTGCCGAGCACATCAAGTTGTGGAAGACGGTTACGAATTCTTCTCAAAACGGCAACTCGTCACGCTATTCAGCGCACCCAATTACTGCGGGGAGTTTGACAACGCAGGCGCTATGATGAGCGTTGACGAGAGCTTGTTGTGTTCGTTCCAGGTATGGCACACCCAGAATTAATTTAATGCCTAAATCGCCTATATCGGTAGCCCTTAGCGATGCTAGTGGGAAAAGAAAAAAACTAACGAGCTCTTTCCCCCTAGATCTTGAAGCCCGCTGAAAAGAAACAAAAGTACGTCTATGGTGGCATGAGCACTGGCCGGCCCGTAACTCCTCCAAGGAAGCAAAAGAAGAAGTAATGTACCAACACAAGCTCCCCGTGTGCAGCAGGTTCGGGCGAAGATAGAAATCTTACCACCAATACGCGTTATCCTCACGATCGAAACCGAAGGCGCTTGCCATACACCAATACGCACCTTCCGCCAATTAAATCAACATTGCTATACCCTTGTTGTCGCTCCGATGTCTCAACAGCCTCCTTACCCTATCATCCTTGACGCCGACGACGATGGTGGTGGAATGGACATGAGTCATGAATACAGGGGGATACTGGCTATCTCTACGGTGGGAATTGCTATGCTGGGTTATGGTGGAAGTGGTGGACATTGTCAGCTGTTTCAGAATGTTTAGTAAGTTTCTGTCACTCATAGGCAGAATAAAGCAATATCGTGCTTTTCCACTTCTGCCTTTGCGATTGCGCATCCTCTATCTTAATCGGGTTTGCACCCAAATATGACTAGTTTCTTCTCGCGGGTTCCTTTCTACTTTGCGATCGAATTCCTTTCATCGAACACGCAGCGAATCTGTTCTCGATCAGACGAAGACCCCTTCGAGTACACCGAATTCCTGTGGGAAAGACGAAAAGACTTGGAGACTCTCAACTTAGAGGGATCGCACCCTCCATACCGCAACGTCGACGAATACGCACAGGTGGACGGCCACTCACCAGCTTCAGATCACTTGCCCTCCGCATATCGAAATGCTAGAAACGAGCTCTGCGGCATCTATCAGACAAAATTTGCCTTGGCATTAGAGAATACACAAGTTGTATACTATAGTATGGAACATGGTTGAAGGACGAAGAAAAACAGTCTGTTGGCTTCTGCTGTGAATCCGTGCCATTTCGGTTCCAGCATCTGCTACATAAGCAACATGCGCTTCTCAGAGCTTTTTCAATATTCCTTACCATCAAAGGGTCTAGATATAAGGCTACTGTGAATTTTCTGTGTCATCTACAATGATGGACGGTTAGGCCTTTATCTGGAACTGCCACTGACAATAAAACTTAGGGTTGACCTCTGCTAATGCTCGTCATATCATGTTCCCTTTTAATATTTAGCTACCATGGGATGCGAAACCTGATATGCGTCGAATGAGAGAAGGGTTTGTAAAGAGATTGGCATGGCTTCCGGCTTCGCAGAACCCTTAATGGTGCTGCACCAGTATGGGAACTCAGAAAAGAATGGAAGGCTCGAGCAACTACGAAAGATGTATCTGAGCTCGAAGATAGCAGCGGTATTGTGTCCAGGAGGCCAAACATGGAAAAGCAGGGATAGGTCAATGTTAGGGTTTAGGGTTACACGCGCCCTATTTTCGCGTCCTACACCGTGTCTCTCCCACTTCCACCCGCAACTACCATACAATGTCCACACCACCATCACATACGCATCTCCCTCCCTCCCAGCCCACCTCCCCCCTCGCGAAACGCCCAAAGGTCGACGAGGTTCAAGCCCCTCCAATGGCCAGTGCAGGAGAAACTCAAAAGCCAGCACCATTACTGTCGTCTAGCGATGGGCCACCACCACTCTTAGTAAAAAAGCTATCGGAGAAGGCGAAGACGCCGACGAGGGGAAGTGCATTTGCAGCAGGATATGATTTGTATGCTGCGAAGGAGTGTGTGATACCGAAGCGGGGGAAGGCGCTTGTGGATACGGATTTGGCGATTGCGGTCGGAGTAGGATGTTGTATGCATTATCCTTTCCATTGCTTCCTTCCCACCGCGATCTCAATCTCCCCAGTCCTAAGAAACCTCATCAATTGGATAGGTAGCTAATAGAAGTGATTACTTATAGACGGCCGCATTGCCCCTCGCTCCGGCCTCGCAGTCAAGCACTTCATCGATACGGGCGCGGGCGTTATAGATGCTGATTACAGAGGGCAGGTGAAAGTGTTGCTTTTTAATCATTCGGAAGAGGATTTTGAGGTTAAGGAGGGGGAGAGGATTGCGCAGTTGGTGCTGGAGAGGATTTGGACGCCGGAGGTTGTGGTGGTGGAGGAGTTGGAGGAGAGTGTGAGGGGGGTGGGAGGGTTTGGGAGTACTGGGACTGGATGAGTGGAAGGGTATTCGGGAGGAGTTAAGCGGTGGATACTTGGTATAAGGTTGCGAGGTACATGGTATATGGTACATGGCTATTGGTAGAAAATGCTCGATGTCCATGCTATGCCCGGCGGTGAGGCAGGGTGCTATCCACAGAATCCTTCTTTGAATGCCTGTTTCCCTGTCCCTGGCCAGCTAAATGCTGCATACCCAGCCCTTCTCTTTCTCCTGCATCGTTTCCTGTCCCATTCGTATGCACTATAGCTCCGTCCCCCTCATTCTCATCAAATGCCTCCACTTTCCAATCGCATTTAGGCTCTCTCAGATCCCCCAAACATCTCACCACCCTCACCTCCGCCGCCTTCGTCCGTCTCAGCCACACCCTCTTCTCGCTGTCCTTCTCCTGCTCCATCCGCCCACTCATCGCTTCCAACTCCCTATCCCTCGCCTCCTTCGTCTTAAACAGAACAGTATGCATACTTCCCAACACCTTCCGCGCGGCCTTAGCCAACGGTAGATCCACTGCGTCAACGTCGTCAGGCGAAACCCATGATTTCGCATTGTTGAGGTTGGCTTGCGTGATGGCTTCGCGCAGGCGTACGACCGTCAAGGCGGCAAACATATCGCCTGTGCCGCTGAAGAAGCAGTCGATTGCTGGGACGTCGATTTTGAAAATCCGTGGAGAGAAGGAGGAGGTTGCGGTGGAGCCGATGATGGACATTGTGGTGGAGGTGGAGGGGAGGCTGACTGAGGTTACGATGATGTGGGGGATGCGGTGGGTTGCGTGGAGTTTTGTGATGGCGGCTCTGAGGGTGGAGAGGGAGGTTATTTTGGTTTCGGAGAGGAGTCTGATAGCACGGTGGTCAGGTGTGGGTGCGGGGAGGATTGGAGATGGGCTTACTCGGCTTCGAACTGGTTTGGAAGGATCAGATCGGCGTCTCGTAACATGTTTCGATAGACTGGGACCACGTCCTCGTTGACGTAAAGTTTTCCTTGGTCGCCCATGACTGGATCAAGGACTGCACTATTTCAGCCAATGTCTCCCTTTGTATGTCTGAGCGAAAATATCTCACTCCAGAAGAAGGATCCTGGCTTCATCGAACCCTTTAACTTGAGATCTCTAGCGATAGAGCCGATTGCATCTACAGCTTCGGCGCCAGGCGCATAGCCTGTGAGCAGGACATTGAAATCAGTGAGATAGCTTTGCTTGAGCCCCTCATATAAATCTCTTATCTCTTGAGCGGAGGCTTTGGTGCCTTTGAATTGTTTATATCCAGTATGGTTGCCTGCTTCAGCGTCAGCGGGTATCGACTTTCCTAGAGTGATACTCGGGGGTACGGATAGCTACGTACTGAATTGTACAGTATTGAGTGCCGCAACATCGCAGCCCAGCGTCTGCATGACGAGCGCAGCCATAGTATTTCCAACATATCTACGGTTCGTCAGGTGCGGTTTCGGGTGGCAATAGGCTTGCTGTCCCGCTATATCGAACTTATAGACTTACCCATAAACGACCTTGAGAAGACATATTAGTGTCAGCCATATGCGCCATTGACACGATAGGGCAGTGGCCTCCCTACATGACTAGCTATGGCCAACACTCGCGTTTCAGGCACCACGGGATCTGAAGACATAATAGATGTGTTGGCCGAAGAAGATGAGAAGCAGAAGATGGGAGACAGGGCATGAAAAGTGAACCTTTCACCGCTTATCTTATCGCGATACGCGCTAGTTCTGGCCTTGCGTTCCTGAAGTCAGCTCGGACGATTCTCACGTATCTGGCACACCGGTAGCTGGAAGATAGGTCATCATTTGTGCACGGACCAACGTCATCGGAGCAAACGTGAGATGATTGCAAGCTTCTCTTCTTTAAGCATGCAGTGGAATCATGACATCGTGTCCTTCCCGTACATTAATACGTCTTCTCAAGACACAAATCACAACTAAGGTCTCTATCCTGAACGCGAGTGGTAATCATCGTACAGTCTAACAGACACAAGCTGAAAGAAGCAACGCTCGTATGACACAATATGTATTGTCGGCCGCCTTACCACGCCATCACTCTTCATCGCCGATCTAAGATACGTCAGCCAAAGAATAAGCACAGAGTATTGAGAACAGCTTACCTTCGGTGCCAGGTAGAACCGCAAATAACTATTAGAGGCCAACGTGTATTCAACCAGTAATGGTACCTCATTCGAGAGGCACAGCTTGACGGTGCTTGAGAGTCCACTGGCTTTGCAGAAATTAACTAGGTATTTCAGGGAGAAAGTCAGAGCAACAGGCTCTGATAATGCTATCTCGACGTTCAACTCTGGCTTATCGACGTTGGTATGGCTTCGAAGTGTTACTGCCCCGTTACCGATATCTCCTGAACAGGAAAATTTGACGCCCTCCTTTGTAGCTTCAATTGCAACTTAAAGTAGATCAGTAAGGGCACATAGGCAGTCTATACTGAGAATTCGTGTACCTGACTCTGAGAGAGCCATTAGATCTCTGCAGATCCTCTGGAACTCTGCCGATGGCATTGTAATTGTAGCCGAGTACTCCGTCTCTGGGATACCCAAATGCTCCTGATCGATATCCATGAGCTTGATGTCATACTCGCTCAAGCGGTCGCTCTCGCTGCTCTCAAACACCAAGTTCACAACGTCAGGTGCATCCTCCGCCTTCAATGTCAGGATGTCTTCATTTTGGGCGCATCGCAGCACCTTCATCAGCGAGCTGAGGTTGATGCCGAGGGCAATGTTGCGATCACAGCGGAAGGGGGAGAAGGACTCGGCTTTAAGCATCATGGAGACGAGGGCGACGTGAGAGTTATCCATAGCTTGGAGGGCAACGCCGGAGTCATTGCAGTCGAAGTTGCAGTCTTGAACCAAATCTTTGATGGCATCAACGACCTAGAGTTATGTTTTAGTCTAGTATGACATCGAAGTATGCTTTTGAACGTACCTTCTTGAGCAGATTGGCCTGCTCTAATCGTGCCTCAAGCACTAGAATTAACGGTCAGCATCGTTGAGTAAGTTGGAACGGTAATTGGCACACGTACTGTTGATGGAGTTCTAAGTTTCTGTTGAATGGGATTGTGTATAGTCTCTTTATAGACCAGACTGCAATCTTTAGAGACTAAACTGCAGCTCTCTTCACCTGTCGTGTTGAAACTACAAAAGCGCTTCACCTGCGATTGGAAATAAGCTGCTCAATTGGTGTGTTGCCTGGGCTTATCAGCCCGCCCGCGAAAGCACGCGTAGTCTCTTTTCGCGACTCGCAAAAATCACGCTAAGATAAAGTGGTTCGCGAAACCCTACGCAGGTGCCAGGTAGCAGCAGACCCCGACTTGAGCATGCATGGGGGACAGTGAGACGATCTTAAAGGTAGAAGAGCTCAAGCAAATTACTACTCTACATGTGAAGTCTTTCCTATCATACATTGATTTAGGACGCCGCTTTTTGGTATCCGGGGTATCTCCTGTAAATGCAATCATCAACTGTGAACCAGAAAATAGCCATCGAGAGCAAAGCAAAAGTCGCTGATCATGTCTGCGCAAGCAAATCAGATAATGATATGTTCGTTAGATGGAAGTAAGTCGTCCTGTCGTTCGGCCCCGCGGTCGTAATCTAATCACCGTTTCCAGTTCTTTAAGCATATGCGTGTTGGCATTTGCCTTATCCTTCACAATAGCTTGCCTCATCCGCTCCTCTTGCATCTTAGCAATCCTTTCCTCTCTTGTCAGTGTGCTTCGCTGCCGCGGTAGGGCCACTGCTTCGAAAACCTCTTCACCGGAGCTACTTGTTGTACTAGACCGTGATCGACTTTTTGAAATCCCATTGAGGGCTTGCAAAGCCTCCGGAGGGCTGCCACCGCCAACGGCAGTAGTCCCTCCAAGACTTGATGTGGGAGAAGCCGGAATCATGTTGCTAGCGGATGACAAAGACCTCATGTGCTCTTTCTTGTCAAGGCTCAGTGCCAGAGCCGCTCGACCCTCTTCCCATTCCTGCATCAGCCCTTTCAGATCAGCCCCTATGGAGTCATACTGTGCTAATACGTTGGTCCCGGATCCCAAGACCTCGTCAGAGTGATCCAGCGCTATATTAGATTCGTCCCGAAGCAAACGCATCTTTGCTTGGAGACCACGGATCCCACGGGACAAGTTCCCCAATTGTCGCATCTGGCTTCGCATGCGCTCTCTAGTGGGTGTTAGAGGTAGTTTTGGAGTAAGCGGCGTCTTGAATTCTACAATACTGAGTCAGTCTTCAGTGACCTCAAAGTAGGGGCTTGAACTTACCCTCCTCGTCTCCCATTGCTTCATCAATATTGCAGATCATTTTGATGGTCAGAGAAGAAACAGAATTCATGTTGTCAGTTGCTATTGACCACCTTTGGAAGTCCGATTTGCTCCCGTCCGCGTCCAAAGCCAGCAACGTGCACAAGAAAAGCTTTCGGATCACCTGTAGCTTCTGCAACCCAACTTTCAGATCTTGCAGAGTATCGGCGTCTTCTATCTCGTAGATATTGACATTTGCGACTAGCTCAGCATCCTCCATGTCGGTTCGGCTAATCTCGTAGATGTCGTAATATTTCTCAAGATCTAGAGCAACCGCCAATGGTTTCATGTTTTTATAAGCCGAATAATATGGAGCGAACATGGCAATCAGAGTCCTCTGGACAGTGCGGCGTAGTCGGGCGCATCGTTTGATCTGATACGTCTCCTCAAGCCTGGTGATTGGAGGAAGTGGATTGCTTAAGTTGTAACCCCGGGAGACAAGCTCCACCTCCTGTATCAGAGTGATGCCTGCAGAAACAGCAGCATCGAAGTCTTGTGCACTCGTAATGAGGAGAGATGCGTTGTCAACAGCTCTGACGCGTAAACAGTGCAGCCATTGTCGTCGAAAGTAGTAGTACAGTATTGTGAGAATGACCGAGAAGACCAGGAAGAACAAGACAACTGTTGTCCTACTGTATCTTGCAAAGCCTCGATTGTGGAACCAACGTATCGACCAAGCGAGAGTAAAAGCCGTCGCAAGAGTTAAAGAAAGTCCCTGCCAGCTAGGTACAAAACTTTGTTCTTTGTCCCACCGTGAAGAGTCATCTCTAGTAGGCGGCGGAAAACTTTGTCTTTTGTATGACTTTGAGTTTGAGTGTTCATTTAGTAGTTGTGATGCAACGATAGTATATCGGAATTGTTCAAGGAAGTTGGTGTTTCCTGTCCAGCCAAGTCGGCTATGAAGAGCACTTGAGCAGGTGTCATGTATGCGGGCGACTGCGCCCTTGGAGGAGAGAGTATCCAGGTTGAGAAGCCGAGGTGGCTTTTTCCGAGTGCTCCTGGATTGCGAAAATAGACCCGGTGGTGCAAATGATGTGGCCTGGGGGGATGGGGTTTTGTTGGCAGTCTTTGCTGATACCCATTTATCGCCGGCTTCCCCTTGTCCTTTCAGCATCTCAGTGTCTTCTTCTTCTTCGTCCTGGATGCGCGAGAGAGATAACACTTACCTTCAAGGTACTGCGCTACTGGGCTGTCCTCAAATATGACAGATTCCATGTTGTACAGTGTGGCGCGTGATCAAACATGCTTCGGATTGCATGCAGCGTATGCATAAATCAGGATCGGGGACAGGGCATTTGTGAATGACGCTGAGGCCGTGGGAAGGCTATGCGACTGGTCAGAACATCCGTTGCAATCGGTAACGACAGTCAAAAGCAATGGTGAATGGAAGCGCGGGCAAAACAAGAAGGTTGGATCGGTACCAAGGAAACGACGCAACAAGGGGTACACCTAAACGGCCAGGCGGCTTTTCGCGTTTTGGACAGGCTAGTTTTCAGCCTTATGAGTCGCCAAAATCTCTCGCACAGTTGCATTGCTAGTGCCAATTTGCATACAGTAGCATTATGATGCATCAAATGTTTTGCATTGATCTGCTTGCAATTAGAACAGAAGGCTCTTGAACTACTAGTCAGTGTTTCACTCATGTCACTCTCCCATTGTGCCCCGAGAGCTATTGACAAACAAGTCGACGCAACCAATGACCTGGTCTTTTACTCGAGTTGCATTGAGCACAAAAATGTGTAGTTATCACGATAGAGTGGGATACATATTGCAATCCCAATTCGGTCATCTTACGGAGTACGCAGTGCGACGCTGGTAAATTTCACTGATGATCTCCGCTAGCTGCTGATTGCCTCGGCACCCCCACATTCTATTTTCTCTGCGCTCAAGCTTTCTCTCCGCATGAGATCAATGATGCTTTTGTCAACAACATCGAGACAGCAGCATGGCTGGCGCTGTACGGCAACCAATTGACATTGCTTCCTTGTCATCATACCTGGGGAAGAATGTCCATGAATTCCAACTGCCCATTAGCGTAAAGCAGGTACTTTCCAGTGCTGTCTTCGCCGGTACTGGAAGCTAGCTAACACATCCCTCAGTTTGGCTATGGGCAATCCAATCCCACCTACCAGCTTACCGCAGCCGATGGAAGGAAATATGTCCTACGGAAGAAGCCTCCTGGCAAATTGCTTTCAAGAACAGCACATCGAGTCGATCGCGAGTATGCCATCATCCACGCTCTAGAAAAGACGGATGTACCTGTACCCAAAGCATACTGTCTATGTGATGATGCGGCAATTATTGGGACAGAATTTTATATTATGGAATTCCTGGATGGACGCATATTCGAAGATCCGTCTATCCCCAGCGTGAGTGCGGAGGATAGGAACGAAATGTGAGCTACCCTTCGCATTTCGCCTCAAACATCTTCTTACTGGACACAGGTGGCACGATGCCATTCGAACCTTAGCGAAGCTTCACCGTGTCGACCCTAGCTCTGTGGGTCTTACAAGCTTTGGCAAGCCGACGGGCTTCTACAATAGACAAATCAAGACCTTCAGCACTATCTCCTCCTCGCAAGCTCAAGCGGTGGACGTAGAGACGAAGGTACCTGTTGGTCAGATTCCACACTACGAGGCAACGGTAGCATTCCTTCGAGATCCAAAAACGCAACCAAAAGATCGGGGAACGTTGATCCACGGCGATTATAAGATCGACAACCTCGTATACCACAAGACCGAGCCAAGAGTAATTGGCATACTCGAGTAAGTTGCTTTTTGAAGTCTGATAAGCTCAGCAGAATGGCTAAGCATGAGGATCTCCAGCTGGGAAATGTCCACTATTGGCCATCCCTTGTCCGACCTCTCCAATCTGCTCACCCCATACTGCTTTGCTGTAAATCCGCCCAACTCCGCCCTCTCTAGGCGCACAAGTCCAGCATTTATACCCTCTGCTCAGACTCCGGGCCTTCCCACGCGCTCACAATGTATTAATTGGTATAGCGAGGTAGCCGGATGGGACCCGGCTCCGGAGATGGATTGGGGTGACGCGTTTGCGACTTTCCGCAACTCGGTGATCATGCAGGGAATTGCAGCAAGATATGCACTGCGGCAGGCAAGCAGTGCGCAAGCAAACGAAATAGGAGGGTTGATGGGACCATACGGCGAGTTCTCCTGGGGTCTAATTGAAAGGTGGAAGGAGAAAGCAGCTAGAAAAGGGGCGAAGTTGTAGAGGCTTGAAGCGACGTGCAACGTGTCCAACCAATTGTAGGCATGATTGGCGAGCCACATGGCTTCCTTGGAGATGCACAAAATCTGAGCCACACTTTTCCTGCCGCTTGCTGTCGCTAAGCTACCTAGACCTGCAGGAGTACGAGCATCTGTTCGAGGCTCTTCAGGACATGATGCACTACGCATGAGGCTATCGTAGTCAAACAATGCCTACTTTTTGCACTACATGTACGAAGTATGCGAGCAATACAGCATGGGGCAACGGTGGGAGAGAATGATTGGTCCCTAAGGCAGCCGCCCCCATCTGTCCCCTTACCCTTTGCGTGACTGGCGCCTTCTTGGGACGCCCAGCGGGATGTCATCGCAATTCCAAATCGTCAGACTTATCACTTACTGCTTTATCGCGGGCACCCGTCTGATTAAATAAAGGGAGGGCTGGTCGGCCCATGCCATGCCACAAGCAAATTAGAAGGTGCTGACTTTGAGACGATGAAAGGACAACTCACACCTCACAACAACGGAAGAATGCGGCGTGCTGGTCTAGCGAATATGCAGGTGTTGCCTCAAAGTCGATGACCAGTGCAGTTGTGGAAGGTGGTATGTCAATCCAGTGTTAGGTAGTAAGCATGGTCAAGCATGGTGTGGCAGAAATTGATCGCTTTAGGATGGCTAGGTGCGTTCTCGGTGGGTTAGGTGGGAATGGCACCATGGAGTGGGGGCTTTCGGGGGCCTAACAGTTACACTCTAAGGCCCAAGGCTACTATCTTCTGCGCCGGGCAATCTTTGCGAATCACGACAACTTTACAGACCTTTGAGTACCGGCATGGCATCAGCGCAAAGCTGACATCTGTACACCCGTCCATCTGTCACCTTCAGTTCCACTCCATCATCTACCTGCACACCACCGTCTTGCTCCCCCATCGATCCTCGCTTCATCTCTGCTGTCAAGCTCCACTCTTGAGAGCTGTAGCCTGTGCACGCCTCGCGATCTAAGCTGCCAACTTCCGATATACACTGCGTGCTTCAGCCGCAGGGCGGCCCGGTTTCCCTTGTACAGATACGTTTTTGCACTGCCCTGTTCATAGTACCATCCATGACACCCTACGCGCGAAATTCCTAGACCAGCCAGCCTTTTCAAACTCGGGCAATTCAATCTGACTTTCCTTCTACCTTCCTCCTGTTACATCAAGACCGTTTTCTCTGTTCGACCTGGCCTTATTTTCTCCACCAAGCGGGGGGTTAGATCTGAACTGTGGAGATCGAGCGGCTCGTGGGGAGTTCACAAATAACCTTTGAGGCTCTCCGCGGCCTAGCTTGACGACGAGTGCTCGAGTCGACGCAAACCACATCACACAAGATATCCACAATGTACGTCCACCAATGATTTCTACAGTCTATTCATGCAAGTGAAGCACCCCTCTTTCCTTACCAGGAATGCCTTTTCGCAGACTAGATGCTTTTCTGGTTCCCCGCGCCGTATCGGGTGCACCAGTCAAGGGGGGATCGCGCGTCGCTTGAGGTCTAGCATGATCCCCAGACAGAGCAGAGCCTCAAGGCTACCCCAATTCAAAAAGGAAATATTATTTGTCTGTCCCACCAACATTGCCTTTCGATAGTCCACTCTCTGCTGTACTGTCTTGGCACCGGCGTTGAGTATACCTCGCCCTTTTGCCTCTCTTCTCACACACTTCTATCGGTCTCTCTCTGGTCTTCCTTATACATTGACATAGATGTGAAGACTTCAAGCATGATCTTGGGAAGCAATGGCGTGCTGACATTGTTGGCAGATAGAGAGAGACTTGTTATTTTTCCTTGATGGTCCCCAGGGCTCACTGTCCATGGAACTCGTGACCTGCAAGACCCTTTTTCGTCGTCGACTCTAGCAGTAAGGAGAGGACGAAAGTTCTCTCCACTCCGACTGCGTCAAGCTGGCGGCGGAACCGTACGACTCGGATGACGGCTTGCTTCGACGATCTCCGCCACTAGAACGGACTTTTGTGAATCCGAGACCCTCGCCGTCGCCTGACTATCTCCCGCCACCAGAGAGGTCTCCAACACCTGAGCGTATGAGTAGGTTACCAACCTCCAAAAGACGGACTCGCCGTCCCAAAGCGCAAGCCTCTCAAGGCGATGCGGTACTGATTGGTTTTATGGGAGGGCTAAACCATCCAGATCTAGCGTCTAAAGCTGGCGAAGAGCCCTTACCTCAAGAAAGCGACGACTCAATGGACGAAGACGACGAGGAACCAACGAATAGAGAAAGCGGCGAGACAATTAAATTGGCGAGGACTGCAGTATCCCTCGTCGAAAGGTGTGACGCCCGAAGAGACGATCAACATGGCACATCGAACAATGAGAGCGCGAAACCGGCACGTCTGAAGATTCAAACTCATACAGATCCACCAGCGACAAAGGATACGGCTTACCGCGGTTCGAGCAGTTCACAAGCACCCTGCCACAAAGCCTCAGAGCTGGTCGCAAATGGCGTACCTAAATCAAAGGAGAACGAAAGGAAGAGAAGTTCTTCATCTTCGAGGAGTAAATCACCTTCTACTGGTGACGCCGATTCAGCCGCACTCTCACCGATGGTCCGAAGATTCACCATCCCTAACTCGGAACGCCCAGCGGAAGCTCTGCCAGCTATGCAAAATTCTCCAGCATCAAGCTCAGCAAAGTCACCCAATAACCAACAAAGCCTACCTTCACTGCGACAAATACAGCTTGAGCCGTTGATGGGTAACGGTCTGAGCCGCTCTCCATTCGCCATAGGCAATGGGCCGGTCACTGCGTCTCCTATGAGCTCCATAGCACCTCGACCTCCTCAGTATCCTACTCCGCAGACGGGAGTCAACGGAGGCTTCCATGGGACCTCTCCCTATAACCACCATTCTCCTTCGCACAGTAGTGCATCTCCATCCACGAACATGTCTCCGCCCGGAAAGCCTGTCTCCCAGGGGTATTTTCCTAGTGGGAGGACTCCCCAGAGCGAAGAGTCGACGCCACAGTCGGCAGTGAGTCACCGCAGTTCGAGTAGCTTCAGCACCGCACCTTCCCCTCACTCACATTCTATGGAGATTGACAGAACTCGGCCCATCCTTCCGCCCTTGCCCTCTATGCCCAGCCAAGTTATGAGTGGCTCCTTCAAATGCGATCATCCTGGATGCACTGCAGCGCCTTTTCAAACGCAGTACTTATTGAAGTAGGCCCCTCAGCATATTGAATTCATAAGACCTCCATAGCTGACTTGTATCAAAGCTCTCACGCAAACGTTCATTCCCAGGTCCGACCCCATTACTGCCCCGTACCGCATTGCCCTCGATCCGAGGCCGGTAAAGGCTTCAAAAGAAAGAACGAGATGATAAGACATGGCCTAGTCCACGAATCACCAGGCTATATTTGTCCGTTCTGTCCAGAGCGAGAGCACAAGTATCCGAGACCTGATAATCTACAAAGGTAAAGAGAAGAGCACCTCACTCACAGTCTCCCAACTCCCTTCTAGACTTCCTGCTAAGCCGCAGTTGCAACAGACACGTGCGTGTCAACCACCCTGACAAAGACACAAATGACCCTCAACTCCGCGATGTCCTCGCCCAAAGGTGTGAAGGCGGGAATCGAGGCCGACGGAGACGTCTCGGCAGTGGATAATACCCACTCAACCCAGTCACCCGTATTTTTCCATGTTATTCTATGCATACCATCTTAGCGTAACGAAACTGGCGTTTTGAAAGCGAATGAATCGACGGCGTTAGCCCCTGGCCGCGGCATCAACCAGGTGCAAAGGGCGTTGGTGAATGTTGATCGCTGGTAGCCGGGTCTGGCAGGCAGGCATTGGGAGGGAGTATAGAGGGAGATACCCAAGCCATATGAGGGAAGCTATGATGCGAATAGAACAAATGGTGATTATCAAATTTCGAGGGCGTTTAACTTATGACATGAACGATGAAATATGTGATGATGTGGCTCTTGTGGTTGTGATGTCTTAAACAATGTTCTTTCGGACAAGACAATTACATCTCTGTGTCATATTGTGGAAAGGGAAGCGTTTGTTGACCTTTTCTTATCTAGTTGATAGGATGGACCCAAAATCAAAAAAGGTGGCTTTCTCCACGATGACAGCTGTGTTGCACAGTGCAATTCAAATCCAACCGATTGGTATAATTACGAGTATGTTCTGTTCTTTTCTATGTGCTATGGCTCCTGGTACAGAACCTGCGAGCTCTGAGGACTTAACACTCCTAAATCCAACCATGCCACCAAGGCTGGATCGACCCAAAAGAAGCCCTCAAACTTCCAATCCGCAACTATAGAAGCATTTGCTGTCCAAAAGATTGGCCTCAAGCAAAGGTCCAAAGCCGCTTGTCCTACAGCCACCGTATCAGGCCGCCATTCCATTTGCATCATTTACCATAATCTCTTTCCCAACGCCGATACACCCACGAATTCGTCCACCCCATTCAATTTCTACCACATAAGCGCTAATCTCAGGCAGTGCCAGTGCGCCGCGGCTAACAACCAACGCCATAATTTTGTTTATAACATTTAGCGCATGGGCTGTGCAGGACGGCGCGCTCGCGGGTAGAGATTTGATGGTTGTTGTCGGAGGGACGAGTCATCGGAAGTACTGTACACATGCGTGATGGTGCTGTAAGTGTTAGCAATTTCACGGACTATTCTCATTTGGCGGTTGCGGATGTTTGATTTTTTTTTGTGCAATCGAGGGCTGGGGTTGGTTTGCTGTTCTGGAAAGTAGGGAAGGCTGTGCTGACATTTGGGGGCTGGATAGAGCGCTTGAAGGACAAGCGCCGCAATAAAGGAAGCCACTGGTGTCTGCCTGAATAGGGCATACCACTATCGAGCTGAGCGCTCTGGTGACGAATCCCAACGGACAAGATTGTGATAACGCCGGATGTATATCTCTTTGTTTCATGATCAAGGGGGGGGTCAAGAGAGCCTTGAGGGCGAAAGTGGCGCTTATGGACAGACTTGGTGACTGTATGAGGAATCTGGTTGGCTTCGTCGGCAAGCCGGTGCTTGATGCTAGGGGCTTGGGCCGTGCAACAGGTCTTCATGAAAGAGATGATGTAGCTGCTCGAAATCTTGTTTCATGCCTGTTGGATGTCAATGAACCTATATTTGGAAGATATTTTGAGAGGATGTGCCCAATACATGGCTGTTTCAGATGTAATGGAACTCTGGTCCTGCATCGCATTGGAAGATTAGAGATTGAAGGAGACGTTATTCTTGCTAGCGTTAGGCAAATGTGAGAGAGGGGGAAAGGAGAGATTTTGGGGTGGTCCCTTGTGGAATGGCGCCGTCTTGCTGGACTGTGCGTTGTTAATGAGAGCGTTGCAATATGGGGTATTGTCTCCTTGAGGGCCTGACTTGGCTCCAGTAACCTGAGACTTCTGAAAAACGCATATCGAGCGTTGCTTGGCTGAAAAGAAATGACATTGGTGCTTGAAATTAGAAGTCTTGAAGGGTAGTTACTGGTCTCATCGGCCTGGTGCTGTTGATCTGCACCGATGTGCCATAGCCTCGCCAGGGGAAGTACTCAGGATCAGCAAATGTTTTCGGCGGTAAATGGATACATCACTGAGAATCGCAAATCTCTTATATTTAGCGAGCAGAGAGTGTGAAATGTCCAAGTTGTGAGAAACTAACAATGCGTTAAAAGTCAAGTTGCAAAATTGCATCCCTCTAGTGTTTTCCTCCAGGCCCATGTACTCCTCAAAAACAAATTCGAAACACCATCTCGTACAACGTCGATATTGAAGCCAGCCGCAACGCCGTTTGATCGATAAGCGGTAGGTCGTATCAGGAGGCTTTCCCGTGGATCCTTCGGACATGGTCTTTCATGTTATCCACTCGACTAAAGACTCGGGTGCAGCCCTTCTGGGAGCAATGAATTCGGGGATTGTGTTTGGACTCATGTCGAGCAAGGTCCTTCTTTGATGAAAAACCACCCTCCCTCGACTGAGGACAGTCTTCATAACTGCAGAAAAGCTCTTTGCTGTGACGGCGGTAGTGCTTGCGCAAATCGCAGCCTCTAGTGAAGCGGGCTTGCGAGGTGCAATTGGGATAGGCACAGCGCCAGCTCCTCCCATCCGGTAGAAGAAAGCCAAAGTTGTGCAGATCTGCTGGATTAGGAGAAACTGAGCGTGAATTGACAGTAGTGTCGACATCGTCTGGATGGAGCGCGGGCCAAGGCGCATTCGAGTTGTACTGGGAACTGGTGGCATAAGGCGAGGATGGGACGACAGGCGTGCTATAAGCAGAAGATGGGTACTGCCCTCCCGCGTAATCATTTGGCCCCAGCGATCCCCAAGAGGAAGCGGGCCAGGAGGGGTACTGGCTAGAAGCACCGTAGGCTTGAGCTGAGGTTTGAGCCGCGGTTGAACTTATTCCAGGAGCAGCACTCCAGTGCTGCTGATAAGACGAACCGCTGGCACTGCGGCCACCTCGACGAGCATTCTGCATCTGTTGCTGATAAAAAAGTTGGCGAGCTTCCTCGTCCCCCATGAGGGCGGCTTCAGCTTCTGATGAGAGGAAGCCTGAGCCTGACATGGTCGGCAGCGTTAGCTCTAGGTCTTTCAGATAGGAGAGCCTCTGGCTGGATCGTTTTGCTGAATGGGACGGAAGCGATGCGTGATTGCTATGAGTGGCAAGAAAAGCGTACTGGTCAAGATAAACCAGTCCCAGAGGTGGACCTGAGCTGAAGATATACATCGGGGTCGAAAGCAGACTACACGTGTCGTCGTAATACTTCACACTCGTAGAGAGCCAGATTGTTTTCCTAAATTTTCAGTTCCATCAATGTCTAAGAAGAGTGATAGATAGATGTTAGGTTGAACGGCAAAGGCCGAGGGCGAAAACCCGTTTACAACCACACGCCGCTCTCACAGCCGCCAACCAGAAAAGAAGGGCATCACCAACAATCAGATCTCCCTTAATGTATCTGTGCCTGGAAACTATGTCTAGGCTTGATATTTCTCTGACTGGACCTATAATTTCAGCTCTTTGAATTGCTATTGGACCTTCATCGTTGACAGAAAAAAGTCACCCACACAAAGCCTTATGACTCAGGAGACAGCACTACAAATCTCCACCAATCCTGCATGAGGGTTATATGACTTATTAACGAGCAAGTGGTCAGATGTGGTGTAGCAGAGGCAGCAACTTTTGGTTTCGATACCTTGGAAGCTGAAGTCGTAAGCTAGCAGCAGTGACCGGAAGCCAACCATGACACTGATCGGACTATCCGCAACGAATCCTTGAGACCCTGAAACATGTCCCAAGTGCGTTCGTAAGGTTTAGCTGTTCTCCGTCTCCGGCCCATTGGGACGGATTTTCGAGCTCTGAAGAAAGTGGCAAGGCCCATGACGCCTTGGTGGTAGATCAACGGGCGGAAGCATGGTCTAGACAAGTCCACTATAGACTGCTGACTCGATGCAGTCATGGGACCAATTGGTAAACCCCGGATGACCGGCAACAACCACATATATTGCCAAAGACTTCGAAAAGTCCCCAGTATCCTTGGACTTCCGGTGAACACGCACTTAACCAACGGGTAAGGTTGACGACTCGTCTAATGAAACCTATGGTCATCGCTTTGCAGGGCATGTCAGGGTTGCATCACCGGCCTGGGGCAACTAGAGACCTGAATGTCCACTTCCAATTTGAGGAGACAGGAGATCTAAAATTCGGTGGCCCCACAAGGCTTGTAAGGCACATGGCGTTCGACGCTATACTTATCTCTAGAAGAATAGCCTAACGGTCCAGCAGATGTGACATGGCATTACTGGACGACAGAAAAGCGCCAATGGCTTGACAAGACGCGCTACGCGGGAGGTTTGGCGGGATGGCCATGCTTGAGCCATAACGTTGGACCCAAGGACAGTCATAATCGCCCGGAGGGAAAAGTATATCTGCTATTCATCCTGATGCGCTGTGACGGAGAAAGCGGAAGCGTGAGCCTGCGGAATTAGGCCCCTTGTGATGCATAATTAAATTTGGATCGTGATGAGAGGAGGACGATCAGGCGTCCAATGAAACTGCGTTAGGCGGGTATACAGCCTCGTTTCGAAACTTAGAGGGGATGCCTCAGGAATTCAGGTACCGGATAATACTGCCAATTTGTAAGCGCAGGCCAATATGACGCACATGAGAGAGACTGGAAGTGAGAATGACAGGTCAAAGTGTTAGCAGAGTGACAGAGTGACAAAGCTCAGGCAACAAGAAGATGTGGAGCGTGTTGTACTAAAGATAAGGACTGTGCGGTGGTGGTGTTGGGTTATGATTCCGCAATGTAACAATGTTTTAGTGGGTTAGCGGTCGGTGTTTCCTAAGCCTAAGGTGGTTCTAACCTCCTTGCAGGTGGCTTTGGGCATTAGGCCTAGCCTACCTACCTTAGAATAGCCTCCAAAACAAAAATGGCAAGCTTAGCCTCTAGGCCGACCAGCCCTACGGCAAGGTACCTTACCTTTACACCATACCCTTAAACTACACCAGTATGGCCCTTCTAAGCGCCGCTTTTCCCCTGGCTTCTTTGGTGGGAAACGGCTCCCCCCATAATGAGCTTAGATGAGAAAGATCTTCGCCGACTTATGGATAGTTACTGCTAGCTCTCCAAGGTTTTATGACACGAGTCAAGTCAAGATCTGCTTTTCTACCATATCATCGACGTGAGCTTGGAAAATACGGAGATATCCGAATGGTTTTCGACCCCACGTCTCCTTTCAAATTCAAAGTTGTCCATATGTGGGTTAACCTACAATTCGGTCAGAACCTTATGCCAGCTGGAGCTACTGGGAATACCAAAGGGCTGAAAGAGCCTTAAGGGCCTGACGTTAATGCTGTTGTTGATGATACTATCCCTTGTAAAGCTAGCATCGTGACATCGGTGTGGCATGGAAACCCCAAGTCTCCAGCTTCTACAGAGCACAGCTTGAGGTTGATTTCCAAGCACACAACTGCTACTGCTGAATCTCACCTGCAGTGAATTAATAGCCGACAGTAGACACACTCGGCCGAAAGCCGAAGTCCAACCTCCCTACCATGGGCCGGTGCAACCTTTGTACCGTACTGTCATGTTGGGTTAGATGATGGCAATCTCCGATCGTTTTCAGCTCTTCCTACTGCGGTCTTCTAATGCAGTTCTGAAGACAGTCAAGTCCCAAGAGGACACACTGATGGAGATAAGCATTACTGACATTGGCTGGACTCCGTGTCACATTCCCTCCCGGACATGCCACCCACCAAGCTCGAGTGGCCCGTCACTCAGAGTTTTGACCTCCACGTATTCATCGTGCTGCAAACCCGTTGATCCCAATCGCTCAATGACGACCCACACCCCTCTACCCTGGCACATCTCCGGGTGGATATCAACATCACCTGTCTGAACCCCGGCGGGCCCGCCGATATATTTATCATCGCCACTAACCGCAAGTATTTGCTTAGATGGCCCTCGTCCGTACTCAAGAGCAAGCTTCAAAGGCGACTGAGGATTTCCCCCTGGACCTGAGGTGCCTCCGAAAGGTCGGGCACTAACGGAGACCCGATTTAGGCGGGGAGAGATCAACGGTGCTAAAAGACGATCGTGCCCTGGTGCGAAGTCTGCGGCGGGGACTGTCGTAAGAAATCGTCCAGCAGTCTCCCCTAGTATGTGACTAACTGTACAAGCCGACGTGCTACAGACCCGCAGAGTGAATTGCCCCAGCTGGCCCTCCTCGAATGTTGAGCAGACGATGGTATATGCTCCAGGTTGCACGTTGTGTATATTGGCAAAGGCATACCCTTTTCTATACTCACCGCTGTCTCCTGCAATGTCCCGATTGGTGATCGCATGGATCTGCTTCCCTCCGGCCCATACAAGCTGAACGTGGATCGGAAAGCCTTGGACTGGGTTTTCAAGCAGAAGTGCAACATCCGAGGTGTTAACTAGACTCAGGCTGTATTGCGGATTGATATGATACAAGGGACCGCTTGTGTTACCGCCAGCTGTCGAGGACTTCCAAGCGCCCTTCTTCACAACGCAATGACTGAACTTCTCTCGGGGCTTGGAAATAGTCAAGCCGCTCAAGGAGTAAACCGACAACGTAAAGGTGTGATTCGATCGAGAAAGCGCTTGTTCGGAAACCACGATGGTCTGGGCGCGGTTGGCTGTTAGCTCTAATTTGAGCAATGTGTTCGGCGAGTCCACATAGGGACCAGTCACAGTGGCTCCATCGCTTATGAATACTTTCTCTCCGTCATTGTCGAATGCATACAGGCTGATGAAACCTTCTTTCGGAGATGGCGCCGGAGATCTCGCTTTCCAGTTGGTGGACGATCCTTCTATAGTCGGCGGGAAGTGCTTGATCAGGAGAAGCCACACGGTGCCACCAGCGCCACTGCGTATCTCGTACTGTGGATTGGACATAAAGGAACCTTCCGGATTGGTACATGTTGCAAGGTCCCACTCGAAATGTATATCTTCCCTGAAAGAAAACAAGCCGGGATTCCAATTAAGGTAGATGGAGTCGAAATTTTGGAAAACGTCATTCAGACCCATCCAGAACGTTCCCTGCGCAAGAGTGTCCGTTCCAGGCTGAACATTGAGGTCGCTGAGTGATCTGACAATGTTGCTGATTGCCCGGCGGTAGATATGGCCTTTCCAGACCGTACCCTCAGACCACGGGTTCTTCACTAGGAATAATTGCTGACCATCCTGTTCTTTCATGTCTATAACGGCGTAATCGTGTTCTCCTGCTAAGCCGAGTCCTTCTTGTTCGCTCAACGTTAATTTACCTGTACCCATCGTGATGAGCACGTCGCCATAGTTGAACGCATTGTAAATTCGCCTCCAGAGGGCACCCCGTGATATGTCGTCGCTAGAATGGTCAGTATGCCGATACTATCGAACAGAGAAAAGGTGTAGGATAGGGTTGGGTGAGCACACCTCTGGAGAAACAGCTGCTCTGGGATCCATCCTGTCAAAACGTGTAAATCTGTACCTGAGTTACTGCCAGGAAAATCGTAACCACCCTTGATTTTGAGATATGCTTTCTCAACTAGAGCAGGCCATAGCAGTGTTGGGTGATTACGGTCAACAACATGCAAATTTCGTGACGTCCGAGAGGCTGGAAGTCGGTCGTCGATGACCACTTTCCGTGAGCAGCCGTTGAAGAAAAGTCTCAAAACGTACTTTCCATTTGGTGATATCGTGGGCTGCTGTAAGCTATTACTGTAGGGGTATAAATTGCAGCTTATCACCTAGTTCGCAGTCAACGCTGGCGGAGGTGCGGTGTAATGAGTAATCTTGCATTGGAGTGGCCACGTTCCTCCCTTGAAGTAACTGCACATAGGCTCGCGACGACGGAACAGTCACTAGTGATATCTTGGACAAGATCCACTCTACCATCTGTGCCCATGGCTGGACTCAAATTCTTAGTTCTATTCGAAGCCTCGATGATCTCGTCAGGCCTTCGCCAGCGATCGAAAACCTCAAGTTGCGTCTCGGACAACCCAAGCTCTGCGTCATCTCTATTACATATCGTAAGCACAGCAGCATAATTCCATAATACTTTTAGTTCCCATAGCTGGAGACCTACAAATACTGAGCTTGCCCTGGCAGAAGCTCGAATTCAGAATCATCTAAAGGAGATTTCCACGGCGGAAATATAGACTTATTAAGTTTAGATCCCTTCAGAAGTATGATTTGTTCTCCCCTTGTCAGTTGACGCTTTGATTTGGGTTCCTGCAGCCTGGACATCTTCCCTGAAGGTGCAGGGGTAGATGAATCTGTGTGAGGGCTCGCACACTTAGAGGACTGTGTGGCAATGTTTGTTTGTCCATTCATGGTAATGGGCCGTGAGCTTATACTCTTGAAAGTGACAGCATTGGGGTGTACGCAGCTGTCAGGCTTTTACCTAATAGCTGACTGCCGTGTATACACGTTAACAGATTCTCCGCTAGCTTGAACAACGCTGCAGCTCATTGTTGCTTTTCCGCTCAGCATTGAGATCTGGCAATTGGCGGAGTCACCTTCATTCAGCGAGAAGTACTCTAGTACTCTCATGTTCATGTAAGGAGTTTCTGTAAAGCATGCATGTGTGTGCCTAACAACGATATCCTTGTGGACCAGCTAAACTCATTCCGGCTCGACCTCGGCATATCTAATGTTCCTGTCGTCCTTCTTTCGCTCACCGACTCACGACGTAATGGCTCGAACATTATCTTCTACACTGCGGGGGCTTGAAAGTTAGAACGATCTCTGATTTCGTCTGTATGATCAGATCCATGACCGCGACTATTTGCACGTACTAACAACTGTGATGTCTGGGAAAGCTGGTCAGCCGCCGTTGCCACCATGGGGCAACGCTTTAGCCGGAGCTACCGGTGCTGTCCTAGCAAACGCACTCGTCTACCCATTGGATATGTGAGCGAAATTCTCCTTCGCCTAGATACTCTCTAGGACTTATAGTGACTGTCGTATAGAGTCAAGACACGGCTACAAGTGCAAATTAAAAAGAAATCAGACACAGCTCCACTGACAGCCAACGATGCGCATTATACGTCGACTCTCCATGCTATTCAGAAGATCATGGAAGATGAGGGTATCTCGGGCCTATACTCTGGAATCCATGGATCCTTGATCGGAGTCGCGTCTACCAACTTTGCCTACTTTTACTGGTATTCTACCGTTCGGACCCTATACCTAGCGACCCAAACTCTCCCGAAACCTCCGAGTACCGCTATAGAGCTCTCACTTGGAGCTGCAGCAGGAGCGATAGCCCAGATTTTTACTATACCAGTGGCCGTGGTTACTACCCGGCAACAGACACAACCAAAAGGGGATAAGAAGGGACTTCTAGATACTGGGAGGGAAGTGATCAACAGCGATGACGGCTACAGTGGCCTATGGCGAGGCTTGAAAGCTAGCTTAGTCTTGGTGGTGAACCCGGCAATCACATATGGAGCATACCAGAGATTGAGAGAATTGCTCTTCCCAGGGAAGGCCAATCTAAGGCCATGGGAGTCCTTTTGTGAGCTAGTAGTCGGTTTTGGATGAAGCCAATTGCTAATTACCTTAGTCCTGGGTGCCGCGTCGAAGGCTTTAGCTACCATAGCTACGCAACCGTTGATCGTTGCAAAGGTCGGCCTTCAGTCGCGGCCACCCCCAGCAAGACAGGGCAAGCACTTCAAGAGCTTTGGTGAAGTGATGTCTTTCATCATTGAGCATGAAGGGCCTTTGGCATTGTTCAAAGGTATTGTGCCACAAATCACGAAGGGTATTCTTGTACAGGGTTTGCTCATGATGACGAAGGAGAGGTAAGTGGTGTTTATTATCCGGGAGTCGTCATGCGTGCTGATAAAAGGACAGAATGGAGATCTTGTTCATCGTCCTTTTTGCGTACCTGCGCAAGATCAAAGCTGAAAAGCTCCAAAAGATAGCTGAGGCCGCAGCCCTGAAGGCAAAAGAGGTCCTGCCTATTGATCAAGCAAAGCAAGCTATGCCCGCTCTTGTGAAGTAATGCGATCAAGGCCTGATTAGTCAATGTACATAACTAGTTTTTGCGGCAATTTTCTTATGTCTTTTCTTCTATCGTGATTGCTGCGATGTACATAGTAACAGGGACGTTCATAGGATATATGGATATTAGAATCTCCAATTGCAAATGTTGAAAGGCTGGCTAGAATCTTAGCTTACATAGAACTTGAACACGGCTGATTCCTGCTATTCCGACCCTTGTGTGCCGCTAGGGAAGCACAAATCTAAGCGAGATCTGCTCAACATCAACATTTAACTAAAGCTCCACTAAGTTAACTCTCCATTTCCACCCACAATACTGCTGCTACAATGGCCAGTGAGTTTATCTGAATGATAAGATCTACTAAGTACTGCAATGACTGACCAAGATGCGCTACAGAATCAAAGAATTCCTCGCAGCATAATCAGAACAAGAAAGCCCACAAGAACGGGTAGCAGCAACCCCAATTTGCTTCCTCAGCGCACATAGGCTGATATGCGTCTCTGTAGCATCAAGAAACCAAAGACCAACCGTTATCCTTCTCTCAACGGCACGGACCCCAAGTTTCGACGGAATCATAGGCATGCGCTACATGGTACTATGAAGGCTTTAGTATGACCTGCGAGTACTCTAGTGGGAGCGATGGCTGACAGGATGCGCAGAAAGAAGTGAAGGAGGGGAAAAGAGATGCGGCATGATGTGGGGGAACAGTGGAGGCTCGATGGGAACATAGTGTGGACTAGACAATCATGAGAACAATTGCATGACGCTCAACACTCGGTATCCGGACGCACGATCTGTGATGGTACCTACAATGGCCATTTGATGAAGATCCTGCCGCAAAGAATACCAAGTACTCTCTTTCGCGTTTCTCCACTCCTTTCCAGAAGGCATATGTGTGTACAGCTCCGCGCTCTTCCCTATGCGCGGCTGCTGAAGGATTATCATCTTTGACGTGCCAATATTAGTTACCTTTTCATTACCAAACACCCTCCTTCTTTCTTCCCGTGGCGAGAGGGTGCATGGAGAAAAGGTGACATGCTTTGATTCATTACCTCGTCTAATGCGTCTACAATTAAGCAATATAATTCTTACGTCTTCCTGCTCATGGCTCTGTTAATCGATCTCAGTCCTTCTCTCCCGGCTTCCAAACCACCAGCCTCCGATCAAACCCCCCACTAACAAGCCACTCCTGCCCTTCCACCATCCCACACCAAATACTCCTTATCTTACTACCCGCTTCATGTCCCCCCTCCAACGTCGCAACCACCTTCCCCGTCTTCGCCTCCAATCCCCTCAACACCCCATCATCCCCATTAACCCACAACCCCGACCCATCAGGCCGCCACACAACCTGCGGCGTCGAATACGGCGTCTGAGGTGCCATCGTACTGACGTGTACTTTAATTGCCGCGTCTTCTCTATCCTGGATGGCGAGATTTGCTCTGGCTTGGGATGCTTGGGTGGTTATAGTTGAGCTTGTGTCAGTTGGTGAGTGAAGTGGGATAAGGAGTCGGACGAGGATCAGCTTCATGTGCGGAACGGCGGATGTGGCTACGGCGACGAGTGTAGGATCTGTAGGACAGACGGCGACTGAGGAGGGGGAGAAGGCAATCCAGGCATTGGAGTGGGGGGCCAGATTCTGAGATCCTAAGAGTTCTAATTCTTGTGATACTGTTGTTGATGCTAATCTGTTAGGAGTAAAGATGGAGTAGTAGTATAATGATGTCGAATCTCGACGGGTAACTATGAGGATGGGATACTCGTGGTCTGGATGAGAGACGAATTTGATCGTTTCGGGATTCGTAGGCAGGGTAATGGATGCAACCGGCGCTCCAAGTCGTTGTTTTCCTTCCTGAGACATCCGGTAGAGGTAGATCTTAGCATCCCATCCTGCTGTAGCGACCCAGGTTCCACGGCTATCAGTCCAGATATCACTTTTGACTACATATTTCTTGTGGTCTCTTCTTTCATCGAGGACTATGTCTTCGTTGTGGTCATAGAGAATGACTTGGCCGGACATTCCAGAAGAAATCGTAGTAAGATATTTACTGCCAACAGGAATACATGATAATATAGGTGAGTCTTGCAGATGGGTAACAGACTTGAAAATTGTGAAGGTTGAATCTGGTATGATGAGATTCAGCCGCCTATCTGCCGTTGCGGCAAGGAGTATCTGGCGAGGACCTGCACACTCCTCTTCTTTAAAGGACTCAAGGGAGACATGGAGGATATTTGCAGTCGTAGGCAAAGTGACTTGATGAGGCTCTGAAGGCGCTGTTTCGCCGTTCCATGCTTTATCATCCCCTGTACCGATCTTTTCAAATCTCAAGCTAAGATCAAAAAACTGCTTCTCTTCAAGAATTCTCTCGATGGTCAAGTCTCCCTTATTCGTTGATCCAGCATCTGGTGGTAGTCCAGCTTCTCTAAGAAAGGCGTCTAGGGTCTACAGAATGCAGAAAGAGCTATTAGTGTCTATAGCCTAAGCAGCGCAGAAGGCTGGGGATTTTTACGTCGTTGTAATGGTTCGCTTTGAGAAATCTTGCTACAATTAGAGCCGGAGATTCCGTGGCTGGCATGGCGACTGGGAGAGGGAGAAGGGCAACCAGGACTTGGCAGGTAATTTCTCACCACCTAAGAGTCTTCTAGGCGACGTCATCAGTCTCTACAACTAAGATACAGAGAGCATCGCAAAAAGGCGTTTACTTTTCTTATAGTATGATTCTAGGTATTGCTAAATCCAATGGGTATCCCTTGTATCCTAAACGCCGCGCTGATGAGTAGAAATGAGGAGTCACCTCCGAATGCTGTGTGGCCCATAGCATAGGGGAGCATATGATACATGCTAACAAGCCAAAGTCATAGCAGAAATTTTATTGGTCGCTCATTTTGGAAAATTATCAGAGTTTCAAGGCATGGTCGGTCAGTAGAACATATCCTCTGCCCTATTCCTCCTACCACCCCTACCCTGTAATCTCTCGGCGAACAGTTCCTTGCCCGCATTGCCTACCGCTTTCCCTGGGAACAGCTCTTTGATTGTCCCAGCTGCAGCACTGCCACGAATCGAGAAACCCTTATCTTGATGGCTAGATCCCCCTCGTATACTGAAACCAGTGTCCTCCATATCCGGGGAGTTGTCTTCAGGTTCAGGGTCCGAAGCCTTTAAGCGACCATTCGAGGCCGCGGGCACATTGGTGATTCTGTCCGCCAAGCTCTTGCCTTCATTCCTACCGTTTTTGACCGATAGTCGATTTGCAAATAAGTCTGCCGTTTCGTCTGCTGCATCGAAAGCATCTGATCGACGGTGGATGATCACATTTGCCTTGTGGGGAAAAAGCTCCTTCTTCAAACCTGCGGCAAGCAGCTTGTTGCTAAACAGGTCTTTTCCACTCTGAGTGAGGTTGCCGTTCGGTTCCGACTTCGACGGGAACAGCTCTTTGCCTTTGTTTTCTTGTGGGAAGGGATGCGGATCACGTGTTCGGTATGAAGGAGGAGGAGTACGTCGCGACCGCCCTGGCGAAGCGCTCCTGTCCCTTGAGGCACGGTTCCTGGCTGGCCGATACGAGTCACCTCGGTGACGACTGCGTCTTCCACCGTCGTCGCTGCGCATATCTGAAAAAGAGTCCGTCGAGCCTCGCCTACTCGATGGTCCGTTGTCGTCATACATAGAGGCATCAAAGCCCTCTTCCTCATCATTGCGCTTTCGCCGTCTATGTTCCTCGTCATTGTACCTTTTCCTCCGATAGTCTCCGGTATGGTAATGATTAGTCCGCTCTCCTCGGCGGCGCTTTTCCCGGGGATCATGCTCCGGGTGCATCATATAAAATCTACTGGCTTCGTACGCGCGAGGGCGTTTCTGGTCGGTGGTGAAAGCTATCCTGACTTGCAAATTTGATTCCGGGTGTGTAGACAAGAGTTTGGCCTTACGAAGCTGAGCATTCGGCAGTTGAGTCATATCAATTTTGGAGGCGAGTGAGAATTGCTCAAGTGCTTGCACGGTAGTTGCTTCGTCTTCAAACACGATGTTCGCGGAGGAGTCGTCAATCCATTCCACTTTAGTAGGTGGACGTGAGGGGAAATGCTCTGCCGCGAAGGCTTCGATATCGCTAGTAGTGAGGTCGTTTAGGCCGTAGATGTGAATTTTGTGAGGTGTTATCTCGCCCTCGGAACCAATGCCTGAGTGCAGAATTGCGCCATTGCCATTGCTCTGGGATTGCGGGATGGTGAGGGCAGACTGAGGAGTATTCTAGATATTTGATTTAGTCTCCTCGTGGAAGAACCACCAAAATGTTCCAAATGCCTCTTACAAGCTCATTAAGATCCCCTTCAGGAAAGACATCAATTGGACCAAGATCAATATCTATGTCGACGTCCATCTCGTCGCCAGGCATAGTGTCCAGGTCGTTGGCCATGGCTGAATGGGAGGAAGAACAGATATCCTCCACCATGCAAACGAAAGACAGATACAGTATGTGGCGTGATCATGGAAGTGAAGTGAAACGTTTGTTGAATCGGATCTCAGTGAGGCTCAGAGCTGCGTCGGTGAATATGTTGTTGCGCTCCGGCTATCACCTATCAACTGGAAGGCCTTATAGGGCTGGACCTGAAGGTGGTGAAGTGGACCCCGAAGGTGTCCTGAAACTGGGGTTCTGGGGCTCATTCTAAGGAGATCTTGGGGGTTATTCAGCAGCTTTAGGTCCAGCCCTATAGGGCCTTCCAGTTGATAGGTGCTTCTCCTGGTGGTGGCGTCCCGTGAAAAGCTTTCTATGAATACAGTATCACTGGGGAATAGATTCAAGAATCTTCAAGCCTCTCAAGAACCTCAAACGCGTTATCTGCGTTATCAGATACAATTCAAGTCCCTATACCGAAGTCATCAGATCTCGCTCAGTTATATTCATAGACAAAAGACCCTAGTGAACGCTGCAATCTTCCTTTATAGACGATAGATTAGCGAGGGCAGTCTCCGTTGTATCACCGGCTGTCTGATTCTGTTCGACCTTGATTATTTGGCCTGTCAGCTCTCTTTCGGCCCACCGGACTCCACCTGCTCTGAGCCTTTCTCCATCATATTCCAATCTACCCGGAGTGTTTTCGAACCCAAAGCTTTGCATTGTGAGCAAGTGCTTCGTCTTGAGTGTGGAAAGTATGGTATAGCCACTGACCCGTGAGCCAGCTTATATCGCTTCTTTGTCCCTTCCTTTCTGCCATGCTCGCCGAACCCTCTTCACTTTTCTCTCCTACTATTCTCTTCCTGTCTCACTTGCTCTGACCGCCCGTTAGCATCATAGCTGACATATGGTCTGCCCATCAGCAAGATCAGGATAGATTTTCATTCTCAAATCATGAGATCTGAAGTATTAGAGAAAGTCTGACAATGTAACGATGTCTGAATGCATGAATCATTGGTTCATTCCATGTTTGCGGGTTTCTTCGTATTTCAATATAAGCCTTCGTGTTGCAGGAAAAGCTCATTCCTTTGCTTTCCATTCGAGGTCCCTATTGCGCTTTCCTTCTGTGATTTTTCTTACTTGATACTATTATGTTGGCCTCAATGTTGTGTACACCCGTGGCTAACCTACACTGCTGCTTGCTCCGGCTATGCCTATAGCTGAGGAATCGCTTGCTGGCAAAGCTCGGTCGCAAACGAACATCTCTTTTATAAGCCCGTATGTATTCGTATGTACGATCTTCTTGCAATACGAAATACTGAAGGAGTCGTAGAAAGATTTTAGAGTTTGGTAGAGAAACAACGGAGGGGAAAGGGGCACCTCGAATTACAGGACATGAAGTTTTGCTCAAGTAAGCAAGTTGTAAGTGCTGGAAACACTGGAGGCATACCGGCCGCCACCACGCCAGTCGGTGCCGGTTCGCGCGGTATATACATAGGGGCTGGAAAAAGACCGCCTGCACTCCTCCTTGATAATCGTTGGCCCTAGTGGCACGAACACGATTGGCGCTCTCGAAAGCCAACAATGAAAAAACCGGAACAAACACTACCAGTTGTGGGCTACAAGGTGCTAAGCCCTGATTTAGATCAGGAAAAACGCTGCCTCTTTCGCTTTGGTTCCCCCTCCTCATCATCTTCGTCCTCGTCATCATCATTATAGTACTCTTCACAATCCTCGCCCTCTGCGTCCTCCTCATACTCTGTATCCCTCTCACCCTCTGCGTCCTCCTCACCCTCTGCGTCCTCCTCTCCGTCCTTCTCCATCTTCTTCGTATTCCGCTCCTCGACCGACTCCTTCGGTGCTCTCCGTTTCTCCTCACGCTTTCGCTTTCTATCCGCTGGATTCTGTACCCCAGTGACTAGCTTCCGACCCGCCTTCGGGCGTCTGTCCTCCGGCACTCCTTGTCTCTGGGCTTCCGCCCTCAACTCGCGGTTCCAAATGTTTTTTATCTGCCAAGCCGACCTATCATAACCACGGGCCAACATAGCCTCTGAGACCGTTGCATATTTTTGCTCCGTCTTATCGCCTGTGTGAATGACAGTCGCCATGCAGTCTATCAGTGCAGCACGCTCGAGTTGACAATTCCAAAAGGCCTGCTTTCGGCGGTTGGATTTCTTTTCGATCTTTTCGCCATTGGTGAACTTCTTGGAGTCTGGAGTCACCGCCTGCCTACGACGTTTGGTCGTGGTGTGCTTCTTGGGGCCGGGGGTCTCGCTCTGCCTACTACGAAGCTTGATCATCGTGTATTTGTCGGGCATCGAATATTCGTCAGGTACAGTACAGTTGTCAGGCATCGTATATTCGTCAGGATCGGTATTTGCCGTTGGTGGTTTGCACATTGGACAGTACCAGTCCTCCTCCGATTTGGTGAGTTCATACAACGCGGCCTCAGTCATATTGAAGTGGCTGATGTGAAACCACGCATCATTGCCAGAGTGAGCTCCCCCACCTTTCTGATGGCACATCCGACTTGAACACGCTATACCGTTTTGGCAAGCGATCATGAGTTGATCGTCTGGTCTGGCGCACTTGACGCACGAATAGCTCAAGTCATTAGCGGCATCTTGGGTGAAAATTTCGGGTTGGAGACACTGCGATTGTGCTGGGCCCGAGGAGAGTATGTAGGCAGCTGGTGGCGGCGAAGCAGGTGGTGGCGAAACAGGTGCGCTCTTTGAAAAGGATGGAGTACTTGGGGAGACCGCGGGTGGAGGGAAGAAGATACTCGGACCGTCTTCCAGAACTATCGCGTGCTTGTTCGGCAAGTCTTTCTGGATCTCGTGCGATGGTCGGTCATTGTACTGGGCTCCCAAATCATCAGTTTGTTTCCCCTGGGACACATTTTCTTCTGCATCTCGTCCCTGCTGCTCCAAATTGAGTTCACGCTCGCGCAGTCTCTCTTCTCGTTTGACGAAATGTTCTTCTGCATCTCGTCCCTGCTGCTCCAAGTTGAGTTCACGCTCGCGCAGTCTCTCTTCTCGTTTGACTAAATTTTGCTCTCGCTCACGGAATGCCTCGTCTCGTTCTTGAAACCTATCATTGAGATCCTTCTCATGCCTTACCAGTTCATCGATCCTCGCAAGGTTGGGCTTCATGAGTTCTTGGATTTGTGCACTCCTTTCATCTTCCCGACTTCGGGCTTTCTTGCGGCGGGCTTCCACGGTCAGGTACTCGGCATTGAGGAGCAGCGGACATTCGGGGTCGGTACACTGGTCCAGCTGACGACAAAGAGCTTCTGCTTTAAAGAAACGTTCATAATTGATGTTGTACGGCGGAGGGAGTGCTGGCAGTCCAAGGCCCTACCCTCATTCAGTCTCTCGTATAATCAATTGCGTTGGCCTAAAGATAGCACACTTACAAGCGGCCTTGCAGTAGACGTCAAGTAAGGATCATTTTTTGTCCTCATATGCACAAAGGCGCTGAAAGGTGGGGACTCCAACATTGGCGATATATTGCGATGATTTTTAACAAGTAAAGTGGAATATTCTTTAAATTGCACTGGAAATAGCTGAAATGATTGTAGAACTTATTGCGGAATGTAAGACAGGTGCAAGACGTTAAAAAGGTCGCTGCTGAAATGTTATGGTAGGGAAATGACGATGTCTAGAAAAAGGTCAGGCGGCGAAGTCCCAATGGTATTTCCGAACCTACCGGAATCCAAGTTTGAAGACACGGAGGCCGATGTCAAGATACTGGACAGGAATGATGCTACCCGAAAGATGTTCAGCTAAGAAGTGCTAAGGATGCTTTGCTTCCACACCTACCTGATCCGACAGTGCTAAGGGCTGACTCGTATGTATCCAACAGGTTTGGGACAATATTACGTGCGACGCACAGCGCCTAGGGAAGGGAAACACCTCAAGTGTATGTGAGAGGGCGCAATGGAGGATTGACTGGGGCCAGCCCAGAAGAATTAATGTGTTGAAGGTAGAGGTTACAATAGAAGATTGACTGGGGCCAGCCCAGCAGAGATAATGTGTGGAAGGTAGAGAGCACGATAGACAATTGACTGGGGCCAGCCCAGCAGAATTAAAGTGTTGAAGGTAGAGGGTGCAAATCAGACGGCACGAGAAGGGATGTAAGATGGATGAGATGCAAGAAGATAGGATGGTGGGAGCAGAGGACCTAAGTACTTCCTCCACCGGGGGGCTAGGGGGCCCGTCATCGTCAATACACTCAATGATGACAATTTCATGGACAATAGCATTGGTGTGAATATCCACATATTCACTGTGTGCCAGCCTCCACTTGGGATTTTCCTTTGACTTTGCATGTTTCAAGCACTGCCGCATGTTTCAGGTTCTGTTCATTCGCAGTCTGCTAGTATGTAGTGCCGAATATCGAAAATTCACTTCACACAAATTCTGGTAAAGTGACGCCAAGACCCGCTTTTTCGTACTCACAAGTGACCTGAAGTAAAAATTAGCTTGCAGTCGAGAGCGGCTTGCGGCAAGAAACTGACATTATGCTTTCGCAGCAGTGACATTGGCGAATCAACTGCAGCTGGGAAAGCGGCCCTGAAGTGTTAGCCAGCTGGAGTGGTATCAAAGTCCATGGTATCGAGTTCCGTTAGAGATTCAATTCACTCTGTGCACCCACACCTTTAGAACTTCAGCACTTCAGAACAACAGAACATTTGTTCCGAGCCCGATGCCTGTAGACGCCTAGGGTCCAAGGAACATCCAGCAGCAAATTTACGCTCTCTCGCCCTGCAACCGGTATCCTCGAACTCCGAGAACCACAGTCGTTAGATGTAGTAGGGTAATGAATCAACGAGACCGCAGCCCTCAAATATCCTAAGCCTTCGAACACCCAATACAGAAGCACGGAGCCCACTCGAATAGCGCATCTCTAAACTCACCACTTGCACAAAGTCTCTCCTGATTCAGCCCCCAGAGATATCAATCACAGCTCTTCCAACCATCAAGAAAACACCATATCCAATTTCCAAAACCATATCAACCATACTCAACCGCTCCAGCTCCCCTCCACCCTTCCATCTCAGACTCAGCAGTCATCCAGATCTCCCAGCGGCTTTCCTTCCGCCTCCCGCTCCCGTCGTAGCCTGATTGGTGATTGGTTGGGAAACTAGTTCAGCGTAGATCTCAGCATGGATATGCTGTGAAAGCTCTGCCTGCGTAGTTTCCAGTACGGGAGCGTCCAATCAGGGTAGGTAGTCCGTTCGCAAGGCACAGAAATTTCACACATGCGAAAACATTGGAAAGGAGGTCATTTGATATGCAATACTCCTCAGCAGTAGACATATCAGCACTTGGAGAAGCAATGTTCCCTTGTGCATGCATGTGACCTTTCAAGTCCTCAGCTCCCCTTTCTCACTATCCTCCGCCAAGACCTCGCTACCACCCACAGCCTTCCTGCTGCTTTTACTCCCTCCCACTTCCCCAGAAACTTTCTCTCGTTTCAATACCTGTAGCTATCTCTTTCACCATGTATCGATATGTACAACCCTCAATACCATACACACCGCCATGTCAACACGAGCGGAGCCATCCCTACCCCAGCGAGCTCCACCATAGCGCAAAGCCTGAACGTTGTGCACATCCCGAGCAGTCCGGCCATGGCGAAGGGTCCGCCCTTCTTTCTTTGCTGACCCGATGTTCGTTTTCTCTATGAGCAAGTCGACCCGATCCGCCTCTTCCACATCGGAGAACTTTCAACTTCCACTCAGTTCCGAACTCTCTTGCAAGCCGGTGGTGTGCGTGAGGCCATGCTTGGCATGAAGGAACCGTGGTTGTAAAAGTTGTTGGGACTAGGGCGCAGCCTTGTCTTGCATGCTGTTCAGCGCGCTCGCCTCACTTTCCGAAAGCTTGTTATTAAAAGGTACGGAGGGTACGGGAGACAGGATGGTTGGGACAGTGACTGTGGTGGAGCTTTTGGGCAGAGTGGCTCATTTAGCGTGCTTAAGCTTATGTGAACCTGGTTTTGCCTATCAATGTGTTATGCATATTATCCGAGAATTCTCCGTTCGCATTGATGGCAAGAAGGACAGAGCGTTGCGATTGGAATGATTCGTAGTGGCGCTACAATGACCACTGTATTGGGCTGATCCCCAAGTACCTAACGCCTGTGCTCAAACTTTATACGGCGTTCGGGGCACCGAAAAGGACAAGCTGTCGCAATTGCTATGATGGGAGAGGCACGGTTTGGCTACGGTGTGAAATTGATTGGCTTGAAAGTTGGAGCTCCTCTACTTGGTAGTAACAGCTTTCGAAGCCCTTGACAAAGTTCGGCCTGTGGGTCTGTGCAACTGCGTGATGGTAGAACTGCACTATGGCTGCTGCGCTGCTCATGATTGCTACACAGTAGATGAGAAGCTTCTGACCTATGACTGGATTCGGTTGCTATTGCTGCGTTGTGATTGTGCCTAAACTCGGCCTTGATGCACTGAAGACAGACGCCGACAATTTGCGATGGTGCCAGAGAGGTGCTTTGACCGCGATCTCGTGTAGCGCTAGATCTTGGTGTTGCAGAAGCTTTTGTTCCCTCTCCGACTTCCTCCATAGCTCGGCTTGCAAGGATAGGGAGTACTCGTGGCGGAACTATGCGGTGGGAGAACGCCAATGCTGTGATAGTACCCCATCTTCAGGGTTCCGTGCGCGCACGATTGATTCTTCGAGCTCATCAACTTCTTTCTCCATCGGTACTGTTCGCCGGAAAGCCAGGGTGTCTTGATCTCGAGAGGGTCCGAGACGCGCTATGATGGCGAACTGTGTATCTCAGGATCCTTAGTGTGTACCTATAGTCCTCTGCTCCCATTCCATTCAAGTCTTCCTAGTTGTGTTGGCCTTCCAGTCAATAGACAGGGGCCATTGCTATGACAAAGTCTATCACAACACCACTGGTGTGATTCCGCGGGTGCCATTGATCCACCTTCTTCACAGGGTCATCGGCTTTGCCCCATCGTAATGGCTCGCAAACCAGGTTTGAAGACAGGTAAGGCGATGCTAGTAAGACACCACGGGCTATGATAGTGATGTTGGGCAGATTGGCATCATGATGGATGCATCCCTCTCCGTAATCCAGTCGTTTTGGACAAATGCGCAAGAGTCGCACAACAGACAACGAGAACGTCGTCTAACTGTCCGTTCAGACCTCCTAACGCTCAGGGTGCAACTGCGTGCCAAGTCTGCTCGACCCATGGCGGAAGACAGCGGCCAACGCAGGCCTAGATTTCAGCTGAACCATTCTTGCTCGAACTTATGGCAGCCGGGAAGTTTCCTCTTCGGATGGCAGCGGCAAACGTTCAGGCCTAAGTTTTAGCTGATCCGTCATTGCTCGATCGTTATGACAGTCTGGGAAGTTTCCTCTCGGATGGCAGCGGCGAACGCTCAGGCGTTGAGTTTGCGATGATGGTATTGTAGAGGCCATTACCGATGTGATGCTGCTTGCATGACGTTGTAGTCGTTCAGGTAGCTTTCCAGAAGCAGCTTTTCAGACACTAAGTCCTCACCTTTGTGCAGACTTGCCGTAGTCATTCATCTTCACGTCTTCGACTCCGCCGAAGTCCAGCTTGGCGGCGTTGTTTGTCGTATGAGAGGTCTTGTACCGACAGGCCAGGGTCAGTGGTCAGGTCTTGGTGTCTTCTTGCAGAGAGCAGGCCATTTTCAGATGAAACTGAATTACCAACTGTCTCGTACTTAAGCTTTTATGGGCTGTGGACAGGATGGTTCGCCCCCGTGCGTTTGGAACTGCTGCTGTAGTGAAGAGATTTCGTTAGTGGCCGCCGAGTTGCAAGAGTCTTGGGTAACGGCTGTGCAAAAGCACGGAGAGGCTTCGCAGAGCTCCTGAGAGGTCTTTGGGTGGTTGCAGTGGTCTTCTGTGAGCCCTTTGCGCAGGCGCAGATTTCGCTGTCTATTTGCTGTGAAGTCAATGCTCTAGGTTGAGAATGTTAGCATGTTTCTTCAAGCGATGTTGTGAGTAGCAGCGAATGTTCCAACGAAGAGTTTCTATGTATATAATTAGGTACAGGAATTTTTATGTTGCGACATCAAATGAACGCTTAAGCTTTTGCGCAGCTTTCGCACAGCCTCCCAAAAACAAGAATGATGATGCGACTCCAGACTCCAGGCTTCATGGCATATCCCAAGGGTTAACGCCTGCAGCATGGGTATTGTTCCGAAAAGCATTCGTCCATGTTGAGCGAGCGTATGAAAATCAAACAAACAACGTCAGTGTACCACCCAGCGACCAAGCGCCTTGATCTCGGCTCCTGCGTCCAAAATTCGACTTTGATGTCGCATAAATCGATGTATACGGGAAAAGGATAGAGTCAAGAGAGAAACCTAATGTGTTTTGTAGCGACCCAAAGTGGATGTGTCCTCTTTAGTCCAAGATATTGGAGACGGACATCTTCTGCTTTACTGGTGATGAAAGTTCTGCATCATCGGCCTTTCTTTTATTCGAGCCTGTCGACCTCAAAGGCTCACTGGAAGGAGGCATCGAGCGACTAGCCGGGTTAGACTGCTGGTATGTGTTTGAATACTGATGTGCGTTTGACTCTGAAAGTGGATATGTAGGCGATGGAATAGAACCAGATTGCTGGGGTCTGGCAGGATGCTGATGAGCCTCTGGCTGTGGAAGTTGATAAGTAGGGGACGGAATGAAGTCGTACTGCCGGGATGCGCTAGGGGGCTGGTGAGCCTCTGGTCGTGGTGGTAGATATGCAGATGATGGAGTCGCAAGCGGTGGAGCCCTGCGGGTTTCCTCTTGAGTGGTACCATTGACTAAATTATTGAACGATGGTAAAGGACGTTGGGAGGGCAATTCCGGTGGGCTCTGATAATCGGACCTGAATGTGAACGCTGTCCCTGCCGCGACGTCTGCAAATTGCCGAAGGCGTTGAGAAGGTGGGTGTGACTGAGATGACTTGGGCACCTCGCTATGAGCCCACAATGTTGGGGAGCGGTTGGCAGGTGGACCAAGTTCATAGCGATAGTGGGCATGTGTGGCAGGACCCGTTCGCCAGGCATCTAGCTGAGAACTCTCTAGAGGAGGTGGAAGAACGCGGTGTGCATTCGTGATTGCATTTGGCGAAGACATTGAGATATGTGAGCCCGAATCAGATACCAGCGAAGGTGTGTCGCCTACAGAGTCAGGCATAGACACTTCCGAACGGGCTGGGGAGGTCAACGGTTGCTCGATTCTTCGCCTTGTGTGAGCCGTTGTTATAATAGACGGACGGTTCGGCGGAAGTGCAGGAGGTCGAGCGAACGAGAGAGAGTGGTTGCTTTCATCGAACTCTCGGCCTCCACGTACACTCCCCTCGCGCCTAATAACGAGGCGACGTCGGCGATTCATACCACCATTCCACCAATTCTTGACCGCATTGTCACTTCTTCCTTCAAGTCGACGTGCGATTTCTGCCCAGCGCTTTCCCATCTCACCAACCAGTCGTTCAATTAGCTCGCCTTCCTCGGGCGTGATAGGATCATGGTTCAAGGTGGGTTTCAGGTTCTGATGATATCGCTCTCGACACTGCTTTGGCGACCTCGAATTATTGAGATATGAGGCTATCCTCACCCAATTAGTGGCGCCTTGATCGCGGACTAGGGTCAAGAGCGAATGATCTTCTGATGTCGACCATGGGCCCCGTTTGGGCGTTTGGATAACCATTGCGAGTTGCACACTTGAGGCGCGCAACTGCGACTCAGTCAGCGCTCGCCGTACAGGCAAGAGATGGGCGTTTAAGGAACATACATTGATATAGGTAAGGGAATATCACGGGTTAAGACTACTTCTGTAGCTGGATGATAGATATATCACGAACGGCTCGACGCATGTAGATCAAATGATCGAATTTGCATGGAGGGCATGAAACGGACGGAAGATAATTATAATGAGCAAAGCACCTGAAACTTTTTCGGGGCAAGACAAGACAAGAGGAGACCTCCGAAGCTGCCGGATGTACCAGACACTGACTGACTCGGCTTACACGCCCACAAATCGAAGAAGATAGTGGGGTGTGTGGGGACAAGGGTATATGCTAGTGATGATGATGGAAGTAAATCGTTGGCTAGGGTTTATAACGTTCGAGTTTGAGCGATTTGCAGCTGGGTTGCAGAAGTGGAACTCGCTAAGCGTGGTTGGTGGATTGCAAAAACAGGAAAGGGCAATGGTGACGAGCGAAAGATGGGGAGAGAGTGGAAAGGATGGAGAAGTGCTATGGTCGAGAAGGGAAGGAACGTTGGTTGAGTGGCTTGAGGATAGTGCTGGTTTTGGGAGTTGAAGGTGGTGCTTGTACGAATGAAGACGAGACGATAGAGCACCAAAAGCGCCATGGAGCTTGATTGAATAGAGTGAACGGCAGGTTAAAGTAGTTAAAGGTAAGGTCGAACTAAAAGAAAGTAAGGTGTAAGGCCCCAGGGCCCCAGTACACGGTAGGAAGTAGTAATTGTGGAGGTAGAGCAAACCGGGATAGACTGGGGGTCTACTGGGGTCAGCAAAAGCCTCTCGAAGATCATGCGCAACTGCTACCAAGCACCAAGGGGTGACCCACAAAGCCTAATAGTTTAATAGCCTAAGACTCACTAAGGGTTACACACAATTCGACAATCAAGACAATTGGAAAGAGTCTAGCCTGCTGGGGGAAAGTCCGAAATAAATATGCCGGTATTGAAACAACGCATGCTGTAAGACTGTCTTAAGGCGCTGTAACGTCGCTGTAACGTAACAGGTGGCTGATCACGATCCGAGGTAAGCGTACTTGGACGGCTAAGTCTGGAGAAGGAAGGGCAAGTTCCAACAGCCCCGTTTGGGACAACAGTGGGAAAGTGGGGGAGTCCTCTAGTGGGAACAGCTCCAGCCAGATGGCTTGCTGTAAGCGCTGCTTTGCCGAATTGCGTGTCAAACATGTAAAACTGGCACTCTCCCACGCACATACACAGTACGTACCAGTTACATGCATACATACCTACATCAGCTGGACTATGTCTCCCCAATACGCCTTTCTGGTCTTCTCGCTGCTGAAATATATATCCCGTGGGATGATTAGAATTTTCCCAGTTTACCATATCCTTCCTCGCTTACCTTTCCACCTATCATTGCTACCGTTGTGGGAACTTGGCTTATTACATACACCTACATGAGCTGCCAGCTCAAGCCAGTCTTGCGTGGACGCCAGCTGGTGAGCAGACGACGCATAGTAGTGTGGACTCGCGCGATATTGAGCAAGCGTCCGTTTGGCCACCAGACCGGATTGAGGAAATGAGCTTGCCTGTCGCACACCAGCTAATCCTCATTAAGCGATCAAAGTCGCCGTTTGAGTGGCTAGTAGTGACTTTATTTGGACTGGCACTGGACTGGCACTGGACTGGCACTGGACTGGCACCTGACTGGCTGAGGACTAAGGTACCTTACCTACTTCTACCTCACCTGCCCCCCAGCAGTTACCAGTAGTCGGCGACCAAGGGATGAAGTACACCAGTACTAGGTACACCTATATGAAGTAGGTACTTCTTTAGCGCGCTGCAGGTATGCAGGTGTCATCTGCAAAGCTATGCTCGTCGGGAGCAAAAGTTTGGCTCGGTAGCTCCTGAGACAGCAAACAGGGATGTCGGAGAGTTGCGAAAAGCCTTTGGGGCCACATTGGCCACATTGCCGGGTGAGAGAGTCATGGTCTAGACCTCGTGCCCACGAGTAGCAGAAACGCCTTTTCGCTTACTTGTGACACTCAACATCCGTTTTATCCCACCTGCACCACCTGCACCACATCTATGCGAAGAATTATTGGCGCAATGCACGCCCGCAGCGTTGCTACGATTATTACGTTCATGGCCCTGTTTGTTTGCTTCGTCATAACGGCTGCCCCGTTTTAACCCCATTGTCTCAGCGTGGTACGGGAGAGTTAGGTACTTCTAGGGTAGGGTAGGGTAGCTCCAACGCCATTTAGCGACACGGATTCCTCCTCTGACGGTCTGACACACCCTGGACCTTGCGAAGTCAACGGCTCCCTCCCTTTCACCCGTTCACATCACCGCCGATCGATTCGCGACAATTGCAACCCATCTTGCACATCCCAATTTGCACAAGCGATGCATTCGAGAGGGCAGAGAGAGCTGAACATGAAGCTTGCGCAATCTCCACAGCGCCTCTACATCAATCCGTCTTCCTACGGAACTAGATGCCTGGACATGATAATGTTATGATGATTTATCTTTATCGACACGCATTGGGATTACTCTAGGTAGGTACGCTACATGCTTCGGACTGCCTGTTCTCGGCGATAATAAAACAAGACCAGACGGGCGGACCTGCGGCCGCTCGAGGTCCCGCACGATGCGCTGTGGATTATGGAGGTGTTGTGCTATCATGAAAGTAGCAGTACCCGAGCTCGAGCGAGCTTCCCCTGGGGCAAGTTCACTTGTGCTTTGTTGCATTAGTGCATATGTATCATGACGGCAGGCTCTGATCCCGACAGACTTGCACAGGTGACGAACCACGTTGATGCTTGCATCGCAACGCTAGGATCGGACAGCCAGCAAGATGGCAGGGGCATTGGATCGGTGACGTGAAGAGCGAATCAACCGTGTCCCAACCGATTTCCTCTTGCAAGCTAGCCCACCGTTCTAATTGTTAATCCTCCGACCCAAAAACTCTCCCCCTCCTTAGCCCGGAATTTCAGCTCCAAAGAGGCAATCGTGGCGCCAGTCGCTCAACGGTCGCCCGTCCTGATTCGTAGAAGTCCACTCTGTCCACTCTCGGGCCAGCTTGGCTCCAGCTAATGTTTGATACAGGATCGCTTGAGGCTCCTGCTGTACCGTACCGTCTGATTACAAGGAAAAGCCGTTGATATCGGCGTGCATCGGCGGCGTTGGAGAAGTTCGGGGCGTGCAATCGATAATCCAAACCGAAATCACAGGATCTCGCGGGTGGGGTCACCGTTGGGGTTGAGATGGATTATGGGCCACAGCTCTTAATATTACGCGCAACGCAGCACTCTTGAAACACTCCTAGCTTGCGCATCATGACAACATTTAGGCACGATTATGGAACATTTATGGACACGCAGCCAATTAAGTGGGTGGCAGCTCCAAGGCATTGGAAGCCCAGTCAATGCGTTAGCCGCATCTGTGGCTGCTGTCAGCAGCGGAATGGTTCGCGATGGAGCGTGGAACGAAGATGTCCGGCTTGCGAAAGCGTGCCATGTCTCGTTCCCTATTTCCCAGCGTGGCGAACTTTGGCGACTCGGGGCGCTGCCACAATTATTGTGATAATGATTGCATTCGATACCAAAACACGGCAGAAATAATACTATCACTATCATGGTTACTCCTCCTGTGCGATGTTAGGATGTCTTGCCTCCACCCTTCCATAGACACACCAATAATAATAAATTCCGTCGTAGGACGGCATGAGGCAATTGACGGGTCGTGTACACCTCAGACATACATCCAACGGTCGCCGCTACGGGCTTCCAGGGCTGCCTTGGACCGCCCGGGGGAGTGCATCCAAGGCCTAAAACCAAGGGTCACCGCGTCTACTTGTTCTCATTACTCTATCGTGACGTCTAGATTCAGGATAAAAGCAGGAGCATCAGTGATGTGATACGAGCGTCTTTGCATGAGACATAAACCTAAGCACCGGTATTTGTTTCGGGGTTTGGACCTGATCTGTGTGTGATGTGATGCAACTTCTGCATCTACGGGGACTTGTAATACTGCAAGCACCTGCATCTTATTCATCACACCCTGGGGAGGTTTCGATTGCCGAGATAGAGAAAAGTGAGATTGACTTTATAGATGCCGTCGTGCCGCGCAATCGAGCCAGGTCCCTTGTGCAGGATCTCCAACGGGTCTCCCAAACACACCCTCATGCAAGCAGACCGTTGGTGTTTTGCCGCATACTACTTCCCTACTGTGCTACTAACATTAACGTATTCACTCACCCCTCACGAGACCAACCCTCGTATTCGGCACGTTCCACCACGAAAACAATGCGCCAAAGGCACGCAATATATAAACTAAGGACACATTACTTTAGGCCATTGCGTTTTGCGGCCGTTACAACGACTTTCAACGGCAGACGGACTGGGATGGGCTGTGCCCTGGGCAACCATGGACACGGCTCGCTTTGAAGACCCGGCGTGTAGTCTTTCACCACGTTGAAGAGCTGCAACGCCTGCTGATCCCAAGGCCTCTCAACGGGCAGCCGAAAAGTATATCTATATCACTCGTTTCGAACTCCCTCACATCTCCAGATCTGTTGGCAAGTCTAAGAGATCGACCAAGATGCATCTGAGATATGCGGCTTGTGTATAGCCGCCCAAACCCCCTTTCCCCAGGCCGATTCTTAGGCCGATTCTCAGGCCACGTTCCACCCTGACGAAGATCCTCGCCAACAATAATTTGTCATGCCTTACCTGACATTTACACGCACTTTAGAGCGGACCATACACTGATCATGGCTGAGCTTGAAACTGCTGCGACGACGTGGATGTGTATGTGTGAGTGTGTGAGTGTGCGTGTGTCTGTGTGGGTGCTGCGGGTAGATCCGGTTAATGTTTAGGGTGATGAGTCATGGATGAGGCCAGGACATCCTAGCTTGATTATTGGCTGCTTGAGGCAAAGTATGAAGATTATCAGATGTTTGTACGATTGTTTGAAGCGTGTAGAGGGCCAGAGGCTGAGCGCCTCGAATCTCGGGGAGGGATCCGGGAGGCCGCTGCTGGGCTCTCGTTGCACGTCGTACTTTGACTAACAGCTTCTCTCCTCAAACACGCATTGTAACCATGTTTACTGTCTTTGATACAGATCCACTCCTCCCAGACGCCGAAACATACCATCGTTACGAGGCTTGACTTTTCGGCCGTATCTAGCAAACACTACACACAGCTGCACCATCTCATCATCCACCCAGAAAAGGACCGATAGCTCGACAACACCAACAGCCTCACTGTTTGAAATAATGAACACACTATTCTCCTCTCGCTCTCCACAACCCCAAGAATGGAAACACCCAAGGATCTTCCTGATCACAAATGCATTATCCATCGCAAGTCGGCCGTCTCAGGTGTAACTAACTTACCTTCCCCAGAGCAACGACCGAGCCCAGTACGGCTAAAGCACACACATGCTAAACCCACTCTTATGCACGTCATTTTTACAAATCTTTGCCATTTTAGTTGCAGAATCTAGACAAGCACGCTTCCTGTCACAGTTTTAGCTGCATGATCTGGATGCACTGACACTTCGGTGACACATGAACTGGTGATTGAAATGCAGGTGCAAGAGCAGCTACCGTATGGGCGGTTGGTTCTTCCCAGGTCTCGTGTCTGTCTGTCAGATGAATGCAACCATTGCCCCGGCTCCAGGATCTTTCCCCAGATCGTATCGTCTTTCATGTCCCCGCAATACAAATCATTATACCCCACAAAACACAAATCTCTGGATCGTGACAAATAACGGCGGAAAAGTATATGCTCCATGCGACATCGGAGGACAAGAATAGATAGGTAGGTACTGTAGGTACCTAGAGTTTAGTGTAGGGGAGAGGAGATGGAAGGGGGGGGGGGCCGAGGGGGGTCGGAGTTGGGCGGAAATATCAGTACCTTTGCGCGGATCATTACGCAGAATGGCAGCCCTTCATAGCTGGCTAGCAAATTGCTCAGGAGCAGCAAAGAGTACTCAGAATTTATTGATTGCAACGGAACACCATTCGCTGGGCTGGAAAACGAATTTTTTGTATTCAGCTAGGCCGCCCAGATATAGATGTGGGTTGGTAAAGTAGAAAGTCCAATAACCAACAATAAACCCAAAAAAAAAGAACAATGGTATAATCGCTCCCCGATCTTTCTCCCCCGATCTATTCTCTAAAGAACTGTCTGTCCCTCGTTCCCTGCTGGGGAACTCACTGAATCCTAAACCTAGCTACCTTACAAAACTTCACCATCGCTATCGCTATAGCAGAGCCGAGCACTTCGGGCTACTGCAGTGTATGATGCCCCATTTATATCCTTGCACAAGAGAGAAATGCAAACGAAAGTCCTGAACTCCCCGCCTTCGTCCTCGTCTTCCCGCTCGCTCGCTCGCTATATGTCTTGAAAACAGACTATTGAGTAAAGAAAGATCCGTACCATGCATGCATCTCCGTCGTTATAATCATTTGCGTCGTGAAGTGGAGTGACAGTAGAGTATAAAAAGAGAAAATTTCCACCTCCTTCTCCCCTGCCGTTGTAAGGACGTGATCGTGCTTTTTCACACTAATCAAAGCCAGATATCACCCCCTTCCCCAGCAACCCATCTCCGCCATGCTTCCTCATAAGCAACCTCCAAATCCCTCACCCAGCGTCTCGTATCAAAAAGCGCGCTCGTCCAGCGACTTTCATACAGCAATTTCCTCAACTCCATTAACCTCCCCTTTCCTATCCCCTGCATACCCTCTTGGGTGGGGTAAATCAAATTACTACCCAGCTCGACAGCTTGATCTTCATAACTCTCATCACTATCGGCAATCAGGTCCTTCCCGGCTCGCTTACCGTCCGCGTTCTTCGGTAGCGCACCCGTTAAGATTGATGCCGCCATGCGCGAACACATTTTGTATTCGTATCGTGGGAGAGTTAGCAGGGGGGTCCCCGACCAGAGGACGTCGGCGGCAGTGGTGTGGGCGTTGCATTCGGGGGTGTCCAAGAAGAGGTCGCAAACTCGGGCGCGAGAGATATGTTGGTGTTTAGGGGCTACGTCTGTGAAGATGATGCGGGATGCGACTTCGGCGCCGACCCAGCGGAGGGCGGTTTTGCGGAGGTTTTCTTCACCGAGGTCGGGGAAGCGGAGGAGCCAGAGGACGGCTTTGGGGATGCGCGAGAGTATGCGGAGCCAGGTTCTGAAGGTTGTTGGTTCGATCTGGATTGATGTTAGATAATTCGCACGTTTGGAGTAGGGTAGTATTAGGGTCAGCAAACCTTGTAGAGCTGATTGAAATTGCCTAGAATTACAGCATCGTCGGGCAGGTCTGGAAATAGATCTTTACGCATTTGCCATCGCCGCCTCTGTTCTTCTGGCCAGCTTATCCGGGGCTCTTGCGAGTCCGGGGCACTTTGTCTGTGGTCACAGCAGAAGAAAGTGTCCTTGGTGAAGATAATATTCTCTCCGTAAACCCAATCATCATGATTGTCGTCATTGTTGCGATCTTTGGTCTGATCTATTAGGTCGACGTTTCTTCTCCATGGTCGGAGTGTTTGCGGTGGCACGGCAATTTTGTCCGCAAGAAGATAGTCACACCATTCAGCACCCAATGTACCAGCAAAGCCCATGAACGACATCTGGATTGGAGCCGGACGCGCCGCAAATACCTCGTTCTTTGCACCTCGGGTATAGCCGTTGAGGTTGATCAGTATATGAATGCCATCAGCAACAACGCGATTAACTATTCGATCTATTGACCAGGAGGATGCATCATAGAAGACCGGTGCTTCCCGCTCGATCTGCTGGCGATGCACGGACCCGTCGCTGGCAGTCGTTGCATAGCAAAAGGCTTTCACTCGACGTGGATCATGGAGCCCAAATACAGATTGCATGAGATGGGCCAGAGGATGGTTGTTAAAATCTGACGATATGTAGCCAACATTGAGCTGAGGATTTGGTGGTGCTGGAGGATCATACACTTGAGGAGAGAGCCAAGGCGCTCGCAAAGTGGAGCAAGAAACTCGAAGGCCATTCCTTTGAGAGATCTTGCGGATCTGTTTGGCAGACAAAGGGCAAGTAAAGGTGTGAAATGGTAGCACTGTCGGGGCAGTGGGCACAGCCAGAGCCGCAGGAAGTTGTGGTCGTGCACGATAATTCGATGGAACTGGTCTCCGCTCGATATATTGACGTCGATAGATCTGTTGGACCAAATTTTTGGTAGCTCGCTCAACGGTTCTCACCACTTTGGCTCCCTCCCATTTCCCTTCGGACCAACCTTCCAGCGTTCTCTTAATCAATAGTTGATTGTTTTCTTGATCGCCGTGACGATAATCCGCTGTACCTAATTGCTGGAGCATTTGTTCGATTCCAACGCTGTGAAGGACGCCTTGGCCCCAGCTCTCGCCATCACAAAGCTGCTTCTCGACTATAGCGACAACCCGTTCAATCCAGCCAGAACTCCGTACTGGAGGCTTTTTACAATCGTATAAGTCGCCATGATCGTCAACATGCCAGCGATCTCGATTACCTCCAAGGTGTGTGATCCCCCCTCGACCGGTCCAACTACAAACCGAGTTTAGCGCGTTTGCAAGCCCACAGACCGCTTCTGCGAAATCAGGATTTGACGCAACGGCTCTCTTGTAGTATGTGATAGCGTCACTGACTTTGCCTTGGTCCTTGACCGCATTTGCCAGATTAGCAAGAGCTATATCGAAGTTCCCGTCGCAGTCAACAGCTTTTTCATACATCTTTATCGCAGCATTCAATTGTCCGATGTCTTTGAAAAGACTCCCGAGATTGGTGAATAGATGTGCGTGACGGGTGTCGAGCTTTAAGCCATAGTCATAATACGCCAGGGCCAAAGCAACACCGCTGCCGGGGACTACTCCAGGAATGGAATGAGACGGTGAGTTGTGTGGCCGAATATTAGACCTTGATCGACCCGACTGCTGGACGCTTGCCAGAAGAATCCCAACGTTGTTAGCAGTGGAAGGACTCGGCTGTAGGGACAACGAGAGATAGTAGAGAGCTAAGATCTCCTGGACCCCAGAGGTTGCCCTTGGTGCATTAGCTGCAGCTCCGCTGGAAGACATGCCATCTTGATAGATTTTGGCGAGTGAAAGAAGAGAGTTGCTTATTATTGAAACCGCCGCTTTTTGACCGAAGCCATCGGGGACTCCATCCAAGCCAGGAAGCCGACCTTGTGGGGGGAAAACAAGACGTGAAGTCTCTAAAGCACTTTCAGGTGGTAGCAAGATTGGCTCGTCAGTGCCATACGGTCCAGGAGCGTTTGGAGACTCCACCAGCGACTTGTCTGAGAATACCGCCAGAATCCTTTGAATCAAGCCTCGAATACCAAGGTGACGCCTGCCGGCACCAATCAAAATGGCATCTTCAAAGGCTTTAGCAGCACCAGCACAATCTCCCAGTTGGTATAACATATTGCCTTTGCCATGAACAAGCGCTAGCATTCTACCATTATCTGAGGGCGATATAGCGTAGCCACTGAAATTTAGATCCCCAATCTCCTTAAAGCCTAGGCTTTCGGACTGATAGTTGCTCTGGGGAAGAGGCCGGGCGTTGGGGATGTCAGCTTTGGAGGTACGCGATACTGCATTGTGATCAAGTCGAAGTGCTTGCTCCACGTATTCAATGACCCTCACCGCTTCTCTTCCGCGATTTCCTTCATGCAAAAGACCAACTAAATGTTCAATAGCTTCAAAATAACTTGGTCGAAGCTTGACAGAACGAAGCCAATACTGCTCTGCGTCGTCCCTCCGATTAAGGGCAAGCAAAGTAGCTGCCAGATTGGACATTGCCTCCACGTTATTGGGATCCCGCTGTAACACCTTGAGATACCACTTCATGGCTTTATTGTAGTCCCCTAACCCATAAGCTAGACAACCCGTCAGAAGCATGCCGTCAGTCCATTCAAGTCCACTTTCTTGACACAATCTACCCAGCATTTCCATAGCATAATTTGCTACAGCTGCTGGAGAGTTGCCGTGAAGTTCTGAGGCAAGTTGGGGCGGCACGTAGCTAGGCTGTGCTGCAAATGGATGTAGTCGGAGATTTTCCTCTCGAGACGACCACCGGCGTTGAGACTGACTACTTGAGATCATGGGTGGATTTCCTGACGACGGTGGTGAGAGCATAACATGATCTTCTGACCGTCTCCTTACATGAGACTTTGAGGCTTGCAGAGAATCAATCAGAGCAGCGTCTCCCTTCCTGAGGAACGTGGGAGAGTGAAGGTGTGTGTTGCGATGGGACCGATTCTCTCGACTCTGATTGTTTGACCAGGACGGGTAGGGTCGTCGTGGAGGATGACCATAGTAGTTTGAGTGATGACTCGTTCCAGAATTCTGCAGCTCGTTTGGTGAGGTGCGACGGGCATGCTCGATGGAAGTCAAAAGATTGCCGTATATTCGATGAGCCCACGTGAGGACCTTATCTTTGAATTGGGTGTTATTATTTGGTGTTGACGAATTCTCCGAAAGATATGAGGGGGACGCAGGAAGATTGGAAGCAGCGAATCCTGGGTTATTATACATGTCATTGAAGGTCTGAGAGCTTTGATCTTTCCACGGCGACGGCTTTTTACGATACGCAAGAGGAGTTTCAAATTGCCGAGGCGTTGTACCTGCGTTCTGTCCGTTCCATAATGGATTCCTTCTGTTTGAGAAATCAAGGCTGGAGTCTAGAGGAATGGAATCCTCAGCGTCTCGTTCAACGACAGAACTGGGGGTGATCTGGTGATCAACCATATGAGAATACCGCGAATCCCCGTTGGCTTGTAGCCATTGTCCATAGCTTTCGACAGCGGGCTGCAGCTGAGCAGATAAATCTGCATTATTCTCGGTGCCCTGGTATTGATACCTTGGGTCACGGACAGAAGCAGGTCGATAAGGCTCAAATGCCCCATTGGGCCAATAAGGCCCATATGGTCCAGGGCTGTGTATTGATGTAGGACCAAGACATGGTGGCCACATCGGCTGTAGGACGGTTGGGACGTGTTGGCTCCCTTCCCAATTGTATTGATGATGATACACCGATGATTGGTTCAGGACAGAATCCATACCAGATGGTAAGGCATTAGATGACCTCCAACCAACATTCGCCTTATTATTCTCTATCAACGTAGCGTCTTGAAGTGTCACTTGGCGAGAAGCGGTACTACCGTGTTGTCGAGTACGTGATTGCTCTGCCACAGATGAGTTGATATTCTGTAAATTGTTCAGTGGTGGATGTTCATTAAATTCGTCCGGGAACTGGTAATGACATGTGCTGTGTCCATTCCCGTTGGAGATAGGCATTAGAAAGTGTTTCGTAGTATGTGGTCTTTTTGTCCATTCCACTGGACTTCCATCATATCCTGCAGCAAGTGTGCCATTGGGGGTCTTTCGCCTTAACATGTGCTCTGAGGTTTCCGAGGTAGGTGTATACGATGTTTGAAGGGGTATCTGCTGTGGTAACGCAGCTGTGCTCCGCAGTGGGCGAGCGTACTGCTGTGGCCTTTCCAACCTCTGGATGAAGCTGGCATTTTGCAAATGGTGACGCTGATTGCTCTGTGAGAAACTTGCGGGAGAGGCCGAGGGCACGTCCTTGGGGGCGGTGTGGTGGAGAGAGTATGTCGAATGGGGGAAGTGGTGTTGTTGATGGTGATGATGCGCAAGGTCGGAAAACATTCTGGCTTCCTCTGCTCTCTAGCCCCGAAAATGACAGCGGCAATCGAACGGCCCAACATCCGCTAGCTAGAGGAAGAGTATAGAGTTTGTGGGGTCTATTAAAGATTGGATTCGGTAGGAAGACCTATGGACTGCAGCACGGATGAGTTCCAATGCCTTTGCGACTTCTGGTCCAGCATCTCGCGCATGTCATTCTTCCGACCGCCCAAGGATTGGCTGACTGCAGCAGAGACCGGGCAGAGTCGCAGGCGGAATGGAATGGCGGGTTGAGAAAGAGGGGAACCCCTTCGGATGAAGGAGACAATGGGAAGGTATATTGTAGGAGGCTGGCCCGCCAGATGAGAGGAGCAGGGCAACGGGGCTCTCAATGGAAAAGAAGTCAATGAAGGAGAGTGTTTTTCCACGAAATGTTCATGTCTTGGCGCAAGAGGGCTGAGCTATGTCCCCTGCTCGCCTCGCAAGTTTCGGTGGCTTGCTTTAGTGCAGTGCCAGAACGGTTGGCATTCAAGGTTGGGTCTGGTTGGTGCTCCGTTACAGCAGTGAGACGGCCACGGCTTACGGTCAGGCCAATCAATCCCCTCCTGGGGCGCCCTTGGTGGTGTGGTGCTCGTGATGCTTGCGAAGCTCCACGCTCAATCGCCGATACCCAGCACCCTCAGTTCCACGAGAGAGGTGCGGAAATGAGAAGGAGGAGCAGCGGTATGTACTTTCGAGAAGGCTTTTTCCATGGCCCATGGCACATCCCACTGTTAATGTATTTTCATTCCTAAAGATGGCCTATGATTTTATCGAGTACCTCGTACGGCTGATCTTAGCTGAGCTGCATGGGTGGGTGGATCAATGCATCCAGTAGACGCCGAGCGGCACTCCGCAGGCGGCCATTCAGCGCAATTCTCTCCCTAATCCTCGTCGATGCTCTCCCACACTATGCCACTACCCAGCACCAGTAATCCGACCGTTGCGGATTCCCCTGCTTGGTGTCACGCCTTAGGTGTGCCTAAATGTTAATTAGTGTACGCCTCCACACTGTGATACGATTTTAAGCAGTCCTAACAGCGATTGATAGCCAAAGCACGAGCTTTTGTGACGGCTTTTCCTTCAGCTAACGCTCGCCATTTGCCGGTCCTTTCGCTTCTACCACATCATCTACCATGCACAACTCCGTTTGACTTTGCCTTGAAGCGCTGATCTTTGCCGGTTGCATCCGTCAGCGCGGCATATGGCTGATTCATAATCTTTTTGGCACTGGTGCTTGTCGTGCCACAATACACCATACCTCGACAGATGTGGCGGAACCTACTCCTGGTTAGGATTATTGGGCAGATTGCTCCTTTTCTGTTGTGATCGTTGACGTTTCTTCTACTTCTACTCTGACGTGCCCCATGTTCGGTACTCTGGGCCTTATTCTGGTAATGCTCCTTTTAACTACGGAAGCCACATGCTTGCTTACGAATGCGCAAGGGTTGAGGTAATTTTTCTTGAACAATATGACATCTGGCTTATAGCCTTTCTTCAGTATTGAGGATTCTCTTTGCAAACTTACAGCTGCACTGGCTAGCTACATACAGCTGGATTATCAAACCTCGCCATATTCGCTCAAATGCAAGTAAAGACATTGATCGGTCGAGCGGGTCCAAGTTTCTTCCTTTTCTCGAATTCCACGGATCAGCTTGTACCTGAGACAGCGAGCCTTAAGATCATATATTAGCGAATGGCTAGCCACCTCAGGACCACGACTTACTTCATCAAATGGTCCATAAAGCTTTGTAGCGAAACATCGTCTGTAAAAATCGTCTGAGCCGATTGATTAGCACCGTAGGTACTTGTTGTATGCGTCGTCGATGGATTCAATTTGGACAGGAGGAAACGAGCTTGAGAGCCGCCGGCATCACATATGATGAATCGTGGTAATGGAAATCGATCTTGCACCAATTCCTAAAACACGCTCAGCACTGTTTCGCTAGGAATGCAAAGATAGTTGAGCAATGATCACTCACCCTTGCATCTTCCTTTGGCTGCTCCAAAAGTGCTTTGAAATTTTCGTATCCCTCTTGGTCTTGGTAACCTGCTTTTCTCCACTCGGCCATCGTCTCACCATGAAATATCAATATCTGGAAAAAGGTGTCGAGAAGGAGGATGTGTGTAGGCTGAATGGAAGCTGAATCGAGCAGGACTGGCACGCTGCCTTCCTGATCGAAAGTATATGAGTCTAGCGTTGGTTGTATCATAACCAAAGAGTCTCCAACATATTCATGATTCAGCACATGTCGGTAGAACGCGGTTTCGTCGGGAGAGCTATTGAAAACTTGGAGGAAGTGACTGCGGCGAAGGTGAAACATGAATTGAGGATATAGGGTGAAATTCTTCTCGAGCCGGAACGACGAGGGGTCATCCTTCCTGTACTCAGCAAATCGAGAACATAGACGGATGAGCATTCTGTCAACCCAACGCAGCACATCCGGACCGTCGTCAACCTCAGCTTTGAAGACCGCAATGCGGGACATGAGTACAGCTGCAGCTTCCTGGTCAAAAGACTGGGCTATGGCTGGGTCTCCTGCTGGGCCACTGAGGTTGCGTGCTACGGTTGTGACCCGGAGATGGAACTGGCCTGAGGAGTGCTGGTAATACGTCAAGAACTGCAACATGCCCTTCTGTGGGCCCTGCTGATGCTGTGCTGGGCCGCCTTGATTCGCGATTTCGAAGTAAAGCCCGTAGCTCGCAGTGGGATCGATACCGCACATCTTCCAAGAACACGTGTTACCAATCCCACATTCAGTCTCACCCACCGAATTGGACTTCTTATTAAGGGATACCGCATGACCTATAAGTCCTGTGACTTTCAACTCCTTCGTGGTTAAAACCTCCAGAGAGGCGTTGAAACCCATGACTAGATTATCATTAACATCCTTATCGAACACCCGGACAAAAGACTGCTTAAACTGCGAGGAGGTGAAGCTATCGGTGAGTATCATATGGCCTCCTGTAGAATTGCAGAGACCTTTCATTTCCAAGAGTCCGACTTGGTCGAGACATCCTGCAAAAATGTCGACCACGTGGCCATTGTGGGATACTCGTTTTGCAAGATTGTCGTAGAACTACTTGAGTAAGCAGCGACCCCAGAATCGCAAGTGTGTAAACAATAGCATACCTTCAAGGCCTTTTTATAGTATTTAATATTGTCTTTGTCGATGTCGTGGTGTGATCGTATGGGTTCCCGGAGCTCTGGGCCAACTACAAGCCCCGGCCCCTCCGTACCTGGTCCTCCAGCGAACAGCATAATTCTACCTCCCGCATTCTGGAAAGAAGTTTCGAGTAATCCTACGGCAACACTCAAAGCAACGCCAGTGCATCTCAACGAGCGCTTATCATTGGCCACGGGCCACGGATCCTTTTGGAGCTGTTCCAAAGCATTTGTGAGTTGGAACTCGCATTGTTGTACGGGGAGTAGAAATCTGGCGGCTGGTCCCATGACAGGTGCTGCTCTGCCAGGCTGTGGCGGCACATTAGTCCGCAGGGTGGAGGGCGATAGACCGAGCATTTCTTGCACTTGCTTTGCTGTGTAGTCTTTGCTTCCCCTGAAAACATATGATTTTGCACACTCCGTATAGCCAAGTTCGTGGACTTGTGCCTGTAACATAGTCAATATGTAAGTCACCATGGAGGCTCCGCAAAAGCAAATACCATGGTTCCAAATGTTATCAGGCCAACCAGTGCGTTTGGAGGAAGAAGGCTTAAGCTCATCACTAGGGAGTCCTTCAGCGCCTTAAGACTATCCTCCTCCTGGCATGTGTCTACAACATAGACAAAGATAGGTGGTGCTGGTGCAGGCCGTGCCAATCTGTACTCGATGGTGGTACTCGAAGGGTGCAGTTCAGGCGGTATATTGTCTTGAGTGATATCTTTATAATGAGCAGGTAACCCGTTCCGAGACAGGCAAAAGGGACAGATCCATAATCTAGCTCGTGTGTCGACAGTCCTAGGCTTGTTAGCTGTGTGGTTTGAATATTCTTTCTTGTGGTGATATACGCGAATGGGTTGAGCACAGCTCGGCATGGAGCTTTGCATGTCACAGGCTCATATTGCAACAAGGGTGTATCAGGCTTCTCCTTCAAGGGTGTATATAGGGCTCCGATGGGGACGACAAGGCGGGAAGCTTCCTTAAGAAACATCAGCAATGTGGACTAGGAGCAATAGGATGAGCTTCACCATGCGGGAACTTGGAAACGTGTTCCAACTAAGCCTAATGCCATCGCGATCCTCGACCTCACTCCACTGATCTTTCAGAGCTTCGTAGTCCATAGTCACTCAGATACACGGTGCGGCTCAATAAGGCAGCATAAAAGCGGCTTAAAAAATTAATAAGCCTCCTACAGTAGCGCTGGAATGACCACCTATATGGCTTGAAGAGGCGTACTGGTTCTGCAGAAGATGCTGGACAGTATTTGTTGCTAGCAAGCCAGAGAGACAGATCAACGGAAGAGATGTGTCGGATAAATCAACTATACTAGACCGGAATAAGACTAGAGCCAGTCCGTTGACACAAAATCTTCGCCGCTGCCATCAAAGCTTTCCTTCCTCATCTACATTAGACGCCAGTCAAAAAACATTACTGATGACAATCCTGGGTCTCCAATCCCCTGGTTGTTTTCGCGCTGAGCGTAGACGTAAGTCTACCCATGGCTGGGCGCCTGGGTTTGAAGAGTCGTTCCGGCTCTAATGAAATCTTGGGAATCAGCAACGGTTACATACTCATTTGTCCTGCACCTCGCATTGCTCGAATCAACAGTCACCCGCAAGATCCGAACCAGTTGCCTCGCTACCGTCCCACAGTCGAGTTCGGGAGGGTTGGTGCTGAATGATCAATCTTCTCTACGTTTAATCCATCAAGTACTTCTCCTTGTGAAAAGTCCATGGATTGGCACTCTATGGCTACCTTAAGCATGATTATAACAGCCCGCTCCCCTAACATGTTAACATGTTTTAGGAATAGTCTTAAACAATTAGCCACTGCTCCGTTACTCTTCGTGCTCTCTCTATATTCCCACTCATGGCCCAAAAACCTTGCAAGGCAATAGCTGCTTCACGTCCAAAATCCTCCCCTCCACAGCTGCTTGCCGCCGCCTTCAAAGCCGTGCTCAGGTCCAAGCATCGTTCAAAGTATGGGATCGCAAGGTGTGTTAAGCCTAAAATGTGGTATGCATGTCCTACATTGAATTCCGCTTCCTGCTTTTCCGATAAGCTACTCGACCGTTGTCGGCTATCGTAGTATTCTAGAAGGAAAGATAGACCTTGCATGAATATGTGATGTCTGTTCTCGGCCTGGCGCTTGAGAGCGTGATGTAGATATCCTAAAGCAAGAGAGAGCTTTATGGTGCCATTTGAGGGATCCAATGCAAGAGCGCGAAGAAAATAGTCTGTGTGTACCCGACGTTTTAGCAAAGAGTATACTTATTTTGAAGATCTGTGTGACAACGGATCGACTTACTAACTGCATTAGCATAACTCTTACCAGCATAAAGCATGTGGCCGTATAGCATGAGCAACGCAACATCCATGTCGTCAGCTCGTATGGGATTGCCGTTGCTATCTCTAGTAGTATAACTTGCCCTCGCTTGAAACAGATCCTTGCTGGTGACCTCCCCAATCAGAGAGAAATCAACGGCTTTAAGCTGTCGAAGGATGAACTTCTGGGATGGAGCACAATTAAACCAGGAATTCTCAGAATCACAAAGCCTATTGAGTGCGGAGAAAAAACGGTATCCATCAGTTACGAATTGGTATTCCCTCATAAACCATCGAGCGACGTTGCAAAGGGTTTCACCGTCGTTTGCGATCAGAGCGCAAGCTGTAGAATCATCAGTGTTCCGCTTTGAGAAAGCTTGAGCTTTCAGGAGGCTTACTGAACCAACAAACGTGAATAAGAAGAAGAGACTCCGGCGAGTGAGCGAAGACATTGGCGTGATAAGCTGCGGCAACAACTTCATAGGCGGATTGAGCATCTCCGCCCTGTGCCAGTGCCATTCCATACTCTAAGAAGATATCCAGCCAAGTGTGGAACGGAATGCCACAGTATTCATCTGGGACTTTGATTAATTCGCCACCTTCCAACGCTATATCTCCCGGTCAGTGAGCTTGTTAAATTGGGACTGAAGGTGAAAGAGTGCCTAACCTAGAAAGGAAATCGAATTCTCTGCCAATGCATTGAGCTCATTTTTGGTTCTTGCTGCCATGTTTCGAGCTTTAACGGAATACCCATAAAATCTTCGATGCCTGTCGAACGGATAGAAGACTTTATTGGCCCTGAAATTCTCTATCAATGTCTTTGTGACTGCCATCCATTCGGCGTTGGAGCTATCGCTGCCTTTTCTCTTCTTTTCTGTCAGACTGTCCCTGCGCAGGAAGAATGCATGAACATCTTCCTCTCGAGTCTGTTTCTTCTCAAGTGCAAGCTGCTTAGTAGGTGGAAGGACTGGACGAGGCGCAAGCAGTGCGAATGACGTTGGACTCGGGGCCCTTGGAGGCTTCGTCGAGCTTTTGTCTCCGGAACGTCTCCTCTTTTTATGCTCTTTAACAGGAACCAATTCATCATCTGGTAAACTTTGGTGAGCTAGCCCTGACTCACGATTCAACTCCACTAATTCTTTGCGTGCCTTGATGTTTCTACCGTCAAGTTCAATTATAGTTTGATAGCATTCAGCGGCTTCTGCTCTTAAACCAATGGCTCTGTAGCATGCAGCCATTTCCGAGAGGTAACTAGCATCTGTATACTCGCTAACTTGCTGCAGGGGCTCGTAGTAGTGCAGGGCCTCATGGTAGTAGTTCTGGCCTCGCAGCGCATTGGCAGCTTCCCGGTATAGATCAGGGTAGTCGTACAATTTGGCACCAATCTGAGTATCTCCCGGATCCAGCCACTCAAAATGATTCTATGCCTACAGTAAGCTTGACTTCATCCGATATAAGAGATCTAGTACTTGCAATGGCCTCCTCCATATCCCGACTCTCCGATCTTAACCTGAAAATTCCGAGCTTGATACGCAGCTCCAGTGGTAGACCATCACCGTAAGAGAATAAATCATGCTCATCAGGCACATACTGGGGTACTTCAATTCGGCGGGGCTCATCGTCCAGGTCCCACTCTCTATCATCCTGATTAAAATCTTGCCAATAAGTATCTCTCCTGCGTCCGAGTAGCCAGCGGGCCAAGTTTTTGAGTTCGACAAGGCCTTCGTCATAGCGCTGCTGAAATCCGTACAGTTCGGTGACAATGTTGACGTCTGACCACGTGAAACTCGTAACTACATCAGGCTCAATTGATTGAAAATGGGCTATAGTGTCGCTGTAGTGGCGTAGAGCACGATCAGGTTCTTCAATTTCTATTGAGACTTCTGCAAGGTGACGTAAAACAGTCGTGTCATGAGGGAGCTGTTTTCTCAAGTACTCATACTCATTGGCAGCTTTCCTTTTGTATCCCAGTTCATGATTTAATGCAGCTCGCTGGTAGCGGGCTTCCACGTTGGTAGTGTCAACATTGATCACGCGATTGTAACAGTAGATGGCATCTCGGATTGAAGAGACTTTATCGGCAGTATCACGCTCAAGTATCAGGCGTGCGATCCTTGACCACATTTCTGGATCTCTAGGCCGAGTGTGGGCTCCGTTCCAGGCGGCGCTGAGAGCCTTGTCCTTGTCCCCACGCGCAGCATGAATTTCCGAAAGCAGATTGTGGGCCTCGTACATTTCTGGATTGACAAGTAGTGCCTGGAGTGTCAAACGTTCGGCATCCTCATATCTGTGCTCAACGAACGCTATCGTCGCTTGAGAATGTAGTTGTTTGAACTCTATTGTAGGTTCAATTGGTTTTCGCAAACCCTTTTTGATACCTTTGCCCCCACCACGCTGACCACGGTGCCGACCTCTCCTTTGAAGCGGATTTGTTATCCTTTCTCGATTTCTCAAGCTTGAATGCTGGCCCGTTGTCTGATAATAGCTTGGTTCGCCGTTCCCGTCTGCCGAATCCATCGACCCTTCGTCTGATATATCATCATCATCATCATCCCTGTTATCGTATCAAATCCATGGCTCAAAAGCTTCAACCGAGTCACCTACGCTATACTGGCATCCGAGACTTCATAATCAGGATCGAACGACGTTTCCCGTACATAAAGATGAGTGTCATCGTCGAAGTCCTGGCCATTTATATCTGTAGTTGTCCCCGGGCCAAGCTCGTGATCACCATGTTGTATATCACCACGCCATGGGTTTTGAGGCCAATCTCGTAGCGAAGACGGCACATAATCATGGTCTTCCCCTGCCCATGGGTACCTCGTAAAATGTGCAGCGACATCCGGATCTGGGTACTGATGTGTTGGCGGCGAAGATCCACGATCATAATCTCCAAGTTGCTCCTCCATTCCCATGCTACAGGGAATACAGTTGCTATCACCTTAATGGACTAGGTAATGTCTAATGGAAGCTTTCAGCTCTGATGGGGACACCTCTAAACTCCTCAACGGAAAATGCTCCATGTGAACATTGATGAAAATCACAGTTCACCATTAAGGAAAAGCATCGTTGGAGACTATTTATAATCTAAATCCAACTGAAGAAATTTTCTCGTTTGATGTACAGATATGGAATTTTAGAACAGGCTCTTGTAATTGTTTCATGGGTCTTGTGGATTGAATATCGAATTTGCTGTTCACTGTGGTCCATAAGCAGGCCTTTCAACCTGTGTCGATCGGGGCTAGCAAGAGCAAGCTCATGGTATATCCTATATATCATGAATGAGGAACGATAGAAAAGGCACTCGTAAAGTGTTTAGCAACCTTGATGGAAGGTATTTTTAGCCTACAAAGTGACTAACTGTGGAAGCTTAGCGCGAGAGTTTAATTTTGCCTGTCACTCCACTGGTGCCTCTGTTCTTCAGCTCAGCACTTTCCCCTCCCATCCTCACCTCCCCAGACGTTACCAGTCTGTCACAGCCTGCGTCGCTACTATCTCTATCTCCTCACGAGCCTTGATCACTGTCTCTACGTTCGACACGAGAGCTATAAGGAGTTCTGCTCTGCCCACCGCTTCCGCTCGCTTCCCCTCACATTCACATCTTCCAGGCCCAGGTTGTGGGGGCCAGCCTGGTGCTACGATACTGGCACAGCGATCTTAATTTCGGATTCTAAAGGCTACATTGCTACTGGACTAGCATCCTAGCGAGCCCTCTCTACTTCTAAATCCGCTAAAACCAGACATATGTGCATCCATACTCCGCTTATCCTGCTATACCACATTTACTACTTCGAACCGTTGGGAGCCTTAGAATAAAACCAGGTCTAAGCTATTTAGGGATCTGCCACAGAGCTCCTTTGAAGCCAGCAGGAACTGCAGGAGCTTTGTACACCGATTCTCAATCGAAATTCTATTTTCATCTCCTGTGGCACGACAGGTTCTACCATCGAGCCTAGACCTTCAATAGCTCTCCTTACACGTCTTTCCACTCTTAATTACTTCCAATATGTCGGGGAACAATATCATCGGGAACCGCAACAGCACACCCGAAGCAACAAGCTCCTCTCTTCGGCCCCCTTCCTCTCGCACGATGGGCGCTGGTCATCACCTCCGCGCCTCTGCGGATATGGGAGCCTTCTCTTCTTCTCCACTGTCTGGTAGGAGCATACGGCCTGCTTCAGAGATGATCTATAGCCAGTCACAGCCATATGATGCTGCGGAGAAAAGCGCGGAGGAGTACCTGGCCGAAATCGATCAATGCGAGGCCACGCTAGAAGAGATGGCAGGAGCTACAACGGACCAGGACTTCAAAGATGAGCTTACTGCAATAGAGCAGTGGTTTAGGGTCCTAAGTGAAGCCGAAAGGACAGCTTCTTTATATTCGCTGTTGCAACAGGCTACTAAGGTCCAGATCCTGTTCTTCATCCAGACCTTACAAGAGATGCTGGAGAAGCACCCCATGCCAGGCATTCTATCGCCGACCAAAGCCGGTGATCAGGGTATATGGCCTTCCGCAGCTCCTTAGTTAGAGATGATGGCTAATGATTCTAGATACCATGTCAAAAAGAATGAGTGAAGCGATGAGTAAGGAGACAGCTCGACATTCACTTGGTCGACCGCTGCCTTCGCCTGGTAACAAGCGTAACTCAGGGCTTGATCCTTCCACCGTGTCTGCTATGTTCCCAGACGCTGCTGCCGCCATTGCAAAGAAGAAAGCGGCATATGCAGAGCGGACTGGTGACGGTGTCGCTTCAAATCGGAACAGCGCTGCGTTTGGGGAACGATCTTCTTTGTTGGCGCCCACTATATCGGAGCCTACGAGCAATAATAAAGAGAACATTGTACAACCATCCCCCACTCCTTGGGGCCAGAGACCTGCGGAAAATCGTCCCAAATCTTCTTCTGGCCAACAGCCTATGGGCCAATTCAGCCAGCCGCCTGCCTCTGCCGGTCTTCGCTCCCCGCGTCCTCTCCAGCTATCAGGTCAAAGCAACCTTCAGAGTACAAGTGTCAACGCCCCAGAGAGTACTGGTGAGCTGCCTATGCTTTCGCCCTATAACCTTCAAAATGCCAGCTGGGCATCCATGTCGAATACTCCAATGACAGCGAATTTCAATAGCCAGCAAGCGCCGACTCAGGCAGACATGGTAGCAAATGCAACAGCTATGAAACTTGCTGCCCTGTCCACAGTTAACAACAGAATCGCCTTGGATGATGTGCGTAAGTATCGGCGCGCGAGGTCGAACGATGGTGATAGTAATACTGGTCAAATGCCCCTATCTCCCGGGTTACCCCAGAATGTCCTAGTTGTCAACGAAAGCGGCCAAGTCTTGAATTCTCAACCTTTGAGTGCACAGCAGTTGGCCGCTATCCAAGCTCAACAACAAGCTGCCTTTGCAGCGCAACGCTCCAGGCCCGATTCGCCAGGCGTGGCTATGCACGGCGGCAACTTCGCCAACATGAACTTTGCCTCTCCGCAAAACAACGGCTACCTAGCAGCTTACGACGCCTCAGCCGGTCTGAGCGGTGGTATGGGTGCTCTCAATCTAGGTCAATTTGGCATGGGGCACGGTAATAGCCACGAAGGATATCTTTCCGATCACTCGGAAATGGCACGGGGTCGTTCACCGCGGGGTAGAAGGGGAAGTTCGAAGCCACCGGAAGACCCAACCGATCCATCCCTCCTGCAAGATATTCCTAGCTGGTTGAGAAGCTTGAGATTACATAAATATACCGAGAATTTGAAGGGGTTTAAATGGACAGAGCTGGTGGAACTAGATGATAAAGGATTGGAGGATCATGGTGTTAATGCATTGGGCGCACGAAGGAAGATGTTAAAGGTCGGTTTATAGAATTCCTTTACCCGCAGAGATTGCTAAATGAAAATTCAGGTTTTTGAGCAAGTCAAAGAGGCCAAGGCCGAAGGGAAGCTGTAGAGCCTGGTTGTCGAAGACTCCTCCCAGGAGTTGCCTAGTCTCTCTTGCGGCATCAAGACTGGTTACATTATGAGCGTGCAACACTACAATCTATCTTGTATTCACTCAAGTTATTTAAAGTCCGAGGACCTGCTACAGCTCCAGCGATCACAAGAATAGGTATTTGTAATAAGGCGTGCGAGGGATAATGAATGTAAAAGATCGAGCAGTTGGGAGTTAAAATAACACGTGGTTGTTCACTTCTTGAGTATGGTTCTAAACTTCTTATCCCTTGACCTGTGAATCCCCATCTCAAATGTTTGGGACAAGGTGGCAAGTTGATGATCTTCAAGGCTTGGCGTCCGCGCGTTGCCCTGCCGACGCACACTAAACAAGAGCCATTCTAGGACTACGGACTCCCTAACTTTTTGACGGAAGTCGCTCCCCTTGCAAACAATCAAGTCGCCATTATGCTGAAATATCCAGAATCTACACCGTGCCCTGTGGTGGCGCCTTCTCCACGGGAGTCATCCGCCTTCAACTTTTGCGAACCCACGGAGGAAGTCAATTTCACGACGGAAATACAAGCTGCGTGGCGGCAAGCAGCCCCAAGGAGGATAAAATCGAATAGACCGTAAGTGCAAGCTGGTGCTCTCCAAATGAAGTCGGTGGCAGCTGTACAGAACACCGGCGCTGCGAAAGCGCAGATAAGTAACTATCACAACAGATCCAACATTCAACCCATTCCCAAACAACAGATCACCGACCTGGGGGTACCGAGGCGCCGCGCTTCTATCCTTCCTCCCAAGCGAGCGGACGTGTCACTGAACCCAGCACATATTCCTCCAAGTGCTCAAGCTGCTTACAAAAAAGAAGACACAACGCAAGTACGGAAGAAACCACGAAGGCGGACGATCTACGTTCCGTCCGATGACACCACGATCCTCACGATACATCCAGGCGTGCAATGTGACACTAGAGCCTTGAGCGATTATTCTTTAAAAGCCTTTGGTCCATCCGATCCAACGCACATCGATACCCAAACACAAGGGAGATTGCAAGAGCAGAGCAGTAGGATGCCCCTTGCAGCAGCCCCAAAGCGGGTTCCACTACAGCCAACCCTGAAGCCTCTGCAAGAGACCGAACGTCTTTCAGATATACCTGGAAGTGGTCCCGGAAAAGAGAACCTCCCCCCAGTAGGGGGCCCAGCATCTGACATCAAGGGTCGCACGGTCACCGGGGCCAAAGCAAAGAGATTTTCTATATTCGGCGTTATTCCAGAACGTAATACCGTAGCATCGGATGACCTGTTCAACTTGGACAAGGAATCAGCCACGGATCAGACGATATCAAAGGGTGGAGCGAAGAGGAATTCGCTTGCAGGTGGCCTTAAGCGAGTTACCTATTCGTTAGAGGAGCCCTCGATGATGAAAAAGCCTCGAGAATCGGCGATGAACAGGAGGAATACGCTGTATTATGGTTCAACATGGAAGACCGCGGCAGATCCTTGCCTCAATCAATCTACGAATAGGCTACCATCAAAATTGATTGTCCCAGTCGTAGCCAAAGAACCAGCTGCTACAAAGGAACGATACTCTGTTTTGGCTGAAGATATCAACAGACCAGAGATGTTTGAAGATGGCTGGCTAGGTGATCAGGAATCTGCCATTCAGCAGCTGATCAATGGCCTCTTCGAGGCCGTGCGGAAGGACAATCCAGCTGGAAACTCCGGTCAGGCAAGCTACAGAAAAGCCTTGCTGCAAATTTATCAATCGCCCCAATGCTCCATCCTTTACAAGCGGCTGCAGGCTTCTCTGCTTTATGGCGCTCTGAGTCCCCCGGAAGGCTCAATTGCTGGATCTTCGAGGTTAAAGAATGACATTGGGCTTCGGCAGAAGCTCCTCGCCCTGTGGACAGGAACGTATGAGCTGGATGTACTGAGGGCCGCAACAGAGGTGGTAATTGGTCGCGAAATTCCAATGCTTTCAGAATCTCCAAGTCAGGGTCACCCAACGGTCTCCACAATGAAGGGCCGTAAAAGAGAGCTAGAAGGCTTCATTGTTTCTTGTCTCATCCACATTGATGACGTTGGTGAGCCTGAACAGCAATCCTCAGCTTTTTGCTGGCGTCGTGCGGTGCTACGCAGTCTGATGCTGGTGTTGCTCCTCGACATGGCGGCGGAAACCAAGGTAGTCAAAGGAAACCTTTTCCGGACGTCATCAAACCTGAAGTCCTCTCTGGGCGTCCTTACAGAACTCTCTGCATTGCTATTGCCGTTCATTGGCGATGTCCATCGGTCGCTGTCGCATTTAAATTACCATCTACTTCACACGCAGTTCCCACTTTCCGAGTACGACTACAATATCAGCAACCTAGCAACCGATCTTCGTGATGGCGTTCGACTGGCCCATCTTGTGGAGCTTCTTCTCTACCCGCCAGATACACTGAGCCGCTTGAACGAGAACTTGACAGTCACAATGCCCACTGGTGAAGTGCTGACAAGCATCATTGACGAAGGACAGTCTTGGGTCCTATCGCAACATCTCAAATATCCATGTATTGCTAGAGCGCAGAAAGTCTACAACTTGCAAATAGCGTTGAGCGCCCTGCGTGGCATACGTGGCATCGGTCAAATAGCGGAGGGTTTAAGTGCGGATGATATCGTTGATGGCCATCGCGAGAAAACGGTAAGACTGCTTTGGGGCCTAGTGGGCAAATGGGGTCTCGATAGTCTTGTGGATTTCCAAGAATTGACTAAGGAGATACGGAGACTTGGAAGATCAAAGGAGTTGCATCAAGCTAGGATCAATGATGACTCGGACATTGATGAAGAGGACGAGCGGAGCCTTGAAGGATTCGAAAGGCAGATGATCCTACTCAAGAAATGGGCAGGAATCATAGCTTGCCGGCATAATCTGCAAGTGCACAACCTTACAACTTCCTTCGCCGACGGTAAGGTTTTTGGCAAGATCGTGGACGAGTATCGGCCTTATATAACCCAAGACAAGCCCCCAGAAGATTCCCAGATCACGGGCAAATCAGGTCGTTTAGATGCCAAGCTTAAGAGCATCGGTTGCAGCGCTTCTTTTGGTAAGTGAATTCATCGATCCAAAAATCGAATCACACAGCTAAGTATACGCAGCATCAATATTCAAGCAGAACGGAAGAGGACGGATCTTTGACCGCGACTTTACCATCGCTGCCCTTGCTTTCCTTTGCTCCCGACTGCTTGGAGCAACAAGAAGGGGCAGGGCAGCAGCAGTGATACAGCGTGCTCATCGACAAGCCAGGTTACGGCGAACAATACGGCAGAGATGTACGTTGTTGAAGATTGCGCACGACTGCAAGGCTATTTTCGATACCAGGAATAGCGTGATAAGAGCAGCAACTACATTACAAAGGGCATGGAGACACTACATAAGACTGAGGAAAGAGCCCGAGGCCGTCGACTGGACGAAGTTGGCACGAGACGTCAACGTCCACGGCAATGGTCGCAAGAAGCTACCGCAGGCGGAGGAAGACGGTATCGATATATGGTTGTCTTGAGATCGTACGGACAGTGGCTGGGATTGGCCATGGTATACAATGTGGCGTTGGGCGTGTGTGAGTATATGGGCCAGTGAGTAGACAGAAGCTGGCGTCATCACACCCAAGACCTGGTTCTGGGCCTCGATAGAGCCGAGGCGCCAGGAGTTTTCTTAGCAACACGTTTAGGTGTAAATGTATGAACCTTCGAAAACATAGGAGTACAAGTGTCAGAAGTGGCACGGACCACATCCCTGGGTCTTTCTCTAACGGCGATGTTCTAGATCGTCGCTCGGTTCCACGGTGTCGGGAGCAGACGGCGGCTAATCTACTATCCAAAATAACCGACTGTGCTGGGAACAATGTACGAGAACAATGTACTATCTATGAGCTACCACCTCAATACCAACAACAATGCTCGCAAATTTTATATGAGTAATCTCCTGCCTAATAGTGTAATCTAAAACTTCGTAGTACGAAAAATATCCTGGAAATTGTTCCCTGTTTCAATATGTAAGGGAATTCGCACGCCAAGAACTTGCACACGCAGGCGGTTGAATCCTCGGTAAACCCCGATCGTAAATGTTTGAAACCAACCGGAGCAGTGTTCGTGCCCTCGGGGACTATGAGAATGCCATGTTCACTCGCATTTAGGTTACTTGGGTGCCGGTTTGCCCCATGGGATCGATCTAGATTCCCCATGGGCTCCTTTGTGGGGTTTCTCCTGTTGCTTTTCCGATCGATGGTAGTTGGGCTGTCAGGCCACCAAAACAGATGGTAGGGGAGCGGCACTTGAGGTATGTACATACCTAGGTGCCTTAGCCTTAGCTTAGCTTAGGGGAGGATTTTCTTCACACTACTCCCCGCGAAGCGGTACCAATCGAAGATTTTGTCCCCGTAGGGCTGAGTAGGATGGCTTGTGGGCCCCGGTTCTGGGCCTTGAGAAAGACGACACGAGGTCGACGCCGCGATTTGGTTGCTGGATGACTTGCATTACACCACGTCTTTTCGGCTGTGGTTGGTGTGTTTTGGCTGCGTGAACCATGTGCTTGGGGCTTTTTGGGGAGTATAAGGTTCTAGAACGGTTGGTGATTCTTGGGTGACTTGCTGATGTACCGGGTGATTGATGGTGGTCTTGTGATGGGGTCGGGCGTTCGGATGGCAGTGTCATGGAGGATTCTGTTGTCGGGTGGTGGGAGGACGGCTGATGTGTTGTTAAATAGATGGGTATTGCCTGATGGAAGGGGTTTCTCTTCTTTTCTCGCCTCTTGGTAGGGAAGGCGGACTACAGAGATAGAGGTAGAGTGATCCTTTTTTCTATACAAAGTTGACGACGAGGCTGCATATCAGAGGCATACATCCTCATACTCTCCTCTTTCCCTATATCATAAAACAGAACGATCATCCAACCCGAAATGTCCCTCACTACCCTCCCTCCAGAAATCACCCGCGAAATCCTTCTCTACCTCCCCATCCCCTCCCTCCTCTCCTACGGCTTGACCTCCAAAACAAACCACGCCATCCAACAATGTTCCCTCATCACCCTCCGCCTTGGCATCTTCCACTCCCGCCTCGCCTCCATGATCTCCCTCATGGAAGCCACCACCTCCCGCTCCGTGCTGCATTCCGTCCAATTAATTCTCCCAAAAGGGGAGTCTACGAACAGGGAGAAAGTGATGCGGAATCAGAATGCGAAGATTGCGCACGTGGTGAGCTTGTATAGGCACTGTTTGAGGGATTTGGAGATTGCGTGTTGGGAGTTTCGCGAGCCGGCTGCAGTGGCGATTAGGCAGTTGAGGAATTTGCGGAGATTGAGCATCAGACTTGACCATCCGCATACAAGGTATGGCGGCTTGCAGCCTAGTTTCTGGGATGAGGCCGAGGGCAGTACGGTGTGGAACTTACTTGCTGGGGGCAAAGGGAAAGCAGGGGAGGAGGAAGCGTTGGGGAGGCTAAGTGTTCTGGAATTGGAGAGGGCGGGAGTGACTGATTATCAGTTCGGGAAGATTTTGGAGGGGAACAAGGGGTTGAAGGAAGTGAGGTTGCGGAAGTGTTTGGGGTTGACGGACAAGGCATTCAAGATACTGGCGGAGAGTGCTGTGGGTAGAGAATTGGAGACATTTCATTTTACAAGGAGTGAAGCCGCGAGGATTGACGACAGGGTTCTGGTGTGGATAGGAAAGATGACGGGTCTGAAGGTACGTGTTGTGAATACCAGTTGTCGTGACTCATAACCGCCATCATAAGGTTTTTAAGGGGGCTGTGCTGACGTTTCTTCGTGTGAAGTCGCTGAGTTTGCATGGGTGCTACAACATCGACTGCGAGCTAGTGAAGAAAATGAATGAAGAACAATGGCATATCGGAGATTTGACCCTGCCGAGTACTCCGAGTAGTCCTCAGGAAGGAGTCGAGATCGATCCAGACTACAAGTGAGCTTTTGCGACGTTCTGTATGATTTATTTGTGCTTGGGAAGAGTCAAAACACATAGCGCATGTGCATTGGGAATTAAGCAACGATGTCGGCTTTGTTGTATGATTGATGGAGATGATGGCTTGTACGATCAGCAATTGTAACCTTACAAATAATATGAATGCAGATGTTAATGCGTTTGTAAAGCGTGGACATGCAACCGCTTAGACCTTCCGAATCGGGACTTTTTCCACTTCATTTATTGACTGAGCGAATCACCGACTATGGCAACGTGATCAACGGCCAACAAAAGCGGACAGTACAGAGGTACAGAGGGGAGTCATCCAAGTTGCGCTTCACAGAGAGCCAAATCCACACCTCCATGGTCGTGCATGACAAATCGTTCTCAGAGCAATACTTGGGAAGCTGCGTCAGCGACGTGTAGATGCACGTAGAATAAAATCAAGGGGATGAAGTGATCCAGTATCCTGACGTGCTCCAGCTGTGCAGTCTGTTCATCCGAGCGTGAAGAGATGGCTGGGATTCAAAGCACACGGCATACAATTGTGTGAGAAAAGTCAATGCCCCCCCTTTTCATCGTAAGCTGCCCGAGAAAGTGGAAGAATTAAGTATGTTCTGCTTCATTCTGCCATAATTTCGTTCTGAATGTCTAAATCACGAGCAATAGCGATGCAAAGCTGCAGGCGACCAGTGCAAGTGAGATACAGGCGATGGTGTTAACGAGCTTCCTGCCTGCCCCGGGTGTCTCCCCTTTACCTGAGAGTGAATGAACTGCTGGGCATGTGGAGTCCCTGGCTTTAGCGTGTCCAATACGAGGGAATCGAGTAGTGAAGGGTGGTAGAAGTTAGTCACACCTGACATGATAAAGCGTCGCACGGCGATAATTCACTTTGTTCATCCAGTTTCAGACCTGGATACCTGCCACCGCAATTTTTACTAGCTTCGAAAATCCTTCACGAGCTCCCACATATATCTTGTTGCAAAATCCTCCTTGACACATTGATTCATCCTTACTCGAACAACATCTTGTGCCAGCCTCCACGCAGATTCAATTACATCGTCAACCACATCTTCGTAGCTTCTTTGACTCAACACATCGCTTTACTTAACTCGCAAGCTCCCAATCATATCCAATTGCATCGTCACTATCAGCTAGCACATCATACCCTTTTTCGCACCCAACATTACTTTGGCAATATCATTGCATCGTCTATTACCTCGTCAGATCAATCAATTGATTTTCTCTTATCATTGGCAGCAATGACTCAACCAAATCATATTGACGAATTGGTTGAGCGTAGCATGGCGGATGCTCCTCAAGTGTTGCATCACGTCTTTGCACTTGAAGGTAAGCGGTACAAGCGACCATCAAGCCGAGACACAGCTAATACGAGATACAGGAGCAAACGAAGTTTTCCACGGATTGAAGACTGGGGAGAGTAAAGTAGCGTTCCTCATTTATGCCATTGGCGTCCAGCTCTACAAGGCCACAAAAGAGCTTGATCCAAGCGTATGTGTCATCGCATATACTTTGAGCGAAGGCCAATGCTAACAGTGTCTTTAGAAGATCTCTTACGGTCCCAATGACCTCCGCTTCCATCTAATGCGCTCGGGCCCATTCTTTGCATCGTACCCTTTCCAAATCAGCGTCCGTGATCTCGGAGAATTCGAAGACTTGTATTACGCCACCTGCGCCAAGCTCAAGGAATTGTACCAGGGCGTTGACATCCTCTTGGCCAACGGATTCAAAGATCGTCATGACGTCTACTTCACGTACCATGGCGAGCCTCTTGCTACCCTTGGGGATGTCGGCGTAGGCGAATTCGGAGATTCTCTCGTTACTCATGCAAACATCCTATACAGCAGCGAGGTCTCGTCCCTACTGGACAACAGCGTCAAGCGTAAGAATATGCGTTCTAGTAAGTATGACGCCTCGCATGAGACAACTGACAATGATCTTGACCCCCCATATTACCACCCCGGCATCTGGGGCGAAAAGGAAGCTCGTATCATGAACCGCAGCCGACACTTCAAGGACAATCTGACTTGGCTCAAAGATGATGTCGAAGGTCTTCAGGACATGGGAAACATGAATTGCGCTATGATATTTGCAATGCTCGCGGAGAAATACGGACCTGTGAATGCCGAAGGCGAGCTAGATTGGGCTGCTCGTCCTTCCACCTCCTCGCCAACTCCACCACACGGAATGAGGGAGTGGATCGCGCATCTTGATCGTCCTGACACTCCAGAACCACCACAGATGAACGATCATGTCGCCGAAGACGAGTTCTTACGTGTCATGTACCCATCTAAATATCCGACAAACGACACCCCGTACGTTAGCCCTTACAACCTCGATGAGCGCGCCAAGAAGCTTAACGACCCCAATGGTCCCGAGATGCCCTGTATCTGCGATGAAGAATGTATCTGCGCAGCACTATGTGCGAGTGATCCAACACAGAACTGCCTTTGCGAAGAGAATAGCCTGTTCGTACGCGTCACGGAGGGCATGGACATCGACGACCTCGACGTTCCTGATTTGGTCCGTCGTCGTCGAAGTCAGACTTCTGTGTCTACCCGAAGCAGCGAAACTACCACCGCTCGCGCGGACGAGTCTGTCGTTGAAGATACTCTGGATACCGACCCCACGATCGACGGGCAAGCCGCTGCACTACTACTCGCCGGAGCGGTGGACCATCAACCCGATGCTGACGCAGTAGCAAATGAGATCTCTGCGCAGACAAGACAGCAGAAAGACCTAGCTAAGGATGTGGTAAAGCAAACCGCCCAATTCGACGATGCCGCTTCGATCTCTGGCAGCATCAAGTCTCTATTACACAGCATGTATTCCGACGACTTCAATGATGGTGCTTCAGTGGCACCTAGCACAAAATCCAGC